>OY720636.1:31475700-32141558 GCA_963169105.1 Ceriagrion tenellum | reverse complement strand
CATTGGTGGTATGCGAAGAGGTCACTCTACAAAATATCATACATTCATTTTGACGCTAGCTGAAGAACTTCGTAGTGAGAATATCAAGTGGCAGCCAGGGCCAGTACCTTTCATTTCAGATACACTAATTAGAAAAAGACATCAGTGTCAGGTAGCAGCATGTAAAGGGAATAATACCAAGGTAAAGCATTCAAGGTGTCAACAATATACTTGCGAAAAATGCGGTAACAGTAA
This sequence comes from Ceriagrion tenellum, assembly GCA_963169105.1. Lineage (NCBI taxonomy): Eukaryota > Metazoa > Arthropoda > Insecta > Odonata > Coenagrionidae > Ceriagrion > Ceriagrion tenellum. Next base: position 32,141,324 of record OY720636.1, on the reverse strand, counting down.
ACTGATAGCAGTGTACTTGGTTTAACGCTGTTACTAACATTAAATAACCCTCCCTGATTGTAAATAATATACTTATATTTACTCTGAAAAATGTTTATACACTAAACTTCCACCATCTGTAATTGTATATTACACAATTGGTGACCGCTGCCGGCACTTTTCGGTATTGGGAAAATACGGCGCTTGTAGTGATAAGTGGGATTACTTGAATCTGAGACGCACCTTATTTCAGGAGATGCATCATTTTTCAGATAGATTAGTTCCTTGGTACATTGATCATCACTAGGTAAAGTACGTTTTGTACTTGTGTTAAATACCTTAACATCACTATTAACAACTCACCCCGAATTTGTGACATGGTTGAGCTATTGCATGATTCAGTACCTTGTAGTACTATTTATATGTTGTATTAATGATACTAACCACTAATTCTATCTTAAATAATGTACTGCTTGGTAGCATTGGCGTCTACGTAGCACTCTCTTAGTTTCAAGTTTGACCGCATATTGTCATCCTGACAGATTTTGGCCTGAGTCCAACGGGCGAGAAGGTGCGCGGCTCTGATTTCAGCTGGGGTGAATGCTGTATACCTGGTGTGAAATCACCGAGTGTCAAATACCCTAGAGGTGGCTTGCACAGTATGTCGTTGGCGTAGATGTATTGCATTCATGTCTTTCGATTTACGTACCCCTTCACCTGTGTTATCTCAGGAAGTCGTAGGTTATCGTGGAGATTTATGTTGAATTAGGGCGGAGTTTCAATGTAGGATGCTGTTTCTCCGCTGTAAATAATCGTGTATACGAATTGACTTACTATCTTTTGGTGAGTCGATCATATAGAAGCTGATTTCTGAGGTAGTAAGGCTTGTCTCAGATCCTATACCCTCTATTGAATCACCTGATATCAGATTACTTAAGGATTCTGTAAATGTATCTGCTGTTTTGATTTCCACGACCATCATTTTCACTTCAAAATTAATAAAAAATGCCTTGCAAATTCATTGAAATTAAGTTCGGGTTGAGCTCGGGGGAAGTTTAGTGTTTCTACCTTAATATTGCTCAAACGTTAATCATATCAAGCTTTCTAATAACATTTTGATGGCGTAGATAATCTCTAATAGTTGTCTTAACCCTTTTCGGGTGTAGCAAAGCGAGTAAACTGTACTGTGCGGCACTTGAAGAATAATAATTTATTTCCAAAAAGTTACCGTTACGATCCATGAGCAAGAATCTCTATCTGATGAACTATAAGTACTCCATAAAAACAAATGTTCAGCTAACGGTGTGCTGTGGATATTTATTTCAAATGAGTTCAATATTTTATTTACTTTTATTATATGCATACTCGAAAATCGTCTAGCGCAATACACCCGGCTCAGAAGTACGTACGTATCACTAGTATGTCAAAAATTCACCGCTGGATGATAATCATGAGAAGACGAGGATAGAAATCAATAGAAGTTATTTAATCGGAACAGTTGGCATGATGCGGAATACAGGAAGGTTAATGTATTACTCAGCAAGGTACGATTCATCTCAAACGTTGTCTTAACCACAGCCTTTCGTTTCACGTATATTGATTTGCCATTGCAGTGAAACCTGCCTCCGCGGCCACTTCCCTCAAGCGGCCGATATTTTCGGAACGGATTTAATGAATTTCTCAGAGAAGCTATGTAAAAGTCCCCTACATTCAAAGGTTAACCGGGCATTATTTCATTGTTCCGGTGGTGACCACTTAATAAGGATATCACTGCATAATGCTCAATGACTGCTCAATAGCTGACAAAGATTCTTAGCGGGTGGAATACTTAGCCGTTAGAATGAAATATTAAATGTGCGTTATTATGACGTATTGGAAAAAGAAAACTTGCCTGACGGAACGTATGGAATTAATCAAGCCGAACTATCGAATGTAGAGTCAGCTAAATACTTAGGTATGACTCTTACTCAGGACTTATCCCAAGGAAAAAATTGTGTACAGACGAATTGGAATTATTAAAAGAATAAAAGGAAAATGTGACGAGATAGTAAAGGGCAATGTTATTTTTCTCTCGTGAGACCTCACTTGGAGTACGCCGTTAGTAAATGACTCCATTACAAAGAAGAACTAGTTTTAGATATAGAACGAATACAGCGGAGAGCAGCAAGATTTGTTAAACAATTTTAAGATAGACGTAGTAGTGTTACTGAATAGTTGAAGGAATATGGGTGGGAACGTCTATCTGATGAAAGAGAAAAATGTAATATAAATATTGGACGAATATTTAATTTGTACTTTTTTCCGAACGTTCAACATATTTTGCTAGAGCCAAACTGGAAACGATTTCAGGCAATTGATTAAGAGAAATAGACTGCAGAATCGATTGATTCAGAATGTAATTTTTTCCTCTTGTAATAAGTGACCATAAGAGTTGGGGTAGATCACTTCATTAACACTTTGACCCTCACTAGGAAAAGTGTGTTTTATGCTTGTGTTTAATACATTAACATCACTATTTACAATTCACCCCGCATAAAATTTCCAGCATGGTTGCCTTGCCTTGCAGCCCATTGGAAACACTAACCAGTAGTTGTATCTTAAATATTGCACTGCATGGTTGGAGGCTCGTCTACGTAGCACTCTAGCTAGTTTCTGGTCTGGCTGCGTACCGTTATCCTGGCTGGTTTTGGTCTGCACCTGGCAACCGGGATAACGTGCGCGGTTCTGATTTAAGCTGGGATGAGTGCCGCATGCCTGGTGTGGAATCACCCCATGCCAAAGACACTAGTGGTGGCCTGTACGGAATTTCGTAATGTAGATCTATATCACTCATGTCTTATGATTCACATACCCCTCCGCTTGTTTTATCTCAGGAATTTGTTGACTATCGTAATTTTCCTGTTTGTGATTGGTTTTCATTATGTAAGGATAGGTGTTTAAATGACTACCGATCATTTGAGAATTGAGGTGAAGCGGTTTGTCGGCCGAAGCCGTGTTTATACATATGCTGTGGCGTGACTCACGTTCTCTGGAAAACTGAGGACCCGCAGAAAATTCGAAGGGTAGGTTGGAAGTGAGTCATACATTGTGGGCGCGGCCAGTCGACCAGAGTCAAGGACACCGATCTCATCTGTTCTTTCTCGAATGTTACTGGTGTATGTCTTCAACGATTTTAACTAAAATACATTTACTTCTCCGTTTAATATTTATGTCTACTCGATACATATTAGGCGGATCGGGTTGGTGTGGTGGCTAGAGTACTAGCTGACCGTACAGGCGGCCAGGGTTCAAATCACTGCAGAGGATGATTTTTTCAGAGGAAACCAGATCCCTACTTGAGTGTCTCGTGGATAGCACTTCAAGTACAGTACTCCGTCTGTCGTATGAGACGTTAAACCGTGGTCCCATTCGTTTAGAGCAGGCTAATGCCGACGCCAGGTTTCTATCCATCCTTCCTCCCTTGCCTGTCCCCAATGGCGCAAATGACCTTAGCTGTTGGTCGCCTCCCCAAAAAAATGCAAATCGATACATTTTAGTCATCATTTTCTCGTGCATTTTCACCTGCATCAACTTTGTCTTTTCTGTTGCATTTTGATCCGCCAAACGTAGAGCCACCGCCTCAGAACAATTATTTGAGATTTAAAAAAAATTTAAGTTATCTCTTCTGAAGATATCCTGCCCAAAAACTTAAATTTACCTTTAGTAGTTATATATATCGTGAGCTTATTTTAAGTTAGTTTTCACTTCTTACATCTGGTTTCCTACATGATCTTTCGAGGTTAATGATGCGTACATAGTCTTTTTTGGTAGACGCGGGAGAAGGGCGGTTGAAAAATCCTTGATATCCCGCAAAAAAACGTGTATGGCGACTCGAGTGCGCGACCTCTACAAGAAGCTACTGCTCCAAATATTTCGTCTCACTTTCCGTAGTTTGCAAGTGTACTTTTGAGGAAATGAATTTTAATATCTATGACTTCTAAAGTTCTAGCAACGTGGCATGTGGTAGGATTTTTATTACCCTCAAATAGTACCTGTAAAGCTAGTGTTGAACAGAAATCACATTTTTTGCAATTTTAACTTTAGTTTGTCAGAAAGTAGGGTAGAAATTTGATTGACGAGTCATCGTTTCAAACATTTTAACTTTGTATTTATTCCAGGTCTTATGGATGGTAATCAACGATTAATGATTTTATACATTTATTTTTGGTGGATTTTTGGATTTAACCGACTATATTAATTGTTGCCCAAAGAGTAGATATTGGAAATATTTTTTAGTTATGTTTTCGAATTTTCTGGCTATATCATCGCTTTCTATATTTCTCACTCTCTTCCCTTTGCTTTTCGTTCTTTGGTATACTTGCGATCTGATGACGAAGCTTTGCATCAGTTTGGGCATCGTAAAATTTCAGTCATGTGAACGAATTTAACTATGATTCCTATTGCTCTACAAAATTTTATATCATTTCGGCATAACAATTGATCGTCTTAGCATCCTGTTTACCTCCATTCTATGCCTATAGTATACATATTTTTTACCACCCTCTTCACTGCTTCATTCCTAACCTTCCTTCGTTCATTATATAGGTACTTGCAAGTACTGATTTCACAGATTTTTTACTTTCATGCATAATGAAATGCATTTATTCCAGTGAAAATAGAGATGTGTGGCGTAAAAACGTACTTGTTGCCAAATTTCGGCTATTTAGCTTTTTTTACCGTATAATTCCGACGTTATTTTTTATATGACAGTAAAACTTGTATGTGGATTGATGAACTTTTAGTAAATAGTAATACCTATCTAGACATCTCTTCAAATATGTAGATTGTTATTGTATGGAAGAGCTAAGAGTTAGGATAAGTTGCGTCTCAAGAGAATAACCAACTTGTGTATTTTTACCGGGACAAACCTCTAATTACACAACTACTTTCCTCATTTCAGATGCGTCCTACCCTTCTTCATCCCGTCCAACGATCCTCTTATCTTCCAATTCCTTTTACGCTTACCCTACACCCTTCCCTCTATCACTGCCTTCAGAATTCCTCCTAATCTTATCCAGCATCACCTTTCTTTACCTACAATACCCAGCACGTCATCGTTTATCTTCCTTTCCGCCCATGGTACCTTCGATATCCTCCTATAAGCCCACATAATCACCTAGTAACTGCGCAATACAACGCTTTATTCCATATTTTACTCTGTGCCGGCTTCATCTTAGTCATTATCATTGATCGTTCAATCTTAAGATTGGTTGACTGCAGCCCTCTGCCCTTCCCTATCTAATGCTAGTTCCATTACCTCCTGGTATCTCTTCCTATGCACTTCCCTCTTTATTTGGTTCATGAACTTATTCTCTCTATTTTGCCTTCAAACATGTTCCTCACAGGCCCAGTGTGTCTCAGGGTGTCTCCAATCCATCTGGTTCTCCTTTTATGTATGGTGTTCCATATGATAATTTCCTCTTCTAATCTTCCGTACACTTAATAATTTATCACTTTTTTCTGTCCATTCAGAATCATCCTCCAGCACCAGGTTTCAAAGACTCCTAGTCTTTTCTGATCAGCTTTTCCAATGGTTCATGCTTCCGATCCATATAGGGTTATGCTCCTAACGAAAGTTTTCGCATACTGTTTCCTGGCTTGTATTCCTATCTTCTTTGACTTCCTTTCTTTGTCACTTGTCTTTTTCTTTGTCTTTTTCCCATGACTTTCTTTGTCTTTTTCCCAACACTTTGTATTTGTCCTTTTCCCAACACTTTTCCCATGAACGCCTTCTTAGCTTGGGCTATCTTCATCTTAGTACCTTTGCTCAATGTCGTCAGCTCCCTCCTATCGTTGAACGCTTCTTTCGCTCGTGCTATTCTCCTTTTAATGCCTTTGCTTCTATGCCCATCTCTTTCCAACGTGCCCACTACACAAGGAATAAAAATACTCTCACAAGCACACATTTGCGCTATCCAACTTATATTCATCTTTATAGCCTCGCTTTTTTCCCAGAGAATCTCCATTTTTGATGTGGGAGGGAAAGTCATAGTTGCGATGACTATTTAAAATGCGTTGTATATTGCTAAAGCTGAATTTCTGAGTGATGATGTATTTGATTTTTCATGCGTTTGCAGATGCAATCTTCTGGAATATGGCGGGATAGTTTCATGAATCGAGAATTGCAGCGACCTTGCGCAAATGGAAGGGTAGAGCGTGGTGTAGGAAAGGTTGGGTGAAGTGGAAGACTGGAAGGGATGGGAGGGCCCGGAAGGATGGATGGGGAAGGCGTGCGAGGCAGGAGAGGGGAGGAAAGGGATGAAAGTGGGGGAACGGGTGGGGGGTGCCAACGTTGTGAGCTCGCGAGAGGGTGAGAGTGTGGGAGGGAAGGGAGTGGGGGATATATGGCTTGAGGATTGATGAGGGTTTGTGCAGGCCCCGGGAAGACATGGCCGGGGGATGATTAGAAAAAGGACCTCCGGGGCGCATGGGACGAGGGGAGGGTGAGCTGCGAGATATTTGGGTGCTGAAGGGAGAGAGGGTGAAGGGAGTGCGGCGCTATACGGCAGTTAGAGCCGGAATAGTTGGGAGTATGGCGGTGGGTGTTGGGAGGAGGGAGTAGTGAGAGTGGAGTAAGATGGATGATGGGAGGCCAAGGTAACTCGGGGCGGGGGCGTTAGACAAAAGATTGGCGAGGAGGGGGACCGATTTTGTTGGGTGTGGAGGGTTTAGTGGCGGGGGAAGGATGGGGAGGTTTAGGGTCGGGTGCTCTCGCGCCGGGATGAAGATTTCCGATGCGGGCGTAATTAGCATATCCTTGTTCTCATAATCTGTTGACTCGAACAACAGTGCAGGTCGTCCGGGAGGGCAAGCGGGAGGCGTGCAGGCATATTTAAAAGAAATTACGGTCGAGCGTGATAAATGCTTAAGTTACCACCGCAGACGCGCTGCAGTGTAAACTCTAAAATGTTGCCGTACGCTTTCTGGAAGGCAGGGTACGTTTCCAGCGTGCTGAAAATGCGAGATATATTCATTTCAAGATACCGGTATAGTTTTTATTCTGTAGAGAACAAATACCACGTCAGTTGTCTTGAAATTACTCTTATGAAGCAAGAGAGTCTAAATCGGAAAATATAACTTGAAGTAAATTTCCCTATTTAAGGAAAGGCTCCCCTCACCTATTAGGAATTTCGAATGATCCAGTGTATTTTTTGAGCTTCTGCAAGAGATCTGGGGAATTTTATGTTATAAATGAATACTTGCATTTATCCTTTCGGGGCCCTTTTCCATATTTCTGTAATCATATGTTGCATACACACTACAATATGCTAGATACAGATTTGGGTGTATTAAGTTAGAAAAACATTTAATTTCACTGAAATTGGTAATTTTTTGATTCTCATTAAGGATATATACTTTTTCAGGATTTGATATGTTGGCAAGCTAGTTGAAAGTTGTATTTTCTTGGCTGCCTACTAGAGCGTTGTAGACGCTGATACTGGTAAACCTAGGACGTCATTCCCTGTTGTGGGAACCGCCGTCAAGAAAATCCCGCTGCTTGTTGTTCTAGATCAAATGGAGTTGATATGTGTCTTCTATTTGATTTTTTCTTATTTGCCATTTCAGCTTGTTTTACCACATTCTTTCATTGGTTCAAGAATAATTATTTTTTCACTTGACACCTAGTATTCTTGCTTTTGCGAGTCTTTCACTGTGTTAATCAAATTATACAAATACTGCCTCCCATTTGCCGCCCTAGATGGAAATAAAGGTGTCTATTTATTTACTATGTGATATCTTTTAGATTAGCTTTCAAATGAGTTTAAGGGCGCATTTATTGATAAGGTGATAGTGAAATTTTCGTGCTCTGTAAAGGTCATACCGTTACCTTTCTGCGGTGCCCTCAATAATATTCTAAGAAAACACTTTTGTGTTAAACTTTTTGTATTTGACCTTGCGGACTGTGACGCCTTGCACCCAATACAACTGCTGTTTGGCATCTTGCTTCCAGCAAACTGGAATATCTTACTATTTTATAGCACACAGAAAATGATCTTGTAAAGGACGCCGCGTTGTCTTATTTTTACTCAGAGCGCGTTCGAGGGATCCGAATGCAATTCTCGTATGAGTAGTTAAAATTTGTGGCCCGCGTGTGCAGTTAAGGATTCATTCGCAAAGGTAAAGTTGCATAAGTTTTGCGTTATCTTTTAAATTGATATAAGTTTCGGTCAGATTTTGCACATCACTTGATTTATTCAAGGACAGCTATGCGCGGGTTGTTAAATTTTTGTTGAGGATCCACTCACTCTTGCTTTGTAATCCGTGGGAAGAGATTTGGCTCTGAGATCAGAGCTTATTATTATTTATCGAGATTCTCGGTCGATATAAGGGATTCCAAATCCGTGCGATGCGGCGGCGTGGTCGTTCGACGCAATGGGGATGAAGAAGAAAGGAGGAATCGACGCGGGGTATTTTGGGGCAGCTGGCGCTTACACTGAGGAGTAAGGCTCCCTTTATGCTCCTTCACAATCTTGAGTGGTGGCACCGCGTTAGGGAACGGTGTTATGCCCGAGCACGTCTCTGGGTGAGATACATCTACATAATATCCTGCAAGCTACCCCAAGTGTGTGTGGCCGGGGGTAAGTTATCACCAGCATGCACTCCACTGTACCCTAATAAAACGACTATAAATGCATTAGCAAAAACCTGCTCATACCTGTCCGAAGGTGTAATTCACCAACCCCCGGATAAGGTCGTCGCAATCCATGAGAGATAGTTTTGAGTTCGGATTGAACCATTTCCTAGACCTGGGCAAGCTTGACAGAATAATGCTCCAATCGTGAACTACACTTAGTATTCTAATAATCATAGTCACCGCGAATTACACCGCGATATTTTTCATGGAGTCGTTTGTGGTCTCTGCGCGAATAGTCATTCAGTGCCCCGATATTGAATCGAACCGGAATCCTCAATTAAGCCTCGAGCTTTTTAGTCAGCTAGGCTACCTAAGTGTCTGTGGATTAGAGAAGGCTTCAAAGGAACCAGTTGTGCTAGACTGTCTGATGCATGATGTCACGAGGCAATCCGAAGTGAACACTTAGCGCCACGTCCGCGTGGTTAAAGTAAAACATGGGACTTAGTGAGTTGTTCGCTCTGGATTACCGAGGCGTCCCGATATCCTCGAAATTGAAAATATCAAGTATTTTATTTTTACACTCGTAGACAAATGAATCAAATTATCTAGAAAAGGGAAAAGATATTGACTGATAAATAAGCAGTGAGTAACACGACGAGAAGGGACGATAACTCTTAAATACTAGCATGAAATGGTGATATCGAAATGGCCCACGATGTTGTGATATGTTATTGAAAAACAGTGCGAAACTCATACTATATTATTGACCCGCGATGCTTCATGTACCAAACTGAAGATTGCTGCTGAGTTTGTCTTAACTATAATATTCAAATGGAATGTGAAAAATGAAAAAGAAAACTTTTTGTTTGATTCCACCAATTTATTTTTAAGGTACTCGTGTCGAGGCAGCGGCTGCATCTTCTGGTACCTGCGTGAAGCGACCTGAAGATGACGCCGCTGCGTCGAAACTAGTCGTACCTTAAAAATAATTTGGTGCAATCAAACGAAGTTTTCTACTTTCATAATTCATAATTAACTTCTACAAGGTTGAGCCAGAAGTCAAATAGACTCTATTTATCGTAAAATTGTGGAGCCCGTAAATTTAATGAGCATCGAATCACGGGGACTAACATTCGGATCGCTGTGCGCTGTTTCTCGTCCAAGTTTTCACATTGGCCGGGTTGACAGACACAAACACCTATCTGACGTCGATATATCGTCGCATTCCACAACACTATGTATGAGCCACCAGTCCGTGGGTAGGCTTTTTCCGCTACCGTGGTGCTGAATGTGTTGTGGGCGCCCTTATTCAGCACCACGCGAGAAGGATGAGGACGGCTCCTCTTCATTGGAGCCGATCCAGCTGATCTCTTCATTCTCAAATGCCTATTTTTTCCCCGAAGACTCTTTTCTGAGGCGGCGTCGGCGGCGGTCGCTTCACACAGGGGGTCTCGAGATACTCTCATGTATGAAAGTGGGGCGCGGAGGGTGGGAGGTGAATCTGGGGGGGGGGGGGGGGTAGGGAAAGGGGCGTTGTGAGGAGGCGATAGAAGGGACTCCACCCTCCCCTATCCTCTGCGGACTTAATATCCCTTCCACCCCTCACATATCTCCCTCACACTCCCTGCCACACACCCCGCAGTACTTAAACAGGGACGCCCTTCATTCACCGCCAACCACTCCCGCACCCTTAAACGCGTTGGTTCCCCTTTATTCTCGCATGAAAAGGGTTTCTCATGAGGGAAATTTAGTTTTTTCCGCCCTTGCCGCTTTTCATCTCTCTTCTTTGCTTTTTTCATTCTTCGTCTGCCAGTGCTCCACGTCCGGTCTTGCACTATCCCGATCGTGCATGCCCTGCTTTAAAAAAATAATGAAATGGGCGTTCAGTCTCTAGTAGGATATCTAGGGATTTTTTAAAACAATATTTATACTACGTTCATATTTGTATGTTAAACGTCCTATCTAAATGTATGGAAAAAGTTCTCTCTCATTCGCTATGTTTCCTCCAGTTATACCTTGATGACTCTACCTCCCATTGTGATTATTAATGCCCAAGATAGTACGTAATTCGCCTCGCCAGCACATTGCTTCCCTCTTCTTAAATATTTTGCATCCTCTTGAATGAGAGAGGAACTTTCATCTCCGCAATTTTCAATGTGTGGTATAATTCCTGGGCCAATTGCAACCGGCATTCCCATTGTATTCATGACAGAAATTCATATGATTACATCATAGTGGCCGTTTACCGCAAGTATTAAATGCTTCATTATTTCTGTGGTATAAAATAGCGATGCATTCTGCTTCTTGGACTTAGAAATATAATCAACTATAGTGTATGAAAATAAATGCAATGTTGTTACCTTTTAGTGGTTCATTATAAAGCTTTGAGTAGCATTAGTATAGGTAGCAATGCTATGTTTATTGTGAAGAAGCGCATGGAATGAATTTATCTCCAGATGTTTATCTAATTGGAGGAAAGTCGGTCTCGTCTAAGTTTTCTACGTTACAGAAATAGTGCCATATTTTCTCGTCTAATGTATTGATGTACAGTGGCGGAAGAAATTAACACAAAATTTTTTGCGCGTCAGAATGCGGCATTCTTGGGAACTTCTAGGAGCAGCACACACTTCAAAAGACTGGCAACACTGAGGAAGGCATCGTCTACCGCAAATATTTGAAATCCGCAATGGAGCTCACATTTTCCGGAGCCTGCAACTTACTCATGAATCGCCTCTTTATCGAGCTTTCTTCTTATATTATTCGCGCATTCAGTCGCGGTGTATCGATGGGTTAATTTCAGCATGTTTCTTACATTGATTAATATTATTTTTACAGAGAGACCGATTTTAAAAAATATTCGCTATCCCGAAAGACTGATTATAAAAAATATTCAATTTCCCACCCAACTCGGAATAAATGCTGAAATCTCCATCTGCTACCACCAAAGGATATTGATTTTGGTCGACTTTCCAACGATCTTTTTGAATGACCCGTCCTGTATATCTTGCACAGAAATAATATAAATCGAGCTTTATTTTCAAAAAGTGTGGTTACAAAAAATATTTAATTAAAATAAGCATAGTCTACGTGATGTAATTTTTCACGATTTTCATTTTGTAGATTGAGGAAGTTCCGATCTCAAAACGGATATTAATTAAAAATCGTTCATGACCGAATATAACTCCGTCCTTAGTTTGTCAGAATGGGATTAAATTATGAAAACATGCGTAAATATATAATTTCGTGAATTAAAAATAAATCTTCTCGCATCGATACCTACAAAATAATCTAGGCATATTTTTCCGACGAGTCTTACATCTTATCACACGAAGTTTGGTGACGAGTTGTTTACTGTGAAATTTTATCTAGTAAATGCAGAAATTACGAATAGACATCTTGAAAAATGACCCAAATTAGGTATAGTTATGAATAAACAACTCTTTTACGTCTGAGTGCATAATATGTTCTTATATGTATCGGCCACAATTTCGCCGCACATGTAACAATAACAAAAAAAGCCTTTTAAAAGACTGCAGTTTCGAGTAAAATGTCGTGGATGAAATTAACTAATAGGTAACGATTAATGTTGCAGCTGTTAGACGTATTTGGCCAGCAAAAGAGTAGTCCGTGTTGGATTTTCAATGAATGCTAATGAGTTTTTTTGTGAATATTTTCATACTGACGCTATGAATGAATGTAATACGTAGTTGCAATGACTGGCTGATGATATAAAATTAAATAAATTCAAAAGAGATAAAATTCCCCACGTAAAAATCATTTTACTAGACCATAAATTGAATTAAAACTCAAAAATGGCTCGATCGGGGATGGGGTCACGGATCTTTCCTTCTCGTGGTCGTTATCGTCATCTATAAGGAAAGCCGAATTGGTAGGGCAGTGCACAAACTCCTGGGAGCGCATTACACTGCTATGAAGCATCTGATCTTTCTTAATGACGATCAAGTTTTCGAAATCATGAGCGCAAATGAACAATAGCATTATGAAGAACCATGATCGCGATACAGGTTTGTTACCCAGTTACAACTACCGAGCTTCCTTATTTCAAGGCGAGTTTCAGATGTAGTTGCGTATCCTTTCGCTATTTGCGTCTGTAGACGTCACTGTGAACTCAGTTACTATTACAGTCCGTGGTGATAATGTCTGAGTACGTTTAACGGAATTAAAAGGAAAGGAAAAAGCATACTACTCTCACTGGCATACAAACAGAAAGCAGTAGTTCTTGGATTTCACCTCATCAGCCTAGACCATTCCAATCATACGCCATTAGTTCCCATCTTGCATGGGTTTTGAGGCCAGCTGACTTCAGTCTGAGTTAAAGCAATGAGTAACCTTGTGAGACTTTAGATGATTCCAAAAGGTTTCTCCAAGTAAATACAAAGTTCCGTCAATACTAATCCATTCAAACTCTAAATGTATGAAGGACGCATGATATTGATTTGGGACGCATTATGCCTTTAAAAAGAGCTAATTTTCTTCTCGTGTTGCGGGTGATACCTTTTCTGCCAAAGATCATGTTTCGGACGCCTGTAGTTCAACCCACTGGAAAGAAATGGTGTTTGACTTCTTTCACCCCATTAAAAGCATTCAACGGGTGCTTCCAAATTTTTCGAAGCGCGACGAGGCTTTTCTTTCTCGTGCAGCAAGTATTTTAAACCCGTGCGTCATTCTCAACAACAAACCACCCGGTGACTACCTCCCGGAACTTTGCTAAGGTTTAGTGATGGCTACTTCATTGAGGCGAGCGTCGATAGACGGACAAGCAGAGGAGACAGCGGAAGCAGAGATATTTTCCAGTTTTTAGCGGCCTCGCCGTAAATTCTTGGAGGAAAAAATATCTTATTAGCCTGTAATGCTAATGTCGCATCTTTCTCCCAGGAGGAGGAATTGGATAGCAGGTTTGTTAAAGGCAAATATATTTGTCAAAAAATTAATCGAATAGGTGTTGCGCCTTCAACTTTCATCCATTGAACTTTTATTTGGTGTTTAAATGTAAACAAACCCTATTTGTCACTACCATTAAACGAAGTTCATTGAATTTTCCGCGATAATGAGAACTATGTTTATGTGAATATTTATTAATATTCATTTTTCGTCCGCAACTAAGAATATTTGCGAGTTCAAAAGAGACTAAATTCTAGGAGATGGTTCAAAACAAACCATGTAACACAGATGAAGCGAGCTGCACAGAGTCCAGACCTCAACACTATATGAAGTATTTGGGCGTTTATTATGAGGAAAATGCGAGAAAAAACGTTTTTCGACTCCCTGAAATGAAACGACCCCAAATTTAGATTCAATGTGGAAAATGGTGGAGGAAGAATGGAAAATGAACCCAGTAAGATGATGCCAAAATATGGACAGCTCCATCCCTCAGAGATTTGGTCAAGAAATGAAGGATGGTGGATTGATTATTAGGCTAATAAACATCCTATTCCTTTTTGTAAATACCAGCTAAATTCTCGGTGATCAATTACTGTGGTCATGTGCCCAAAATACTCAGGTTGAGAGAATCAGGCATACACTTTAACCTTTTCCACTCGTTATAAATGAAGATTTATAGTGTCCCTTTCCTAAATCCATGAAAATTCATTACCATTAAGAGATGGAATTTATTACCCTGTAAAAAGTCTGTCAATATCGTCATGTAGGGCACACACAGCATAACCTCAGTAGCAGCAATAATATTACGATGTGTTTGAAAAGGAATTGATTCTTCAGGGACGTAGCAATCGTGTAATCTTTGTTGGTGCACATTCCTAATGTATACTCCATTGATTGTTCTGGGGATTTATGAGGATTATACAAATGAGCATACGGAAGATATCTAATTACTGCTTAGTCGCTACATGGTGAATATGAGTTTTAATATTTTATCACTTTCACAGGGAAAGATACGCGATGCCTTGTTGTCGGAGCATTATTTACGCGTGAGTGTAAGAATGCTCCCCATAAAATTTAATTGCGTAATTTTAGCGAAAATTTTCTCACTGCGACCTTATCCAAAGCTATCTAAATGATTAAATAATTTACCTTATTCTCAGAGTATTATCCTCCTTCCTCTAAGCTGAACTGTTCAACTACGCGGCTAATTTATTGCTCATTACAAAGCTAGAAAATAATGATGGGAAAACTTCAAAAACCGTTTTAAAGATATATTCAAGAAAATTCCACACGAATTTGGTCTCTTACTCAGAATAGTAATCAATATTAACAAATTCGATAGATGGTCAACTCGTAATAAAAATAATTTTCCTCTTTACTAAATCATTTCAAGGTAATGTAAAAGTGGATGTAGCCTTAGGTAAGTTCACTAAATCAAGTAATTGACACTCTCAGAGATCCGGGCTATCCCCTTGTTCATAAATAGCTTTTCATTGATTGATAAATTGACGAGTGAGTGGATATGAACGTCAGACGACAGGCAGGACGTATAAATCAAGTAGGGCCGAGTACCCGAGAATGGGAAGTAAACATTTCATTTGACGATCATGGAGACCGCTCTGATACTTTTACAGAGCCTGAATATGTGTAAAACTCACAAACTCATGGTTGAGGTCAATATCCATCCGCTGGGCCTTCCATAGATTCCTGCGAAGTTATGGCAACAGTAAAGTCACATCGCATAGAATAATTATAAAGGCACTAGAAGAGGCCTCGCCAAGATTTGAACCCCTGACTTTCTTGGCAGCAGACGAACGCTCTCCCTCTAGGCTACTGTATCGTTCAAGAAAAGTGCGCTTCAGGTGGTTCTTATCATGATCGAAAAAAGGAAATTCTAACGTTTCCTTTAAAAATTGAACCAAATAAGATGATGTGGACTTTTAAAAGCAGGCACCAGAAATTTAATAATACAGCGTTAAAAGGAATTGATAAATGAGTGTTTGAGACGACCTGAATGCACGAGGATGGAATGTAACGTAGGGTATTAAGGTATCGGAAATACATGTAAAGAAAAGTTTTCTCCTCATGACGACAATTCTATTCAACCAGATTTCCCATATTTTGACTTGAAATTCACAGAATAATACACCGTAAATGGTGCCATCATATTTTATATCGTTGCCAAGGAGGCCTTGCCTATTTGTTAATGTTTATGTTGCTTAGTCAGAGGACTGAGATTGTAGTGGGCATTGATAAAGGCTCTAATGAATTAATTGGATCAACTTGGAGATCTCCAAGTTTATCAAATTTATCAAATCAGACCCATCTCCACAGATATGTTACTTGTAATGTATGATACTTCTCCCAAGTAGTTTGAGAACTATTAAAACAACGTTCATTCGCAGCTATTTTCTACACGAAGAAAAGCTTTTTATTGCAAGTGGATTTGATCTGGAGAATAAAAGCATTCTGCGTCCCAACTAATAACTCTTTCGTCGTAACTCTTCTTAAGTTTCAATTGAGAACAATGCTTTTAGATGGTTCAAAGCTTTAAAAAGAATATGGTAAGTATCTCTACATCATTGACTACGACTTCGGAACCTCGATTGGCTGCGGGGCGAAGCAAACTCATCACGTTTATAACTCCTAGACGATCTCGCGAACGTAAACCTTTTTAGTATGGCTATTTACATGACGCGTAAAATCGATATCCATTCATAGAGATTTTGAATATTTCCGGTTTCCATATGCTGTCTCATTGTTGTCAAGTTGTCGAAGGAAAAGCGATTTCAATTAGTTCCCGTGTACGCCGCATTCAGACGCCAATGAGTTTTGCGTTAATTTTTTCCGCCACTGTACATTGAATCAAAACCATGGTTACGTAGCTTTGCGGCATCAATACCTGGTAAAGCAACATCGAAGCTGATATCGGTCATTTGCAGCAAAACCATTGCCAAGACCTCCGAAATGCGTTTTTAGAAACTATGGTGTTCAATATATACTCATTATTTAGCCCTTATCTTATTATGTCATGTTATAGCTGGTCCACGAAAAGTTTTCTTAGCTTTAATGTTTTCTTAGCTGAAATGTGAGGCTGCGGGAGCCCTCATTTTTTTTATCATGCCACCTGAGAAACTTGTGACGATATGACCTGACTAGCAGTCTCATACTCCATGCTTCTGTCAACCTATATGCTATGGAGCCTTGCCTAAATCTCACCGTTCTTCGTTTTATCGAAATTCTACTAAGTTTCTTCTCTTTTTAGTCTAAATATTTTTCCAAATTCATTGTTAAATATCACGGACATTCACATTGTGTTCATGACAAAAATTCATATTTTCGCTTCATAATGGCCATTTACCGCAAGTATTTACTGTTTCATTCCGTCAGTGGTGTAAATATAGTGACGCATTCAGTTTCTTGGAATTAGAAATATATTCAAATAGAGTTTATGAAAATAAATGCCATGCTATTATATTATTACTTCGAGTAGCATTAGCGTAGATAACAATGTCAATAAACGCATAGAATTAATTTATCTTTTGAAATTTATATTAGAGGAGAAAGTCAGTATCGTCTGAGTTTACTACTTGTTACGGAATAAATGCGATTTTTTAGTCTAATATATTGATATTAAGTGATTCGGCTTTGAATACACCTCTAAATATAATTGTCGCTCAGCACATAACTGAAAAGCTTACCTTTTGTACCGCTGTACTTTGATTTAAGTCAACGCAATATCTTGCTACTGTTAAAATGAATTTTTTTTGGTTCTGATGGGCATTGACGACTAGCTACAAGCTAGAATCCTTGAAATGGCCTAATCCCCTTATACCTAAACCCTGATATTCATAAGCAGCCCACCAGCCTCCCTATTGTCCAGAGGATTTCAGAATACGCCCGGACGGCGGCGAAGCAGGTTTTGAGTGATGGAGTGGTGGCCGTGAGATATGCAAATTCTGGAATACCGAGGGGAAAGGGGAGAGGTGCCGGAGTGGATGATATAATGTAAAGGGGAGACGAGAGGCGGCCTTGTGTGTGTATGCGTGTGGGCGTAGCAGGAGTAATGTATGGTGCCCCAAAAAGCGCGGGAGTATTACGTGGGCGGTGGTGAGGGTGGCTTTTGGTCCGGGCCAACTCAAGGAGGAAATTTTTTGGGGAGGGGTGGAAGGTGGTTTTGCCGGCGATCGCTGGGGGGAACGCCGAGCGGAGCGAAGGGCTGGTTCCCTCTACGGCGCGGCGTCCGGTGAGCGATTTTTAATATGACTTCGGGGATCTATCTCGCTCCCCTCCTCGTGGTGCTGTCGGCGATGCTTTTCCGCTCTTTCATCCCCTCTTCAACACGTGTGCATCTCTGATTTCGGTCTAAGGGAAGCCGAAGGGAAGAGGATAAAAAACTCCGTGAGGGTTGGAATTTTTTTTCGCCTTTTTGGAGGTGGAAGGGATGAAGGGAAAAAATGCACATAATCGAGGAGTGGCCGTCCCTCAGATGACTGCGGAAATGTATCATTCGTTCTATTGACAGGCGTGTTTACAGTTTTTTTCCGGTGATGAATATATAAAAAATAGATTTACGGTTTCGACACAAACGTTTAGTCATTCAATATCTAATTTGAAGATGAATGGTATTTTGCTGAGAGCGAGGCTGGTGGGAGTATTATGGCGCAGTGTCCATGTATCTTATTTTTTTCGTTAAGGGTGTAAAGACAAGACTTATACAATTGCTTTATGATGACCGTTGTACTTTGACCGCGTGTCCGAGTCATGTGAAACAAGCATAAGCTAAATATTTTAACTGAATTAGTCACCTCTCAATCTTCACCCCAGATACCCTATCACTTTACCCTACCATTTGATTTCAGTAATAGAGGCCTTAGTTATAAAAATATTTTGATTCTGACCGTGAGCATGGCATGTCAATTGTAATGCGTAGTAATAATTAGTGTAGTGTGGTGAAAAATTGCATGGGATGGGTAAGGTTCTTGGCTTGCATGGAAACCTTGCAAATTCATACTAAACCGAAATGGGAACACTTAAGAAAAGCTTGTGAGCTAGGATAATTCGACAGTGATATTTTTGCTATCCGTACGTCCAATAATCCTTCAATGCAGGGTCAGGTCTAACATTGAAATTTGGCTTCGGATAAAGTTGTACGTTATCGGCTTCACTTTTATCACGGTCGCATTGGGCTATATTTCTTCTAATAATTATTTGACGTGCGCTTTTCGTCTTTTGACCTGCTCTGTAATTAGGTAATTGAACCATTGCTTGCCATAGAAAAAAACTTATGTTTTATTTCTCACTTCTTCTCATCGTCTCTACTCTTATCGATTCCCTACCTAGTTCTTACATAGAGTTTTTCCTATTTATAACACCTGTATATTTGACTATCTCATTCTTATTTCAATTTCTACTGCTTCATATTTCAGGTGTGTCTTTAACTATCCTCGATTCTGTGATGCCTCCCTTCGTTGATTTTAACTCATGATTTGATTGTCTTTCGGTTAAGGTGGGAGCCCCCAGAGACTCGGAGGCTGCACGCTAGGCTTGGGTTGCTTGAGACATTCAGAACTGATATTATTCAGAGTGACATAGAGAATATTATCACGACTCCTCACTACATCTCTAGGTCAGACAGATGCGATAAAATTAGAGAGATAAACTGCCAAACACTAAATATAGTCTTATAAAACGTATATGTCACCATTTTATCTCCAAAAACCTTACATCTTTACACGGCTGGTGACCTATCAAGGCAAGTATCCAGGAATAAGGACTGCAAAAAGTACAGAGAGCTTCACACCCGGAAAATGAAGAGGAAACTGACAAACGAAGACCTCCTCCACTTCTTCAGCCTTCAGATCCGCTTCTATTTAAACTATGCAAACTGCCGTAGGAGAATAACAACACCATCCCTTGAGACGCATTGGGACTTCTGCTTCCTCCTTATATGGAAATGATTATGGATTTTAATTCAAAGGACGAAGAGGCGAGGGAGTAAACTAAGCTTTCAGTTACGCAGTGATCAATTGAAGCTTTGTCTTTTCAGGAAAATTAATATTCGCCATCGGCTTCTGTATTTGTAAAAATATACAGGGCCAGGAGAAAACCAGTTCTTATCAAACACAGTGCGTTATCCTTGACATAGAGATTTGTATGTTCATAACGAATAACAAGGAAGAGGTAAAATTAAGTGTGCAAGTAAATAACTTTACAACAAATCTGCCCTTGATAAGGAGAACAGTGCCGCGCTGTTGAGGAAGTTGCGACGAATAGGTAGTCACACTGATATGTTAATGTAACAAATTCTAACTTACCCCACATAAGATTCACTTGAGCAACAAATAAAACGACTAATAGCTTATGAAACTCAGTAGTATTATGCTGCAAGGAAACTACCGCAAATCACATTTAGTTTCATGAACTCATATAAGTCGTGTAATGCAAATGGAAGCGTGTCGATTTTCAACTACTCCAAGCGAAATCGAAGGCTTCCGCGGAGTCGTTCAGATGACATTGAAGGCCTTTCGGGCTCTCTGCCGCGTGATTTCACTGTCGTAGATGACAGTTTCGACAGTATTACAGCTGTCGTCTTCAGATCAGAAGTCACTTCTGACCTAAAGTCACTTCTGAATCCAAATCTTTAACAGTAATATTTATACAATATAATGTGCCGTATGATATGCATTATTTCAAGTAGGTTATATCGTTATGAGTCAACTTAATTCTAGCCATTTAACAGCTTTGAGAATGTTAACAGACCGCTATTTCTCAGCACAAACTGCTCAGATGGAGCGTAAGAATGACCAACTTGCGGCAGCACCGCTGCACGCGCTTCGGGATAAAAGGTTAAAATCACCGATCTCCATGACTTTGCTTAGCACCTTATCTTGAGCCATAATTGTGAGACGAGTAAAAAGCGGAAACTGTTTGTGGTGACTCAATTCTTCCCACTTCTCGATAAGATTTTGCTAGGCGGCAATCAGAAATTGTGTCTGCATAACCCTCCTGTTTTTCAGCATTGTTAGTTCTTCGGTGCCCATGTCCCAAAATAATTTGTAACGTTTTTATGCTGGCGCCAATTTTTTAGTGTTCCTTTTTGTTCATTTGTTAGCCTCACGTGAGGGCCGCGGAGTAGCTGTAGTGTCAACGAAAGTATAAATTCGGTGGTCCCTTTAGAAGCAAGGCATTTTTTTTGTTTCCAAGTTTCGGTTGCGGGAAGAGAGACTGCTCTTAGGGAGCCGTGGGGGTCAAGGTACCGTATTAGTTTGTTTTAGGCAATTTCCTTATCTGTTACTCCATACCATCCTTCCTCTTATATTCCCCTTCCTTATCGTAGTTCCCGATGATGAGACGTGACTCGCGGCTCTTTTTATGAATGTAAGTGACTGAGAGAATTACGATTAGTATTTACCTTTCCCTCCATTCTTCTACTATCCGAGTGCAGGCGGATCTTCACTATACCCCCCTTTACCTGTACTGGCGCCCACATTTATTCTGTCGATTAGTTGGAAGTGGCACGTCGTCGAGCCGACCGGAGCTAGTCGGGAGAGAGAGGCGTCGAGGAGCCCGTTACACATTCCCTGAATAACGCTAGGAACGCCTAGGACACTGTGTGTATCGGAAACCGACTCACATGGATCTTTATCCAAACAGTCAGAGCCATCATCATCCGTCACACAAGACCTCAGTTTTATCTACTCTATTTACAAGAGCCAGGGCCATAGCCGACACAGAAAGCATCCCCAGGGAATTGAACCATCTAAAAAGAACTTTCCGTGAGAACGGCTATAGTGAGTAGAAAATGTCCATGGCTCTGAAAAGGGCCTTTGAGATAAGAGGGAGCCGCACACCAGAGCCGTCTGAGGAACCAGTGGCTAAAGCCTTCCTACCATATGTGTCAACTATATCGGGGAAGATTCAACGCATTCTACAAAGCTTTAGCATCCAGACAGTACATCTACCACCGCCAAAGCTGAAGGCTATGCTGGTTAAGGCAGAAGATCCGGTCGGCTTGAAGACGCCAGGGGTCTACCAAATTCCCTGTGAGTGCGAAAAATGTACATCGGAGAAACTGGGCGTACCATCGAGACAAGACTGAAAGAATACCAGAGGCACTTCCGATTGGTACAACCGGAGAAATCAGCCGTAGCGGAGCACAGCATTGGTGAGGACCACGCCATACGGTGGGAGGAGATCAAAATAATCAGCCGCACTCATGGATATTGGGATCGCCTAGTTAAAGAAACCATCGAGATCCGTCTTAAGCCGGAAACATCAATAGAGAGGCAGGTTTCCAAGTGTGTAACACTTGGAAACCAATCGTGGCCACCATCAAATACGTCAGGGAAGGCGGGAAAACTCGCAGACGCCACAGCCAATCAAGTAGCACCTGACCCGGGAGGAGAGAGTATATATACAGGCCAAAATGAAA
Organism: Ceriagrion tenellum; assembly: GCA_963169105.1. Lineage (NCBI taxonomy): Eukaryota > Metazoa > Arthropoda > Insecta > Odonata > Coenagrionidae > Ceriagrion > Ceriagrion tenellum. Next base: position 32,119,395 of record OY720636.1, on the reverse strand, counting down.
AATGTCCAGTGAATACCCTGGTGAGGCGAGAGCCTAAAGCGGGGACCACACCGTTGTTTTTGTTTTTTGTTATTTTGTATTGTTTGGTGTGGAAATAAACGTATTTTGACTTTGACTTGAGGAAACGGCATTCGGAAGCTGAACCTCCCTGAAGATGGAGGACAAGTCGTTCTCCGATACGTTGGACCTGCTCACCCGGTGGAAGACCCGAGAAACCTTTATCCATCAGATACGTCGGGAAAATCGGAGATCCTTCAACGCTAGGAACTTGTGCATAAACTATTCCCTGAAAAATCTCCATCACTTCCAGGATGTCAAAAAGAGACTAAGAAATTTTAAGTCGGGAGTATTGCAATCAAACCGAGCCTATCTCGCATCCTCACGCTCTTGTCATCGTGAATGAATTATCTGTTTATTTCGGTGTAATCGCCGCAACCATCGCGTTAAATACATGAGAGTAAGCTAAATATATCAAATGACTGGAAATCCAAGGGGTCGGGCGATGGGTCGACTCGCGATTGCCACATGAATTGGCAGAGGCGCGTGTAGCTTTTGCCGCCCGAACGAATACGTCAGATGCCATCGGTAAAGCGCCGTCCTATGAGGCAATCAGTCCAAGTCTCCGCAACCATTGCGCATCAAACTAAAGCCCTTTCCACCCCTTCTCCTTTCTATACCTTTTGTTCTTTGCCTCTCTTGTTTATGCCCCGCTGTCATTCCTTTGCCCACCCCTCTGTTGAGTGTTCCGTTCAGTGCATAGCCCTCCTGTAATTAAATAACGCCTAGAATACATACCCGTGTCGTTTGCCCTGTTTGTCTTGACTTCGGGTAATGTTTCACCGGCACTTCATATCCAGGCTCCCCGTGGTAAGCTCATTCCTTTACAATCAAACTGATCGCCATCGGAATTTGGATTAGCTGAGCCTATAACTTACATCAGAAGTTATTGTTACGCGCCCCATGGTGATGGTTAATGGAAATCTTTAGTTCCTTCCCATCAAATGGCATCTCACCACGCCTTCAATAATCCATGACTAACTCAAGGTGGAATCTCTATGGATAATGCTTTACCACTTTAGTCATTTTTTCTAAATCATTCTTAATTATCCTAGCAGTTAAAAACTGTGATTTCATCCTAGTAGGTATCCATTTTTCTTTGAAGATATATATTTTTTAAATCTTCAGGTTGCATACAACTCCTCATTGTAACAAGAGAATGATATCTGCCTTGCATAGGTTATATAAATGTAAATTATGACTTGCTTCGGGTGATTAGTCATCCAGTTTAAACGGGCCCAAAGAATTTCCATGAAAGAATTTCGAGGTTTGTAAATCTGACACTGTTGACTTTGGAGAAGTCCATTTTTATTGTATATTCTGAATGATATGTAATGATAGTGATACGTTATCATTTTATAGCGTTTCGTTAATATAACAAAATGTTTTTCTCTATTTCTAAGGACTCGTCTTACCCAATAGACTGCAAAGGAAATAATATTGTTATTCTATGTACCACTCATCCCAATCCACTGTAATCCGTTATATTTTAAATTTTCATATGCTCAAAATTGGAGACCTGTCAACCATTAGGAATAGAATACCATGTTACAACCCACTGTCTATGTGGTTTTGTTGATAATATTGTTAAAGTTTATTGGACGAGTACAAGCTTGGAGTAGTAAATAATTCCTCTAGACCTAGGCCATACTTATATGCAACTCATGTAATGTCTTCGCCCTCCGGCAGAGAGATAAGAACCGAGAGTTGAACTAACGCAGCCAATCTTTATTTTCTATTCCATGATTTATCAACTTGTTATCCATCTCATTATCTGAGCCCGATTTCAAATCTCAGTTACACACAATAAAAAAATCGCTCACTGTAATCGATTTCACGATGGTTAACTCGACAAAGCATTTAACCGTGGAACGGAGTAAGAGATGGTGAATCTAATTACTTCTTTCTGTCTAAAAAATTACAGTGAGCCATCCTGATCGAGTAAAATTCCCTTCCCAGGCAACCTCTCTACTGAAGTAAATGACCCTTCACCTTAGAACAAGTTTCATTTTTTACCCTGAGATCTCTGGTAAAATTATTATTTAACTTAAATACGAAATCAAGCGGAGAACATGGATACTGATTACAGAATAAAATGTAGCTCTCACAATAGCACGTCACGATCTATTGGACAAAGTGGTTAGGCCATCTACATTTGGGCTTGTGAACTAAATACGAGCTGATGGAAAGGAAGTATTACCTTAAAAAAACTTGACGTCGAGGGCGACCTTGTTAGTGATCACTCACGTCATTTGCTTCTCAGTGAAATGGACAATTTGACATCGTGTGTTCTGCTGTCATTGGAAATGAAAAACTTTAACAAGAATGTGTTTCTCCTTCCCAGTCCCCTCTATTATCAATAATGATTACTCCTCCTACTGAACCGTGAACTTGACCGCGCGATGAAAGTTTTTAACGTAAAAAAAACGTTGAAAGTCTTATTCCTTCCTCCATTTCCTGTGGCTTTAAAAAATAGAATCGCATGCCTGGTTTTGGTATCTTGTAATGACTGCAGGGCAGTTGATATTTAGGTCACAATTAAAGTATTATCGTGGAATATACTAAGTTCTTTTTGTCCTGGTAGTAGTTTTCTGCCATGTTTCCGTTCTGATTTAAGTTTTCTCTCATTTTTGTTATTTCATGAATGATTTATACATGGTTTGTATCATTTTATTTCTATCAGAATTCTCAAACAAAAAAATTGAGTTTTACTCGACACTCAATGGCAAAATAGGCCAATAGACTTTGTTAGGCTGTTGACATTTGATTGTAGCCATTCTGAGCTCTTCCTCTCTCATTCTTCCCTTTGTTTCCTTCTCTAAATATTCAGTTTTTAACGGTTTGATTTTACAAATGGAAGTGTACTTATGATCATCAGGTGAATGGGTTTGTCCTTTAAATCTTGTAACCTGAGTCTGGTAAGTTTTGAGACAATGACATGGGGCACTTGAATTACTCTTATCATTCAGTACTAATTTACTAAGTTTTATAGTACTTAATTGTTATTTTATTACTAGCATGCAACTATATTATGCACAGCATATACTTTAGAAAAGACGAACATGTTTTGGTCAATTTATCCTGTCGTCCTTGTAATTAAAAAATATAGTATCCACTTAACATACCTCTTGCAAAGCATCGGAACATAAGTATCGATGCGGAGAGCTGTTTTGTAAGGCTGTTTTCTAAAGGAATCACATGTCGTTCTCGGAAATTTCGTTTAAATTCGACCGTGCTTTGAAGAATTACTGTTTCCGGAGGCTCGGAAGAAGGGCCCACTCGAAGCTGATCCGTCTGCTCTTGCATCGCTGACCAGGTGGTATCCGTCCAAACTCCTTCAAGGCACGAGTAATCGGTGAAAAAGGATAGGACTCCGGACTCCATGCGAAGTGCTCGTCCGTTGGGGAGGAAGAAAAAGTGGTCCACATCGAGGGGGAGAAATAAATTAAAGACTGGACGAAACAAATGAAAAACTTGGCTGGAGGAACATCCGATGGACTTCCAACTCGGCTAGGGTACGCCCATCTGTCCCTCCCTCACTATCCTCCACCTCCTTAACATCTTCGCTCACATCCTCCCCCTACCACCGTTGCTGGCCGTGTGATTAAATGCCTCCGTCACCATAGAAACAGTGCGAATTCGGAGAGGGGCCGGTTGGGAAGTGAGGAGGGTCGTGGGATGCGTGATGGCTGAAGGGAAGGCGCGCGAAGGTTTCTGGTACCCTACCGGTTAGTGGTGAGCGAGGGCGGGAAAGTTTTAGCAGCGCTTTTCAAGGTGATGTTTACCATTCAGTACGTTATTATTGCTCACAGTCCAGCAGAAAAAAAACAGATATAGCGACATTGATAGCTTTAAAAGTTCATTTGCGTAGCAGATTGTGAGTTTTGAAGTTGACCATGGAGGTTATCGATCTTGAAAACCCTTGTAGGCAAACACGGGAATATTCACTCGATGCCAACCCTCGATTTCGCTGAGTGTGACCTTATGCGTAATGTCACTGATAGCTTCGCTGCCACTGCGTAAACGATAACGATCAGCCATACCGGTCGGCAATGCCCACGTTGCCCTTGCATGTAGTCTAAATGTCTTTGCATATTAATTAATTTTGGTGTATTTTTATACCTATTTCTGTGCAGGCACGTTGTGCATTTTCCATTTTCGCCGACATTAATTCGAATGGTTTTTGAATGCATCAAAAGCATTTATTTCTGTGAGGAATTGTGAAAATAGGGGAATACATTTATTTTTATTCTTTGAAATATCGAGCCTATTTTGTTTTTCCGCTTACTTGAACACCCGTAATCCTCAGCGGTCTGCGAACAACAAAATTAGAATGTAAGATTAAGGTTATAGTTTTTACTTCTATTCTTATCCAAGTAATATTTAAAACATTTAGTACGAGGAATTTTTTTCGTTGCTTGCTTTTGCATTAACTTAAGTCGTAAAAGTCGACTTAAGGTGAGACTCGAGTATCCACGTTGAATAGCAGTACCGTTGGTAACTGCGAAGCATACCGACAGACTGTATTATTGCAAATCGCCGGTAACTCGACGCATTGACTGTCGCTATCCTCATGTTTTAGCTAAACATTCGCTTCATAGTGATTGTGATCTCGACACTTGTGAAGGTATTGGGGCATGAGTTGGTTTTTTTTTAAAGAGAAGCACAATGTTTTGGCCTCGCTAATCATCAAGGATCTCTCTCTGCAAAGTGCAGGCAAGATTTCCATGAACTCCATGTCTCAACTTCAAGTCTCCATGAACGTTCAATTTTATGAAAGTTACTGCGTGGCTACTTCCGTAGTTCTTTGAAAATGTCGAGAGTAAACACGATTGTGTTTAAATTTGGGCTTGACCCTGTGGACTTTGGTGCATAGTGCTCGCGTAAGGGTCTTATCGGGTCCCAAAAATGAATTCATATCATGTACTTACATTGAGCTAAGAATTAAATTGCGAAGAATATAAATTCATTTATGAAATATTATTTAAGTTTCAGGATGAAAAAACTAACATGTATCGAAAAGTATTACTCTAAGTCATGAATGTTTTCAAGTTTATGTTTACGACTTCATCTCTTGCTCGAATAAAGTATTTTCATCTAAAACAAATAAAAATAAAAATATTTTGTTTAAATAGTGATATTAAGGCAGTGAAATGAATTAGCTCATTCGAAGCGAATCTCGGTTTGTGTTATTAATCGTCTCGAATTGGAAACCACGCAGCTGTTTGGCAGTTCTAAACAATTTGGAACCTGCTTAACCGCTCTAAATATCGCTGATTTTTAAAATGTATGGTACAAATACCTAATCCGTTATCAAAAGAATACAAAAAGACTTTTATGCTACACTTTTTAGCATATAGTGACATTTTATACGTGTAAATATGAATAAATAAAAAAAACGATTTTAACCACGATGTATGACCGCGAAAATTCCCGTTGGCTACTAGGTGTCGCCATAGCTGTACCAATAAACGGTAATCAAAAATTCCCAATTGCTACTATATCTTATATTTTGATTTATAAATGTTTAGCAAAACTCCAAAATGACATCCAGCTGTGAATTTCAGGTTTTTGAAAAATGAATATTTTGCATCCTCAGTGTTGATATATTGTTTTGCTACTCTTTGCATGCACTGAGCATTAAAATAATAGTTGATAATGGTCTCAGTTCGGAGTCGAAAAAAATTGGCTCACTATATAAAACCATCGATAGTCGAAAATTTTTAAGGGCTGAAGGTTTTAGTGGAATGGGGGACGAAACTGTGATAAGGGCGGGGTGGAATAGTACCAACTCACTCCACTCTCCTCACAGTACGGTTCAGAAGGATGGGAGAGTTAACAGTGAACAGTGGGATGGGAAGAAGAAGGCAGTGTCTGATTGATCAATGACCCTTAATAGGTTGGTGAGTGAGGGTGGGGATGAGATGGCTTCGGGGGGAAGGTTGAGAGGGGGTTTGGACACTTGAAAGGGAGGAGGCTCCACTGTGTTTGGGGGGTTGGTTATATCGGTGGAAGGAAAGGCTGAGGTGTGTGAGGCAGGGGATGAGGCACTGGGCTGGGTTCAGAGGTTAGGGGCAGTGTGAGATAAATGGTGGATGTAATGGGAGAGGATTCGTTTGGGCGTGGGTGGGTTGGGGTGTGATTGTGAGGTCATGCCGGGACCAGGGGTGGGTTTTCTGCGCGAAGGGGAGAGGAATTGGGAATGCGGAAGAAACGCAGCCGGAAGTGTAGTGGTCTGATATCATTCGCGTCGAGCGGGAGAGAATTGAATAAAAATCGTCGATCTGTGAACGCTGTGAAGTAATTAATATTGCTGAAGTAGTCTCCTTTTCGGAGCAAGGTAGGAAGTTATTGGGTCTGCTTTGGGAGGGAAAATAAGGATCGCCATTGAGTTACTCAGTCAGAAACTAGTGACTTCGTTCTCAGCTCTGTAATGAAAACTGCTTAACTTTGAAATGGTCGTTCCCGAAGGAGAAACTTGTGTCAATATGAGAGTATCGCGTGTTAGGTTGGCGTTTACAATGTATATAGTATGCGATTTAGAACAACTAAAATAACTTCTGGCCAAAGCTAAATAAAAATAAATGCACATTGGTCGATTTTGGGACTGGTGGTCCATAAACACGGTGAATGTGTCCGATTAGTTCGCAATTGTTTGTTACCCATAGAGTGTTATCATTTCCTTATTTATCTTATGGTGAAATATTGAGAGCACAAAAAAAATTATGAGCAAGAATATTTCAGTTTCATGTTGGTCGAGGGCAAACTATGATCTATCTGGAACCGACTCCCAATTTAAAAAGATGGAAATACTATATTATTTCCTCCTTATTATCGGACTTCACTGCTAGTCTATGTAGAAAAAAACTTGAAGTTACCTAACGTATAGTTTTTTCAGAAGTGAAGGTGTTTTCACTTGCCTTCCACACCTACTCCTTCGTGTCTTCACAGAGCTCTTTTATCTAAAATACGCCTTCCTACATCCTAAACTGAAATACATCGTGTTAATTTGGCAGGAGGAAAATATTTTATGAAGCCTTTGTTTACGTTGGAATATGTGGATAAAATAATTAGCTAAAATCGCAATTTCATTAAACTTGAATGTCTCCCATTGAGCTACGGGCCTTAAGGAGTGAATTACTGTTCCGCATTTTCGACTTCTCCAACCACGTTTGTATTGTGTATCCAATTGTATTGTGTAATATATTAGTAGATGACACTGTTGTATACGCTATAATCATGTTGCTAGCTTGTACGCACAGGTACATAGCTCTTTAATTGAGATAAAATGTGATTTCCTTTAATTAAACTGCTGTGTATGCCAAGGTGTGTATGACTCTCGTGTCAGCCCATCGACTTCATGCCTTACAGGTATTGACTCATTGGGCGTCGTGTTTTCCTCTCTCTCTCTAGATGCGTTAATTGAATAACGGGGAAATGGTCCGTGTAGCGGTGGACCTTTTGGGATGCCGACCGATGCAATTAACTGAAATTAGAAAGTTAAACGGTCAAAGTGAAAGTAAAGAGGGCAAGGGCCGTGGAGACGAATCGGCTGTTTGGGAAACGTTTTGCGATCAATCGAGTGGGGAAGGGGGGGGGGGGAGGAGAGAGAGGTTTGAGAAGGCGAGTCGAGGCGAGCGGGGAGAAAAAAAGCGAGGCGTATTGAAGGCGTGTGCACTCAACCGTTTGACTAATACCATCCCCTCTCCCTCTCCCATCAGAAACCGACGTAATTACCTGGCTTGCCTTTTTTCTTCTTCTCCTCCACCTCCTCGCCGGAAATGGACGCCCTCATCTACTCGTCTTTCCGTGCAATGGCTGCCTGTCATTGCCGGAAATGTCCTCCTGCGTCGGTATCCACGCAATACCGTGTTAGCGCATCCTGAGGGTGATACGGCACTAGCCTGGAAAGAGAGGTAGCGTTAAAGGACAAATAAATCTGAAGAAGGAAACGACACAATCGACTTGTATGTTAAACGATAGTCTAACGGCCTTCCTCTGGTTTTTTCACAGCTAATAACCAGGTCTTGTAGCCAATACAAGTCGCTCCGGAGTAAAGCAGTTTCCTCCTGTTCCTGTTCGGTTACTGAGTGTAGCGGCTCTATTGACGGAATGCCATTCAGAAATTCCTGAAATTTACTAGCCCCCTCGAAACGTTGCAGTGGAGAGACGGCGTCTTAACTCATGGAAGTAAAGACGTATATTTTTTGGAAAACTTATCAACCTTGCGTCTCTTACGCGCGCACTTTTTTCATAAATATTATGAATAATGCAGTGCTTTTTATGCAATCATTTCTATTTTTCCAGGGTAAATCATTGGGTACTTGTACTCAGCCAGGGAAACGTGTTAGTTCCAGAAGCATTCTACGGTGTGAAAAGAAAACAAGTAGCTTAATCATCTTTGGTAGGTCAATTTTGCGATGCTGCAAATACTTGTAGTTTATTTCAACTTTAATTAACTCGTGGCGAATAAGTCGCAGTTCAATCGAAATCAGTAAGCTTTCATACACAAAAGAGCTACTATCGAAAAAAAATGAAACGGTATGCAAGTGTTACGGTGCATTATTCTTAGTACGATTTATTCATTATTTTTCTTATGTGGAATTATAATTTAATACCTGTGATTACGCCAGTCAGAGCAAAGGAATACACGAAAAAACTTCAATTTGTTATTTGTATTTACTAATTTTTTTATGCGTTCGATGGTTCATGGGATGACATGATCATCAGGGGAGTCAGTGGTATTAGCCTATTGTTAGAGATTTTTATCCCAGTAATATAAAAAAAAGACTTCGTGACATTGTTATTGCGGGATATTTTCATGTTTTATGTATCATTTTTAATCGTTAAGCCCTACTGCTTCGTATGACTTAAGCGGCATCGCTGGGTACCAACAATACAACAATCGTCGAGAAAAAAAATCTCGAAGCGTAACTCTCGTTCCCATGGCTTAGTTCTAATTTCGACCCCTTGGCTCGATTCGTACTCGACCCTGTGAATGCTCTAGGCTCTGGGGCTCCGCGGTAATTGAATCAGCGCCTTCCCACTGGGTGAGTGGCAGGGGCTGAAAGGGCGACTTCCGCCTCGAAGGAGAACTTCAGAACGTATGAGGAGAATAGTACAGGATGGAGGTCGATAGCCGAGTCGAATGAGAAGCGGTAAAACCAACCTAGTGATGGGAAATGAGAGGTCAACATTTTATTTTAATTTAGCTAGGGGCGCAATACAAATTATATCTGAGCTTTTTGTGGAGTAGGGTTAGTGGATTGGAGCGGAGACGAGGGCCTTGTAGCCAATACAAGTCGCTCCGGAGTAAAGCAGTTTGCTCCTGTTCCTGTTCGGTTACTGAGTGTAGCGGCTCTATTGACGGAATGCCATTCAGAAATTCCTGAAATTTACTATCCCCCTCGAAATATTTCTTAGTAACGTCTATTATAATCGTTGGATACAGGCACAGGCGTTCTTAATTGGTATTTTCATTTTTTTCTTAGGCATTTATTTATAAAGTTACCTTAGAGTCTTTTCTTTGTCTGTCAAATTGGCATTATATCCAGAAGACAATTTTAGTGATTGTTTTCTATGTTTCAATATTTGAAATATCGTTGCAGTTCGGTACAAAAAACGTGAAATCTGATGCTAAAAAGATGCCGAACATGTTATGTGTCGTGAGTAGTCAATAAATAACTATATTATAGAATGCAAATCACACATTAATATATTAGGGAACCACTGTCACGACTAAAGCTGTTGAAAACTGTGAAGAGCCCGTTATGAAGTTTTAGTAAGGGCAGCGTACACTTTCTTATAAATTTCTTTCGTCCTACTTAATGAAAATTGAATGGAAAGAAAATAAAATTGTTTGGCATGGAGAACAAACATGTCGTGTTTCTTTATTTCCTCAACAAGTATGTATTCATTAACCTTGAAGTATTGCAGTCCACATGTCCTCCAATGTCATCGCAGTTCAAGCATACGCAGACGTATGGTGCAAACGGCTGAAGCAAGTAAAAAAACAAAGATATTTCATCGCTCTATTAAAGAGGTTATTGGGTAACAATGATGTTGATTGAGAGAAAGAGACAGTGAAATATACCCTATATGATAGATTTCAGTTTGTTGATTGGAATTATATGCACAGCAAATTAACGTGTGACGGTCAGCATAACTAAGTACTAGCTTTTTCTCTTTGGCATTTGGGAGTGGGAAGTGAGCGACGTAAGTACGTGTCTACGTCCTTCTGGAGTAATAAAGGCAATGCTTTAGTAGATCTTAACCCATCCATTAGGATAACATTAGCGGCCATATGTTACGTCGAAGTCGGTTATTATCGCAAGTGAAAAATGAGTATCTATGAATATCTAGAGAGCTAATTTTGACAATTTCTCTGCACTTCATCGTGAAATCCAGCCTTTGACTTTAGGCATCCTCCCATCCTCTTAATATTAATGCAATAAACCATGTTCCGCATCTTTTAGTTACATTTTCCCGAGGATTGCTACTAGATGATTAGTCAACAATTCAATTCAACCTATGCTGTTTTAACTTTGTGCATACGTGAAATATGTTAATATTAACTAATAACTGCAGGCTTCACTACGTGGAACCTCTCCATATCGGAAATTAAAATACATTAGTAATGGGCCACTAAATAGATTTGTTCCTTACGACCCGGGTTTCGTCGCATAATGACAATCTTCAGGTCCTGAAGATGTCATTATGATCACCTGAACATTCACATCATTCACCCCTGAAGATGTCATTATGTGACGAAACCCGGGTCTGAAGGAATAAATCTATTAAGTGGAACATTACTAGAGTATTTAAATTTCCGATAGGTTAGTATTTCTCTAAAAATGCCTATAAGCCGGTGGCAACCGTTTTCAATTTTATTGATATTTCTTGAATTTACATTCAAAATTATTTTAATGCATTAAAAAGTACAATGCTCCGAAATTTGCTATGCAAAAAATTCCTTGAGTAATTAAGAGGAAAATATAAGGTCGTGTATCCAGTACACATCTTTTATTCTTTCTGACGGAGGCGGTAGTTTAATTCTTTGATGTTCATTGAGGTTCTTTTCTGATCATGTGGATTAGGAGTGCGACAGTTCATGTTAAGCTTAATAAATATGAATTTCCTGCTGCGCTGTCTCTGTGGCGTGAGAATAACCTTTAAGTTTGTATCGAACTGTTTGAGTCGTGACGAGTAATTAAATCCCACCCATTTCCTCCTCACATGCCCCATTGGCAGGTAAAATTCACAATGTTGGAAAATAAAATCATTCCCTGATTTATTCAACACGAATTTAACGGCCGAAAGCAAACAATTTTACTATTCCTTTGCTTTCCCTAAATTGGACTTTGGGATCGGAAGAGAGCAGTAATTACATTACGCAGAAAATATATATTCTTCTTCGGTTGGAAAATAAAGTAAAAAAAGTAACAACTGTTATCGTGCGGGGATTCAAGCCTTTGGGTCCAGAGGAAATGCGAAAGGAGAGGCAATGAAAGTGAAGTGCCGGTTCGTATTACTTTGAAATGAAAATTTTTCATCTCGTATCGAGTGAAAATGTACATATATATATATATAACTATATCTCTCTTTTCTCTCTTCGGACTATTATCTCGCATGTTTGCCAGAGTGTTCCCAAGAAGGAAATTAACTTAAAAGAGGGGCAGTGGGGGAGGTTGGGGCGGAAGGGAGGGTAAAGGGACACGTGAGATTAATGGCAAGGTCAGGGGGTGGATGAAAGGGAAAAGGGCCTGTGGGATGGAGAGGGTCGGGATAGGCGAAGGGAGAGTAAGGGGTGGGAGGGTGAGAACCCTGCAGTGCTCCAGGACAAGCTTTAAGGTCGAGGAAAGGAGGGAATGGCTCATGGGGAAAGAGAGGGGTGAAGTGGGAGAGGGATTTCGGACTGATTAATTGATTGGTTTTGGTATTCTCCAGGTTGAGTTACTGCGCAGAAAAAGGGCCATAAACCATGAAAGGGAACAGAAAGAGGTTGGCATGGAAAGAGTGCCGGAGATTAGGGGTAGGGAGTGCGGGAAAGGTATGTATTGCGGGGCGCAGACGAAGGGGCACAGTAGGTGTATAAGAAGAGAATTAGACGTGAACAAGACTCCTTCACCTGTAGGTAAAATGAAGAATTGGTGCAGATAAATATTAAGTCAAGCATGACGGAATTTCGTTTAATGCGTAGAAAGATAATTTTCATTTTCTTGTATATGTATTTTACAGTGCGTTTTATTCGCATGTATCGTAAATTGTGATTCTTTGAAAATATCATTGTAGTATGGAAAAATGTCAAATTTACTTGTGTAGAAATGGTTTATATATTTTTCGAATCTCTAGTTTAGTCATAAATCCTATTTTCTACATCGCGTGTTTATATGTAGAAAATCAAGCACCCAAATTCCTTTGTTGTTGTCTGAAGTCCCGTATGAGATTCTCTAAACCAACACAATATTGCCTTCTTTCTGCTTGTTCGGTTGTCTTTCATCCAACAAAATTCAATGTTTCCATCTTAAAATCGTGCTTAACTCAGAAAACTCCACATAAGCGTGACGATTTTGGTTGAATGTGTACAGAGATACGTATAATTTACGTTTTATCGTATTTTATAATTTGCGTAAGTTCCGTAATTCGCGAATCTTTGAGAGTAAATTTTTTGACATGGAAAAATATACAATTCCCTAGAGTAAAGACCGTTTCAATAACATTGTCCTGTTTGAACACATTCTTATGAGTCAAAATTTCTCCGATTCGAACATATGTCCAAATCTTCATGAGATGAATTTCCTATGATTCATATAAGTGGTGTCAGTCGTAAGTTCTAGTCTAAAAAAAATCCCGAGCTGTCTATAGTTATTTACTTGTTACACTAAACTAATCGTATACCACAGTCTATTTAATTTTTTGATTAGCTTCCATCCAACTAAACGTTGTCTCTATCTAGGAAACTTTCTATTCTCAAAAAAGCTTTCTTTGGAATAAAAGTTACGTAACCTGCCCTAAAGATTCATTTTGGGCCATTATTTTCCTCGTGTATTCCTATGATCCTAGGGGTGTTAATCGATGACGGGTCGGAAGGAGGACAGATGGAAGGTTTTTATTTATAAAATCGGAGGTGAGACAAGCCCTAATCTACGGTAGCGAGACATGGGCCGTGAAGAAGACGCAAGAAAATAAATTGGACGTTGTGGATGTTGAGGATGTTGAGACGAACTATGGAAAGACGAGGAAAGACAGGTCAAGGAACGAGTGATTTAGAGAATAGAGATGGGTAGTTGAGGCTTCGAAAAAAGTATTAGAGTGAAGGTTACAGTGGTATGGGTGATTAGGTAAGAGGGGCATGTCTAAATGATAAGCAAACCAGAGCAAGATCTATGAGGAGATGGAGATGATGCATTTCATATGATCTGAGGGAGAGGATGAGTTAACACCTGAGGACACGAGCTACCGGACAGAATGGATAAGGAGAGACATTAGGAGGATGAGCAACCTCTAGTCATTAGGGACAAGCTAAGGAGAATGAAGAAGAAGAAGATTTATGTGAGCAATTCAACAATACAGTCGGTTTTCAAGGCTGCATTTCTCCAAAAACGCGTAATTTCAGAACATTTTGCAAAAATAATTCACAAGTTCAAAAGGGAAACGTAATTCGGTTCATAGGATGAGAATTTTTAATACTTTTTTTTGTTTGGCGTTCGTCCCAGATTAGTGCGATTAGTATTTATAATTTAAAAGTGTAAAATAAAAAACTGCCAGCGGCCCCGGTGACGGCGGGGTAAAGTCCTCGCCTGCTAACCCTAGGGTCGCGGGTTCGAGTCCCGCATGGGGAGATTATTCACTGCACAGGAAATGGGTGTTTGTGTTTGTGAAATATATATTAAAACACTTGTAATTGGGGAAACCTGTAAGTGTTAAAGAAATTATTATTATTATTATAAACTCAATACGTGTGGGGATAGATTTTGCAGACAGACACTCTTACAATGAGAGATACTTTGGATTTTATATTAATAAAATTGACTCTGAAGCCAATTGTGGGTCCATTCTTGGTTCGTGCAGACATGAAAACCTAGCTGTGACCTATGAAGGCAAAAAATACCCTCACTAACCTAGGAAGATACATCATGAAGGAAGAGGTACATAGTAATTTCAATTGTCATCCATCCTTTCTCCGGGGAGATGGGCGATACGCTATTCGAAATTGCGGCATCATTTTTCTTAGCAGGCACGCTATAAGCAGAATTGCAAGTGCCACTTGTACTTCCAGAGCGCTTGCGAAGCTGCAGGGTAACTGTCACTGAACCCTGTAATAGATGTCCCGACTAGGTAAAATTCAACGGACGATATGACTGGAACAGCTCTTAACGTGAAGAGATTTCCTATCTCCCCTATTGCAATCCCACGCGATAGTATCAGTGACCTGAGCACCTCAAAATCATTGGAAAGGAATTGGAACTGTTTGAAAATGTACAAAAAGTTTTAAAAAACTTTAAAGTCATGATGAATAATTTAGAAGGAGAAAATCACGTTACTCTTCGACTCGTTAACGTTCCATTTAAATTGTTTGATATTCCATTAAAATGGTGGAAATACCGGACAATAAGCATGGAAGAAATGAAGATGATGAAAAACTGTTTCTTGCTTATCAAGCTGCTCGGAAGAAGATATTTAAGTACTACCACCTGACGAACTGGGTTTATTGCGCAGTGTTAATGTTAGATTCTCGTCATAAATGCGAAACTTCTAATACAGATCAGAAAACTAAATTAATTTCTGAACTTTTATTTAATGTTTTTACCTTTTCAATAGAGTTTTCGCCCCTTTTTTGTTATCCCTTAATGGTTTTATTAAATTTCCCCCTATTCCGTCATTCCAGTATGAATAACGGAGGAAAAAACTTAAAGACTATCTTCAATAGCCAAGATCCCCTAGTAATGTAAACTAATGGACCAGGTAGAACACAAATGAGCCAACTTTTCCAGCGCTCGCAAAAATGGCGAGAGACTTCCTTAGCATTCACAATGACAAAGCATAGAAACCGCTTGGGCCACGAATCTGCCAGAAGTTGACTCCTAATGAGCTCGTAAGTGACGTGCAATTTGGCCACACAAAAAGTTATCGTTATTTAAATGTTTTAAACCTGAAAATTATTTAAACTACTTTTGAAGCAAAAATTTTCATTCTTTCTTTAACTAATGACATTATTTCTACACCTATATTTTTTTAACCTTATGAAGGATTTCCCTCTACTAAACTTGTGACTATATAGATACTTTTCACCAATTTTATGTTTCATATTTCTAGTTCATTAATTGATTATCAATAAAATCTTTGATTTTACATGTAGTTAAATTTATTCGGTGCCCAATTTAATATATATGCAAAATGCATATAAATGTTACTACTGTTTCGAGTTTAACGATGCAGCGATTACGCACACAAAAGAAACTGGGCTTTTAATGGTACTTTATTTTGGGGAAAACGAGAGGAGAGTCTCGTCCGAGACTGGTGACTAAGACTAGACTGGAGTTCTCGAGACGAGACTCGAGACGATACCCGAGTTCAGAAAACGAGATTGAGACGAGGCTGGCTCAAGTCTCGTCTCGTCTCTCAGCAACACTTAAAAAAAATAGCACGATGGAATATATGATAAGGCCGTAGGTGAAATGTGGCTCTATTACACTCGAGAGGTTGCTTCTTTATATCATAAATGGTTTGATTAATGGTTAAATAGATTCTTTCTTCTCTAAATCGATCGTCTCGCGTTTGAATGCCGTCCAGGCACAGGCCAATCTAAGGCCAGGTACACGCCAATATCAGTCATCTTGTAATATATAGATCAGTTGTGTATGATGTAGGCTCTGGAAGGGCTATTTCGCTACGTATATGTTATAGGGAGCAAAACTAGAAAATAGTATGCTAATTGCCGTGTATATTGGTTTCAAGAGTTGTTTGAAAGAAATTTTTGTTTCAAAAGACAGTTCTTATTCTTGATGTCAAAAAAATCGTCTCTAATATATATGGTAATTTACCCATCTTTTACGAATCACCTCGCTGGGTTAAAAGCACACCCCCGGTCTAGAAGCTTTCGCTTATCGCCTGGCGGAATAGATGGCAGTGAGAAAAGGGTAATGGGAGTGGGAAAGGGCTAGCAAAACACAACCCCTGGGAGTCCGACACCATGAGGCGGATTGACGTCAAAAGAACGACAATGGGCCCCCGCCACCCCCCAGTGCTCGTAGCTGTGACTTACCCGGCATAACTTCCAATAGTCCCTCTTTTTTTGGTCTCAGAGAGGAATGTAGTGTATCCTTCATTCTTTAAGTACCTACCAACGGCTCGCCGTATTTTTCCCAAAAATTTCTAGCCACGTCATTTCTCATAATGATAACAATCATTTGCCATAAACAATGTAAGCATCATTTAAAAATTATGCTCTCATTTGAGAATTTCATTGGATCATGATGATTTTATAAACTGTTAGTCATAATTTGAAAGACAGCATCATATGGATTATTCTATGTTTAGCTGGGCAAAATCGACTTATTATCGTGTAAATTTGAAGAAAAGCCATCAACTTCTATTAACGTTTTTCTTTCTCTTTAGTGAACTTGTGCACATTCTGTAATATTTGAAACTATCACATAAATGTAAATAATTGTTCGAAAAACGTTGAACAAAAGAAGCGCCACTTTTCGCATGGATATCAAATTTCAGTAATTTATATTATTTTATAAATAAATATATTTCTGTCTTTACCATTTTTATTTCCGCAGCGTTCATTTCGTCTGATGGTCAGGGGTAAAATTTACAGATTTGATCTAAATTCTATCGTTAAATTTCAGAAATGCTGGCTAGTTGAGTTTGGATTGTGTTGACCTCACTCATCAGTGAGGTTATTAGGTATCGCAGGCTTTTTATCAAGACGCCTGGAAACTTCTTGATATAGTTATCTCTTACAATGCTGTGTAAAAGTTACAATGAGGTGTAAAAGTTGCGACGAACACGAGTTTCCTCAGAGTTGTACATGCAGCTTTTCATTACAGTCATGTGTCTAGCTGTGCATGGTGTAGGGCTAATTTACAGCCTCCAACAGAACGATTCGTAGTTATCTCCCTCAGTGCGTGACAGAGAAATGTCCCTTTGTCTCCGGGGAAGTGGCATTCCCCAGCCGTATTCGAAGAGTTGTAATCCATCCTTTGTCGAAAGGTTAGAGCTTATCCCGTGTCTATCTTCAAGCAGAGAAATCTTCCATGGACACAGGGATGTGAGTGGATGTAACAAGCTATCTGTGAGACTCGTAATAAAATTCCATCTCAGCGGACAGCTTTAATAATGCGTCGGATTCCGCTTTTCTGCAATATTCTCCTCGCCGCAACATGTAGCTTATATTCGCCCGAGTGACTTCGCAGTTACGCTTGTATTTCAACGTGAAACGTGTAATATTGCTGGAAAATTTCTCAGTGCCTTTTGAGTAAGAAGAATTGTGAGAATTCAGCTGTCGCTTGTGAGGATTGCATGGGCGACGAATACAGCGGTGATTTTCCATTATACTGCGGAAACAATGCGCAGTCGACGTAGTGAATGTGTTCGAAGAAGTAACGTCTGTCTCAAAGTGGTTTACAGTGACTTCTTGGATGCGATATGACAGGACGACTTACCTTGAAATGTAAGGAACTGCTAGTTGAACACAATTCCTTAATCATTTAGCTCGCAGCGAAGCAAACTTTAACTGAGAGATAGACTCCTGATAAAATTAGTATCATTGTTAAGAGCACGTGGGTAGGAACATGGCACGTGCAACTGATTGAACTGGGTCTTATAAATCATTATCGTAATTATCAGCGTAGCCTGATAAGGAGCGTGGACTTTGGACGACTGCTAAGTGTAAATAATATGTTGATTAGCAGAAAATCGTCTTTGTGCGTTGGTTATGAAATACAAAATAAGACTCAACTTTTGTGTCAATCTCTGACTTACCACTTAAGTGAGGTAATATAGTCAATTCTTTGATTGTATTTCTTATTTAAATGTTGTCTGTTGAATATGAAACTCTATCAGTAATATAACAATTTTTTAATCTAAGCCGTAATTTTCATCTAGGAGCTGATAGTTAAATTTATTTCTTTACGACATTTCCCCTAATATTTGACTCTTTCTCCATTGGTATTACAGTAATCTTCTTCTGCATCTAACCCAAATTTTTATTTTCTTCCTTTTGGACTAATGAAGCAGTTCCGCTCTGCATGAACGCATTTGGCACCTGAGTATTCTCTGAGTTAATACCTCGCACTCAAATATATAAATTTCTTTCTAATTTATCAATCTATTTTAATATCCCTCTCTCCAAATATTCCCATCTTTGAATTTCAAACTGCATCTCTTTCTCTTGTTATTAGAAATTACATTTCTCTATGAAAATCATTGGCTTCTTTTTTAAACTTACTTATACCTCTACATCATGATTGTTCGAATCCATTATACTCTCTGTTGCCTCCATAGGTGAAAATCTCCGAGCGTATAATTTTTGGAGCTGCTACGAAAATGGATAATCCCTATTATTGATTGTTACTAATAAACGGTTTCTCTTCAGGATTGAGCAACATTTTACTTTTTTTAAAGCCCTATCGTTGCGTAACTTTTACTAGCCTTGTGTGCTAACCCAAACTCGATCGAGGGTTCCTATACCGGTGATCCAAATTTAATTTTCAGCCTGTTGTTGAATTGTAATTTATATTGTTGTTGCTGATTTATATTGCTGAGTGTTGACATTTAATTTAGCCAATTTCAGTTTCCTGTGTTTCTAAAATATATTTTCGTGAGAATAACGCGTACATATCAAAATATGTAAAGTTCGTCTGAAAATGTGGAACGTTATTAGATTTATTCTCTAAAATGGTAGCTTTCTACAGGACTGGTTTTACGATTACTTACGTCTTGTTAAGGAATGGAATTCTGAGAAAACGAGGCAACTTAATGTCCAATAGTTAGTTTCTGTAATCTAAAGCAACTGAATAACGCAATTCTGCATGAAAATTACTATCCTTCAAACGCATCATTCTCGATAAAATAGCCTTTAGTCTGGACCACGCAGCGAAACCACTTGCTGATTCTCCACTAAACATCTATCCGTTGGGGAAGCCTAGAATTAAACTACTTCTCCGTTTCACCCGGTTGGGAGTCCAAAAACCCCTAGAGTCCTGCTCGGAGGATCTGTTTCCCCGGAAGAGGGTAGGATCTGGAAAACTCTTAAGAAGGAATACTTTATCCCACTGCTCGCATAACAGAGAAGAGAGGTTTGGAGCGGTGAAGAGGTCCCTGAGGTGGTGGAGAGGTAGGTAGGTGAACGCCCTCCCTTTCCCACGTGAGTAATATAGGAGACAGCATGTTAGGGCATGGAGGGAGCGGAGTGAGTGCAAAGGGGAGAATTTTAACCCGGCTTCACGCAAGGAAATGTTTTCTCCTACGTTCCTCCCTGCTATGCGTGCTAAATTGACATCTGCTGTGCGTTTAAGGATCTACCACGACGACTATGTAATAATATCATGGTAGTCTACCGGTTCATTGATAATTTTTATTTATACTCAACGCAAAAAAGTGACTAAATTGTTAGGAAATCTACCGGTTATAGTTTGTTTGGATGGAAATAAGAGAGATACATTGCTGAACAGATATATCATAAAGAGTTAACACTAAAGGCAATTTTAAACGTAAATACATTTTATTCGACCTAGTTTCGATGTACTACATCATCTCGGTCGAATAAAATGTATCTAAGTTGGAAATTGCCTTCACTCTCATTCTTTATGATGAATTCTTTCCACCACATCAAGCCTGATACTTCTCTTTTTGTACTGACCAAATATTACCACAATAAAAACTGAGCTCCACTCATAACATTTCCATAATACGCGTCACTATTTCACCTCCCAATACCTAATCTCTTACAAATTTACGCGGCTGGTGGCCTAACACCCCCTACCACAAGCTCATGCGGCGGCTCGTAGGGGAGCAGACGTAGATGCATATGTAGAAATCCTCTAGATTTTTTCATGTGTCGGGCCTTGTCTATCCATAGGTAAAAATCCTCTAGATTTTTTCATGTGTCGGGCCTTGTCTATCAAAATATTTCTTCCCTCATCTCAACATACGTCCTACCCTTTTACATATTTTCTTTCAATATAACATATTCTTTTTAATAATCTTCATAATAGTCTTCATAATAATCTTCCAATATGACCTATTTTCTTTCTTGCCATGTCTCGCTTACAATATATCATCTCCTTTATAACTGTCTCAAGCAATAATCACCCCTCGTTACCTTTTCCAAATACCAATTTCCTTGAATAAATTCTGTTTCTCGTACGGCATAAGTGATGGACACGGGCCTTTCTTGCAGCCTTCTCTCGGTGGAAGTTTTAATTCATGCTTTGAGCTGTTTTATATTTGAAGGTCTGTAGAACTTAAATGCCATTTGTTGAAGCGTTGTATCGGTCTTTGTCTAACTCTTCCTTGATAGGTCTCAATAATGTCTATAATTATTAAATTCTATAATCATTAAAGTCTAAAAGAATTGGGATAAAAATTAATTGTATTACATGTCTCTGTAGGCACAAAATAAAGTCGCTCCGGTCATATGATGTAAAATCGAAAGGTTTTTGACGGTGCAGCGCACAGCTAATGTCGTAGCTGGAAGCTTGATGTAATGCAGCGACTTAATGAAATGCGTCCTTCGTGAAGCTGGTCTAAGGCGAAAGAGCCAAACCATAAGTAACGGATGTTTAATTTATACTTCTTAAAGGATATAATTTCTATTAAAAACTTTTTGCAACTATTTAAAGGCCTGAAAAGGACTAAAAGGGGTTGTCTTAGTCAGTAATGATAAGTTTAGGTGCAATGCTTGAATTTATAAAAGGGCAGCAAATAATAGCTGTGAAATCAACAATAAATTAAGATTTCCTTTCACTGGATCGTTTGAGTGATTTTTTACCTAGATAATTATTTTGTTATATCCGGAACAAGACAACTATTATCACAATATCATCTTGGCGTAAGTTGCCTTATCAAAAGCTTCTTAAAGATAGCTTTCAGTAAAGCTCCCCTCAAACGGTTAGTGACTTCAAATACGCGTCTCTGTAGCCATTTCTCGTCGTAACAGATGTAGAAGTGTAACATAACCATGGAACCTGCTGTTCCGGATAAGGGCAATTCCCATCACCTGGCGTATTTGGCTCCGTTATGATTTCTGGTATTCTAGCTATTTCCTCTTTAATGCGACGATATTTTTTCACACTTTACACCGCAGAATCATATGTTTTTTGTAATCCAAATCCATTACCCAACACGATAATAGGGTTTACAGGGAAACAAAGTTACGCAAAATCAAGGAATTGACATCAAATCTAGGTAACATTCATGGGGGTTAAATAATGTAAAGTTGAAAGTTGAAAACATTTTGAGAAAAAGTATAAATTTCCCCTTTTTTTGCCTAATGCATGCCATATTTTTACTATCTATTTTTCATTCATAAAAACTATATTGCTTGCGTTGAACCATTTTGTTATGTATTTAGCCCTGATGTTAAATATACTTGACGAAACGTCCTGACCTAAACTCCAGGAACAAAATATCCTCATTAAAAAAAGTGGTCGAGAAAAGAAGGGAATTCACGCAAACATCTCATTGTATTCATTACCTACTGCTATGGGTTTGGTAAATTAAAATTATTGTGCACCTACCTATCATATGCATGAAAATAAACCTTCGTTTGTACAAGTACACTGATCACATGGGGCCTTCCAGGGCAGCTCACTCGAATCGTCCTGGATTCCATTTCCAGTGTCTAGTGGAGACTAGCATTTAATATGCTTATCTTGATCTTTGATTTAGAGAGACAATTTTCAGATGGGTCTCGTCTGACGCTGTATTGCGCGTAACTCGCGAGGGTGGTGGGTGTGAAGTGAGATTTTGGAACTCCTATTGACAGCAGCCGCCAAAACATTTGGGCTTCTTTTCTATCTCCTCTCTCCTTGAATAAGGCTACCGAGAAACCACTATGTACATCCCGGGGCTTCTGCTACGCTCTGTTCCTAAACACTCGTTAATCACACGAGGAGAATATTTGCGGAGCAGCGTTAAGTTATCCAAGAGTTATCAAGCGAAAAGCGTACTTGGTACTCCGATAAAAAAATTGAGTACTGATGTAACTTCAGTCTAGTTTGACTACAAACGTGAATTTTGGACCCCGCTCTGAAATATTAAATCAGGAAAATCATCCAAATGCAAATTTACCAATACCTTCTTCTTCGTTAAAAACTGTAGCGAGTGGGCAAAAACATTGAAAAATTGACGTAAAAACTAGGTTTGAAAGCCAAGGTATTGGGAGGATCAGTTCTGGGCTTTTTGAAAAACCCCGAGAATACGACTAGGGACGCGGGATATATATCCTCAATCATTATGAAATAACTGACCGAAGCTATGATTTGAGAGAGCTGATCTACCTAACTAATGGCCGGTTTCAGGAACGATTAGTAATGGAATCAATAGTTATAATATCCATAAAGTTATAAATCTCACAAAAATATTCGGATTGCAGGAAAACTTCTACTAGTTTCATAACTTATTTACAGTTATCAGCTTTGAATATTTGATCTAATTTTCCAAGGTCTCCATACGTTTTATGGCGCATCTGCCGTCTTGGCTACTTGTGGAACTCATAACTCTGTGCCATAAGTTGTGAAACTTATAATTTTATCAAATGCTTCTGTGACACTTATTAAATTGTTGCCACAGCGTATGAGTCCCTTAAGTTTATTGAATGCGTATGTTTCATTCCTGCAACTGGCAATAATAGGTACAAAAATTTCCGCTTTCCGTGCATCATTTATAACCAAAACAAAGCCGTCGATAAGAGGAAAAGTTAACTTGTTTTAATTTCGTCCGTTTCCTCTTGTTAGAGAATGGCAATTCTTCTTCCAAATTCTCTCGCTTTTTCATGGCCGGTGTCCCAATACCCTATGTTACACTTCCTAGTGGCGGCTAGATGTGTACATAGATGAGAGTCCCCGCTGGGTTGTTTCTTCTTCTCTATTTCCTTACGTCCTAAAGTCGTATTCTCTTCAACCTCCCACGTGACGCCACGTCATCCTCTAAACATTCGCATCATGTGACTCCCTCTACCTTAACGGCAATGCCCACTTCTTTCTCCTCTCTCTTTCTCTCTCCGTTTCCTTAAAAGGGTAGGTGTCTTACCGCCTCGTGGAAGTGGTGCCCGTGGGGGCCTGGATGGCACGGCTGAGGAATGCAGAGGGAGCGGGAGGGAGAAACAGCAGGGGGAGAGCGTGTGTGAGGGAGGATTGTAGGTTGGTGGTTGGGGAGTAAGGGGACGCCATATGCGGAGGAGACCTCATTGGAGGTCGGAATGTCCAGGATCGCTTCCGTTACTTGGTTTCGTCCCTCTCAAAATGAAATAGCAGCGTACTAAAGAGTGTATGAATACAGCATGAAAATAAGTAAGACGAAGACTAAAATTCTAGTATACGTCTACGTAATACCCTATGAGCCACCACGAGGGTGTGTGGCAGGGGGTGAAGATCACCAAACATGCACTATTGCCATGCAATTAGGATACTTAAGGGAGGCATGCTAGAGAACAGGGTCACATGCAGCTACGTGATTAGTATCTACATAATAAGAAAGGGATTATTGGTTGTTATTACATGTATCATACACTACAGACTACTCTAATTATATTTCATCTACCTATCCCTTTGCTACGCTGCCTATTGTTCTCTCTTATAGTACGCGGGAAAAATGACATTTTAAATCTATCAGTACGACTATCTCTCTAATCTTGTTAATATGATCAAACCTAGCATAATACGCAGGGGTTCTCAATATATATCTAACGTCATCTGTGAACAAATCGGTTTTGAATTTACTTAAAAGGTTTAGCCTAAATTTTAACCTGCGTTCTCGTAGTAATTCCCATCCTAGTTCTTCTATTAAACTCGTAACACTTATACAATTATCATAACAGCCTTTATCAAATCTAGCGGATCTCCTTTTCACACGCTCTAATTCTTTTATTAAACCTTCCTCGTACGGATCCCATATACTAGCGGCATATTCTAAATGAGGCCTGACAAGTGTAAATAGCTATAGGAATAGTATACGGAAGAGAGAAGACGAATGCAGAAGTCACCCTGAGAGGAGAGAAATTAGAGCAAGTGGATTCCTTCACCTGTCTCGGAAGTACCATCAGGTGGGATGGAGTAAGTGCAACGGACCTCAAGGGGAGAGAAGCCCAAGCTAAGAAGGCGTTCATGAGAAAAAGACAACTGCTGCGCTCAAAGAAGATAGGACTACAAACCAGGAAACAGTATATGTAAACATTCGTGTGGAGCGTAGAACTCTATGGATCGGAAGCATAGACCATTGGAATAGCTGACCCGAACAGACTACATCTGGCGAAATCAGTGCTTTTCCGGAAAGTCAGATAATAAAGGGTACACAAAGCTTAGTGCCTAGGAAAAGCTTAATAGATAACAATAAATTAGAAATATTTAGGGAAGAGCGTAGGTCAAATAGTGGGCCATTAAATAACTTGCCACTCATCAGGATAGCAAACAATAACAAGTTGACCAGACAACACAGTATAGGTTTATCGGGACGGAAAAAAGCAAAGGAAAAGGAAAAACATATAAATCATAACAACACCCATGAATTTCCAAACTGTAACTTTCCCAATAATTTAGAAAGCACAAACCCCACAAACACAATAGGCAGACATATTAAAATAGAGGAATTTTCAGTAGTGGTAGTTAATTGTCGTAGTTTAAGAAGCAAGATACCTGAATTCCATCACCTTATAGAGAGTACTAATTCTGACATAATTATAGGAACCGAAAGTTGGTTAACAAGCGATATTGCTGATAGTGAAATTTTTCCAGTAAATTTTAGGGTATACAGGAGAGATCGAGAGAACCGACCGGCGGGGGAGTATTTATCGCAGTTAAGAACACAATAGTCAGTAAAATAGAAGTGACTCCCGATAATATAATAGAAAGTGTATGGTGTTCCATTCAATGTGCTAATTCTAAAGTAATATATGTTTGTGCCTACTATAGACCACCCCATTCCGATGTGCACTCAGTATTAGAACTCGAGAACCAGATCAGGTCCATTAATTCCCATAGTAACGAACGACAGATAATTGTAGGTGGAGATTTCAATACACCATCGATAGATTGGACAACACGCAGTCATAAGTCAGGAGGCAGGGACAAAGAAATCTGCGAGTCATTGCTTAACCTGTACGCATCACACGCACTACATCAAATAGTAAATTTGCCTAATAGAGGGGAGAATGTTCTCGATTTACTTGCCACAAACATCCCTGAAAAAGTTATTAAAGTTGAAAATGTCGATGGAATAAGTGACCACAAGGTAGTATACGTAAAATTTTCCCTCAATGCTCAAAAAAATTTTAAATTAAAAAGAAAGATTTACCTTTTTAGTAAAGCAGATTTTAACGGATTTAGGCGTGACTTAAAGACATCTTTTGAAAAATTCGTGAACATTAGCAAAAATAGTGATACAGACACTACATGGAAAGAGGTCCTCCAAATTACACGGTCACTTGTCAACAGATACCTCATAAGTATAAGAGCGAGAATAGGGAACCAAGGTGGTACAACGCGGAGGTTAGAAAATGTTTAAAACGCCAACGAGTTAGCCACGCGAAACCAAGAAAAATGAAGAAAAATGTAGCTAATAGCGACCTAAAAATACTATCGAGCATTATAAAATTTGTAAAGCAGCCGCAAAAACTACCCTTAGGAAAGCGTTTAGCGAATTCAAGAGAAAAGTACTTGGAGAACAACTAGAGGGAAACCCGAAAGTATTTTGGTCATATGTTAGGGAAGTACAGGGAACTAAAAAGTCAACGGTTAATTCCTTGAAAAACGATAGGGGCGAAATAGTAACTTCCAGTTTAGATAAGGCTAATTTGTTGAATTATTTTTTTCAGAGCGTTTTTAATCAATCTATGCATAGTTTCCGCGAAACAATACCAGACCGATATCAACAACTAATGCCCCCGATTGATATATCTTGTAGCGGAATCGTATCCTTACTAAGTAACATTAGCCCGAACAAGTCCTCAGGTCCTGATGAAATTCCAGCTCGTGTTTATAAAGAATTAGCTCTCGAAATGGCTCCGTAGCTTAAAGTAATATTTAACAAATCCCTCGAAGAACACGCGGTTTCCAAAGACTGGAAGATAGCAAACGTGACCCCAATTTATAAAAGTGAAGATAGAGAACAGCCATGTAATTATAGACCAATATCATTAACGTCACTATCATGTAAAATTATAGAGCATATAATAGTTACATCAATAATGGGACACCACGACAGCCAGGATTTATTAATTACAAACCAGCATGGGCTCAGAAAAGGACGGTCTTGCGAAACTCAATTAGGTCTTTTTGTTCACGATATTTTAGTCTCCGGATGAAGGTAACGTACAGGTAGATGCAGCGTTTCTTGACTTTAGAAAAGCTTTTGACAAGGTTCCTCACTGTAAGTTACTCACGAAGTTAGCATCATACGGGATAGACAGTAATGTAGTAGGCTGGATAGGAGATTTCTTACATGAACGCGTTCAAAGGGTGGTATTAGATGGTGTCAGCTCCGGCGAAGTAAAAGTTACATCAGGTGTTCCCCAGGGAAGCGTGATAGGCCCAATTTTATTTCTTCTGTAAGTAAACGACTTAAATACAGTAGTAAAAAATAGCAAGCTCCGTCTTTTTGCCGATGATGCAGTAGTGTATAAGGAAATTAGACATGAAGAGGACAGACAGTTATTAGCTAAGGATTTAGATGCGATTGATGATTGGTGTGATAGATGGCAACTAGAATTAAATTTGAATAAATGCGCGATTATGAATTTTTGGAAAAAGAATGGCTTTCCCCGGAATAATTATTGCATTGTTTCGCAGTAGATCCGGAACCAGCCAGCTACAATGAAAATACTGCATTCCTCTCTATAAGGGAAGTACTTTACGTGTCAGTTCGAATACTCATTGGCTCAGAAATTCTTCTTGGTTGGTGTTGCTTTCAAATGGAGATGACATACAGGGCAAAATGACCTAAGAAGTGCAGCGTTTCTTGACTTTAGAAAAGCTTTTGACAAGGTTCCCCACTGTAAGTTACTCGCGAAGTTAGCATCATACGGAATAGACAGTAATATAGTAGGCTGGATAGGAGACTTCTTACATGAACGCGTTCAAAGGGTGTTCTTAGATGGTGTCAGCTCAGGCGAAGTAAAAGTTACATCGGGTGTTCCCCAGGGAAGCGTGATAGGCCCAATTTTATTTCTTCTGTACGTAAACGACTTGAATAGTGTAGTAAAAAATAGCAAGCTCCGTCTTTTTGCCGATGATGCAGTAGTGTATAAGGAAATTAGAAATGAAGAGGACAGACAGTGTTTAGCTAAGGATTTAGATGCGATTGATGATTGGTGTGATAGATGGCAGCTAGAATTAAATTTGAAGAAATGCGCAATTATGAATTTTTGGAAAAAGAATGGCTCTCCCCGGAATAATTATTGCATCAAAGAAAACAAAATATGTAACGTAGAATCAATTAAATACTTAGGCGTCACCATCACTGAAGTCATGTCATGGGGGAAACACATCAGGGAAATAACTAGCGTAGCAAACCGTAGATTAGGATTCGTAAAAAGGGTTCTAGGCAAATGCGATGAGAGAGTACGAGAAAGAAGCTATTTTACACTTGTCAGGCCTCATTTAGAATATGCCGCTAGTATATGGGATCCGTACGAGGAAGGTATGATTAAAGAATTAGAACGCGTGCAAAGGAGATTGTCGTACCGATAGATTTAAAATGTCATTTTTCCCTCGTGCTATAAGAGAGAATAATAGGCAGCGTAGCAAAGGGATCGGTAGGTGAAATATAGTTAGAGTAGTCTGTAGTGCATGATGCATGTAATAAAAACCAATAACCCATTTCACATTATGTAGATACTAACCAATTAGCTGCATGTGACCTTATTATCTAGCATGTCTCCATTAAATATCCTAGTTGCATGTCAATAGTGCATGTTTGGTGATCTTCACCCCCTGCCACACACCCTCGTGGTGGCTCGCAGGGTATCACGTAGATGTAGATCTATGTCTACATATTACCCTGCGAGCTGTCCCTGGGTGTGTGGCAGGGGGTGTTAGGATACCAGCTGTGTAAAGGTGTAAGGTTTTCGGAGACTAGAAGGCTTTGGAATCTGGTGCTGGAGGAGGATGCAGAATGGACAGATAAAATATGAAATGATGAAGTGTACAGGAGAGTAGAAGAGGAAAGGACCATTGGGCAGACCATACAGTAAAGAAGAACCTGATGGCTTGGACACACCCTAAGACGATAGATTTGTGAGGAACATCGTTGGAGTTAAAATATGTAGAGGGAAAGACCCCCAGAGGAAGACCCAGGAATAAGTTCATGGACCAAATGAAGAGGAAAGTACAGAGGAAGAGATAACAGGAGATAAGGGAACTAGCGTGAGGTATGGAAGGGTGGAGGGCTGCAGTCAACTTACATAAGGAATGAACGACCATCGAATGAAAGAATATTTAGTCGGTTTTGCACGGGGCACGTAATTCACAATCTGATGTATTTACGAACGTGGATTTCAAGTTGCGTCGCGTAAGGCGGTGAATTGCGAGAACACTTGCGCGAAAGCATGAACGCGATATGGCAAAATAGCTACTGGTCTTTAGTAATTATTGCACGTCATATTGGGAAAAATATGCCGCTTGAAATTGCGCAAAATCGTGCCCTGCGTAATACGGGCTTAACGCAAGACTGAATGAAACATTTTGTCGGAAGTTGAAGGAACAAATCGTCAGTAATGTTTTTATTCGATTTCAAGCCATGCCTTTCACTACACTTCCACGTATCAAGATAATATTGACTTCCCGGTGACGGCTTAATCATTTTAACAAACATTTTATTTTAAATAATCAAGGGAAATTCATAATAAAGACTCTTATTTCATTCAATATTCATAATTACGGTTAATGGAAAAGCTATTTAGGACTAAAAATTCATCCGGTGAAATGTTCAGAAGAAAATATCTTCTGTAAATTTAGCCCTACATAACTCTCCCTATTGTCTCAATGAAATCACCCCCAACGGGTATTTCCAAAATGTAAACTTGAACATAACTGTGAATAAAGAGGCGAGGTCCACTGGTACATTTCGACCCCTTCCGTGAGGCTCTCGTTCTAAGGATTGTTTTCCACATCCCTCAGGGTGTTCTTTTGGTTTGGAATGAGTTTGTTTGAATTTGGTCCAAGTGTTGAGGGATTGACTGTCGCTTAAATGTGCCACTTTCACCGCAGACAATTCTTTCATCTCTTACTTGTCTTTCTTATGTCCCCTCGTTCCCTTTTAGCTCTATGTTCATCCTCCTCGCGCGCTTAACTCTGTGAAGCGATTGCGTCGTATCCCCGTGTTCTAAGTGTCCTCTTTCAAGCCTTGCTCTTCCCTGTTTGCGATGATAACAAACATTTATGTTTAACTGCTTGAAGCTGTGAGTTGTTAACCAGAACTGTCGAGGGGCGTGCAAATAAGGGATTGGACACCATCGGGAGACATTGGTGTTATTCGAGGTGTGGCTCCTTTCTGCTGAAGGGTTTCGGGAAATGGGGAGCATTTAGAGACGACCGACAACTGTTGTCATTTCTGGTCGTTTTTCTCATTCAGCAGCGGCAAGTTAGTTGAAAAAGGATAGCATTACATAAGAAATGGAGAACGGGTAGAGGAGAAAACTTTAATTTCACTGTTCTTAGTTAAAATGTGCCAATTGGTACGGAGTTAAATGTCCCATTCGATGGACAAGGACTACACTTGTCACTTGGGTATGGGTAGGAATATCACTGAAGAATTGAAATACGTCCTGGCCCCTTGGAGGATAATTCGGGGATGAGGCTCAGGGTTCTTCAAAAGGGAATCTCGGATCCCTCAGATCTTTAAAAACACGCCTTCAGCCCTCTTATTCCTCGGACTATTTCGCCCGAGCTGCGTCTATGTTCTCCTTCCTCAGTTTTGTCAATTTTCCGCATGTCACCGCTCATCTTTTCCTCTTTCCTCATCTTATGTTCTCTCTTTTACGCAACTTTTTCAATTGATCTCCATAATTTTATGAGTCCCTATTATCTTCCTTCTTCCTTTCTCCCTTCATATCCGTTCCGTTCTTATTTCATTGTCTTGACCATCTCTTCATTTTGTCACTGTTTCGCCTCTAATAAAATCACCATTTCGGAGCCATTTCTGTTCTCTTCCGCGCTCTATGTCGTGTATCTCGTTTCCGGCGTCCTTATCCTTTTCATTTCGTGATCGAGGCTTGAGTGGGAAAGGGAGTGCTTAACTGAGAGTGTTTATAAAATAAGGACATGGATGAGTGAATCGGATGGGTATTTGGAGAAGTAGTCGTCCTAGTGACAGTGTATCTACATCAGAGTTAAGGCCAGGTTTCACTTGACTCTTAACCGTGAGTATTCCAGTATGTATTACATTTGGCAATTGCGGTCACATTTGTATCCATTCTTCACCATCTACAAATACTTATTACCCTGAAAGCCACCACAAAGGTGTTTGTCAGGGGGTGGCTTCTCACCAACATGAACTACAGTGAGAAGACATTTACTTTCCCCCACAAACACCACCTTATCGATACACTATAATTGCTGCTGAAACTACTAACATAGTCCATTATGTAATTATGAAAACGTGACTCAAGAGTCATGCAGGGAACATACGAGACGTGGTGTTAGTATTACTCGGCATATTTTGAAACATGCATTAGTGTACGTATGAATTAATCACCTACACTACCTTTTAACTAACCCGATTCAAAGTCTTAACGCAGCCGTTTTTCTCTTATTGATCGCGGGAAAAACAACATTTTAACCCTCGCCACCTGTTACTAAAATATTTACGTCCTACCTACTTGGGGTCTTTTTTGACCCTATCGTGGATATTATTTTCTTATAGAAATAATAACATTCCAATGACTTATATTCATGCGTATTTTATCGAAATACATTTCAGATAATGTAACAGAAAAATAACACATAATGATATACAATGAATTATTTTTAAAAAAATGTATAATAATTTTTTAGATTGCACTCAAGAGTTGGTATAATATTTAGACTGGAATAATGATGGTTTAATTTACCCATCTGCATATTTAATTACATAGTTTAACTAGCTGAATACAATGTAACATAAACAATATTTAAAAATTTGCAAAATAATGCCAAATATTTTTCAGAAAAAACAAGTATTGCAAATCACCAACTGAAATTTTAAAAGAATAGACTTCTGTTGGGTATAATTGTTTCCAAACATATCTTAGTAAAAATAAAATCTTGTACATAATTTCCAGATAAAAGAATTGTGCCAAATTTTAATCTGAATCTTCATCTCTACAATCATTACTGTCGCATTGCATACAGACACTTCTTTGTTGGACATGATCACTGCAAACGTATTTGTTGCAGACATTACAATGAATACTGGTTTTTTTGTCGCTCTTACGAGGGCAAATGGAACATCTACCACGCTTATTCTTGGATACAATTTCTCTGTCATTTACTGTCAGAACATTGCCAATGCCAGCATTTTTGATCGCAGTCCGAATTCTATTTGTTTGGCATCCAATTTTTCCTACTCGACGATGAATTTCAGGTGTTATCAATTTCTTTGTTAATTCTAAAAGGAACCGCCGCCTAGAATTTTTTCCGCGGGGAGTGGTACTTTTTCAAATACATTAGGTATGCATTTATACCTGCAAGATCCAAAATATCAAAAAAGATAGTGAATGGCCATCTTCTTGTCCCTCTTTTTACAGAATACTGTCGGGCCATTTGATCTACAGTATCCACACCAAATTTCGTAGAGTTGTAATAGAGAATTACTTCCGGTTTGTTCTTTTCAGAGGAAGAAATCGCAAATGCCTTATATTGAGTGGACAATAAAACCACGGATTTCCCTTTGCTAGGGACATATGAAGTCAAAAGTGTGTTATTGGAAAATGCAAAATTTGAGGAATTAACCTTAATTTTAATTAATAATTAATTAATTTGAGGAATAACCGGTTTTTTAATGGAAGCATTGTTGGCGGCAATTCCCTGCGATTTTTTCGCATAGTACCCACGAGTGTTAGGGATAATTTTAATAAATCTTGGCCAAGGTCAAAACTTGTAAAAAAATTATCCGTGGTAATGTTTCGGCCAGTTCCACTCAAGTGACTCACCAAATCCATTACCACCCGCTTCCCTTGTATTTCACGCATTTCCCCTCGTTTACCAGCGTATATTTGCAAATTTATAATGTACATATTTTCGCAATCAACAGCCATCCAAATTTTAATGCCGTATTTTCCTGGTTTCGAGGGAATATATACTTTAAAAGTACACCTTCCTCTAAAAGTACATAAATGTTCATCAACAGTGATGTTGGGACCTGGAATGAATGAACTTTTACATGCACAAGAAAATAAGTTCATTATTTCCGAAACAGCTTCTGCCTTGTTTTTTGTTTCCCTTTTACGTGCTTCCCGCGTTTCTTTATTGTCATATCTTAAGCAGCTGAGAATATTTTCAAAGCGACTTCTTGACATGGTTGCTTTAAAAATCGGAAATCCAAATTCATCCGACCAAAATTCGTTCAAAGGTGTTCCTCGCCCTTTTTGAACACCGTAAGTGATACACAGGCCAAGAAAAGCTAAAAATTCAATTTAATCAAGGCTCTTCCATTTCTCTAAGCTTTTTCTACCCTTAATTTCATTTGCCCGTTGATTTGTGTATTGACAAACTTTTTCTACCATTAAATCAGTAACAAAGCATCGAAAAAACTCATCTTTTTCCACACACTGTACATGTTCTGGCAAACATACGTACTGCCTGATGATATTCCTGGAAGCTTTTTTTCCAGTCGTCTTTGGTTCCATAGTATTCCATTTTATTTTTCCATCCTTACTCACCGTGAACCGTCTTCTTTGATGCTGGTGCCTGGGATTTCCTCATAAAAATCGTCCTCCTCTCGGTCCTCTATTTCCTGCTCTACATTATCTTCCTCTGCTTCACTTCCATCACTCTCATTTTGAATTTCTTCTTCATCGGAACTAAATAAATTGTTAAGGGCTTCGTTTTCGCTATATCCAGGAGCAAATTTGACCCTATAGTCTGCCATAATTATGAATTATTCTTGTATGACCTGTGCCTACATTAGACAAGAGGAGATATGCATATAAACACACCCAAATCAGTAGGCGTTGCAATAAGATCACACTTGGCAAATAAAATAATACTAACCATTCAAAATATACATATGACGTTGACAACGTGAGTTTTTTGTGGAAAATCCTTAAATCCACTACTTTATTTAAAACTCACCGATTCCTTCAATTCCCTCACAAAAATATCGTTACGAGAACTGTGAAAAAATGAAAATTGGAAATAAAATTGCTTCAAAAACTTCATATTACCTAGTAAATGAATGAATCAGAATTATATTCCGTAAAGACCGTAAAAATAGTACAATAGTATTAGAATTAACGTTAAGGAAGTAGTACTTACCGGTTTGCTAGTAATTCCAGTGTGGGAGATACTCTTGAGCGAGGATAGCTATGACTTCTGCAGTTGTCGGAAGAGTAACCACGAGTGACGATTCTCACTGTATAAGCCGAGCTTTTATCAGTGCCCGAATGCTACATAGTGAAAATATGAGGGGCGAAAACACTGACAGTGTATTGCTGATTACAATGAAAGCCCACTGTTGATGATGATGAGCTCTGCGAAGATAACAGTTAGATTAGAAGTTGCAGAGCAATGATGGCATGTACAATCGTGGAATAAGCTACCACAAGTTAGTAATTCTCTCTATATAAGCTGAATTCGTGTCAGAGGACGAAGATTACAAACACAAAGTCAAAATGCGCGTGTAGAAAAACATCGTTGACGTGTTGCTGATTACAAAGAAAACACACGTTGACGATGAATCACCTCTGCGCTGATAATAGTTGGATTAGAAGTTGCAAAGCAAGTTATCAACCTAGTAGTAGCAACAACACTTTGTAGTTTTCAGCTGCTTTTATGTGATGGGGTGAGGTGAATGTGATCTGAGAAAAGGAAAGAGTCCGCGACTGCTTATGCATTTCACTCATTTTGAAAGCCTCTGCATTTCACTCATTTTGAAAGCCTCTGCATTTCACTCATTTTGACCCAAGTTCACTCATTTGGAAACTGCTCATATGTAATAGACTTTTCATTTGAATAGCTAAGACTATTTGTTTCACTATGTAAAAATATAGTATTTTATACGACGTTATATAGTGCTGGATTATCTAAATCGGAATCACATATGAGGGAAATACATCCAGAGTATCCATAACTCTACGATCTTCTTCTCTTGTACTAATTTTAATATTCAGTATATTACTCAGTTTACGATAAAAATGCTAACATTTTCATCTTACATGACGGAGTCATCAAAAAACTATTTTTTATTCAATTATTTCTAAAAATAAGATGAAAATTCATCTCCTTGTATTGAAGTACATAGTGAAGTATTGAAGTCAGAATTGACCCCAAGCAAGAAATTATTTCTTTACAGGCTTATTTCGGCAAATGTTTAAAAATGAGTTACGAAGTCGATGCAAAAGTGTTTTTGAGGAAAACTCCTAAAATATGATGCATAAAACCTTTCTGTTCTGCATTCCTTATTTTATTCTCATGATCTGTTTTACCGTAGTACGCTGGGGTTCGTAATTTATTGAAAACTTCGTCTGAAAATGAATCGGTTTTAAATTGACGTAAAAGATTGAGTCTAATTTTCAATCGACGATCTGAAAGCGATTCCCATACAAGTTGTTGCAAGGGGTCAGTGACACTAACGAGACTATCATAACGGTCTTTCACTAATATTACTGATCTTCTCTGAACGTGTTCTAACGTTCTTTTTAAGCCTACCTCATGAGGATCCCAAACGCTGGCAGCGTATTCTAAGTAAGGTCTAGCAAGGGAGAAATAGCTGATTTCTCTAACTTTATCGTCGCATTCTTCAAGTACTCTTTAAAGAAATCCCAATTTACGATTAGCTTGACCAGTTATTTCCCGGATATATTTACTCCACGAGAGATGTAAGAGAATTGGATTTCACGAACCCACACCACTCTTTAGTCTTACGTAAGTTTTAATTGATATGTTCTAGCATGTCCTTAGGTAATCATTTATGAGAGATATACTACTGTGGGACTATTTGAACGTAAAGTACAAGGTTTTTGTTATTGCTATGAAGCGATGAGTGCAAGTGGCCTTAGAGGGGTGACGTGCCTTATAGAAAACTGTGTCGTGGGAAAAGTACGTCGTGTTAGCGGTGATAAAAATAGGTTTTCCGTCCGGTGGTAGCTCCGAAACTGATAAAAATGCGATCTAACCATCGGTGAAATCATACGCAATATGTTGCTGTAGTCTTTTACCCTCGTACCTGGGACAATATAACAACCCCTCCCAGTGGCACCCGAGCTTTTCCCTGGGCCTCCCACATGAATCTGTACTTTGTGGGCTCCCCTTACTACTCCTACCCCTCCCTACTTCTACAACCATTTATTAGCTTAACCCTTAGAGTGCCGGGGAGCGCTATCGCGCTCCTGTCTCTCGCGAAAAGTGCCAGGAGCGGGATAGCGCTCCTCCTGCAATGTCACTCTTAGATGCTGGTGTTTCACTGATTGTTCACAGATGGCACCTAAATGCAGATTACTTATGAAGCTTAAAGCAAACATGCTTCGGCAATTTTAGCATAGTACCTAGAAAATCGGTTGGCACTCAAAGGGTTAACACTGCCGTATAATATTTTTAGGTTAATGCGAGTAAGTAGAATGTTACAATTTTTTGACGCTGCGGTCGGCGGTCACTCACGTCGCGACGCGTCGCGACCCTAGTTTCTGTCAAATTAAAAAACAACCAACGATGTCCTCACGCTTAATCTAATAGCAGCAAACAAAATAATCTTCTATTCTGTCATCTTGCATGAGTTATCTTGGAAAGATTATTCGCACCGATCTCAATTGGCAGTGATAAATTCTACTTTCATAGTTTCTGCGGCCTATCAGTTTTAGTAAATAAAAATTCACTGATATTTTCTTCGTGAAAGACGTATGTACCCCCGGAAAATACTTAACGAAGACAATAATACTTAACATAGACCCCTACAAGGGTCACTCAATTTCGTGAAATTCGCTTCGAAATAAATCTCTCGTTCTGACTGCGATTCGAATCTAGACCCCATCCAACCGAGAACTCGAGCTATTAACCCTTTCGCGCCGGAGGCATGCGGAGGAAAATGATTTCCCCGTTACGAGCACCAAACGAACTTTTTTCACTTCTCCGTACGGAGCTCTCTGTTGGCGACGAACCGCGCAGGTATGCTCATCACCGACTTAGGACCCAACTCAGCAGGACGCCGCACAGTGTGCTGAAATCGACAAAAGCTGGCCAAAATTCAAAAAGTGGATTTTTTCAGTCTGGAAGTTGAAATTTGGTATTTACTCTCCTACTAATGGTGCATTTGATGTGTGATTCATTTTGCATAACTCTTCCGCATTGACATTATACAGGGGTTTAAAGTTGAACAAATTTTGCTAAAAAATACAGAAATGAGATTTCGCTGAAAATCTCTAAAATGAAGAGTCAACAGAACCTTTTGTAGGAGCTTATTGAAATAAAAAGTGATATTAGTTTAAAGAACAAACTTTATTATTTGGCATATTGAAATTTTGAATGATCTAGAGGGATATTTACCCTTTTAATAGGACAAAATGGTGGACCCTATTTTTCACTGATTTTCTGGCTTTAGTAGAAAAATAGAGGGACACGGAGTAACCGTAAGTAACTTACATAACGGTATTCACTGCACCGTCTAGAATTCGAATCCGTTGAGAAAGTCTGCGGCAGTCCGCGGCGCCGAAAATAAACTCGGTTTTTCGATCGCGCGGCGGGGTGCAGCCTAGCGCGCCAGCTAATCGGAATACAGTGACGCGGCGAGTATCATCATACGCTATTCAGCCATGAACTTAACCATGGCGATTTTCTAACTGCATATGGTGTCAAGGATCGCCAAAGGTGCTATAATAGTAGTTTGAAAAGACAATCCATTCTCTTTTACGTAGTCCGATAGCCCTAGTTATCTCTCTTCGAATACATCCAAGGAGCTAAACCAGAGTGAGAAATCTAATTAGAATTATTAAGGGGGTGATTTCATTAATATGGGTTAGCTCGGAAGCTGGAGTCGCGTTTCAAACCACGCTTCCATGATTGGTCATTTACCCTCTGACTCACAGGCAGCTCTAGTGCGAAATTTTTATTCATTAGGTTTATGGAGCTGTTGCCCGCCTGGTTTTACTGCAAGTATTAGTGTTCGTATGATATCATGTCGCGCGGGTCGTTTTATTCTCTTCTTTATCCAAGCTGTGCTCTTCATCTGTTTTTTCTAATGGACTCCTATCTTAGGGGATATTTTTACATACTTCGTAAGTTATCGTGTTTGGATTTTAGTGCCTTAGATAGAGCAAAGAGGTAGCCGAAACCCGTGAAACTCGAGTAGTTGTGCGATTTTAAAAGTGCTTAGAAGGCTCTGCAATCCGAACCTCAATCGGAATCCGAAACCCAAACGTAAGTATCATGTTTCATACCCAGTCCTCACTACCTTGTAATTGACACCAACTTACTCCCGCTTTGTTCGCGGAAGCTGCTGTAACACGATCCATCTTACTCTGTGGCCTCGACCTTCCTGTTCCTTGAAAAATACAGACCCAGAGGATTAGCCTCTGCGAGCAAGGGTGACAATACTTACCGGGAATAGTACAGAAATCTCAGCATATTTTAGTTTCTGAAAGGAGGGATTTTGCAATGATTTTATAAATACCATGAGACATCGCTCATTGTATTAGAAAGACTGGTCGAAGTGAAAACGAAGTACACCATACTGTCGGGTGAATGGAGGCCAGTGCCCAGACTTCGCCGTATTTTCGAGATCATTTAGCGCTTTGAAACACGTTCGTAAGTGCGTCATGCTCGAAAAATACCGTGACGTGATCGAGTGTACATCCGTTGGGAGCATCTTTAAATTAATTAGGCAGCATACGTTTTTAGCTTATCTCAAAAAACATTAATGATTATAATACAGCCTTCAATTGTCATCTTATGAAATATTTCCGATGTATATTAAACACGCTGACGGAGATATGATGTATATACGATTTCACGCTTCTCTTTAGTTATATACTTATTTTTTATCATGTTTTTCTCATAATTCTTTGTTGAAATGCTTGAAAATAATATTTGATATTTTATGTAACTGCTAATAATAAACAATTAACAGACAAGTTTCAGCCAAGAAAGTGAAAAATTTCTATATTATATAAATAAAAATGACAACGAAAAGGATTTCAGCATTAATATTGAATTATGTATACAATATGGCATGGAAAGAATTTAACGTGACCTTTAAATTTTTGATGGGGGTGAAAGCGGAAAATTTTCGCCCATCAATGACACTCCGTTTTGATTTAACTTACCTGTCATAGATATAATGCATCATGGCGTATACCTGTACCAAGGTTAAGGCAACTGCTTATCATCCTTATTTCTTAGTGATTCACTAGAGTATATTACATAGGATTAATCAGAAGAATACGAAAACCCTCGGTACCTATTTATCAAGTAAAAGGAATATGTACAGTGGCGGAAAAAATTAACGCAAAACTCATTGGCGTCTGAATGCGGCGTACACGGGAACTAATTGAAATCGCTTTTCCTTCCACAACTTGACTACAATGAGACACAATAGAAACCGGGAATATTCAAACTCTCTATGAATGGATATCGAGTTTACGAGTCATGTTAATAGTCATTCTGATAAGGTTCACGTTCGCGAGATCGTCTTGGAGTTATTAACGTGAGGCACTAATGCTAAGCTAATTGGCCAAAATTTTATCTGTTAGAAACCACCCGTGTTTCGATATTATTTTTAACCCACAATTTCTAGACTTTTTTAACCGTGGGACGAAGATTACTAAACCAATGTGTGTGCGTTTTAACAGTTTTATTGCAAACAGCGATTTTACTCTACCCGACACGTACCCTGCTGGGTGTATGAAATATCCGCCATGGTCGATACCAAGACCCGATTGTAAGCTAAAATTATTGAGTTACCCTAAGTCGTCCACCTTGCCCTGGGAATACGAGCCTTCTTTCAAAGAAATCCTGGGATGCTATTCTGACTTCATCCATGTGTATTCAGATAGGTCAAAGTCGGATACGTCGTGCGGATGCGCTGTGGTATCTACCTACCACGGCCCACGAAGGCTGAAACTCAATGTGTTCAGTCTTCACTGCCGAACTCAGTGCAATCAGATTAGCCTTATCAAGTATCGCATGCACCAAGGCTTCATGTCTTATTTGCTCCGACTCTGATAGCGCTCTTCAGTCAATTCAAGATTTATCCTCCAGCAATCCCCTTGTACAAGATATCTGGATCTCTCTTTTATCCCTTTCAAACAAAGGAGTCAAGGTATTTTTTCTTTGGATTCCTAGACATGCTGGAATAATCGGAAATGAAAAGGCCGACTCAGCGGGTAAGTGTGCTTCGAATGAGGTAGACCAATCGTCTCCTTCGGTGCCTGTTTAGGACCTAAGAACGGTGTTAAGAAACAAAGCCCTGAGAAAATGGAAAGACTCGTGGAACAATATGACTAGAAACAGCGTGGCCCTCTTCTATCAGAAAGAACCGCGCAGAAGAGGTCGCCATTACGCGGTCAAGGATAGGGCACTGCGTTCTTACACACTCATATCTCTTCACAGAGGAAAAAATCCCACCTCGCTGTGAGGATTGCGACACATCCTTCAGTGTACAGCACATCTTGACGGGATGTGATAAATACAGAGCAGTACGAGGAATGCTAAACATTCCAGGAGACATCAAACAGGTGTTAGACGACAACCCTGAGCACAAAGACACTGTTATAAGTTTCCTACGTATCTCTAAGCTTTTTAATAAATTATGACGTTCTTTTCCAATATGTACTAACATCGTGTAAAGACTTGCTAAAATCTATTTTTCACTAAAAGTATATTTTAGAAAAATCTAAAATAGAGAAAGGTGCGAATGACCGTAGCCGTGAAGCACCTCATAAAACAAATCCTACCTACCTCCGAGTTATAAACGTGATGAGTTTGCTTTGACCCGCACCCAGTCGAGGTTCTGAATTCGTAGTTGATTATATAGAGATGCTTACCATATTTTTTTAGAGCTTTGGACCGTTTAAACAAATTTCTTGGTTGAAACTTAAGAAACAATAAGATGAAAGCATTATTTGTTGGGACATAAAAATTTTCAATCCTCCAGATCAAATTCTCTAATAATAAAATGTATTTCCGCGTGTAGGGAATAGCTGTGGATGAACATCTTTTTAATAGGCCTCAAACTACTTCCGAGAAATATGATGTATTACAATTAACATTTTGGCGTATTATCCTGTGAATTTCAAGCTAAAGGATGGAGAATCTATGAGAAGTGAACGGTTTCCATGTGGAGAAAATTTTTCTTTACAAGTATTTCCAATATCTCAATACCCTAAGTAATTTCCGCCCTCGTGCATTCAGGTCGTCTTAAACACTTATAATTCTTAATTCCTCCTGTCGTAATATTATTTAATTTCTGTAAACTACTTTCAAAAGTCCAGAATATCATATTTGGTCCAGTTTTTAAAGGAAACATTAGAATTCCCATCTTTCGTTGTATAGTAAGAACCACTAGACGCGGACTTCTCTTGATAGATGAAGTAGCCTAGAGGGAGAGCGTTCGTCTGCGGCCAAGAATGCCTTGGGTTCAAATCCTGGCGTGGCGTTTTAGTGCTCTTATAATTAATCTGCGCGATGTGACTTTATTGTAAGTATCCAAAACTTCCCAGGAATCCGCGGAAGGCCCAGGGAATGGGTATTGATCTCAACCTTGAGTGTGTGAGTTTTACGCGTATTCGGGCTTTGTAAAAGAATCTGAGCGGTCTCCTTGATCGTCAAATGAGATGTTTACTTCCCATTCTCGGGTACTCGGCCCCACTTGATTTCTACGTCCTGCCAGTCATCTGTTGCTCATATCCACTCACTCGCCAATTTACCTCACAATGAAAAGCTATTCATGAAGGAGGGAATAGACCGTATCTCTGATTGTGTCAGATACTCGATTTAGTGAACTTACCTGATGCTACATTCAAATTTAAATAACTTTGAAATGATTTATTAAAAAGAGCAATTATTTTTATTAGGAATTAGAGTTTGGTTCTATCTGCCGAATTTTTAAATACCGATTACCTATCTGCGTGAGAAACCAAATAAGTGTGGAATTTTCAAGAATATATCATTTAAACGGGTTTGGAAGTTTTCCCAGCATTGTTTTCTAGGTTTGCTTTCCGCAATACAATAGCCGTGTAGTTCAACAGTTCAACTTAGAAGATGGAGGATAATACTTAAGAGGATAAGGTAAATTAATGAATCACTTAAACACCTTTGACGTGTACGCAGTAAAAAAATCTTTTGCTAAAATTACGCAGTTAAATTTTATGAGGAGCATTTTTATACTGACGCGTAAGTAATACTCCGACAAAAACGCATCGTGTATCTTCCCCGGGAAAGTGATAAAATACTAAAAATCATCTTTTCCATGTAGCGACTAAGCAGTAATTAGATATTTTCCCGATGGTCACTTGTGTACTCCTCATAAATCCGCTGATTAGTCAATGGAGTACTAATTAGGAATGTTCACCGTCCAAGGTTATACGATTGTTACGTCTCTAAAGAATCTATTCCTCTTCAAATATGTTGTAATATTATTGCTTCAATGGAGGTTAAATTTGTGAGTGCCCCCACATGAAGATATTAACAAACTTTTTACAGGGTCACAAATTTAATCTCTTAGTAGTAATGTATTTTAACGGATTTTGAAAAGGGACACTATAATTCTTTATTTAGAACGAGTGGAAAAGGTTAAAATGAATTCGTAATTCTCTCAATTTGAGTTATGTTTTCACATGATCACAGTAATTGATCATCGAGAAATATGCTGGTATTTACATAAAGAATGTGGATTTTTATGAGCCTAATAATCAATCCATCCCCCTTCATTCTCGATTTCCTGACCAAGTCTTTTTGACATGGAGTTGTCCACATTTTGGCATCATCCTACTGGGTTCGTTTCTCATTCTTCCTCCACGAATTTCCACATTGCATCTTAATTTGGGGTTGTTTCGTTTGAGGGGGTAAAAAAACGCTTGTTTCTCGCATTCTTCTCATAATGAACGCTGGGCTCCGTGCAGCCCGCTCCACCCATGTTACATTATTTGTTTTGAACCATCTCCTAGAATTTTGGCATTCGTGAACTCGCAAGTGTTCCTAGTTGCGGACGAAAAATGAATATTGATAAACATTTGCATAAACATAGTTCTTATTAAAGTGGACATGAATTTAATGAATTTCGTTTGATAGTAGTGAGAAATAGGATTTTTTTACATTTAAACACCAAATAAAAGTTCATTGGGTGAAAGTCGAAGGCGCAACACCTCTTCGGGTACTTTTTCAATGGATTTTTTTTACCTTTTACAAACTTACTATCCGATTCCTCCACTCGGGAGAAAGATGAGGCATACTTAGAGGCTAATAAGATCTTTTTTCCTCCAAGAAGTTTGGGAGAGGCCGCTAAAACTACAAAAAATATCTCTGCTTGCGCTGTCCGCTCTGCTTGTTCGTCTATCGACGGTCGTCTCAATGAAGTAGTGATCAGTAAACCTTAGCCAAGTTCCAGGTGTTGATGGTCGGGGTGGTTTGTTGTTGTGAATAACGCACAGGTTTCAAAATCTTGCTGCACCAGAAAGAATAGGCTCGTTGCGCTTCGTAAAATTCGGAAAAGCCCGTCGAATGCTATTACGGGCGTAAGAGAAGTCAAATATCACTTCTTTCCTGTGGGTTAAACGACTGGCGTCCGAAACATTGCCTTTAGCAGAAAAGGTATCGCCCGCTGCACAAGGGGAAAGTAAACTCTTATTAAAGGCATACTATTTCCCAAATCAATATAATGCGCCCTTCATACATCCCGATGTTGAATAGATTAGTATTGGCGAAGATTTGTTTCGACACAGGTAAACCTTTTGGGATCCTCAAGATTCTCACAAGATTACTCGTTGCTTTAACAAAGACTGTTAGCTGGCCTAAAAACCCGTGCATGATGGGAACTACTAGCGTTTGACTGGAATGGTCTGGGCTGATGAGGTAAAATCCGAGAAATACTGCTTTCTGTTTGTTTGCCAGAGAGAGTAGTATGCTTTTTCCTTTCCTTATCGTTCTATTGAACGTTCGCAGACAATATTACCACGCATTGTAAAATTGACTCAGTTCACAGTAACTCATACGGACGAAAATAAATACGCCGAAAGGATACGAAACTCCATCTGAAATTCGCCTTGAAATATGAAAGCTCGGTAGTTGTAACTGGATAACAAACCTGAATTGCGTTCATGGTTCTTCATAATGCTATTGTTCAATTGCGCTCATGGTTACTAAAACATGATCGTCATCAAGAAAG
This sequence comes from Ceriagrion tenellum, assembly GCA_963169105.1. NCBI lineage: Eukaryota > Metazoa > Arthropoda > Insecta > Odonata > Coenagrionidae > Ceriagrion > Ceriagrion tenellum. Next base: position 32,075,607 of record OY720636.1, on the reverse strand, counting down.
ATCAGGTGCTTCATAGCAGTGTGGTGCGCTCTCAGGACTTTGAGCATTGTCCTACCAATGTGGCTTGCCCTATGGATGACGAAAACGAGCACGAGAAGAAAATAACCGTAATTCCACCCCTGGTTGAGACATTTTAGAGTTTTTCATTCAATTTCAGGTGAAGTAAAAGGGTCAAGATTTTTATTTGATAAATTTTATCTCTTTTGTATTTAACAAATTTCATGTTATCAGTCAGTCATCATTTACACAATACATTCATTCATATCGCCAATATGAGAAAATTTATATAATAACTCATTTGCGTTCATTAAAAAACGAACACGGACCACTCTTTAGCTGGCCAAATACGTCTGACAGCTATAACATTGATCGCTACCTATTAATTTATTTCATTAATGACATTTTACTCCAAACTTAAGTCTTTTAAAAGGCTTTTTTGTTAATTTTATGTGTCGGCGACTTTATAGCTAAGCATACAAGAGCATATTATCCAGTCAAACGTAAAAGAGTTGTTTATCCATAACTAAACCTAATTTGGGTAAACTTTTCTAAATGTTTATTCGTATACCCTGCCTTTACTAGATAAAGCTTCACAGTGGAGAGCTCGTCACCAAGTTTCCTGTGATAAGATGAAAGAAATGTTGGGAAAATATGCCTAGATTATTCGGTATCGTTACGAGCATATTTATTTTTAATTCATAAAATAATATATTTACATATGTTTTTATAGTTTAATCCCATTCTGACGAACTAAAGATGGATTTATATTGGGTCATGAACGATTCATTAATAAATATCCGTTTTGAGTTTAATAAATATCCGTTTGAGGAACTTCATCAATATACAAAAGGAAAATCGTGAAAAATTACATCACATGGACTATACTTATTTTTATTAAGTGTCTTTTGTATCGACATTCGGTGCGAATAAATCTCGATTTATATCATTTCGGTGAAAGACACATAGGACACGTCATTCAAAAAGATCCTCGGAAAGTCGACCACAATAAATATCCCTTGGTGGTAGCTGATGAAGATTTCAGCATATATTCGAGTGAGATGGGATAGTGAATATTTTTTATATTCAGTCTTTCTGTATAAATCATATTATTTTATGTAAGAAACATGCTGAAATAAACACAGCGATACACCGCGACTGAATGTGCGAATTATATGAGAAGAAAGCTCGAAAATGAGGCGATTGATGACTAACAATAAGTTCTAGGCTCCGGCAAATGTGAGTTCCATTGCGGATTTCAAATATTTTCGGTAGACGATATCCTCCTCAGTGTTGCCAGTGTTTAGCAGTGTATGCTGCTCCTAGAAGTTCTAAAGAATGCCGCATTCTGGTGCACGAAAAGTTTTGCGTTTATTTCTTGCGCCACTGTACGATTCAAAGGATGTAATTCTAAAATTAATCGCTGGTGGTGAAATAACTTTTTATGGATAAACCATCTTAAGAATCTAAAGACTACGAATTTTAGATTATTAAAAGCAGTTTTCCGTTACGCCGAAGATATTCTCGTAAGTTGCGGAATGAGTGAAGTAATATACAGCTAATTACCTCCCCCAGCATGGTATTTAAGTTTTGCTTTGTCATATAATTTTTTATTTTAGTTAACTCCTGGAGACAGTTTCCTCGGATTCAGACTTATACATTGTGCGTCTCATGCCATTTTCGGCGTAAGGTTTCCTAATCCTTACTTAATTCCGCGGCAATGCATGCTAAAAATGGTTCTTGGCCTTTGCCAATCAATTGCCTCCACTTCTTTCGGTCCACGAAATCCATCTTCGTTACTCTCAGCTGGGCCGTACCAACTTGTTCTTTCAAGCGTTTCTTGGGCCTTCCTTGAGTCCTCCATACTCTCGTATTTCCTTCCCATGCTTGTTTCAGCATTTCGTCATCTCCTCTACTGTTGGCGTGGCCGCCTCATCTTATTCCCTTGCTTCTTACTCCTGCTATCCCATTTAGTTCGTTGAAGAGTTCCCTTTTTCCCGTTCCTGTCTGATACTCCTCACGTGGCCTTGCTATAGTGGTGCAAAAATCTTCCTCAAGATTTGATTTTCGGATGTCTCTAGTTCTTTTCTGTTAGCTTATCTATCATCCAAGTTTCCGTTCCTTATAGCTGTACTGCCTTCTTGTCTTTATTTTGATTTTTAATTTGATTTTTGGTGGAAATATTGCTGATGTTTGTATTTTGTTTTCTGCAAACGCACCCCTTTTGGATTGTGAATTTGGTTCATACTCTCAATATGATCATTGTTATGTGAGTAAATTACTGTCTCAAGATATTTGAACTCTATTACAAGGTCAAATGGTGGCTCATTAACCCCAAATCCCTAATGTTAATGCTCCTTCTTACAAACTTTAACAACATAATCTTATCATTACCTATTTTCTTTCGATCCTACATTTTATCTCTCTGGAATTACTGTTTTCATCATTTCCTGCAAATCTTTCGATGTTTCAACACCATCTCGGCATCATCTGTAAATGTGAGAACGAAGTCTTTCGCGGTGCCCTACGTTGATCTCCTTCATTTTTCGGGATCTACCGCGTCTTTTGTTGGATAGTGGCAACAGTTTCGCTGTCACTACTGTCAGCGTTTTCAGATCGAAGTCTTCGACCACAAGACGTTGACAGTAGTGTCAGTGAAACTGTTGTCACTCTCCGACAAAAGACGCGGTAGATCCCGAAAAATGAAGGAGATCATCATCTGTAAATGCTAGTATACCAATGTGTTCAACGATTTTAACCCCTACTAGCTTCCATAGTTATTTTAGGACCATGTTCCAATGCAATGTAAAATAGCGTGTGAAAGATTTTGTACCCTTACCTTACTCCTGATTTCACTGCAAAATCTGAGGAATATTTATTTGCTCTTCTGGATTTTTGCTTGCTGTATTTGACTCTTGAGCTGGCTAATTTTATAAGTTTTCTGGGAATGTCAAACGTTCAAATTTGTTGCCGTATTTTGGATCTGTGAAGACTCAAATGCTTTGTAGAATTCTTAAAATAGCCCATAGCAATTTTAACCCAATGCCCAGTGCTTAGCTATTCATTTTTTCTGCATAAATATTTTATCAATCTTAGACTTGACACTTGAAAGGTATGCTTGATGATCTTCAGTTATACCCTTTGGTTTTAACTTTTTCGGGGACAATTTTGGAAAAAAATTATATGTAGATCTGAGAAGAGATATTTCTCGGTAGTTAGTTGGATTTTTCTTGTCCCCTTTGTTATGAATTAGAGCTTTTTTAACCTCCCTCCAATCTTCTGGCCTGCGGTTACTCTGAATATCTTCCGGGATCTGAGCTCTGAGAAAACGTTGACTCCATTGTATATTAGCGACAAAGTATGTTCTCCCATCTCCACTTTCACTGTTCTCCTGTACATATTCCCGTCCTCCTTGGCGCCGCCGCTTGAGGCTTTATGAAGGGTTCATATTTATCCGCGCGTCTTGAAGAAAGGAAGCTTAATAGTCTCCCTGTATTTCCTTCTTTCCCTCCTCCATTTTCCCTTTCACAAACCCTTGGCGACTTGGCACTCGCAGCGTTCACTTCCCAGGGTTGGAGGCAGAGAGAAACGAAATATGCTCTTTTCTTTCGTCTTTTGTTTCCCGAAAACAGATGGGAGCCGCGTGGCGATATTGCGGCGCTGTTTGCTCACGCGACTGTGCGTGAGATACGCACTGCCGCACGTAGGCATATTAAGTCAGCGCGAACTTAAATCTCAAACTATGGGAATGGATTGCCGTAGTATATCTCAGCGGATGGTGTTGTTCCCGTAGCTGGAAGATCAACTTACATTCGTTCTGCCGCGGAGTTTCCTCGAGACAGAGACAAATTGAGTAACTTCTATTTCGTTTAAGAATCTTACTGAAAATTCGTCGTTTTTCCAAAGTAATTTTGCTTTACATTGGCTTTACTATATATTGTGCCACGTTTTTGGTATGCTCTCTTAATAGTGATCTTTGTTTTTGAAAATTCTTACACACCTCTTCATGCCTTAGATGTTACTGTTTCTCTGCGGTTTTTATTTACCAAAGAATAATTTTTTTATATGGCTTCTCTGTAAGTATTTATTCGGGGAAAGTCATGGCTTTTATGACAATAAGACAAAATTCTTAGAATTGTGGATGATAGCTATGAATTATGTACTGCTATATACACTGGAGGTTGTCAGAATATAGCTGCTGCCATTAATAGGATCTCTGTAATATTTGAAAGCTTAACTATAAATTTGATTTTATTAAAAGAATTATAGGTAATTAAAATGACGCTTTTTATAAACAATCTTTTAAGATAATCTTGTAGAATAAGCGCGATGAATGCCATAAATTAAGGATGTGATTTTTCTTTTATTCATGATTTATATGAATTGGTGTAGTTTACGGAAATGATATAGGAGCCATGAGCTCCTGCGCCTTAATATAATTAGTTGTGCGATACGTTTATAACATCCATTTTCGTGCGGTTAATTTTATTAAAATAACTTAATAAAGGCTATTTCTATACCAGCGATTTAAAAATATCATATCAGCGTGATCATTTTATCTAGGTGATTGATATTTCAAATCGATTAAATGCCAGTGGAACACAAATGGCTTTGTTTTCGTTTAGCTTATGCCCTAAGCCGGTAGACCTTTATCACCGCCTAATAAATTCTCTCTTTAATATTTGATCAGATTTTGTAGATGCAGATCCGAAATCTAGAAAGACAATAGGTGTTAGTTTTGAGAATAAAATGTATGTAAGTCAATTCTGGTCGATTTTTCCTAAAAAATCAATTCTCACCGTCTAATATTATGACGAGGAAGTGATCGAAAATCCGGACTTTATGAAACAATAACAGCAACGACGATGAACAAAAACTTCTCTAAAGTTTACAAATTAGCTTGGTAGGTACAGGCAATAGTGAGCCTATGATATTTATTATTTAATTTTAAGCATTTATTTGATGTATTAGTACATCTTCTTTAATCTTGGAAGATAACAATTACACCTTTGACTCTACAGCTCAATTGTCCCATATTTTGTTCCACTTTGACGTGGATTCTGTCGTTTTAGTTTGTTTTTCCCAGCTTCTTTTCCTATCGCACTCCTGTTTTTCCGTACCCTTTCTATCTTTTTTCCCATTTCCATCGCCATTCCTGCCTCCCATTGCCAGCCCTCTCCAACAGACCTCTTTCCGCTTCCCTTATCGCTGTCGAACTGTTCTGCTCAGGCTTCCGTATCTCATGATTGGCCAATATATATGTATAAAAGTGAAACCGTGGGTTTCGTCTCCTCCCATCTGATTGAGAAACTTTTTCTCCCCGGTCTTCCCATTGACCTTCCCGCACTCATCCCTCCCTCCCTCTCTCCCGATTCCACGATCGCCCCTCCCGCCAAAACATACCATACCTCTCCCTCTCCCCCTTCTTTCGTCTTTTGGATGTTTCTTCCATCAATTCATTCTCCTAACTCCTCTTCCTCTACCTCCCACTTTGGCGTCCGCGTTGGGTTTTAGTGTACATGTGCTTGTGTGCTCCGAAAGGGGGGCTTGAGTTCCTCAGGGATATCGCCATGTCTGTGGACAAAAAGGTTGTCCTGAACGAGTGGCGTAGTTTCGTCCAACTTTGCACGCAAGGGGGAGGAGAGAGAAAGGTAAAAAAACTAAATCTCGCACAAAAGATTTCAAGGCGTGCTTGAAATTCGCCAAAACTTCGCTTCGCTTGATCTTGAGTCCGCTTTTCGGGTCGTCCTGTCTCATTCGTGCGACACACTGTACAAGCGATGTGTGTAAAGTGGCAGGTTTCTGTTGATTCAATTATGTTGGCGCGAAAACGCGTCGAGGTTCTCAAGGTATTAAGAATAAGGATAATTTATTACTCAACAGTTTTGGTGCAATTTTATGTTCAAATATAAACCATTAGGCAGCCTCAAATGTTCCAGACGTGTGGAGACTGCCTTTCAAAAATGAAATCCACTTATAATTAAACAAATATACTTTTAAAATTTTTTTAATAATAAAAAAGGCGATTACATTTTAGCCCAGTTGTGAAAAATAAAAGAAAAGACAATAACAGTAATTCATCTTGCTTGCATTCGTTTAAAACACCGATTATTACAAGAAATTACATATGGTTGCATATAAATAAATTACAGATCTAGGATAGAGTATAAATATTATTATATGCCAATATGCATTCCTTTGAAAATTTCAAAAATGACCTCTTGTTTTTTAAACTTTTAACGGATTACGATAAGGAATTACATACTTAAGGGCCCAATTATACAAGCGATCCCTTAAACAACGAGAGATTTGGTTTTGAAAGCCAAGTATTTAGCTTCCTTCTCTGAATTATAAGTATGGTCGCTTCCAGAAACCGTGAGAAAATTGCCACTCTTCAAATAAAATAGTTTCAGAACCTTAAAAATTAGCATGTACATATATAATAGGAAGAGTTTTAAGTCGAGCAAAAATTTGTTCATATTTTTTACTTATAACTTACTGTTAACTCTTACAATCTGTTTTGTAGCAATATAGCTGGAACGTATTCTCCAAACAGCTGAAAGACACTCAAGATACCGGAAGTGCATTCTAATATTGCTCAATTTTACGTGAAGCCTTGCTTTCATGTTCACATAAGTAATATTGATGCATTGAAAATGAAAAAAATTTATTTTTCTTATTTGGTTTTTGGACATTTGATACTCGTATTCTAGTGGCACGGGACATGTAATTCGAGATTATTTGATTAAATATTTACAGGTTTTCCCCGAAATGCGAAGTTATCGGTTATATATTATAGATAATCATCATGTTCACGCAGAGTCCAAAACTCTTCAATATGTTTTATTCTAAATATCAAATAGTTCACCGCAAGCTAATCGAAATGTAATTTGAGGGAAATATTCTTGGAAAGTCGGAAATTTTTTCCTTCAATTTTTAAAATGAGCACGTTGTGATATCGGCTCCAGCCTCCTAAAGCAACTGTGATGGAATATATGTGCCTGAATTCTCAACTTTTTGTTGAATAATTAGATTTCAGATTATGAATGAGCATCAATTTGAAAGTGTGGTACCATCGGTATTCGATACCTAATTTGCCTGTCCATTATTAAGTAAAACATCCAAAGAAGTTTTATGTTTATACGCTCTCCAAAGTAGTTTATATAATGGCAAATGAAATTTAATTCCCAATTGCTTAATCTAGAATGCTTTTCAATCACTTTGTGACGTACCAATGTGTGAAATTCATGACGATAATAGTAATTTGCCTGGGTTAAGAATCGAACGGAATCCCAGAATTTGCTGATTTAGGGTACTCTTTATGGCATATCCTTCATAAAATCACACCAGGAGGAAGCTATCACATTCCACGCTATTTTTTCGCTTATTGACTTGTAAATTGCAAGAATAGACGGAAAATATGAAAAAATGGTATATGTAGCGTTTAATATCATTGCTGTTTTGCGAAAATGTCTCTGAAGAAGGAAAGTATTTAATGGGTTGAATAATATTGTCATGCTTAGCTGAAAGACAGTGACTGACAGAAGTACACTTTTTGAGGTTAGAGCTAGTTATGATTTTTTCAATCTTGAGGATTAAAAAAAACAACGAAAAATCCGTATATAAAACAGTAGCTACAAATATTTGAATAAAATAATAATTTAAAAAAATGATGCCTTTGTTCAATTCCCTACCAATAACTAAAATTGTTGCTGGATAAATATGATAAACGTTTTTTGAAATAGTTGACATTCAATGAAAACTACTGCATGAAATAACTCAGAACCGACAATAATGCAGTTACTGTATTTTAGCTTTGCAGGAAAGTATAGTTATATATCACCACCTGCCAGACTTAATGTTTGAACTTTAAGTAAAATATGGCATTTGCTGAAGTCTATAGGTGTTATTTTGATTAACATGGCGCTCTAGTCCGCTATTGTGGTTGCAAAAAGTGGTCGTTAAAAAGTGGCTGAGGACAAACATATAAAATAATATGTAAACTTAGTATCTTACTTATGTCGTCTTAGCCAAGGCATATCATTAGTTAAAGCGATATTTTTATAACCATGCAAAAGAATCGTTACTTCCTTTGAATCGCAGAGTCGCAAAGGAACCTCATTCATTTTCTATCAAGGAATGTTCATTTTCGGAATGGTTATTTTTATGAATGCTTTGTATTATAATTCATAACAATCAAGTATTTGTTGCGAACATAATATTCGAAAAATTTCAACGTGGCTCCAATTATCTCCCCTGCCAGGGAACCGGACGGCCTGTCACTAATATTATGTATGTGTTTCGAACTGGTATCGTAGAAAATTCCCCTTTCCCCGGAAAGGAATATACTTGATATTTATATCTGCTCAAATAGCAATATTTTGAATATTTAGCTACTTTGTCCGTAAATCATTCACCTTGAGTGGTTCAATTCTGTGACTCCTATAGAATACTGTACTATTTAGTAGCACCGAAACGTTTTTTTTTAAATGGTTAGGAATGACATTATTTTGAACTTATCCACTTGGCCGTTGTATATTTAAGTCCGTAAAGATTTATTAAGATTAAAGATTTATTAAATGAACGATCGTGCTGTGTGTGATAACGGCGTTCTATCCCTGTGACATAACCGAGAGCTTCAGGACTTGAATTTCTTGATACACATCATTTAGGTGCCGCGGGGCACGATTGATATGGCCGAAAATTGATACAACTTGATATTCCGGATGTCAGAACATCCTATGAGAGCACTTGTGATGTATACCAGGGAACTTACCCCCTCCCCCCACTCCCCTATTGTGACTAACGTATCTCCATTATCTGAAGCGCTGTGTAAGAGATTGCACTCTCTCACCTATCAAGAGAAAAATTTACTCGCGCTGTTGTTATTAGTAAGTTACAACACTGCGTATGATACACTTGTTACTGCATCTTCAATGCTGACATTCGCCACGTGTAGTGAATTATTTGTACACATGGCTTTTATTTATGATTATAGATTTGCCCGATTTCCCTTCTTGTCGCATGTTACCATCCCATTCGATTTTGTATCCGTTAGAGAAGGATTATTTTTCCAATTAGCCTTGGCTAGGTAGGACTGTGTCGTTGTGCTTCCTCTCAGCCATTTGTTTTTTTAGTCTACTCCATGAGATACCCTCGTTCCTAATGCTACTCGTTTGGTGAGATGAAAAAACCCGTATATACTTTTTCTCATGTAATTCTTCGTGTCTTCTCTGTTATCGATACATCGGCATAAAACAATCCAATGACCTTGGCTGTTTGGGTTTGAAGAGTTTCTTAATATTTTAGTTTACGAAATATCTACTTCGGGTAGGGTTCTTCGTGTTTATGACATGATATATTATTGTAAATGGCGTGATAAAGTCAGGATTATAAAATATGTTATAGTCAACTCTTTGCCATTTAAATACCCGTAGTTCTTTGAAGACAGGCTATATCGTTTCTTCGACAAAATCAATCGCTAGCGAAGTGTCGTGGTTGTTGGGGTGTTTTCTTGTAGTCATTGGTACAATTGGTGTGCCATCACTTAAGGGATCGCCCATGTTGCCATTGCCTCTTTTTTTAACGAATATAAGTATATCTATTTAAAGTATAAGACGTATTGGTTGTTGATTATATGCAATTTTAAGGTATTTTCTTTCACAGATCGTCAATGGCCAACGAAAAAATTGAGTTTAATACTTACGAAAGCAGCTTCAGTATGATGACTATTGAAATAATAGGTAGACATAGCCTGGCTCGATAGAGTCTACAAGGATTACAAGAAGCTTCACATTTCATTAATAAATGACTGAAATCATTATCAGTTTCCATTCATATTACTTGAAATGAAACCATGATATCTTTACGTCTGTGTAACTTCCTGGAATCCTCAATATTTCTGTTGCACCTACTATATTCTCGCGGGGTAATGAAATGATTGGTCGAGATTTTTATCGTAAACTATTTTCCCCCTCAATAAAAGAATAAAAATGAACTTTATGAAGGCTTTTCGGTGTTGTATTTTTTTCTAATGAGAATGTGTGGCTTCACGAAGGATTTCTCGAATCCTACGCCGGGAATATGCACATAAAATTGGAGAGCCATTTCTCTACGTCCTCCGCGCAGAGGGGAAAATAATATCACTTCAGCCATTCTCTCTCTCTATCTTTCTCCCTTTCACAACGTCTTCTTAACAATAAAACCACGCCCGGTTTAGAAGAGATGGCACCCTTAATTAGTTGTTCGAGTCCAGGGAATAGCAAATAAGTTGTGATCCCTGTCTCTTTATCACGCTGCTAATTGATGTGAGATACCTCCGCCCACTCAAAAGTAATTTTCGTGAGTTCTAGTCAGTTCGTTTTTGCGATCTGTTGCGTGTCACACCTTTTGTTGGTAGCAGCAGGTATCTCATGGGGAGTAGTAAATCTTCATAAATTATGAGGTACTCTATTACCAGTAGCCACAGAAAAATGAATATGGTAGTCGCACTGTATATTTACTGCCAATATAGCGTTCTTTACAATCAAATATAATTCCCTAGGGAATTATTAGTATAATTACTGCATTTTTTGCGATGCTGAAAATGATCACCTACGTGTCGTAGAGGTGTGGGCATGAAGAGCTGGTCTTGTTTCATCTGACCATGACGTTTGAAATTTCGTACAGTTTTTAAGAAAGTAAATGTGAGGTAAACTTTTTATATTTGCCAGTAAAATAAGCTATTTTTGCCTTTAGACCTTTTAAGTTATTCACATATAGGAATCGGCTGAGGATGAATGCTGTTGGAACAATATCTGTTGTCATGTTCGCGTTATTCCTGTGACTTACACCCATAAGCGGACGCCTTCCTTTAGTTTTTCGCGCGCATGGAAAAGTTCCATCTCATTCTTTCCCCCTTTTCATCTCCCCATAGCCCACATCACCCTTCCTCTCTCGCTTGCTCTCTTCGTACGTCTTCTAACTCTTATTCCTCCACTCCCTCGCACCGCGCTACTATGCTGCTCACTTCCCCTCGTGCCATAATTTCTCTCGCTCTTCCCCATATCCCTTGTCCTCGCTTCCGCCTGGATCTCCCTTTCCTAAACAGTCCTCATCTTATCTCCTCTCCGAGGCTCATCTGCGGCCGCCCAGGTTTTTTCTCAAGTGCCGGTTTCCCTCCACATATTCTCCATATTCCACCTTCAATGAAGTGGTGGAGAAGAGAAATACAGTTCCAAGTTTAAGAGTTAAATACAATACAGCAGTTAAAGTGCCCTTGATCTTCCATGTCAATAAATTGTAGCAAAGAGGAAGAAATACAGCCATGCATAAACAGAGAATGGGCAAATTGAGAAGAGTATTCATCAACTTTGTGCGGCAGTAGACTTCATGAACAAGTCCTGCGAAAAATATATATCAACCTGTGGTAAAACTTCTGTTGTTGTATGGCTCGGAGACCTATCCTTGAAAGTGTTCTAAGAAAGGAAATTGATAGTGGGTAAGTCAAATTACCGGCAGAGTAAGAGAGGATTAAACCATGAATGAAATGTTGATATACTCATAGCCACTGAAATATCAAAGATTTTCCTCTAAAGTAGTTAAAATGGCAAGAGCACGTAGTGAGAAAATGTGAAGATACGTGTGTAATGTGATATTGAAAATAAATGTTGAAGGTAAGAGAATACTAGTGAGATGCAAAACAAAGTAAATATTTTCTAAAAACTTTTCGACAGAAGCCAAATCTCGGATCTCGGAAAGTGAATGCTGCCCAACATACCGAAGTATCTTGTCGGCTGCAAAATTCCATCCATTGTTGAAGACGTATTAACGTTAAAACTACTGTCTAGTCCTCTAGGTAACCTCGCCCTACCTTTCGTTTTTCCTCGCAGCATTATATTTCAGCACATTCCGGCATTATAAGCGCTGCCAATATCCAATGGCAATGTTAAAAAGGTTTTGGCCGCTGCATGGCGTCCAAGCCCTGTTTACATTGAATTTATGAGCGCATTTTTTCATCTTGCTTCGATGAAATACATTCCAGCGTAGGAGAGGAAAATGATCCAAAGATCTTCAGGGGCCGTTCGCATCTAGTAATTTCTACGTTGAAAGTATGTCTTTCAAGCATTGTGTGCCTGGTACGTTATGCTTTTGTTGGTGGCCTCATCGAAAAATTTACATGGCGGCATTTGTTTAACGTCCCAAAACGTATTTTCGTATTGTATGGTCGAATGCTTGACATATCACTGTTAACTAGAATTATCAAGCTATGTAATCGTTGTAAATGGACAATTTAGAAAAATAACTATGGTATATTTTTTAGTAAATCTTTCAAAGTCAATTATCTTGTAGAATAGATGTACTCGAAGCCAATCACTTATCGAGTGGGAGGAGTTGATAGAATCCGGAAGGAGACATGTACTCACCTTCTCATAGAGTCATGTACTCGGTGGAATTGTCAGTAGTTGGAAAAATGATATATTGAACGAAGGGAATTGATCAATCCTGTTGGGCGTGTAATTGAGATTTCTCGGGCATTTGTTCTCTGAGTCGTGATCACTCGAAACCAGAAGAAGTGATTTTTTCCGTGAAGGCTTCCGCGGAGTTTTTTTAATGAAGATAATAGTTTTTGGGGTCTTCTTCCGCGTTTTTCCGAACATGAAAAATGGGCAACTCCGCCAGTCGGCGGTCGCAAATTATCAGTTGAGTGAGCAAACTTATAGCATTTATTTTGACAGTACCATATTATTGAAATAAGAAGCCTGCTGTTTCCCTAGAATCATACGGGAATCAATAGAAATCACGAAAACACCACAAAATTTCAACCGAGAGGACGGATACACCCTCGCCACCGCTTGGAAACGGCTATTCAACAGTATGGACCAATCACGATAGACTTCTACCGGTAGGCGCGAAAACGGAATAACATAAAAGGTCGGACCAAACCCTGCATCCCCACTTCAGCAGACCTTCTCCACATCGGCTGAAGTGTGGATGCAGCTAGCTGGAACGCTAGCGAAATATTGTCCTTAAAAATGGATAAACGCGGGAGAAGACCAGAAAAACCGTTATCTTCAGAAAAAATGATTCCTCAGTGACCCGTCAGTCGCTCTCCATCAGACGGATAGTACTTCGGAGCGGAGTGCTTCATGCCGTAGTCGGATGGTGTTTTGTCTTCAGAGGAGTTCAATTCTAAGAGGATAAATCCCTCGCGAGTAAATTTATCGCGAGCCTTTGGTGTACATGTGCCAATGACTCAAGAGATTTGCTGTCTTTTCCATGCATGAATGACAGAACCTTTATGGCGCTGTAATATTTTCATCGGTCTCTTTATGTAGTAGTTCCAATTCTAAGTGCAAATCGATATAAATGGATGCTTTTTGACTCAAGTGTTACCAGATTAATTAGAATCCATGCTAAGATTGTGAATTGATATGCAATTGAATAACTCATGGCAGTTGGTTCATAAATGTTTTCACTTTGGATGGTCCTAGACGAGATTCGTCTTACATAATCGAGGACTCGATGACGTCATCACAATGGGTGATGTTCGAAAACGTTTTTTTTGTTATTTAAATGAGCTTAGGGTAAGAAAAGTTGCGTTTGCGGCTGAATGTAACGCAGGAATTTTTTTTAGGAAATTTTGTCAACGGTCCCGAGGTCCCGCCAATCAGTTCAGTTCTCCCCTTTTATGGGCCTATTTGGCTAGAAGTTGAAATAAGTGGATGATCACGCTACATCTCATTGAAATATGAAAAAGGTTTTTGGCTGCACCCTTAGCCACCATGTATAATAAGATGTCTACAGCGTACTTAAGAGCTAATGATCTGGCGTAGGCACCAGACTCACACTTGGCATTCGCGATTGTAGCCCTATGGGTAAATAAAATAAATGTTTATTATAGTTTGCTCTTACGGATAAGCCGGTAACCGGCTGAAAGAATGAAAGAAAAAATGGAATGTTTATTCTGGGAATTAATTTGATTCGCATTCACGCTTCTCATGGGAAACGTCAAATTATCTCTTATTTAATTTTGAAGTCAGTGCCTACAGTAAGAGGTTGAGGAAGAGCATTGGATTCCTAAACAAAGAAATCTAGGATATCACCATTGTACGTCTGGATTTTACCCCGAGGCGTAAGGCAGTACATAATTGGAAACGATCCTTCACGAGGTTGTGCTAGGGAAAAAAACTGTTTGAACGGAATGTGATTTCGTTAATAGTCGGTTTAATGTGCCTTGGGGTGATTTTCTGTGATCTCAGATCATGCATTTGAAAAATTACCTCATCATGTGAGTGAGTTAATTTTCCCTGTTAATGAAAAATAGGCATTTGTTTATCACATTATGAAATATACACTTCCATTGGTAATTAAGAATTAAAACAAGATGGGAGACAGTACGCGTAATGTTAAATGGAATTGGCTGCATGATAATGTTTCTTACTGGCACACGAATACCCGTCACGTAATCCCCACCTTATTCCGCCATTAGCGCTTCTGTAGAATTGCAAATGATGATTGCTCTGCTCTTCTGGCGCAGACGCATACTGGAAATAATCAGTGTACAACGCTGTGCTCTTACAAATTCTCTCTTATTAGGTCATGGGATTCTGAGTGGGTAGCAAAAGAGCAAACTTATTCCCGTGTTTGCACAGCGATGCCGCTTGAACTCCGGGAATTGATGAAATTGAACGGCGCTTTCATGTCTGATTGCATTGTGTCGTTCCTGTGATAGTGAATTTACTCGTAATTGATTTAAAAAAATCGTATATGCTCTCTATGGCCTCTAACCGCAAAATGATTTGCAAGGAATTAGTTTTGGTCGAAACCATAAAAGCTTTATCGGATTGGTACGCTACTACTTCCGTGTTTCAATTCTCAGAAATATATTTAAGTTCGATATTAATCTCTTAATCGGCTTTCAAATGAGGAATGCGTTATACGTATTCGAGAAGCTGTTAGAGATTTTTAACGCTGAATGCCTGAGGAGTTGAAAAGACTATAAATGCTCTAACTGATTACAATGTATTAAATACATCGGTTGCATCCATGTTAGATTATCGGCCAAAGAAACTTGGATTTTGTGAAATACCGTGCAAGCCACCGCTAGAAAGAGAGGCACGGGGTGATTCCACACCAGGTATTCCGCACTCATGAGCTGAACACAGAACCGCATTTTTGGCATTGGCAGATGGCATTTTTGACTAATGCTAGTAAAACATTTACCGTAAATCACTTCTTTCAGTATTAGATATAATAGTGAATATGAATTCTGATTCCCTTCCCGGGTTTGTTTTTCCTATTACAACTTGTTTTCCTCTCAATATAAACCGTTCATTTACGAAATGATAGGAAACATGTTACTGTTAACTTGACGTTGGAGTAGTAAATGGACGATTGTTGTATTTCGAGGGACAATGATTTTAAGTGACCAGTAAAAGGACAAAAGGACGATTGTTGTATTTTGAGGGAAAATGATTCTAAGTGACCAGTAAAAGGACAAAAATAGACTCGCTGATCTTGAAAAACTTAATTTGATTTGGAAAGAGGTGTCACTGAATCAAAATAATGTTGCGAATTCCACGAATACAGTATTTACTACGACCTCAGTTTTGCTCGCTACAGCATCATCAGGCAACCGTGGTATTGCTGTATGAAATTTAAATGGGATAAGAGGATAAATGGATACGTTTTATTCAGCATAACCTGGAGATAAGTGAAATATGGATTGTGTGTTGGTGTGCATGGGACTCTACAACCGACTAGAGAGAGCCGCTTATGTCAATCCTTGGTGAAGTTGTGAGGGCTATGGAAGAGTTTTCTCTGAAAAAAAACTCGTTGTATATTTGAATCCACTATGACTAATCGGTTGTTAACAATTTTTATTGTGAAATTGTTGTATCTTATCAGTTTCAACCTTAGAAATGTGAACGAATAGAGTTGTCTATTTTTTAGCGAGAATTCGTTTGGAGATCTAAATGGTCCGAGTGTTTTCAAAAACTGGTTACGACGGATAAACGTTTGGCTTTGCAGTATCTTGTGACTTATATCGGATGGGAACAGCGGCCTCAGTACTGGCGTCCTATTACGACGGGCCGGATTCGAATCGCGGCAGTTGCGGAGATATTCTTTCGGCGGAATATTCTCTATCTAAATCTAGAGAGATTTTCACGTGTAGTACTGCATCCTTTGGATGAGTTGTTCAATAGTTGAACCACGGGAGATTTTGGTTTAGAATAGGTTGATGGTCATTCGGGGTTTCTTTTATCTCTTATGCGAAGAACCTTAACTAACCTAGTTACTCAATTATTCTCTTCGGTCCTGATGACCTCGATTGTTTGTGTTCGCAAATAATTACCAACTAATCCGGTATAATTGTTAGTCGTAGCCTATGTCGCGAATGTAAACATCCGTTTCGAAAGAGAATCAAATCACGAACCTTGCACTGGCCACAGCCATAACCACGTTTCCCATTTTTTTTAAATGTTACTAGGATGGAAGGGAAATGGGTGTCTTATTCTATTATGCTTGTTTTTTTAAGGATCTCCTCATTAGCAGTGTTACACAATTGCTGAAAGAATTAGGGTGGGAACTTATATCTGGTTGGAGGAAACAATATTGATTTAATCATATACGAAAGTTTGGTGTAGGCTATTCGTTGACAGACGCTCAATATAATTTTCTATAGCCAAATCATTGCGGTAAAAACGTTACCATGCATAAGAAAGGAAATCGGGTTCAGCACCAATTGATTTAGAATGCCAGTCTTTCTACGTAAGATAAGGGACCATAATAGCTGTGATATATCAGTTCTATGATACTTAGAACCTCACTCGATGAAGTACGTTTTTGTACTTGTGTTATGTATCTTACCATCATTATTCACAACTCACTCTGCCTGAATTTGCCTGCATGATTTAGCTTTTACATGATTAAGTACCCGGTAATACTATTTATTCCTTGCATTTATAATGTTTACCAGTAGTCTTAACTAGTGTACTGCATGGTAGGATGATCGTCTACGGAGCCCTCTCCTAGTTTCTGGTCTGACCGCGCACTGTTATCACGAATGCTTTTGGACTGCGCCTGGTATTCCGGGGGAACGTGCGCGGTTCTGTGTTCAGCTCATGAGTGCGGAATACCTGGTGTGGAATCACCCCGTGCCTCTCTTTCTAGCGGTGGCTTGCACGGTATTTCACAAACGTAGTGTAATGGCAAACTACGTATTTTTCCTCCATTTTTTGCCTCTTTACCTCACAGTGTCATTTCCCTTAGAAGGAAAGCAAAGGAGGACTATGATGGTTGTTTCCACTTTGGTCCCTTTCTTTCGGAGAGAAGATAAGGCTTCGCCTTTTCTTTTGTTTCGTGTCAGGGGATGGCTCGGTTGCTCTGCGCCCCGCTGGTCCTTTGCATAACCTTCCCATTTCACCACTCTTAAGGCCCACCCGAAGCATTAGTCGTCTTTCCTTCTTATCGTCCTCTAAATCTTTCCGACGTTTCTTTTTCCCCTTCTTTCCCCATAACCCTTTCTCCTGCCCTACCACTCGATGCATTCTCACCCATTATCCCGAGTTTCTCATACTTTTCTCTTGGCCACTTTTTCTTACCTAACTCTCTTCTTCTTTATAACTTTGGAGCTTTCGATGTAGTTTTGTAGCAGATTTTTTCCGAGCAATAATGGAGACGTAGGAGTTTTATGGAGTTTTACTTAAAAAATTTGTGAGATGTAAACCCATATATATTTAAGTGCATGTGGTATGTATGTATGTTCTGTCATAACTCTGGAAAGCCTGGAATAATTACCACTAAACTTGCATGCATAACACTTCCTATTTGAAAAAAAACTGGGGGTTAGACTCCCCTACGACTAGTGTGGGGTGGTGGGCTGAGTTGATACATAAACGCTCATAAATGCAGAGGAAACGCAGAATAGGCTTCATTTCTTGCTTTCCTTACACGTCATATATTTGGAAGTCTAGGAACGTCTAAAATTAGGAAGGTAATATCAGAAATCTGGGGTCTTTTTAATGGTAGGCAATATGCAGTTACAATTTTAGTATATTTAGTATATTTAATTTTCATGGCTTTTAATACGTTTTACCAGCATATGTTAAATCGCAGTGGTCGTGGTAGTAGCAATTTGAAACTACTCTAGAAGCCACAGCAATTCATAATTTAATGTAAAATTTATTGCTAAACGAAACTCTGAATGTAAGATGCTAGAGAAGCCCAATGATACACATGGCGTAAAACATCTTGGGATTGAGTTACTCACAAAAGGTTGATGCATGCCCAAGAAGAACGGTAATTGAAGAGAAAATGATTAAACTAATGGAAACATTTTTAAACATGGCCAATCAGATCCCATTGATTGTTAGTTATTTTCACGATAACGGTTCCTTAACCTTAAGGGAAAGTTCTTGTCGTCCTTCTATTTTTACCGGATGGAATGCTGCACCTGACTTGAGAGTTTGGTAGGTGCTTATGAGTAATCCTGCAGTGTTTCCCGGCAGTTCTTTCCATTTTCGTTATTTCTATGGCATTTTCATTCATTTTTCTCATAGAAACACCTGTTCAGCCTATTTTTCCGTCGTTTTTGGTCTCGTGAGTCGTCTTGATCCCTAAGGATTCAAGATTACTCTCCAGTCTCCTCCTCCAGGGTAGCGTGTGTTTTTCGTCGACGTTCTCCAATTTTCTGTATTTCTTTGATATCTCCCAAAGAACTTTTCTCATGGCACCACCACGAGCCAAACATTGGCTATATCTGATGGAAGTAGTCTTGGTGAAAAATTTCTTCTAATCTTTCCCTGGTATGGTATTTATCTATTGTAAAAAGCATCATAACTTTAATTTTTAAGTAAAAATATTTATTAAATACTGTTTCTTTCTAGGATCACATTAGGTTTATGCTATGTACGTCGTCTAAAAGATTTGTATTTCGAATTACTCACATCGGAGACGGACCACAGTCATTGAAAATAAAGAAGTGAAGTAAACTTATGCCAAACGAAATGAGATACATAACTAAAAATTGCAAAAATCTAAACCAGAGAACAAACGGAATAAGAAAATTATTAGATATGTGGATATGACCTCCGAAGTTCTAATTAAATTTATGATAAACGACTCTTATGGCCGGGGGACGATCAAGGATGAACTACAATTGATGGTCTAGTCGAATGTTCATTTAAACTCTCCGAGAGATTGAAGTGAAAGAGTCCTAGAATATATTGGAGAAAGGTATTGAAGAGACAATCACTTTATGAGGTCTGGAAGGAAACACGTGCAAAATCAGAATAGGGACGCGTTCTGAAACTCACTGGCAGTGTTGACTGTGCTGCTGTAAAACAGAACGTAAAGTACTACTGCCACTACTGCCGTAGCATGTGATTTCGGAACGTTTGGCTGTGGATTACTACCTGCATGTTGATCTATTAAAATAGTTATTTTTTCCCTTTTTTAAATGCTAATCCAAATTATAATGGAATTGATCGGTCTTATTAAATTTTAATTATCATTGCCTTGTTTGAATTCATATCTATACTGCTACGTATGGATGCACATTTATACTGCGGGTATTAAACTTTATACTATATCGCTAATTTTAATGTTCAGAATTTAATTATTTTGCATCAGGTGCGCAAACAGGGAGGAAATACCGTGGATTAGTATGCAGTATTATTACCTCGGTTTTAAATAACGTTATTGAATGAAAATATTATATTATTAATGTATGGATTATGATCAAGTCTTCAAGCATATTTTCCAGGATCATTTTATTCATGATCATTGCGCACGCTATTTCATAGGCTGATAACCATAATTGAGTAAATGGCACGTGGGCTGTCAAGGGTGCCTTCGCTGAACATTTTCACTGCGAATCAATATACAGAAAATTACATTTCTCGGTAGTTATAATTCATGAAATAATGCTCTATTTTACCGATTTAGTGACAAACTGCACTTTCATTGCATTAATCGTGGCAATAAATTGTTTTTTTTTGCGTTCCACAAGGCTTTCATCCACGAGTATAATGGCTATTCTATGATGTATCAATGACGATATCTTGAATAGTCACTCGAATACATGTTTTTCCCAGCCAATCCTTTCATAATTAGTCTTGTAGTCTTGTTAACGTCTCGCTGGTGCGGTTTCTTTATAACTTCATTAACTATAATATAAACATTTTTTGTTGACATCATCCGTGTCGTTACGCATCCTCTTAGTTTCATGTCACATTTAAAAATAATTTAAAGATGAAACGCAAAGCATACAGTAGAAATCTGATCATGCGGTGTATAAACTATAAATTATTAATTATGTGCTCTTAGCTAATTAAGTTTACATAGTCTTCTCACTCTCGCCGGCATAAAGGTTGAAATGTGTGAAGCAGTGGTTCGCGAATCTTAAACTTATTTACCATGGCGATTTAATTTTTCTGCCTTGTGTTTATCATGGTTGCCATTACAACGGCCATTTTCCCGCTTTCATCGATCTTAAGCTACGGATGCGGCAGTAGTATCCACAGCTACAACGGCATTAGTTGACTGACATTATTATTTTATTGCGCAGTACTACCAGTTGATGACAGAACGTTTTGACAGCCTAGGCAGTGAATTTCGAAATGGGCCCTGGCATTGAGATTGGTAACAGGGAAGCGACTATAACCTCAGATAATCCGTGACATAACTGAATATAATTCTTTTGACTACTTTAGTAACTAAATGTTAAATCCATCACTTTTGGTTTTTTAACTTTATATGATGACATTCCTTATTTACTGCGGAGAACTGTCCAACATTTATCTAGTTGACTGGATGAATTTATTTTTACGACTTGTTCAACTACAAACAGTCGAATTCAGAGCTAACTATATTGCGCTTCATTCATTCATAAGCTTCTTTCATTCATAAGAGGAGGAATATTATAGGAGTCTTATAAACAAGAGGGCGTGCATGAAGCAGTGTATGGGGGTAAATGAAGCAAAAGAGGTTTGCAAGGATAGGTCAGTGTGGAGGAAATTATTGAAGCAGAGTTAGGTGTACTAATAAATAGATATTTATGAGTGAAACTTAGTGACAGTGCTTACCCATGAAGCGATAGGCGTGATTGGTATGTATGTATGTATTTTTGCGTGACACACTATCACTGAAGCCCATTCATTTCAAAAATTTCCTCCACGAAAAAATAATGCGGAAAGTTATGATGGAATTGCGTCATCAGGCAGAGAATGCATATTTAATTTGAACAGGTAATTATAGAAGATAATTCATTTAATTTTTCGTGGAAATCACTAAATGAAAACCGCTGGGCTGTAAATAATTGCTGCCTTGGGGAGCACGCGAGCTTTGTTGGGTAGTTGGTCAAAGCATTCTTGAGGCAGATGAGGTTAATTGAGCCAGTGTTACAGTTTCTTGGCGTAGTTACCCTAGGTTTCATTAGTTGCCTCAAGGTTTGGGAAATAGTTGAAACAAGTCAGGTGAGAAGGGAATGCCCTTAGCGCGGGCATTGGACTCCTCTCATCTTTCTTTGTCGTAGATGTTTCTTTGCCGTTCCCCAAAATAGTGAGATCCTTCTTCAAGAACCACTTGCTATCCTTAACTTGAGAGCTGGAAGATTTGTTTGGCATCTGTTGAAAATTACGGCCGCTTGGAATTGTGTCATTCAAAGCTCCTTGCGTAGTGAGAAATTTTCAGCGAAACTCTCTCGTCTACCTATCCTCATAAAATTGCTCCACGTTTGGCGGGTGGAAAGCGTAGAACTGCAGGCAATTAAAAGATGGGTGAGTGGCGGACTTTATTTGCTATCGTATGCAGCATGCGGGTGTGTTCTTAACTCCAGGGAGCTTAAACGTTCCCGGGCAACTATCTAACTGAATGCATGGGTGAAATCCCACAGTGAACTAGGTTTAAATCATTTGAATAAAAGCCTCGCGTCATGCATGTGTCGTTTGTCATTTTAGACAGTTTCATTGCAATATCATTCATTTCATGAGCAGTTTTCAACGTTGGCAGTTGGTCTTTCGGCATAATATTCTACTATTTGATTCCATTCGTTACATTCATGAATATATATTACGGATTTAAATGTTTGGAGTCGTTGCCTAGGTAATGTGTTGCCTCAATTTCCACATTTAGTTCACTCAGTCCTTGGCGCCGCTTAGAAAAAAGACTTCTCAGTCGAATCGTTAATAGCCGTTGTTAATTGTTGTTAACGTGAGACTGTGGTGAACATTCAATAACAAATGAAGATATTTGAACTACTTCATGATGTGAAGTATAGCTGACTATTTTTGAGACCTAACAGTTACTTAGTAAATGCAAGAGAGGAAGTATGTACTACAGGAAATGTGTAAGAGGCATATGAAACTTCCATCTTGAGTCTTTTCTCTCCTCTGTGGATCTTTTACTGTTAATTTACAGCTGCAGTTTTTTGGTTTGTTACCTGTTGAGGGCCTGAGGAGTCAGAAGGTATGATCTAGATAGATTGATTTGGATGTTAATGTGTAACCTACTATTCATGTGTGGCCTTGGAGTCGGTTTAACAATCTCTCTTTATTTGTTATTAATATGATCGTTATTGGCGAAATTTCTTATCCATGGATAATATTTTCGGCTCCTGGTTTTGGAATCCTTACAGTACTTATATCCGTCTTCTAATTCACTCCACTTTTTTCACCTCGTAGTATTATTAAATTGCCATAGAAGGATATTCACGAAGTGCTTAAAGTTATTTGTGCATTTGTGTGGTTAAATTTTGAGAGGAATTAAATATATCTGTAGACCGGACAATATTAAAGAAGAGTGTTATTACGTCCCGCGTGTTGTACTACATATTTTATCCACTGCATTTTGATTACTGCTAAGTAAAACCAGTAAGACGTGATTATTTACGATCTGTAGACTGTATTAACATTTGAACTGCCGTCTTTCATCACTAGACGGCGACTCAATCGAAAAGGTTGTTTATTTACGGAATTCTAGACAAGTTTTTGGCGACGAGTCCAGAATCCATAATGTATATTTATGATTACATGATTGCGATTCTCTGGGAAACTATTTGAGTTTTTCCGCTACAATCGTCTTTCATTAAAAACAATACCGGGCAAGTTTTGTTCGTTTATAGAACTCGTCGGTGTACTTCATCATTAAATTTATTTACCGATGTCTTTAGACCATTTCTAGAGCCAGGTATGTTCCTATTCAATAAATTTTTAGTACATATTATTTATTATTTTAATATTTTCATATTTTATGAAAATATTAAAATGCAGAATATGGGAGGAAGCATCATAAAAACTGTGAAATTACAGTGTTGATGTAATATTCCGAAAAAAATAACACCTGAACGTTGGAAAATGCTGTAACCTCATGTATATAAGACTTTGTGTTAGGCTGTCTTAAGAAATGGGAGTTCACGTATACTATACTTTGAAGAGACAATATTTTGGTAGGAATGAATGTAAACCATCCATTCCTTGGTTGAAAATATATTCTTTCCATCGAGCATCAAAAAGACGGAGAGAATCCGTTATTTTCAAGGCAGATAAGGTTCATTTAGCCAGTGCTAAAATTTCTCTGCGTAATTTCCCCAGGTTTCAGTAGTTGGCTCATAAATGTTTGTATTCGATTAATTCAAATATGATTGGTGAATACAATATTGAATCAATCTTATTTCTGATATCGAAGAAGGGATAATCAAAAGTAATGGAGGACTTCCTCAAAGCACCAATTGAGAGTTCAATATTTTAGTAGGAAGTTTATATAGAAGGATGCAAACGGTGATAAGAAAGGCGATGGAAATAGTAAAAAACGCAGAAAATTTCACCTGGGAAGACGGCTGTCCTCTCTCCTCAACGTGCAATCGCCTTTTATAACAATTGAAATCAAATATCCATCCGGCCAATCAGCTAAGCGTTAGGTTTATATAACGGAAAAAAATCCGTGCAGCTCATTCAGGACCTGACGACGTTATCTGTGACGCAAGCGGAACTGTTGTCCATAAAAATGAATCAACGCGGGAAAAAACCTAAAAACGAAACTTATCAAATCACTGCGGTAGCCTTCGTACCAATGCGACCAGTGGTTCTTTTTCTGATGTCTACTGCGAGAAGAAATATTATTTTATTCTTCTTGCCTTCGGCTATTTTTTCAGTTCCAAATCTCGAAGTTTTTTGATCACATGCCGTATGTGATTTTACGAAAACCATGGAATCTCTACAACAATAGGTAGCATTAGAATTATTCGTGAACAGTTTCAAGCCAGAAATGTAGTCAGATTAGTGCTAGGTCCTGTCAGGTCAAGACAGATGTAAGGTGGCCAATTTAAGCAAAGTCTAGTGTATCGGTCGTACTCTCATTATTATGTTATATAATAAAGAAACTTTAGCGAAAACAAAATTTAAAAAATGGTGGCGAAAATATCATGTTGAAAGTATGATGTACGCATTTAAGAGAATATTTAAAGATGATAGTTACGAACCTTACTTGGTGGAATTCCTTGATATTAGAGATGGAAAAATTATACCTGCATGTCCACATGGTTTAAAACATATTGCCAGGTGATGATGCTGCTATGCGGTGAAACTGGTCGAGTCAATAGATCTTTTACCATGCGGAATTGGAGTGTTATTTCTTATATCTTAGAATGTTTGAAAATTCGCGGCTGGTGGCGACAATAAAATGGGTTTCAAATTGTAGCTAATTTACCGATGATGGATTTTAATGGGGAAAGAGCGATTCATATTTTCTAATTTTTTTTAGAAAGAGAAGTCCATATTTATTGATATAAATCAGAATTAAATGATGATGTAATCATCTGAACTATTGCTTATCATTATTATATTTAAATGTAAAGAGTCTTTCATTACAATTACATTGACAAAATACGCCGCGGATTGAACTTTACCCCACACATCAATGATGTCTTTTTGAATGTAATGAAATATGTCCTTGCGAGATTTTTTCAGGAACAACGGATAACCTTCACTTTTCTTTTCACGTAGGTACTCAGGAACTGGAATGACCTCTCCTCCGCTTTCAAGGGAAAAACGACGGACTTGGTCAATGCATGTTTCCACGAATGAAGAGTTTATTGCGGTAATTTTTATGTGGACAAGTCAAAATAGACCACTAGCTGTGTGTACTGGCCCTGCCTGAGGGAATGTGTTGCTTTTGCGGTACGGTTAGTGCTGAGGCATAGGAACGAGAGTAACTGACGGTAAGCATAGTAACGAATATGAGCTCTCACGTTACTCAGGACGATTATATACTGAATATTCCGAACATCACTGAATATATAAGCGCACAATTTGGTCGCTTGATGATTATATTGCGGAAGCGGCTTATCGTATGCATCGTTCTGCTTACTCAAAACTTCCGGCTTATTCCAAACAAATGAATGACTAAAGTAAACAAGGAATATCGTAATTACAAAAATCGTCCACACTTGGCAGTAATGGCGTTCGTATGTCGCTGTTTGAGTCCCATTTGCATTCATTGGCTAAAAAAATTTGTATGAATAATAATAATTACACAGAATAAAGTCGAATCTAGAGTGTCAATGGTGAAGATAATAATCATTAATGAGAGATTATTCATAAAGCTTACCTTAGGGATTATTTAACATTTGAAATATTTTCCAGTAGAAGTAAATATTTATATGTATTAACAAAAATGAGTCCTACTCCTCCTAGGTTATTCGTGCTTACCGTTAGGAATCTCCGTTTGCTGTCATGTAACCAAGACTTCACCGGATGCGATGCGAATTTACTGCAGGATCGAGATACTCCTTGCGGGCAAAATAAAATCCAGTCTATTTTCTCTGCAAGTGGGAACCTCGGTCGATTACTACCACTATTGAGCCCTACTGCCATGGAAGTCAGTGCATACATATCGGAGTGTCGATTGTTAGCGACTTGCTTGGTTACCGTCGTGGAAGTGACTTTCATGTGTAACATTACCATCTTAACAATCATGAAAGCGGTAATTGAAGTTGTATTATCGTCTCGCTCACATCAACAATGCTTCAAAACTGTTTTGAAATGCGCTGTATGTGCGGAACCTAATTGGGAGCAACCTTGATTTTATCTTGCATGATTAGCACAGCTCACTAGAATCAATGGAAATCGTCCTTTGTGTAATCCTGAGGTAGGTTACGGAACCCACGTAATCCTGTGATTTAAAGGAAGCAGTAATAAACCATTACCTTTGTTAAGCATCGGTTATGGTTATCAAAGGATATGGTTTGAGTGAGTTACGACTGATAGAAGATCTGAAATTTAAAGGTTTCTCGTACTATTAATAAGAGGTGTGCAATGTAGCAGAAAATACTACAATTCGTATAAAGCTTGAATGGGCATCATTATGCGGTAACAAAGCGGTATCAGTGGTATTTAAACTCGTTTATCGTTTCGTTGTACTTTCGTGATTCTTTTGTTAAGGCCGTTTTACACGATGAATCATCCTGCGCTAGGTCATTCGAATGATCATGCGAATGAACATCATTCACCGTGTAAAACGGAAAATTCGGCGAATTTTCCGTCATTCGCGTGATCATGCGAATGAAATTAGAGCATGTTCTAATTTGCTTGAATGCTTCCTTGAATGAAATTAGCGCGCGGCGTCCATCTTGTCCACTGCCACCACCTCGGAATTTTAAGATCATATATAACAAATTTGGAAGCACATTAATCCAAATGATCACTCAAATAATTAATATGTGCTTTGAGAGAACGCAAATTCACACACATCAATTCTCTAGGGTGGGTCATTCGGTAAAACCATATGGGATTTTTAATGAATAAAAACGTCGTTTTTCCTCCAGATTGCATCGATATTTTGTTTAATTTGCAATTTTAGAAGTATGAAATGTTAAGCGAACACCTAATCTTGGGGTATAAGGTGAAGTTATTTGTTGAATCTCGTTTTCTCGGAGGGCAGATTTTGGGGAGTTAATTTTGGCTGCGTGAAGCTGGCTGTTATGTTGCCTATCTTCAGAAAATCAGGGGTTCAACAACCACATTTAGTTATCACTCTTAAATGAAAATATTGGCTTTCCGTCACGCTCCGATGATAATTAATTATATTTATAGGGAAATGAAAATGCTTTAATATAGAAAGTTATCGCCAAAGTCAAGAAACTAGTTGTCTTTCAAAGATGGAATAGTTTCGCGGCAGCATTTCAAAGAAGCTGGAGGAAATTTCGCCACAACACAAACTTCGAACAACACAAACAGACGCTAGTAAACAAAGCAGCTGGTCAGAAATGCTGCGCGATTCGATATGTACTATCGATAGTCACACCTCTGCGCATGGATAATAGAAATCTAGATCTAGATAATAGATCTCTATAGTCCGTGCCTCTGCGCATCGTTTCTGCGCCGAAAATTCGCCGAATTCATTCACCGTGTAAAGCAGACGTTTCAAGCGATCGTGCGAATTAAATTCATTCGCATGATCATTCGAATGACCTTGCGCACGATCATTCATCGTGTAAAACGGCCTTTACGCGCCACCTGTGCGGGGCGATAGTATGGAACTGCGTTCACGATAGTATGGAACGAATCACATGCGTATTTGGGGAGTAGAAAGAAGGAAGGGAAATCACCCTTTGATGAATGTTGGTGTTACATATCGTTGCCATGCGCGATGGAGCCGCTGGCTTGCACCTGGGTTGGGAGGTCGGTATGTTCTACATCAGTGCGATATTCCCGTTACAAATTCGAGAAGTCAGCATCCGAGCCGAAGTAACAGAGCTGCTGCCGGTATGATGATGTGTTGCTAGATATGCCTGAAACGCACTCGATTATGAAAATATCGCACCTATTGATCAAAATTATCATGATTATAGTTTTATCGTTAATACTACATTTTTGTTATCATCATAATTGTTCGTGCGATCCTGAGATTGGTTGACTGCAGCCATCCGCAATTCCATATCTAATTCCTGGTAGCTCTTCCTGTGTACTTTTCTCTTTATTTGGTCAATGAACTTATTCCTGGGTCTTCCTCTGGGGCCCTCTCCCTTTGTTTTACCTTCAGTTATGTTCATCACAAACCCAATGTGCTTCAGGTTATGTCGAATCCATCTGGTTCTTCTTTTCTGTATAGTGATGCATGCAGTCCTTCCCTCTTCTACTCTTCTTCAAGCATCACATCTCTTATTTTGTCCATCAATTTTATGAAATACTTTCAGGCGTAACTTTGTGGTACTATTAAATATCCAGTCTGGTGAAAATGAAAAATTCTATAGTAATTTTCCCCACTGTTTTAATGAACACCGACCATGGTTTCGACACTTGATGTTATTATCAAGATCTTGATACCTTGATAATGACATAAAGTGTCGAAATTGACTATCGAGTTTTTCATTTTTACCAGTATGGACGTCAGTTTTATGTTCAGCATCCTCCTCCAGCACCAGGTTTTGAATTATTTTAGTCGTTTATGGTCTACTTTTCCTTTGGTCCATGCTTCCGATCCGTTAAGTGTCACGCTTAACATGCATGTTTCAACGATTATCGTGTCATGACAACGTACTTTATAATATTTTACCGATTCGAAAATATTCTGTTTCGTTTGATAGATCATTCTAATCGGCTGTTTAATCTTAATGCCAGTATTTTTTTCGGTCAGCCTTATAACTTACATGAGGAACCTCTAACATCAGTAGTAGGATCATACACATTTGGAGGTTTTCTATGATTTAGAGACATATGAACGGTTGTTGCCTTTATTATAGCCATCAGAAAATTAATTAAATTATCAAATTAGTTTTCTTGTTGGTAATATTACTCCTGACATTGTAACTATATTGAATTTGCTGTTGGTATTCATTCTCTCCATTATGTGGATAGAATGCATTTTGATCTGGCATCGATGTGCCGACGTATCAGAGTTGGCTATTTAATCGTGGCGGCGTGGTTAGCGGCGTGCCTTGTTCCCTCCCGCATCATTGGTCGGCCGGTGTAAGGGTTCAAAGGCTTTTGTTCTCATTATCGCACAATGCTCGTCCTCTCTTCTTCGCATATTTAGTAATAATCCGAGCATCTCCCTGTTACACGACTGTGGACCGTTCTGGTGGAAATTGGGGAGTGGACTTCATTATTCTGTGCCGTACGAGGGCATTCCGGAGGGAGCCCACGGGATGCTCACGATTCGGTCACGCGGGCATTGTTGTCAAGTGGGCAAAGGCATTCGTTGCCCCGGACATCTCTTGCTTGATTAGTTCCAGTCACCCCCACTGAAGGCCGGAGAGGGTCGGGGTATAGGGGAGAGAGAGAGGTGATATTGGGGGAGGCATGTAGTGAGTGAAGTGAATGGGGAGTCACCTATGGACCCCCCTTTTTAATTATCGCTCGAAAGTCAGGATACTCCTCGAAGTTGGGGTTTGCTTCTATACATTCTGGAAGCACAAGGACGGCCTCGGGCACAAACGAATTTGGCTGTCAAAACTTTTTCATGTGTTGAAGTAGGCACTAGTTTTTTGTGTGCTGTATTATTTTTTTATTTCGCTAACATAGAGTGTCGAACTAATACGAGAGAAAATTCCAAAGCTATCGAATGAAAGAATGTGTTAGTCGTCCTTTAAAAACATACGAAGCGCTGTTTGATGACTTGGGTGTCGTATGCTGGTATGCTGGGTTAACCCTCAGCTTCTGTAGTAAAAAGTGACATTATCCGATTTATCTGCTCACACAACTATCACATTTGATCATGCTTAGCTTATTTTTTTCCTAATTGAAAATTTTTACTACTAAACTACTGGTAAAATATTATGCAGTGAAGGTAGAAATGAAGATTAAAGTCCAATTATAATCACTTAATGCGATTTTCTAAGGGCTTGCAATTCATTTTAAAGTTGTCTGCGACAATTCTTGGTTTTCTGAACAAACTGTGGTTTAAAAAAGCATAAAATGCTATATCGCTCAGACTGTAGTCCAACCGTCTCTTCGGTAAAAGAAAAGATATTCCCATCCAACTATTTGATACTTGAAACAGTTGCACCACATTTGATTTTTTCTCGTTAAATATCACTATTACTTGTGATACAATTTAGCTATTACAGAGTGCAACAACGTACCAAAATGTACATAAGACGAAAAGGTTTTTGTTGTGCCATGGCTTTTGAATTTACTCTTTGACTCTGGTCATGCCTTTCATTAAATTTTTGCTTCAGTTCTAGCCGAATGATGAATAATTCTGCAAGACACACAATGAGTGGGCGCCAATATCTCAATAAACCGATTTTCTTCGAGAATTTGCTTTTGAACTACAGAAATGCTACTTAAGACGTGATGTTACCGTGAGGTTTACAAACTAGAGAGCAAGGGAACAGCGGGCCTGCCTCTTGTTGTCTCTTGGAAGACGAATATTTTCCTTCGCTCCTTAGTCCGATCGCATGATTGAGAGGTTGGTGAGAAGACTCGACTCGCAATCTTCAAGCTGTGGCATCGACTTTAACCGCTTAGTAATATTTTGAATAAATTCCATGCGTTAGCGGAATTATATTTATGAGTACCGTTTCTTATGAGTATTAGTTCCCTTAGATTCCTCGAGTCAAGCTCTCTTAACTGGAATTATTTATAATGCTGAAATCATTTCCTTGGATAATTTAAATGTGAAAATGAGCCGCATAAAAGTATAAATAGGCAATGCTTTGGAATGTATGATTCTGCAGTCAGCGGCGACATGAGGTACTTTTTCTGTCATTGTCAAAAACAGTGCCTAGGCTTGTTATTTAGCGTCATGATGTAATTAATCTCCTTGGTTTTCATTAATTACTTTCACGAGGAGATGCTCTCCATGATAATTTGATTATAAATTTTTGTTATGCATTTGTAAACAAAAGACTGTACAGTTTTTTGCTTCCTAGAGCTATTTCAGTATAAATAATTAATTCTCAACAGTCAATGCTTCATGCCCTGCCCTAGCGTCCCGGGGCAGTGAGTGAGTTCGCCTGTACTAAGTTTTGTTTCGAAAATCAATGTCTTGTGCTGTTCTTTCTTTGATATTTTTTTATCTTCACCCCGGGACTGTAGTAGGTATACAGATCTGAACAATAAAACATTGTATGCTGTTACCCGACCCATACTTGTGTACCTGCGTAAACCTGTAATTGAGAACAAGTGATCATTTCCAATGAACTCATGTACCTATGAAAATGTCTTTTGCTTAGTGTTGTATTGGAATGTGGATAGAATTTAATATATTTTGAGTTTAGATACTTGTATTTTTCTCAAAATGCGCTTCAATACTTACACAGTACTTCTCTTTGCGTTTTCTCTAATGACTTGGCAGCTTTTTTTAAGTTTTAAATTCCTCTTAAGAGTATCCACCTGAAAATTCTCTTGCGAATTTCCCATTTATTTCTACGATATTCAATGGTTTTCCTCTCGATGATGAAATTAAAAATCGCTAGCGTAATGAAGAATAGAATTTCTATTGAAAAAATGAATTTCTCTCTCTCAGGATCGGTGATGTAATATCTGGTTGAATGTTTTCTCGGTAGATAAACCGAAATTACTATCTTTTGTAATGGATAACGTTCGCATTAAATAACTGTATGTAAGTGCATTAGTTGTCTGTTCCAGCATTTGTAGTTCATCATAGATAAGTGATGGTTAGTTTTCTTAGAGCATGTATTAAAGTTTTTTGCATTAGTGAGAGGGTTTTTTTTAAATAAGGGTAGAGTTTTGCGGATTGGACCCAGATTGGACGATACTGTCGTATTATCGAACTTGTAATGAGAGTTGGAAAAAATGTAAGTCCAAGCTTTATAGCTGTATTTAAAGAAAATATTGGAAAAAGTGCCTCACACGAAGCAAATTTTCACGTCAAAATCATGTTGGTTGTAAAGAGCATATAACATTGAATGCGTAACACTGACCCTGACCGTAATCGCAAGTAAGTCATCTTCGGAAAAACTTTCCACATAGGGTGACATCAATGGTCTCACAAGAAAGCGAAATCAGTCCTATGTCATTTCTCACTTACGTGAACAATAACGTTTCATGGAATTAGAAGCAACATTAAATTATTTGCTGATGATGCGGTCGTCAACCAAGAAATTGATCCTAACTCGGACTGGAAAGCTCGCACATCGTATCGAAACAACGTTAACTAATGGTATCTTGATAAGAGGCTTTAACTTGATAGCTATTAATTCGCTATACAGCCAATCCTTGTGGATGAGAAGTTCAGCTAAAATGGTAAATCGTCAACAAACATTGAGATCATTAGAATCTCGCTTAACCATAGTATTACAATATCTAAAATGCATTTTTTGATAAACTACTATATATAACTGATTATTATTTTATTAACAACCTTACTTTCTAAAATTATAATTAAAATTGCCCAGTAGATAGAATAATTAATGAAAAACCAGAAAACAGAAAAAAATTAGGTGTCCTTTTTAATGAACAGCATGCAAGTTGTGGGGATTATTTGCAATGGAATACCATTTAGTACATAATGAAAATATAACAAAAGTGATGGAATTTTTTAAATCGATTTTTACTGCCTTTTAAAAAGAATGAATAATTTATAACATCCGTTACAAATCAGCGTAACAGCGTCACATATATCAGAAAGAGTTCTTACTTTCTTGATACGAATCTTTCGCATACGTATCTTGGGGTATCTTTAAGGAACAGAGTTTTTGTTTATTACTCTGTAACCGCCGTAACATGTTCAGTATTGAGCAACGTCCGTTATAGATCATCATTATTTTCTGGTCATACCTGAATTCACGCTAAAAAAATATTGCCACAAAACTTGTCATTACCGACTAAGACAGTAGGTACCTTTTAGCATACCCTAGGTTTAAAAAAATGCAAAAATATTTAATGTAAGGTATTTATTTTATAAACTACTAATAAAACATCCGTTACATGTGGATTAGCAATATAGAACACGACTTAAGACAGTAACCCAACTTGAACCATATCCAACAATAGGTAGAAATGTATGTAAAGGTGCGTGTTGAAGTCGAATCCCGAGGAATCACTTTGACTTCCGAATATGCTTGGAAAACACGTACAGAGCTTATGCGATGCTTCATAAAAGAGTATGGTATTGAGAAGAATAGAATCCCGCAGATCAGTGTGTGAGAAAGAATGCACCGCGAGTACTTAGGAACCTATAGCCAAAGATTTATTTCGCGGAGTAAACAGAAATGATGGAAATACTACTCGCCTCATTGGTAATTTACTATTACTAAATGATTATATATGAGCGAGGGCAGTATGGGTGCCAATTTTCCTACCAGAAGGTTCACTTATCAATTCCCATGGCGTCCCCACGCAGCGAAGAGAGAGAGAGAGAGATACGGCATTCTCTCTCTTTCGCCCGGGGCCGTCAATATTGCAGTGCCGCAATGACCTCATCCGCCTCTGAAGGACTGGTGACACCAGAGAGCGTGGCCCCTCCTCCCCTTTATTTTTGCAAGGTTAGGAACCTCTCGTTCGGCCTCGAGTGAAAGGGCTGAAGGGAGAGGGGGCGAAGTCTCTTGATTTTAACAGAGTTCAAAAAACTACTCGACTCGTCTGAGCCGCATGATGGGCCGTAAAACGGCGAAGCATAAAACGCCGCTGCACTGGCTTCTGGCGTGCCGAGAACTCATGAAAGAGGACTCCATACTCTTCGACGAAGATGGTGGGAGAGATGTCTGGCGCGACTGACGAAGAAATAAAAAGAGAGAGACTGATGAAAAACAGAGGAAATTAAAGCGGTATTAAATGCCTGACTTAACTATTTGGCCTAATTTCTCTCTCCTCTCTGGCATCTGATTAGTTTTTAACGTTCCATGCAAGGGTGTAAATTAAATTAGCCCGAAAAGCCATTTGTTCCTTCTTTTCAATTAATTGATCGGTCTACGGCATTATTCTTTTAATTTGAACTGCGGGAATTGTTCGCATACGTTTTTAAATAGGAAAATACCGACAGTGTTTGGAAAGGAATAGTCATTTATTAAAACATTTTAAGTGGCAATTGTCGTGAGTTTAGTAGCTTTTGAGTGTAGTCCAGGATTTTAATAGAAATTAAGTACCTTGTATTTTACGATATGCCATCAATTTAGTGCAATAGGTAGGCTGTTATTCTTGAATTTTATTATGCCTCTTCGAAACGTATATCGCGTTTCAAGTTGTGTGTGACAGCTTCATGGATTATTGAAAGAGAATTTTGCTATTAAATTCGAGCCTATTATTTGACTATCAGTCTCCCATTGCGTCGCGATCAAAATTTTAACTATAAATGTGCCAAAAAAGGAGAATTATGATGCATTCATTATTGGAGTTGAAAATGTTTTTGCTGTTATACATATTTTAAAATATATACATTCCGTTGATTCTGTGGTTAAAACAAATTTTATGGTGAATTAATGAGAAAATTCATTTTGTAAGTTATGGTAATCATTTAAATTGGGTTTTCAGAACTGTTATCAGAATAGAGTTTTCTGTCGCATTTTTTAAAGTATAGTATATACTCGATATTTTGATATGCTGTAATTCCGTTTACCTAATAAAAGCAATGATAACTTGAAAATTACACCGTTATTTTCATCATTTTTTGTTTATTGATGTTTATTTAAAAATATTCCATTTCGATGAATGTAACGATAGCACGAAATGTACTTACGTGTGATAATATTTCCAATTGTAATATTTGATAGATATATGGAAGCATTTTCCCATCGTAAATAGCATTAAGTTTGGTTTGATGGCAAGATAAGCTGGTGAAGCTATAAAATCTATTATCTGTCAAAAAAGAGAAACCTACCTTAGGAAATCAAAGTAGAGACGCCGCGGAGAGTGGATAAGAAAGTTTTTATGACCCTTTCCGAAGCAATAAAACTTGAGATCTGACATTTTTTAAGGATTCTTATGTTCTAAATTGAAAAGGTTCCGTCATCCGCCCTGACCGTTACTCGAACCCTAATCCCGCCGGATTTCCTCCCGAGTCGTTTAGATAGTGTAGCAACCAATGCATCCATTCCCCTTTATATCCGGATTCGAGTCCCGGTCTAGGTGTATCATTATTCCTCTGTAGAACTTCGCACATATGCGCATTGCTGGTGACTCCGTAAAGTTTATCCGTGGCTATTCCCGATATACTTTAGAGTTTAATTCATTTGAAGATCGTAGTATGTGACTTAACACTTAATTTTTAGGTCTAAATTGGAATTCTGTGAATTAAAAAACTTTGCTTAGGTTATTTGCGTAATATTCTTGTGTGTGGTTGTGTATTATTATTATTCCTGGGCGCGCTAATTTGATGGTAAGTGTGTTTAACAGACGGCAATACTTTCGTTTTCACCTAATTTATTTCGCAAAATGTCATCATCCTTTTGTTCTTTTTTAATTTTTTTTCTGGCCCAGGTTTTGCGGCACCGTACGTTAGGAGGGGCCACCAAATGGGCAGTATAAGGCAATCTTACACCACCCCCTTCCCTTCTGTCCCGCCGCACATGTATCGCCCCAATCCATGGTCAGACTTTCATTTGCCTCGTTTTCCCTAGTTGTCAGTCTTTATGATCAATTCCCCTTCTTTAAGCTCTCTCAAAAGCCTTGAGCTCCCCGATTGACGAGCAAGCATTAGTTCCTGGTTCTCTGTTTTGCGGCACGCCAGCTCACGAACGGTGTCGTTTTTGGGAGGTCTGGAAAAATTAAAAACCTGCGCATTTGTTTCTGTGCGAGAAATTCGTCTTGAGTGCTGATTTATGTTGTCGGAATATATGTTATGAGCGTATTTTTATGTCTACCTTCGTCTCCCCTCGGATACCCTTGACAGCCGCAACGTCATTTTCCATACTTTGTCTTTCTTCCATCTTGTCTAAGAAGGTATTTATTTCTTTTCAGCACTTTATCCCTCCCTCTCTTTACGCGGTCCATTGTCCGTCTTATTCCTCAAATCCCCGACATTTTTAATCATTTTCCCTTCCTTGACATTTGCTTGCTCTGCTATATCATGCTTCCCCCTCGCTTGCAAAATCCTGCCTGCTTACGCCTTCTTTTCATCCCTTTTTTGTGCCCTGTCATTTAGCATTCTGTCATCTTGCTCATCCTTCTCGTGCGTCATTTTCCCATCAAATGTATTCGGGCGTCCCTCTCCAGGCAGGAAATATGGTGCACATATTTCCTTTGACGGGGAAGGCACGGCATTGCTTGTATGCCGTCCCTCTTCTACGGAGAACGTTACTTTAAAAAAATTTTATCCCATCTTGGGGAGGCAAAATAAGGACGCACTGCAATTAGAGTACGCGGTCATTCATCCCCGTGCATCTCTCTTTCCGTCATCAAATATCTGTGCACGTTATCGGAGAGGATGATAATTAGGTTCCCTAAGTGCCTCTCGGCTTGAAACGCCATTTGGCGAAGTCATATAGCGCGCATTGGATACGGAATTAGTGAAGCCGTAATGTTTAAGCCATTAAAGACGGGTGATGTCGAATGGATTTGCTCGAATTACAGTTTGAAAAAAATGTAACTTTTAAAAACGCACCTAAGAATCGTCGTAAATTGCTATATGTATGGCGGGTCGATACAATAACGTATTAGAAACTTTCAGTGCCGGTTAGCGGACTTTATTTTATGCAAAAGTCGGAGATATGTTTCTACATCGCATACTCAACCCACATTTAGAATAATTAGCAAGTATCTGGATCTGAATAGGGGAATGGTCGATTTAGGAATCACATGGACATTAAAGAATATCTATAATATTGTCATGGAAAGTATGTGACTGGCCTTTGGCATCACTCGGATGAATTAATAAGAACAAAATTTTCAGCCAGTAAAGGCAGAACAGGCTTGCATAGAATTTCTAAGACCTGAGTTTATCTCTTGACTCATTCGCACGATGTAATTAGTTGCGATCATTCCTTGTGTGTGGTAACCACTTCGTTGAGGAAAAAAGGTTTTACGTTGACAGGCATAAATATTGCCTTCTCCCTTACACAATATGAGACCGCTACAGAACCGTCTTAAAATAAAAAAAATCTTTTCCTAGAGCATTAGCGCACGAACATTGGATACCTTCATGATTAAACATTGATTTGTACGGCTAGTGTCGGGACAACCACTGCCATACGCTGCAGGGCTACCTCGCGGGTAGTGTAGACGAAGGTGTAGATTAGCTAGTGCGATTGATGCGTTAAAATTGTTCTTCCCGAATGTCGTACTTCGGACGTACGGACAAGGAGTCCCTTTACTCCTCGTGTTGATGTATCACGAGTAGTCTCGCATTTTTCCGTCCGGCCAATTTTCTATGTTCCCTTTCCGTTTGTGAGTATTGCGGCATCCATTATAAGTAAACAACAAGTAGCCTTGTGATTTTTCAAATTTAAACTGACCATACGCGAGAATATCCTTGTGGTTATGTTATATCAACGAGATTACTATTTTTCAAAAAAATTATTATTTTTCAAAGTCATCATGGTGACATACTTTGGCAGATTAATTGTCGATTATTAATTCCTAACTACTCTTACAGTTTTGTACCCTCCATGTCAGTTATACTCCCAGAGCCTTCCCCATGCATAACTCTTTTCTTACATTTGCATGTCATTTCCCACAACATGTAACTTTTAACAAAATTATTTGAGTAAAATTTACAAATGGCGTTTCTAGGTGAATTCATTTAATTTGACGCATATATCCGATAAACTCGCCTAGTTTGAGAAATAAATTACCCGGTAATACACAAAGTTTTAAATCGGTAAAGGCATTAAAATAAGTGGTCTAGTTTAAGGTATTTTATATAATAAATGAGGAAAATTTGAAGTAATTGATCGGTGGTTAAATAAAAGTTGTTTGGTAATTTTAAACTGTAAACAGGAAACATATAATTACTTTAAAATTAAAAAAAATGATGTTCTATAATTAGTTTCAAAAGTACTTGATCATTATATTGCTTAAAATATCTGTTTAGGATTTGTATTACTAGTAGTTTAATAAAAAAATGAATTTTTAAAATAAAATTTGTTATTTCAGTTGCCCATAGAAGATACATAAAGTGTTAAATTTAGGGATCCCCTCCCTAATGTATTTTTTCATACGTACTGTCACTCAAGTCCAAATTTACTTGAATAATTTGGTTTAACATTGCTATTAATGAGAGCCTTGCAGATGCTAGCAACAGTATCAAGGCACTGGGCTTTAAGAAAGTTGAAGTTTTCTAGTTCCGATTCTTCGTTCTATCCGACCCGTTTCCCTGCCTCTCTTCTGCGTCCTATATTAATTTTTTTGGTCCTTATCTCCCGTAATTCGCCCCCATTTGTGTGTATGCACGTGTCCCCTTTTTCAACCAAACCTGTTCCATGCCTCTTTATCGCTCCCAGTTCCTGCGACCCAGTATTTTTTATTCAAACCCGCCGCGACCATTCGCATTCCGTCCTTACATGTTACCCGCGACCCTCTGCCTCTCTAACGTACCCCTGCAGTCACATCTCCGCGCTATCTCTTCGTCCCCTCCTCCGGAACCAAGATTGATAAAATTCTCATCGGATTTCGTTATTCATTTGTGGCTGCTTTTTTCAAGTTACGTCCGTAGATGGGGGATGAAGACTTGCCGCGGCCGGGGAAGGGGGGGGGGTTTGTCTGGAGGGGGGCGGAGTGAGGAATGAATGAATGTGTCTCATTCCCTGCCTCCCACGTTGCCCCCGCGCCTGTTTATTCTTCTTCCTGTTTCCCTCAAATCTGCTCCCGGTCGCTTTCCCTTTCAGCTACGTTTTTCCCTCTCTCTTAGTGGTCGACCTTGTGTGGCCGTTGAATGAAGATGTGGTGTAGTGTATGTCCGTGCTATATTGCGAAGCATTGATTGATATCCCTGGGTTATAAAATTGTGACATCGATCGTCCGGCCATTGCAATGTGCTGCGTCGTAATGACATTCCAAATCATGCGACATATAGTGGGAAGGTAATATGCAGCATCATCCTAGGGACCTGCCATATTGCGCAATTTTTGATGTAATGAGGTTCACGGTATGTTAGATCCACTCTATCTTATCTTATTAAAATGCTACTCATTTACACATCACATCGCAGGATTGATTCCCTAAGCTGAAAGGTACATTGCACGTGTATTATAATGAGGCTTCTGAATTCTAAATACATCAATTCGACTATATATTCGCTTTAGTATGTGAAATCAAATTAAATTTTACCATAAAAAACATGGAATAATGAGAAATGCGTTAATGTGCGTTATTTGACATGATCAGTTATTTTTCGATGCAAAATTTGTATCGAATTTCGATGAATAAAATAACAATATCGCGCTGCTCTTTTTCAATCGTGGTAGTGTTTGATGGTAAAGAATTTTTTGCTCCAACACCTTTGAATTTATGGGCTTGGGAAAAAAATACAGTGAGATTAATTGCATTGCTGAGAATAGCGATGTGTTCGTGGCGTGTTTCATTTATTTGTTCGTTCTCCTCCTATTCCTGCATTGTCGTACAACGGTTTTAATCTGGGTTTGATTTAGCTTATTTTAAATGGAGAGTCCACGCGGATAAAATTAAGCCTTATGATTAGCTGTGGTAATTTTTTAAGGGATAATCTAAGGAACTATACTCGTATATGTATTCCACACATCATGAGGCATAACCTGTTTTATCTAGTCTCTTCGAGGTGTCCACTGTGTCGAGGAAATAAGCATTTCTGCGGGAAGTTCATTCAATTGCAGAGTTGCCCATCGTATTCTGCGTTGAATGATGGATGACTTTAATGGACGACTTGGCCATAAAAGGTCTAAGAAAAGCTTGAATTTGATCCGGTAGAGATCTAATCCTGCTTAGAAGTCGACTGCACAACATGACAACTGTAAATTTTAGAACCAATATTTAATATGCTTTGATGATAGCTAGGTTTTGCAGGTTATTTTTGTATACCTACAACACTTTTGTCTTTTATTACTAATTAATCTTAATGCCTGCCTTAGAATTACAAATTTATTGTATGTATTAAACGTTTGGGCCCGAAATATTGGTCACAAATTCAACTTCAAAGGTTCGTGCTTTTCTGGTTTGATTCAGTGATAATTATTGCTCTATGATTCTTTCGTCTATCTTTTTTAATGCTGCTTCAATCGCAATTACTTTAATGGAATCATGCATCAGTTCAGCCTTCGTTCAGCCAAGTCTTCGAGGCTGGCTAAATAAATCGAGTATTAATTACTTTAGAAAAGCAAAAGAGCAACAAACAACTTCGTAGGTGTAATGTTTATGAGCGAGATTCAAAATCCAGCAATTTAGTTTGAGGAATGTATTGATTTTTGAAGTTTTTTTCTCCTTGCTATATCTGCACTGGCAGATGTGATGTAAACCTCTTTCCCGTTTTCATATTACATTTTATGCTGGATCCATTAAACCTCTGAGCCTGAGTCGGAGGTTTTTGATTTCAGTTCCCCTATTCAAACAACATGAGAAAATACGTGTCATACACTGTTGAGGATAAGGAAAAAGTTGTCAGCAAACGGCTTAGGGGAAAATTGAGTATTCGTTTTCCTATTATGAAGTCACTGGAGGAAAAATCTGTTGAATGTGGTATGAGTGTTTCATTAAGGTTCGTGGAAAAAGAGGAAACGATGTATATTCTCAATTAGGATTATATGTAATGATATTGGAAAAAAAATACGTAAAATAGTGGTGCCATACGATGAGTGAAATGTGACCTGTCCTCTTCCTGTGTTCTTATGGGAAGAAATGATACTTTGTTTGAAATGAGAGAAGAAAATTGTGCCCAAGATGAAGAGTGACGGATACTTATATTCTGAACCACGACGCACGTTAAGCATGCCAGCAAATTCTCGAATCCCATTCAAGCCATGAAAAGAATGATGACTGAGAAGCCACATTTGATCATATTTATGTTAATACCCGCATTCATTCTACTGCCTTACTTATATAGAGTGAATTGAGTTAAAACCGTACTCGGGTAAAGGCTTAGGTATTTCAGTGGGTCGCTGAAAAAGAAAGATTTTGAGGTCGTATGCGCGTAAAAAAGTGCTAAATATTTGAGATGTGATACCGAAACATTGGCAATGCTGTATGCCAAATGTTATGGAATAGTTCATATATGAATAATTGAAATATATTTTGAAAAATATCAATTTTGTAATCCTAATACACGAAACCTATAAAATTTAACTGAGTGTAACAGTTAAATTCGTACATTTT
Source organism: Ceriagrion tenellum (assembly GCA_963169105.1). Taxonomy (NCBI): domain Eukaryota; kingdom Metazoa; phylum Arthropoda; class Insecta; order Odonata; family Coenagrionidae; genus Ceriagrion; species Ceriagrion tenellum. The sequence goes on along the minus strand of OY720636.1, from coordinate 32,034,451 downwards.
TATTCAAATTTACTATTTTTTAAAGCAACGATATTTGTATTAACTGTGGATGTCATGTTAGCCCGTATCTTATGGGTTATTTCTTAGTAGAAACTATTCCCAATCATGCGCGTGTACAGGGCGAAAAAAATCTATGTTTTCACCGTAATTCAACAAATCTCCGTACTTCCCCCAGTATTATTTTGCAGCAATTTCTCAATAGAAACAATTCTTATTTTCTTCAATATCTACAATGCCTGTTACTCTACAATCCGGAAAATATTTTTTGAGGAAGCTGTGTGGAAACATGACACGTTATTTTAAACACGACACGACGAATCCGGCGGTCGTTTACGACACTGACCATTAACTGCACCAGAAATCCACGGGACGGGAAACCTAACTGAGCTATGCGCTTCGGAACTTGAGCTTAAATTCCTGAATATCTTCGCGGGTACATAAAATTCGGCTTTGAGCCATTTTCAGACGGTAACTGCCCGCCGTTCTCCCTCACCCCCCTTTTCAGATATCATTTTATATTCTCGGGAAAAATTCCCCTTCACGTGAAGGCTTGCCTTTTTTATTTCCGTGTAAACATACACGCACTCGTATATCTCTCATCCCTTATTTCCTTGATATCCTGAACTCTTTTCAAAAAAACTCCGACAGCGTCCCATCCTCATATTCCTTCCACCCACCCCGCTCCCCCCGACCAATCCCAGCGTTCCCTTCTACCGGGGCGGAAAAAAAGAAACCGCCCCTATCTCAAATACGTCCCGCACACAATGCTTTATCCGAGGAACATATAGCCTAGCCTATCTCTGCCTCCCTCCCCCTTTTCACCCTTCTCACAGCCTCGGAACACGTCAAGTGTAGTCTTCAATCCACGTCCTCTTTCGCTTTCCACCCTTTCTCTCTCTCTCATTCCTGTTGGATTCTCTGTCGACTCCTCCTGCTCTTCCTTTTCCATTATCGTTCATTCTTCACCATCATGTTTAATGTAACAGATTTTTTTGGACTTGGTCGTTATTGTATGCGTATCTGAATCTTCACTTGCCTGTCGGAATCATTTTACTCTGACTAGGCGGCGTTCAAAAGACCTTATCGCATTGTTGGATTTTTTGGCTAAAGTGAGGGCTAAATGTTGGGTGTTGTTGACGATTCTCGTGTTCCATAATGTTGCACCGTTGTATGGTGCTTTTTGGAATATTTTATTTTCGTGCGCTTTTTCTCTTTCGCTCACTTATATCATTTGTTTATTTTCCTCTACAGTTAGAATTATTAGAATAGGTTACTGTTATCAGATTTTCCTCTCAATATTTCCGAAAGAGTATGCGACGTATTCGAATCCATATGGTATTAAACTTAATTTAAATAAATAATATAACCTTATCTGTATCTTTTGGTAGTCCTCATGTATTTCCTGTACTTTCTGTAAAGTATCTCTTCTCAATTCATGTTAAGAATGAAACCACTTAGTTTTTTTCATCAATATATTTGAACCACAAATCAACCGTTTTCGGCCTTTTCAGGCCATTATCAAGATTACAAATTCAAGAATTAAATACAAGGTTTGTAATCTTGATGATAGCCTGAAAAGGCCGAAACCGGTTGATTTGTGGTTCAAATATATTGGTGGAAAAAACTAAGTGGTTTCATTCTTAACACGAATCGTAATAATTTCTACAAAGTGAATTCGCCAACCATTGATTTTCTCTCTTCTCAAGAATCGAAAGTTGTTGCGCGAGTTCCAATAAAAAGATTCCCTTCCAACCTGCTCTACCCTCTGGTATTATTTCCAAATATAGCTTGTATGCTCTGGCAAGATCGCTGATTCCTCGAAACAAAGCCCACTTAATACTTTACATTTTAATAAATATTTTCGCTTGCAAGATGCTGTTTTATGCTGGTTGGTGAAGCAAGCGAAGGATAATACCAGGCTTATTTGTCTTCCATGAGCCCTAGGAATGTTTACGTAGGCCTTTTTTGCCACGTTATCTATTTGTTCGTTCTGTATCAACAGAGTTAGCAGTGACGCTGGTATAAAGAAATAGGTTTTGGAACTATGATTTGAGTTCATGAGATAGGGATTTTCTATGCATAAGTGTTCACTTAGCACATAGTGCTATATTGTATTACTAGTTTTTTGGTACTCAACTGCTTCGAGCTAAGCAATTTAGCCTCACAAATACTTCCTTTTAATAAAAGGAAGTTGGTGAAGAATTTCATGGGTATCTGTTACATACGAGGAGTTATAGATTGTGAATAATGCAGAGGTATAGGCTTACAAAACAAAGCTTTGAATAACACCATAGGCATTAATATTCCATAGGTCATTAAATGTGACTGTTACTAATCTCCGATCTTTAACATGATATATTTGACTGCATTAGAAAATTCTTTTGTGAAATTTATTCAATCACCAAGTCTTCGATTTATTCTGCTGACTGTACTATATTAATTTTGGGACCGAGTTGTAAATTATCATGCCGCAACTATCTGGTGGGAAAGTTCCATTGCGTTGGGCATAACTATCATTTTGGGTCCTATCCGTTTATCGTTTGACGTATTAAAAATTGAATTGACCGCTGCATAGAGGTGACGCAAACGGGGACCCGAATATGTCACGTGGTAGGGGAAGGGTTAGGTCTCCTCCAATTCTTTTGAATCGAACGTTTGAGAGTGAAAATACCATTTGTCTTTCTCGATCTGCAATTACCACAAATGATCTGTAATTCTTCTGGATGTCTATAATGAGCCATTAGGCCTTAGACCATTCATTTTATTTCTTTCTCGATCATAGTGGCGTGATTTTTTAAATCTTTACTCTATCACTGGATAATTTATGAAGAGAACGCAGTGAGATGCTTCGTGTAGTTAAGAGATTTACAAACAAAATTTTCCTGCAATTTTTTATTTTACTGCAGCTGGAGTCTCACCGTGTAATATGCGTATCCTTATTGTTGCGAACTAAGCGGCGTCAGGCTGCAAAAATTGAATTATGGAATGTGTTTAGCATCTTTCTATTCAATGTCAGGTATCATTGAATGATGTACTTTCGGGGTAATTATACTTATGAAAGTACGCCGTGGATTGTCATTTTGTTGTGCTTGCTGTTTAAATATTTCATGGCCAGGTGTCGAGTTTGGAAACCCTTATTCGTAAAACTTGTAAATAAAATCTCTGGACCCTTTTAGGGCACAGTGAGATACGGGCTTGTGTAGCACAGCACTAAGCAATAACCCTCGTTAAACAATAACGACCCTCGGCGCTTATTGTTAAAATCTGGCTACTGCCATCTACGGGATGGTTTTTTCTCTTCATCCTTCCCTTATATTACGCTTCTTGACTGGTACACTAACCTATGCCTAGTAGTAATTAACCCTACTGTAGTGGCGTGAAATAATAGGACATGAGTGGTGACATCGGTCTCCTGGACCGATTAGGACTTCTTAGTTTTTAGAAAGGTGATATTAGATTTTTCAAAAGTGTTCTCTAAACAGTAACATTCCAGCGTGCATTTGAATATATTTATTTGAATATTTCACTACAAAAAGAGAGAGTACTTCTTATTTTATTCAATCTAGTTTATTTAGTAAAATGCTAATACTTGAGCATAATTGTCATGGGTATTACTTGCCAACACGAGAGCAAAGGAGCCACTGTAAGGTATTGGTATATAGAAATGGATTCTTTTCCATAATATATCGGAAATTTCTTTCTCGATTTTTTAGAATATCATATTTTACATAACATTACAAAATGGTTAGCATTTGAAGACACAACAGGTGAGACAAGTGCGAAGTCTATCGGACCGAAAGTAGCTTTAAGTGGCAATACCCTTACACGACATGATTTTTTTGTATGTATATCGGAGGAGCAATACGAAATAAGAAGCAACTGTTGGTGGTGAACCGCAAAATTCCACTACGCCTGCGTCATCGGAAAGATTATGTTGACTGCCTGTGAGGCCTGGCGTCATCACTCTAGGATGAAGTGACCCTGTAGACAGGTGAGTTCATTAGCACTTTTAAGAATCGTTTTAGAATAGGTAGGGTTTTAAGTTGTGGAGGAAGGACATTGGTAAACACAGCGTCAGCTATAGTTTGAGGTTTTTAGAAAGTCGGCAAGGGGTCACAAAGGATGTCCAAAGCGCTGTGAATAATGTGCACTTCACATACCACAAAAGTATGCATCGGGATACCACCGAGAAATCTGTGCAACTGCATAGTTTTGAATCCATGCCCCCCCTTAATTGAAAGCCATTTTTAATCCATCTCGTCTTTCCGATTATCTTGCTTCCCCTCATAGTCAACAAACCCACTAATATCAGCGTGATTCACGTGCGACAACGTCTTCGAACACGATAGATCTTCTCACTGCTCGTCAACAAGTACGACTGCCTCTTCTCACTCATTTCAATCATTTCAGTTCCACACTCTGAAAAAATTCAACGCGAGATCGCGTACAGCACTAGTGGTACCCTTTCAATTTTTATTATCATTTTTTGATTCTCCTCTCGTTGATTTTATTTTTTAAGCCCTCGCGAACAATCTAGAGAGTCGAATTTCGGGAGGTGGAGAGACGAGTGGAAAGGGAAGCCATGGATAAAGGAAATGAATGGATTTTTTTGCCATCGGGTTTCTCCAGTGGAGAGTGGCAGGGGATGGAAAGAATGAGGGATAGACTGAGAGAAGGTGGATCAAGCGATAGGGTGACGTGAAGAAAGGGTAGGTAGGTGTCTCCCAGGATCGTTCGATTCGATATCTCTGTATCTATATCGATTTAGTCTTTTCAACAATTTCCACCTCCCATCTGCCAAAAATGTGCTTTATATGATTTTACTGTCGTAGCTTACCCAAGGAAATACGCGGATATGCGGCGCAATTCGTCATTTTGGATACAAATGCCTTTCCAAATCAACAAAAATGGTGAACAACCTATACTATCCTTACGGAGAATATATCAAAATAAGCAAATGAATGGCGGAGCTGTTCACGTGGTGAAGACATACGAGGTCTCTTCAGGGAATAACCGAACTTTATTTTTTTTAACTTCTTCATTAATTTCACAGATTAATTATTGGTCCTTGTCTCCTTCAAAGTACTCTCCTGCCCTATTCACACACTTTTCCCAGGGGTGTTTTCATTTCACGAAGCAATCTAGGATAGATTCAGTTGAGATGGCCTTAAGGTCTGAAAAAAATTGCAGTGATACTCTGAAAAAGGCCCTTTTTCAGCTCTGAATTTAATTTCGGGAATGAGATGAAATTGTAAGGAGCAAGGTCTGGCAAGTAAGGTGGCTGCGGGAGGATAGTAATTCGATTTTTGGCACAAAAGTTCAAATTGACAAATCTTAGTGTGTGGATGCATTACCGCAGTGCAAGAACCATGAGTTGTCTCACCACAACTCTTGTCTCCTTTTGCAGATTTTTTCACGTATCCGTTACAAAACGTCTTGATAGTACTCACGGCTCACTGCTTCATTTTTAGGACTTCAAAATACACAATTCCATTCAAATGGAAAAAAACAGTGAATATCACTTTGATATTGGATCGAGACTGACATGCTTTCGTGGGGCGTGGGAATCCTTTGCCTATCCATTGTGATGATTGAACTTTTGTCTCAACGTCGTAGCCGTAAACCCAGCCTTCGTCTCCCATTTTAAGGCTTTGCATGAATGTTTCATCATCATTGACTTGTTCAAGGAATTGTTCAAGTTCAAGGCAAACGCCCACTTAATTTTCTTTCTGTATTCTGTCGTCGAAGGAGGAACAAATTTTGATGCTACACGATGTATGTTTAATTTTTCCGTCAACATTTCATGGCATGACCCAGTTGAAATGCTAACCTCTTCTGTTATTCCTCTGATTGTCAATTGGTGATTTACACGCACCAGTTCGTTGATTTTCTGAACGTCTGAGTCATCAGTTGGTGTGGGAGGCCTTCCTGGTCGAGGACCACATCAATTGACTGACAAAACATCTTTTAAACCGTGAAAACCATTTGCAACATTGCTTACGACCGAGAGCATCATCTCTGTAAGCTTGTTTCAAAAGTGAAAATTTCCCCAGTTTCACGTTAAATTTTACTTTGCATCGTTGATCCAGAAAATTGCATATTTAAAAAATTGCCACAAATACTTAAACTCGATGCACTCAAGTAACAATATCACGAAAACTGAACAAGACATCAACAATCCATAAAAAAGTGGTTACAAAAGAAGTAATGCTCAAGTCAGTGCAGCTAAGCGCATATCAGAAATTATCTCCGTTGGCGCGTGATTAAAAATGTTCGGTTATTTCCTAAACAGACCTCGTATATCGAAGGAAGAATGAAATCGATTTTTAAACGGCCATGGGTCCCTCCGAACACTGTTTTCCTCCTCAGCTCGTTTTATCTCCTACCTCTCTTGGTCCCATCCTTGATGCATATTCTTTTTCTTCCACTCGACAGATTACCCAAAGTCCTCTCGTCCTAGAGAATTGCTTTGCCCATCGTCACCTGATACAACCGCATTCTCTGCCTCCTCCTGATTCTCTCGAATATTTTCCTCTCCTCATCCACCATACCTTGTCTTTCCTCCTTTCCTGTCTTCTTCATTCTTCTTTACCACACCACCTCGAATGCCTGCTGTATATTTTTATCCTTTTTCACGAGCGACCTTATTTCTGCTTCATAGAACGCTGCAATCCACACTACTGTGTCTGTTTATATTCTTTTGTGTACAAGGCTCCTCTCATCAACTCTTGGACGCCTCTGTTCCTTATCTTATGAGTAACTTATAATACCCATTCCTTTTCTTCATACTACTCATGACATCGTCATGTTGTTCCTTCAATCATGAGATTGGTTGACGGCAGCCCTCCACCCTTTTCTTATCTGATGCTAAGTTTCTAAATTCCTGATAGCTCTTCCTATGTATTTTTCTCTTAATTTGGTCTATTAACTTATCCCTGGATCTTCCTTTGCGGAGTTTTCCCTCTATGTTACTTTCAGTTATGTTTTTCACAAAACCATTTTCCCTCAGTTGATGTCCAATCCATCTGGTCCTTTTTTCTGCATTGTGTTCCTCATGTTCTTTTCCTCTTCTACTCTTCTGAAAAATTCATCATTTCTGAATTTTTCCATCTGATTTATCTTTAGAATTTTCTTCCAGCACCAGGTTTTGAAGGCTTCTACTCTGTTTTGGTCATCTTTTCGAATGGTCCTATCTTCCGATCACTTGAATGCCACGCTCCGCTCGAAATATTTAATGTACTTTTTTCTTGTTTGTCGGCCTTATTTAACTTTATTTATCTTATTTAAATATAACTGTTTAATTTTAACCATGAACGCATTCTTAGTTTGGGTTATTCTTCATTTTGTATGGGATACGCAGCTTTCGTCCCTCGTGATGCTACCACCGAGATAGGTGAAGGAGCCGACTTGCTCTAATTTCTTTCTTCTCGGTGTGATGTCTGCATATAGCTTTTCCCTTCTGCGCACTAGGATTTTAGTTTTCGTCTTATACCTTCCAATACTCATTTTAGTGGAACTATTTATGTTAATAAAGACCAAATATTTCTATATCTCTTTAGCTGAGTATCGTAGTCCTTGTGGAAGGTCTCCGACGGACGATCTCCGTGCATTCCTATAATGCATGAGGATGGGTTAGATTTTGTGCTATGCTTTGGCGACACGTGGGTTGCCTACCGTGCACGGCGGACGCCATAATGGTTGTAGTACGTTGTAATTGTAAGCTTCCGGGGTTCGGTTAGTTCCCCTGTGTGCCTTCTTCCACAGCCTCGTCTTGCTCTCCCTGAATGGCTTTATCTTGAGATGAATCGAACATGTGATGGGTAAGGGAAGGGCCGAAGGGTTTTATTTTCCGCTTTGGGACACGGCGAAAGGAGAATGAGTAAGAGGAGGACGAGGGGTGGGAGAGAATATAGGGATTGGAAGGCTGGCTGCTTGAGAGGCTCTTTTGAATGGAAGAATAGCGTACGAAGACCGTATAGAATGGAGGAAAATTTGCTCAAAATACGGCATCGGAGTAAGAAACGGGCTTTGGGCAGGGCTGCCAACGTTCTCATTTTTCTTACTCATTTTTAAAGTTGGATGGTTTAGTTTTATGTTCAAATCAATCGTGATTATTATAATATAACATCCTACCTTAAGCTCATCCATTTCGTGCTCACATTTCGGCACAACAGTTCCCAATTTTGGAGTCTTGTGACCTCAGTATTCTAGGAAGATAGTAGATAGTTTTGGTTTTATTGGAAGAAGTGAAGGGCGGTGGGTAGATATACGAATTAGACGAAAAAATACCCGAAATGGTATTCGAGACTCTGTCACCGAATGATGAGCTAAAACAAAGGGCACCATATGTGAAATTATATTCCTTTATTCGCCGAATGCTAAATCCTTGGACAAAATGTTTTCCGAAGGAGATTTTCAAGGCACAGGTTGGAGGGAGCAGGTAGGTGAAGGAAAATAGATCGTAAAAAGGGTTGTTTTCGTTTTTTCTCCTTATCTCGCGAAGTGAGCTTATCAGAGAACTGGGATAAACAGTAAATGTTGTGGCGGAAAATCATCAGAATTGCGACTACTCTCCGCGTATCATTTATTTGCTTGGTATATTTACTATTTGTTTTAAATGAATGCCTTGTCACGCTTTTAAGTAAATTTGGTGCAAATCTCTTTCTTTGACCACATAATCATGACCCTTTTTATGTTTCTTTGTGCTCTTTCATCTTTTGAAATTGTCTTGGGTATTGTATAATTGTGTACTTTCGTTTATAGTCAAGCTTCCTATCAGTTACACTCATCTTTAAGCTCTTTTTTCTGATGAAATTGCAGTGGCTTATCGATTTTCTGTAAATCATTCCGCTGCTACTGCCTCACGTAACACAACTCTAGTCGACTCCATCAAAATTTCATACGAGCTTTTATTTCACTAATTCTACCTCCGAAAGGAAAATATTTTGCTAATAAATTTATTAATTGTTTGAAAAAATTGGTAATTTAGGTTGGTAAATGAATTTAGAAGCCATGCAATTAAGGTGAGCAAATGGTGAGGCTTTGGGGTATTCCTAAGATTTTTTAATTTCGCAATCGTTCTATAACAGTTTTGAGAAGTAAATAAACAACTACGCTATCATATTACTTAAAGCATAAACGAACTTTCTGGTTCTGCTTAGCGTAAGAAAGAGAATGTTTTGTATCAAAAAAGTCATAGCATTTGCATCGGAAGTCCTAATTGAAATACATAATAATTAATTTCAGGAGTTATTTCGGGGTTAATTTCGGAAGATAAGTATTTCATTCACAAGCATTGCTAAATAATTGAAGTGTGATGGTATTGCGTCCGCAAAATAGATCTCCCTATCCATGCTAGAAATTAATATCATATTTCTTCGGAGCCCACTTGGGGATTATTTGAATCCTTGGAGGGCAAATGACGCTATATATTTTCAAATTCTCTGCCTATCTCTTGGACACACTCAATATGATAGAGAAAATTGGTTTTATATTCTTAAATGACCATTCTTAATTCCTCGCTTGGCATTTTTAAATATCTAAAGTGACGCATTTACAGTTGTATTCTCAGCAGAGGAAATCTGATTTTTTAAGATTACTTATTTATTCTCCTTAATTCAAAAATTCAGAGCTAGAAAATTCCTTTGCGTTTTTTATTTTACTTTTTCGTGTAAATTACAATGTCCCCACTCCCACTCTCGGCTGCCCTCGAGCTGAATTCATTGTTTCATTTTTATTAACATTCGGCGGGCCTGAGATAAAGGGACCAACTGGGCAAATTCCTTCGTTGTTAATTAAATCCAATGCAATCCGGGTTCAATTTTATCCGCGCTGGACAAGGTCCGGCCGTGATCCTAATTACCAAATGGTTTTCCTCGTAACATAAGAGTTCCTCGAAGTCACCTGGGGTTTGTGTTTGAGATGAGGGAACAGAAGGCTCTCTGAGCCGTGAAAGGGATCTACTCGAGGTCACAGGCGCGGCAAGGGTTCCGCGAATCATATCCCCCCAAAGAGATTCCCGGAAAATATATTCTGCTCGGGAACGATGCCGTTCCCTGCCGCCTGTTTCAGCCGGCAGTTGGCAGAGTGCTTTCACGCGGCTAAGGATCGCCCGCTACACGCCCTCCTCGCCACGAACTGATCAGTCTTCCCACCTGCTCTACCTTTAAAATTCGTGTGACTATTCTTCGTTTCTCTTTCTTCCAAAAATCGGCTGTCTGGACTACACGGCCCAGCCTTTCCTCTTTAGGATTTGGTGTCATCTACGTCTGCATAGCACTCTCCGAATCTCTAAAAGGTTGTTTGGCCGGGAATGTTATGATACGATGAAGAAGGGAGATAAAAAATCAGAATTGGGAAAATGAAAGCCACTAAGTGAAAATGTTCACGAATGAGGGTTGAAGTGTTTTGTATAAATATTAGGAAGCGATTGCATATATTTCGTTTAGTATGATAAATTCGTTTTTAGTTTCTTGCAATTTGCATTTTTTTGTTTTAATCTACATATATAATTTAATAATTATAATAATAATAATAAATAAATAATAAATAAAAAAAATAATAATAATAATAAAAACTTAAATTCTCTCTTTATAAATGCTACAGACCTATTTACCCCTTGATATTTCTTTATTCTTCTTACCATTTATATAGTTTAGTACCGCAAACGTTTTTGTGCAAAAAAAATTTGGTGTTATCTACTCCAATTCGCACCTATTTTTCACCACCACAGTGCATCAGGGATACGGAAGAAAAATCGATACTTAATTCTAATCAATAGATTTCTTTCAACCTCAAGTACTTCCGTCCTCGTTATTTATTTTTCAAAAATTTACTGGAAAGAGCATTTAGACTGTGGGATCGAAATCTTGGATTTTGAATGCAGAAGATTGCTGATTGGTCGTGCTAATGGAAGAGGAAACACATTCGATTAACCTTCCCAGCTGACGTATTATCCGTTCGTGGTTTAATTTGTGGTAATTGTGCTCTGGGCTACTGCAGCATGCTTTCTCAAAGTCTTCCGTGGCATCTGAAGCATGTTTTACTCGTGGAATGAAATTACGTAAAATAACAAGATATGCAGAACTAATACGGATATATTGTTAAACGCCACGTTTGTCCAGCCATAAGAGCGTACTGCAGCGCCATTTGTATAGAACAACATATTGCTTGACTCCGATTGCGGCGGTACTTCGCTAATGACTTAAATAAATAGTTGGTTAGATGCCTTTACTCAAATTTTGTTGCATTTCTAGTACTTTTGCTTCTTATTAACAGTTCTAATTAAAAGCTTCTTTGAACAATGTTTTATCGTCCAAAGTGTCATTTTTCTGCGGTAATCTGAGCTAACTTCATGAGAGCCCATGTTAACATTGTAAAATATTAACAATGCAACCCGACAGCCCCACGTTGTGGGTCAGAAACGGAAACAATCTCTATTATCGTTAACTCAAAATGCCCACGTGGTGAGTATCAAAAATGGAAAATAAATGTGAGATAAATTAACCACGGTCTCCTACCTCTTTCAATTGCCCCAGCCTTCTCTGCGGTAGATAACATGAGAAACACAAGACAACATGCGATACGTGATAACTAGCAATTTAATTGATCAGACAAAATCATATCATTGAATCAAGACACACAAAAACAAAGTATATAATATCTTTACCTTTAACTTAAGGTCATGACCCAGACAATTGTAATATTCTGCACCTCATACAGTTACTTCAAATGATTTACTTATCTTTAAACATTTTATGATAATCAACTTCTTTGAATTAAGCCATACATCTTCTTTAAACATTCATTACTCCAATGTAAATAAAACAAAACTAGCATCAACCTCTAATCCGGGTTTTACCCAACTGGGTTGTATGGCTTATTTAAAATACAGAATTAAAGTCCATATTTACGCTCTTGTTGACAATACAGGTTGATACGTGGCTGGTGTCACTCTAGCTTTACAGCCTCCGGAACCCGTAGTCCTGGCGTAATGTGATCACAGCTTCTGTACGAATGGTAGTCCTGTATCAGGGTCTCTCTCTCTCTGGCCCCAGTATCGCGGCTGAATGTCCGCTTCCTCCGGAGTATGGCGCAGAACCCCACCACACGTCCGTTCCCTTCAAGAACTCTCCTGCCAAAACTCGCTAGTGCTTTTCTATTCGTCCCCCTCCCCAATTCTTCATTGTCGGCTCTGGCTTGGTTCTGCCCTCCGTTTCCCTATTGTTTCACCGCGAAAAGTTAAACATGGTGGGTGTTTAATTGTTATTTCTCCCACGCGGTGGGAAAAGAATATGGAGGCCCGCGTTGTGTTACAACATACTAATACAAATTTCCACTTTCAAGGCTAAATAGCTGTTGAACTAGCCGGGAAACTGTATTTTATTTTTATTTATGTTTATAAAACACTCAACAAAAGTGCTATTTACTTTTTTCATAAAATCTGGAATACGTGACCCTAATGACTCCTCAGGCTCACAGAGAGTGGAGCCCACGTATTTGTTTTTACTGCCATGAGAAAATCATTGAATGAATTCGGTGTGGAATTTTATTTCTTTTTTTAATTAATTAAACTCGAAGTATAGAACTGGATATGTTATCATCGATTGCATGAAGTAATTTTGTTTCAAATTTACCATTTCATTTTCGTATTTGCCAAAAATTTGAGTTTTTTGGTATGGATTATAGCCGTGGCATCATTTGTTACCATAATCTCTGAATGCGTGGTTAATTAATGCAATTGACTTATTGTATTTTGTGCCTATTCTGGGAAGGGTTATTTTAATCCTTGGCAATAGTTAAGTTTTTGTTTCCGTTGATCATGAATTATTCTGTTTGGTAATGAAAAAGACCCAGAATATTTGTGATTTTTACAGATCATAAAATTTTATGTGAAAAAATATTCTGAAAATTTGACGTAATTTATTTGTGATTTACATTTCTGCCGTTCTTAAGCTGGTCGTTGTTAATCTTAGTCTACACGTATGTCTTTCAACATGAACATTCACTCAATCCTTAGAATTCTATAATGGATACGAAATAGGGATGCCACATCGACATCGATGTATCAGACTACTCGATGTTTTTTCGGGCGAGACATCGATAACATCGAGTAGTAAAATAATCCGATGAATATTGAGTGAGCAGTGAGTACTTTTATAACTATCGAAAAAGCAACTACTCGATGTTTTTTAGTCGCTGTGTCACCCCTAATACGAATTTGAATTTCTGTCATAATTGAGATAATATTGGTAAAGAGGCTTCGCCTTGTAACATCCCCAGTGCTTGCCAGTTTTCGTCACAAGTATTTGAACCCGCGTGGGATACCATTGGTTCTCGCTTGTTTCGCATTTGCTGAGCACAAGATGTCTTTTTCGTGTCCTCTTAGTTTTGCGATACCTACTGTCTATCCTCGCTATTTTCCACGAAACTATGACGTCTCTTTCATCATTCTAAAGGTTTTCACAACTAGTTAATTTTCATCATACGTAGGAACTAAAATAAAATGCAGGAATAAAATAGATGCTGATTATGAAATGCGTTTACAATTAGGACATATTAAACTTCACTTAAGCGTTTTATATAGCTCACCGTCGTTATTAGTATTCTATTTTTCTGATTTAACTTACAACACATTGAATGAAAAACGTTAATAAACAATGTAGAAGTCGCTTGTTGTAACCATGGGTGTGCCCATTCTTTTTCCGCTTCATGATTTTAACGGGACGCTGAATATTTACGTGAACTTCTGATATGATGTCCCCTATATTCCCGGGCGTGACCATATGATCTGGTGCATGGCACTACCACATTCCAACGTACTTTCGTTCGTCCACCATTGGTTCCTCCTCAAAACCTTTTACCGTTTGGCTCCAGTTTCTCGTCGGCGTACTATCTCCGGGAAACAAAGGAAGGACCTCTCACGCCCATTCTCGGCATTTTTCTGTTTTATCTTCTTTCCATTGGACCTAAAAAGGTCCAATTTTGCGTACCTGTGTTGCACAAAATCTCCCTAAGTCCGCCTCAAGCTTGTGAAACTCCGGGTGCCGCCTATTTCTTCTCACTGAATTCCTCGCTCCCAAAGTAACCGTCGCCTACTTCACCCGGACATTATGAATCAGTTTTCCTTCGTACGTCGGTCTCTTTTGTCTTATCAAACCTTCCTTTTCCTAAGAACAATTACGAGTAGACGCGCTTTAACAAAATGTGCTAATTGTTAACAGCAATGCAAGGTCTTCAGTTCATTTAGTATAGATAATAGAATAATTTTGTGGATTGGTCGTACTCGATGGCGGAATATTATAGCATCAAATTCCACTCTGGTATAGTCTCGGTCTATTGTTTAAAACCGGATCATAGACTAATTTATAGCATTATAAATCGCCTAATTCTTCCGAAAAATTTGTTAATGATGTTTCAGAATCCGGTAGTCACTGAGTGATGATTACCGCCTTCGTATTGCAATCAAATTACACATGATTGCGGAAATCGTGTTGATATACATCTTAGCGTTATTTACTGGCACATTTCCTTAATCATAGTGTCCTTGACGATTTAAAATATTTTAATACAGTTTTCTCGTGCATCCGACCTCGTCATCAGGTAATCCAATGACGAGGGCTGTGCCGGACCTCGAAATATTGCAGAAAATGAGCCAACTAACCCGGATGGACCCGATAAAACTTCTTCAGATTTGCCGGGAAGGCACCAGATCTTTCATTTCGAAAGCAATTATTTTTGTTTACGCTAAAATAATTTTTATCAAGAGGGTAGCTGATGTTTGGAAAAACTATATCACCAGGAAGAACCATTTCATGAGCCATTCCGTGATTAAACTCGGCAGTTATAATGCTCGGTTTGTGAATTTAGAGAAATTATGGATTTATGTTTTTCATTTAATATTATAATATTTTTAATTATAAAAGGTTATGGGAACCAAAATCAACGACGCGGAATAAGGAATTCAAAGACAATAACTTTAAAAATTCCCGGAAAATGAATATAAGGAAAAACAGTAATTACTCAGAACACAGAAATCAATTCTCTCATAAAGAAATGTTACTGTTTCAGTAAAAAACTGTGGGGAAACGTAATTAGAAAAAAGTTACTGGAATATATATCTATACAAAATTGATGGAAATAATGTTCATTTCGGTTCAGAGAAAAATTTGTCCAAGATATAACAAGACAATTCGGCACAAACGACATGCACAACCTGACTCCAAAAACCAGTAAAAATGAAAAAGGAGCATTCTTATTCACGTCAATATTGTGATGTTCCCCCTTGCAATGGCTGAAAGACTGAGGAAATTCTAGGCATGATATCAGGTCATTCGTCTTGGCCTATATTTTTCAATACGGTGATATCTAGAAATTTCACGTGGCGTTTAATGATTGAATGCATTTCGTGGGCGTAGTGATTGTTAACTTTTTCCTGGCTGCCCATTGAATAATGCGCATCAATGATCGCTTTGTTCGTCAAATCAGTTAACGCTGTGGATAGCCCTACGTGAGTTATTCATCATGAAGAAAAGAACTAAAACTTTCTGCTTATGATTAGTATTCAAGTTGTTGTATCCAGCGTGGCAAACGCTTTGACAGTGAAATTGCTTTATTTTACATAACTATGGCCTTTATTTTCAATATTGTCGTTCAGTATTTCAATACGTGAAGTATGTCTTAAGAGAAGCACTAGAAATTGATTTAAGCTGAATAAAGATAAACCGAGAAGAAATAAACATACTACGCTTCGCTGATGATATCGCCGGCACAGCTGGAAATCGCGAGTATCTTCAAAGCTGACGAAGCCTTATCGACCAAGTTCTCCGAGGTAGCAACATGAAAATAAATGAGTATTAAAATACTAGCATGCGGAAGGGAGAAACTGAATACAGATGTCACCCTTAGAGGAGAGATGTTAGAGCAAGTGGATTCCTTCACCTATCTCGGAAGTACCATCACGTGGGGCGGAAGAAGTACTACGGACATCAAGCATAAAATATTCCAAGCTAAGGAGGCTTTCATGGGAAAAAAATTATTGCTGTTCTCATAGAAGATAGGACTGCAAACCAGGAAACAGTACACGAATACATTCATATGGAGTGTGGCACTATATGGATCGGAAGCATGGACTATAGGAAAAACTGACCTGAAAAGACTATAAGCCTTTGAAATCTAGCGCTGGAGGAGGGTGGTGAAGATAAGTAGACGGAAAAATGTAAAAATGATGAGTTTATCAGAAGAGTTGAAAAGGAAGGGATAATATGGAACAACATACACAAAATAAGAATCATATGAATTGGACTCACCCTGAGACACAATGGATTTGCGAAGAATTTGATTGAAGGCAAAATAGAGAGGAAATTCACAGAGGAAAACCCAGGAAATAGTTCATGGACCAAATAAAGAGGACCGCATATTGGAAGAGATTTCCAGGAAATACGAGAGCTAGCATTTGGTAATAATACGCTGAATTCAACCCTGCAGGATCTTTCTGCAGTATTTAGCCTCGTAATCGTCGCAATGTTGGTCGACCAAGGCTATGGTAGTCGCAGAAAGAGGCTATGTAGCCTTGCTCATGAAGCGAAGATGAAAATGATGCTTTAGGAGAGAAAACAGGAGGAAAAAGAATTTTTTAACGCATTGCGCTAAAGGTAGCTTGAGGTATCAGCAAGGGTAGTGGCTTTAGAATAAATGAGAAGGCCGCCGAGGAGGAAAACCAAGTGGAAACAAAAGGCACTGGCCGGGAGAGGTCTGAGACGTAAGGACAGTTTAGTGGAAACTTTCCCGCTTTGTCTGCCTCGACTCTCGCCTGATGCCATCCAGCTTGTTTTCTTGCTAGACAAAACATTTGCCCTCGGCGGGCGAAAGGATAAAATGATCCTTTGTAACATTACTAAACTGTCCAAGAAACACGCTCACTCATCTGCTCCTCTCTCCTGCAGGTATCTTGTATTTCTCACTCATGGCGTACACAAACCAATCAACAGCTTTCTGTTTCTTAGAGTAGTTAATTTTAAACTAAAGTAGATGAAAAACCCCATCCTATTCGAAAGATGTACTCTTGCTTACCTTTCAATGGATGTATATCTTCGTCAGTTTTAATGAAAAATGTTCCAGAGAAAATGTACGTTTAAAAATTAAGAAAAGTTCTTTTTTCTTAGTGTCAATTAATTTACCAATTCAAGTGAAAGTAGACCTCGTATGAGTAGTACCAGTGAAGTTTGTGTTTTGTAATATTGTTCCCATGTATGTAATTCTATAATTTTTCAATTAGCTAATTAGTGAAATCGGGTTAAATTTGAAGATAAGATTTCTCTTTAGGGCGAAACATGGCTTTTAATATCTCATTTTATTAATATCATTTTGTAGCCTTATAGTCTCCATCAGGAGTTCAGCTTTAAATTGGAATGCATAGTTTTGTATTTGTTTTCTTTCTTAGGATGTGCTATCAATTTGCCTTATCACTGTTTCTGTTAAATTATCCACGGTTTTCGTGTTCGGTAAACTTGTTTCCTTTGTTTAATCGCAACCCAAGTTGAATGATTTGGCAATGGTCATTGTCGTTTCTCACGTATCTCTCCTTCATCATTGCCGGCATCCGGCTCCAAATCCGATAAGAAGTCTTTAATTACTATCTTTTGCTTCGTATAGATTACTATTCGCATTAATAAATATAATGAATCATCTGAAAATTAGAATAGCATTTTAAACGTTCATGTAATTTTTATGGAGTGTTTTGTTTGATTTTGATGTGGAGTTGTCTTAACGTAGTGTGTTTTAAAAACTTTTTGAATATTTTTTGGTTGAATTACATCACTATGTGCATATGTTTGTTTTGAGTGGACTATTTAGCTTGGCATATTTTACCAGCTTCAGTAAATGAAATAAATCCCGTTTACAAATTTTTTTAACTACCCAAATTTTATTGAACTGGTTTCTACGGAGCTCTTTGAATATAATTGTTGAGGAAATCAAAATTATGGTTTGAGGAAGATACCCAGGACAAACTGATAATAAGGGAAGCTACTATGGGGTACGTTTATCGGCACTTTCTTGAAGTCTACAATTGAAAGAGAAATGAATGGGAAGTACTGTAAGAGGTCGCCAAGAGAGGCATTTTAATATCAAATTAAGTGGGACGTCGTCGTGTAAAACTTGTATTGGAATGCATTGTTAAGCTCACCGGGGATCGAAGTGGAAAGCTTCAACAAACTAATTGTTGGGTCGGCAATTTATAATGGTTATGGAACCTTCATCCATGGATCTCCTCTCTTTTGCAGTTTCTGATCGTCTTGCATCATGTATTGTTTCTTACGTTTGCAATCTAGGTTTATCAGTATGTGTCCAATGTCACAAATATTGACCTGAATTTTTCCATCAACTTCTCTCCTCTTATTTCATCGCTGGCATGGAGTCGATAATTCGCCCAGTTGTCTCTCGTATTCATTCCTGCAATAAATCTTCGCCTCCAAATTTATCAGCTCATAGTGAATGACTCTCGCTCGCGTGGAAACTCACCAATCCTCCCCGCACGTCATCAGCTCGTACTTGCTCTTCATCTCACATCTGGGGCCAATTTCAGAGGGTGAATGTTAACAAACGCTCAGTCGATGTCTGTGATTGTACCTGCAATTCTTCTCAAGATTGCCCAGTCGGATGTTTTCTCCGCCTCTAACTTCTTTTCACGCATTTAGAATTGGAGAATTCAATCAGAATCGCAAGGAAGTAGTATTGTTTGGTTACGATTCTCTCCTGAATTTAAATGAAAGGAATTCAGAAACTTTGAAATATCCAATGCGTTATTTATTTGTTTGTATAACGCATTTCGACGCTTAAAGCGTCATCTTCAGGTACAATTCTACCTGATAGGGACAATTACCCTGACCTATCAGGGACTATTGTGCCTGAAGATGACGATGTCGAAACGCGTTGTACAAACAAATAAATAACGCAGTGGACATTTCAAAGTATCCAAGTTTCTTACCTTTAAATTCAAGAGGAAGTTCCACAACATCTCGCCGGACACCGCTGAATATATCATAATTTCCGTCCTTTTTGTTCTCGTAACTCTGTTCTCTATGTTACTATACGAATGCATAGCGCCACAGACTTCAAAGTGCTGTCCCGTTTGTTGATGAGAACACAAATGTTTATACGAACGATTCAAGCCCAAAGTTTATTTTCTGTAATGCTGGACTATAGTCTCGGCTCAACCTTTCATCTATTTGCTTGCGTCTGCGTTTAACACTTTTCCGCGCACGGTGCTCACCACTCCTCATCTACATGTTTATTATCTACACCATATGAGAGAGCTTCTAAGAGTTTAACAGTACTCATTCCTGTGGATGTCTGTACTGAATGTTTGCGCATTATTTTTGCACGCAATTGAAAAAGTTTAGGGCTTCGATATAATTCTGTTTTGGCCTATTGTCGTAAACCTTTAAAAGAAGAATTTTTATCTGTCAATTATGTGAGTCGGTGAGGTTTTGCATTTGTCGTCAAAGGTGTTTGATTATCTTAGAGCCTCTTAATATAGCTTGTGTCAGAAATCAATTAGGCTGCGTCGACATGTGTTTATTTGTCTTCGGTATATTTGATATTGTTAATAGCCCGTTGTCAAAACTAAAGTTTGCTCTCCTTAAACGAGGAAGTCTTTCGAGATTCTCTCTCTAGTAAACATTGATCTGAATGAGCCTCTAACAATTTTCATAGGAATTTTTTTAAATATTTACATTTATCAAGTTCCTTTGCTCCATAAAGCTGGTGCCATTTTGAATACAGTCGTTTCTAATGTCTTACTAAAGGAATTACTTCCATGGTTCCCGCAGATATTTTTCATTTACATAACCTAGGTTATACATCAAGTCCTTAGGTGCAGCGATGTCACAAAACCGTGGCCGTATGGAAAACCAGGCTGCTTTCTTAGTCTTAAGGGTCTTTTTAGTGGTCCGTGCCACTGTTGAATTCATCTCGTGCTCTTTTTTTTCGATTAGCTAATTTTAAGAATTATCTTTTCCCTTGGCCTCTTGGCAATACATAAAACCTTATTTCTAAGCTACTCAAATAGCTAGTTGTTGTTGTATTTTCATTGGAACCTCTGGTGCATAATTATCACCTCCTGCTGCTTTTCTGCCACCTTCCCTTTCGTCTTTGAGGCTACCCTCTCCATCTCCTTCGCTTGCACGCTCGGCTCTACCTTGTGTTTCTCTCATTTACTCCCTCCCCCTCTACACTTCTCCTGGGAGATCCATTTCTCAAGGGGGTTTCGGAGCAACTGGCGCGAAGACTTTTCGCTCACCCTCCGCCCCCGCACTTCTCTCGGCCTTCATCTCTCTCTCTGCCTCTCCCTTTGTCTGTCTCTCGGATAGTCTCCCCCGCCCCCAGCCCTTCCTCCCCAGCGCCGACCCCTCCAAGAGGTCTCCGTGGCCTAAACGCGTTTTCGGACGAGTAGTCCGGGTGAGAGGGTCCCTCTCTCTCAAGTCCTCAGTGTGATCTACCCCCTGTGTGTGTCTGGGAGTGAGAGCGTCTTCGTCGCCTTCCCCAATTTCTCCCCTTCAACACTCTCCGTCTTGTCTCTCATCCCCGAGGGCTACAGCGGGAACAGTGTGAGGGAAGGGGAGAATACTTGCTCGAGATTTCCCTTTCACCCCCTCTCGTGTGATGTCCCGCCTCCCTCACAGCCCTCACACCCTCTGTACCATTCCGCCCTCTGCTCGCACCAACCCTCCACCTCTCCTTTGCCGCCACCCGACGCACGCGTTTCTTCTCGCATCGGACTCCTTCCAGAGGTTCTCCCTCGCTCTTCCTTAAGGCTAAATACGACGGCGAGTTAGTGTGATTCTCTCTCGCAAGATGGGACGACGGTCGTAGGCCGTGAGCGCGACCTCCTAAGCATCTATCGGAAACTACGTTGGAGCGTGGAACTTGGGAGCTCCCTCCCCTTCCAAGTCGTCCTCTCTCCTTCCACAGCGGAACCCGACACCGCCGCGGCTGCGAGCTTTGGTCATGAAGCTGGCGCATTTTTCTTCGAGAACAGAGTATCAAGTTGCAATTAACGTGTTATCTTACACTCCTCACCTCTCAGTCGCTTCTAAAGGAATATTTTCCTTGGAATACTTGGTTGCTAGGAAATTCATATTGGTTATATCCCCATGTAGCGACAATTATCCATTCTTCCCTTATCGCACGTGCCTTACCGTTTGAGAAGCTGAATAATTTGCTTTTTGCAATAATTAATTCTATTTCGTCATTCACTACCCATTTATCTTTTGGTTGTTATTCACTGGACTTCAATATCGCTATCGTCTTAGACTTTCCCGTGGAAAATGCGGTCATCCACATAGAATTCGGCAGAGAGTTCGTTTCCAAGACGAACTTACTGACATTTACCCCTTAAGAAGGTCTCTCCATAATATCATCCTTTTTTTAGTTTCCCAATCTTTTCTCTTAGTTTATCGCAAGGCACGTCGACGAAGGTCTTGGGCTAGCATAACCGCATCTACTTCCTTAACCCTATCTAACCATTTGTATATCTCCTGACAGATCCCAAATTGCTGTTTCGTAGGATTACCCCTTGAGTAAGGCATGTTGTTTTAAACAGCCAATTATTATCATCCCAATATCGTCCTACGCAAATAATTAGCAATAATTTTTTTCATGAATTTACAGGTTACAGATGTTTGCTGATAGATCGCTAGTTCTCAACAAGTGATTTATTCCCTCCCTTGAGGACGGGAATATTATGCACTTTCTTCAAATCATATGGAATGTAATGGATATTTAGAATTAAGCTTAATACGACTCAGATGCATTGTTAATGGCCTTTAATCCAAATTTAACAGCATCACTTGGGATGTCTTCCCGGCAAAAGAACTTCGTCAGTGGCACCGGCTATTGTTGTTTTAGTGTTGATATTCTGTTAAGGCGCCAAACTGTGATGGGCATTTTATATTTCTCTGTGGTAATTAGCATTCACTTTTACAAACGTGGATATATTGAATTAATTCCATCACGAAACTCGGCCGTGGCTTTTTCTATAGCACAATTGTATCGATAGGCTATCAAACAATTCGTCAGTACACATTGCTCCATTCATTAGCGCTTAAGTTTGCCGATAATTTCCGATGTGCGTCATCTTCAACCCGTGGAATAGAAACTATTCTATCAGCACTCTAATTTATAATCTAAATTCACTCGAATATTTCTACAAAAGTTTATGAAAGAAAAAGCCTAAATGATCATTTATTATAGTAAGTATATAACCGGCGTAGATATAATGAACTGAACTCAATGTTGCACAAACAGCTACCAGGTGCGCATGCCTTGGTTAGTAAAAGCTGTTCGTATCTGAAAAGACAATGTTATTCAGCTCAAACTGGGGCGCAAATATCAATTAAAAATAGAAATGGCCGCACAGTGGAAGGAAAGAAGGTAGTCGGAAGTAATGGAATACATTAGAGAAATTATTAGGCAGATGATATATTCTTTCAGAAGAAGGCAGAAGGCGGACATGACAATTGAGTGTGGGGTGCTGCAGCAAACTTGTGTTAGGAATCAATCTTCGTAACTGCTGATTAAATTGACCAATTATAGTGATTGACTTACAATTTCTATAGCAGAAAGTAGGTTATTTTCCGTGGCATTTTTTACGTATAAAAACGGGCAAAAATGCATTATTTTGAAGGAAACTCCGGCTCACGTGAATCCATTGATCTACTTTATTTAGGATCTATTATTTCCGGCAGGAGATTCTCTTTATAGAAACACTTACCTTATGACCATTTTCTTTTCCAAAAGTCACCATCCCCTAAAATCATGTTAATTCTGCAATCATTCTTAGTCCATATCTCAAAGTCCCAGAATGGGGCGCAGGTTACATGTAGCTGGCCATCAATTTGGTAGTAATAATTGAGGTTTGTTTTTAATTACAGACTTTCGTCGAGACAAGTGTACTAAATATTTTTCGCTGCTTCTTCGAACGTCAACTGTTTTGAAGAATTAGGGCATTTTACCTCAATAATACCCCCATCATCAGCGATGCCATCCGAAGAAGCGGCAAAGATACATAGCTTGAGGTCAATGAATAGCCCTGAAGGAGTCACCATACGTCCGGAGATTTCCTCGTACTGCCTTATGGCTTTGTTTTCGTGAAGCTGCCCGCATTGCGTTGCTTCATTCTGAAACTTGCGGTCGTACAGAAGCCGTCTCCGCCTTTTGCAGATTATTCCAAAGTTGGATCAAGTCAATCGATTTATTCGTTTCCCTACCGCCTTTCCTTCTCACATTGGCCCTTAGTGTCCTTCTCCAGTTGATCTCTAGAAGCTGTAGTCACTTTTAATTTTTCCATGAATTCTTCTACTCCTTTATCATATTCTTCGCTTCCATGTATAATTTTAGGCACACTTACTTGTGTGGACCTCTGCCTATTAGCGTTTCCCAAGTTGAATATCGCTAAGTTAGCGCTAATTTCAAGCAAAAGCATCCAGTGACCTATAGGAATAGTAATTTTTTAACAACTATAATGACTGATTTTCCGACTTTGTACTTAGGACTCACCAATGCAATACTGATAGAAAGTCCACAAGGTAGTGCATATCTGCATAGTAATTACCTAGCTCAGCAAAACAATGCCAAAGCACGTAGTTATGGCTTGGATAAGAGAAACCGTCAGCCAGGGCGTCCGAAGATTATGCCCGTATGACCGGCTTGTTGCTCCTCAAAAGAGCTGATCGTTTCTAGGATGAGGTAGTACTCCCGGTTGTAGCCAATACCGCTATATGGGTTACGTTCAGAGAGAGGCCGTGAAGTCAGTTGTTTAGCAGTCCGTGAGAGAAAGTCAAGAGGATGCGAACTCAAAACAGGAAAGTAGGGATGCCAGCAGGAGCCGAGTCAAAGGTTGTGCCGCCAAACGCCGGATGATGCCGAGTCTTCAGTTCCTCCTCCACAGCGTAAAACCGCTCTAGCTCAATCCTACCAGGTCCCTCCAACTTCGTACCCTTCCCCACGCCTCGGGGCCTTCCCCTCATTCCCCTCCAGTGGCCACTCATTACCTCATTTAGTACTCAACGTATTTCCATTTTATTAATTTTAATTTTATATTGAATATATTGTCTACGTTTGCCAGAGACAATTTTTTGTAACAATCAAAAAATGAAGCCAAATTCTACAATTTTGAGGTCTTAATTTAAATAATTTCAAATTGTACACTCTGGGAAACATGGCTAGCGGTTAATTTAATTAGAATATGAAATTTGTTTTTCATTAAGAGAATTCCTCAATCTACAGGGAGTAAAGCCGTTTTCGACGCAATTGTATATCGCCTTAACAACTTATCCGACAGCTTCTCTACCTCCGAGGCTATTCCCGTTTTCTCCTCTTCGTCTAATTCTTTGTCCGGTATAGTCCTCTCAGTTTGTTTTTCCCTCGGTGGTGGAACCATCCAAGTATTTTCACTTTGTTATCTTCATTAGACCACTAGTATGAAATTCTTATTGAAAATATCATTCTCTTGGGTTAGGATGGGAGTCATGTTTGGCATGGTGGCTAGATTACTGGCTTCCAATTATATTGCTCGGGTTCAAATCCCGGCTAAGGCTGAGAACCCACATTGTTATCCCAATCCCTATTAGAGCGTCATATGAAATCAGTCAATCAGAAGGGATGCTCTACCAGAGTCTCATTAGCGCCACATGCTAAGAGTATGCTACAACTGACGCCGGTTTTTACTCTACCCTTCCTCTGATTCATCAATTACCCTTCCCTTATCAACCCCATATATGTATCCCTCATGAAGCAGATAACAGTTGTTGGTCAACTCACTCTAGCGACCTTTTCTTAGGATTCAGGCTCAGTTCCCTAGATATAGCGCTGAGTGGTCTAGTAATTTAATCTGCACAGATCACTCACAGGCCTGTCCTCCTCTTTGACTTCCGTGGAAGTTGGAAAGGAACAAGATACCATAAAAATGGAGCCCCCGGTATGAGCTTATGTGTACTGGGCCACAGTGCACGACGCTCAAGTCCATGTTTGAAGAAATTGGAGTTCTCCTAAAATGAGTTTTTAGGCATAAAGCTTAGTTGGGAATTATCCGATATGGAGGAAACCGTCAAATTTTCAGCGGAAAAAATTAGAAAATATGGGTTCTTTTCCCAGTCCTGGCTCATGGTTTTTTCGCTGTGTACTTAAAACTTACCATTGTGGATTTACAATTTTTCTTTCTTTTCAAACTGTTTAGCCCTAAACAGTTTGAAACTTTAGTTTATTTTCACGCATAAATATGTAGTTATTTCATATAGTTCTTCCCATGCAACCGACATATCTGCACTTTTAATGCTAAAAGATGTTTGCGGCGAATAATTTGATAATGTGTAAGTCGTGCAATAACACCAAGGGTTGAATTTCGCCATGAAATAATCATTTGACTTGGCCTAGATTCGAACCCGGATCTCCCAATTGCCGGTAAAAATTCAACCCTTGGTGTATATGCACCCCTGCGAGTGATTTCGTGCCATACTGCATGGTACTAATACATAAGGTAGGCCATTGCGCATGTTGGGTTGCGCATTTCGCAAGTCGGCCAGCCGCTGTGACGTCACCTGGTGGGAGAGAGTCGTAAACAGTTGCTTCGCTCAGCTTCGCTTCTATTGCTACTGCATAGGAAGACGTGCTCGACCGGGTGTGTATTCGCAATTAAAATTGAACTCACTTAGCGTGTGTGTGAATCAGCAATAACGAAAGTATTCGTCTGTCAAGATGTCTTGTGCTGTTTATGGTTGCAACATCCACAGCAAAAATTCCAAAGGAAAGGTGAAATTTTTCTGTATTCCTTCGGAACTGGGCATTCAAGGAGAGTGGATAAGGACACACCGAAGAAGTGACCCTATCAACGTGAAAACATGTAAGTAATGGAATATTTCTCATGGTTGTATTTCTGAATGTTAATGTTTAATTCAGAATACTATCCTAATCAATAATTTTAATGGTTAAATGCACGTGGCAATACCCATGGTACGTATCTGTGCGGAAATGGTAAATGCCTGTTTATTGTCGCTAGTTAGCAGATATTATCGAAAATTTAATTTGATTAAGTGACTCATTACTGTGTGTAAGTGAATTTATGATGTTGCAGGCAGAGTTTACTCGCAGCACTTCGAGGGAGGTCTCTGAAGTTGTCTGCCGGAATGTAGAGGAAAAATGGCCGAGAGAAGTAATTTTGTTATTCATCAGAACAAGGACGTATATTAGGCTAAAGCAGATGAAAAACAAGCTTAGAGATGTCACTGATGGTAGGCAGTTCAAGAGGAAACTTAAGAAGCTGATGAGTTAATTATCAGCTGTTGTGAATATTTTGTGGTATTTTGTCTCTTTGCCCAGGGAGACGAATGTTTCTTGCGTATATTATTTTTAGGGAAGCTCATTTATGTTTACTATTGATTCTCATGCCTTGGGATATATGATGCTATCCATTCATCAACAAATAATTTTTTTACATATTATGTCATATTTGTCTCTTACCTGGCCTGTATTACTAACTTTAATTGTTGATGTTAGGGTAATCTTATCTTACATGTGTTCACTATTGAATCTGGTGCCCTTATACATCTGATGCTATCTATGCACATACCTTGGGCATGCGAAATCATCATCTGAGAACCTGGAACTCCTTTATTGAGTGACATTGTAAGTTACCATTTTTGCTCTTTAAATGAATTTATATATGGTTTCCCAAAGAAATGCTATAACTGCATCCCCTTCCTTCCTTGCAGAACTAGTTGGTTTTCTCAATCCAACCTGATATGCCGATAACAATACCAAGAATGAATGCTAATCGTTGACACTCCTATTCAAGTGGACACTAATGTGACTGACCTTAGCTGCTGTTTCAATGATTTTTATTAGTGTCCTCCCCATGCAATTCTAATATCATGTCCTCTTACTTGAAGAACGAGTCGCTGTGCCTATCCTGCCTGATTTGTTGATAAAATAACCAAAAGAGAAAGTGTCCATCTATCAACTGTCCACCTGAAATATTATATTTTCTCTTACTGGGCAACTTTCTGCGAGTGTTATGCAGT
Source organism: Ceriagrion tenellum (assembly GCA_963169105.1). NCBI lineage: Eukaryota > Metazoa > Arthropoda > Insecta > Odonata > Coenagrionidae > Ceriagrion > Ceriagrion tenellum. The sequence goes on along the minus strand of OY720636.1, from coordinate 32,007,377 downwards.
AATAAATCCTCTAGCTTGTATCACTAAGTACCAAAACTAATGGCCAATGTTTCTCAGCTTGTGTTGTTTTTTATATGCAGTTAATGAATTTTTCTTTTTGTCAGTCTGTTGCATCTGTTTGATTACCATTACTCTTCTATTATCTTTTAGGACTGGGTAATTCCATTAATGCTCTCATTTATGATTAAACAGTTAATTGAGATGAAATACATGCCTACCACTATGCCATGTCAGCTTACCCATTGCATGTTTCATTGCAAATTATGGAATCAACAGTATTATGGAGAGTATGGAGAAATGTGATGCTGTATGTGTTTACTTTTAACCATTATGTTTGGTAATTTGACACCATATAGGGCAGCAGCCGAGACATCATAGTTGTGAACTCCTTCAGCCTGTAAACTTAAGCCAGAGGTTACTGGATTTTAATGGTTTGACCATCAATGAATAAGTTTTTTTCCTATTTTCCTGTAGCTATTAGAATAATCTGAAACCATGTACTATAGGTATCATTAAATAATATTTGGGTCTTTTACTGCCAATTTAAATTTATTTTATTTCTCATTTTATTTTTTTTTGAAGGGAAATGTCCATTAATGCTGATACCAAAAGAGGAAACTATACCTAATATAGAGGGATTAATGTATCAGTCCTGAGAGAATTCTTGATGCCTCATGTCTTTTTAAAATGTTTTTCATTGAATAAAAATGTACCATATTACAAATCTTATGGTCTCTTATGAATAACCAAAATCTCTATTTCGCCTGGGGAATAATTAACATCCAAAAGTATTGACTGTCCTATATTGTGAACCCCACCTGCAATTGACGTGAGTTTTGCTGGTGCTCTTTTTGATTAGTTGATTGAGAAGGGAATAGAAGAATAAGAAAGTAAGGAAAGAAGGGAAAATCTGGTGAAATGCTATGTGGAACGCACTGAAGTATTCCACTGAAAGGAATCCTGCAAGTACTCGATTTGAATCCCAGAAGTACGATTTATTTAGCTGTTTTGTCATTTTTTGCAAAGTTATATCAGTGACAAATTAAGAATGCTACACTTTTGAGTAGCAATAAAGCAATCGTGGGTTAATGTTCACAGGTTAACTGAGACATTGCATTTTACCGTTCCTTAACTAGGTAGCAATCGAAAGTGCTGTCATTCAGTAGTCAGACATACCCGAAGTTATTTACAACCGCATAAATAAAATTCCTAAAACTGGGTGCTTCGGTGCAGTTACTTCAATTAATATGCAACCTAAACTCGATATAGTGTTATTACCCCAACACTCGGCAATTCGTGTCTTTGTACGTCATCAGCTACTGTTGCTTGCTTGGCCGAAAGAGCAATAAAATGGGATGGAATTTTCTATTAGTAAACCATAACTGGGAAATACCTTTATTCACAGAAATTGTATCCCGGAGGAGGAACGCTTTATTTACTTGGCAGTATATGTACAGATGTTTATGCGTCGAATTCGGCGGCAATGAATATAGATCTTTTTCGCTGTTCAGTAACAAAGAAATGGCCATCTTTTCTTTCTTGGGAGATGTGAGAAGTTGCGATTCAGTTACATCATTACCAAGTAAACGATGCTTCTATTATGACAAGAGGATAAATATGTGTCGTTCATGACAACCACATAAATAAATACGAGTCCAGTACTTAGTACAGTTCCTTTCAGAATTTACTCGTGTTCTCCATGTTAACCCTGCATTCCCGCGAAACATTTGGCGAGATCTCCCACCAGGGGACGTCATGCGCAGAACGAGCCTGTTTTCGTCCACCGGAATGGCCTCCCTTATGTATTAGTACCATGCCATACTATTGGTAAAGACATTGATTGGGAATTCGTCAGGTTCAAGTTGAATGGCTGCGCCGGAGGCGCGACCAATTTCGTCGTTATATTAACGACAATGTTGAGTTTATTCACCGCGACAGTGGCTTTGTAAGCACGGCCTTCGTCTCTGATGTGCTACTGTCAAGACGTGAGGCGTGAACATCTAGTTCACTTAAATCCCCCTTGAAATTCGCCTTGGAGGAAGATGACTTAGTGGTGTTAGCACACGTGACCGGCAATTTGGAGATCCGAGTTCAAATTCCTGTCCAGTCAAATGATTTTTTACTCGGCGAAATTCAACTGGTCATTTTATTTGCTAAAGAAATGAGCGCTTCGAGCAATGGTCAGACTCTCCACCACCTGACGTCCAGTTTCCACTCAACTTACTATAGTTGATATCCGGATAGTGCCCCAAGTAAGTCATGGTGATGGGTTGTCCGTAATCTCCCTCCTCGTAACCTACCTCGCTTCCTCATTTGTTCTTTCACTTTATCCCACTTCCTCATCCTTCCTTTTCGTGCCGCAATTTCTAAATCCCTTCTTAGGATGATTCAGGAACCCATAAAAGAGCTGTAATCAGGCGTGCATTTTAAAGATGAGACTTATTTATTCTCTCGCTCTCTATTTCTCCTTTGCCTAAACATAATCTTAGACGCGAATCATTTTCGCTGAAGGGATTACACTAAAGGTGGCATTGGCTTCACTATATGAGTCAAGACAAATACTAAATTCCACATTTTTATGTATTCAGTTCAAAATATCTTGCTTCTGCTCATGAAATGGGTTGTTTCTTGGAAGCCAAAATTAAGATAAAAAATATGTTTGTTCCGTGGTTATATTTTTAAAAACCACATTACTCCGGACATAGGAGCCGACTGCAGTCCCATTTGCTTTGTATCGTACTACCGCACTTTGTCTTCAACTTTTACAGAAAATCTCCAAATACATGAGTAAAAATGGTGGTTGGATGCTTAAAATTTGTTTTTGGTCAGTTTTCTAGGACTTTTTGCTTCTGTTAAAAAGTTTAAAGTTAGAGTATAATAGAGTGGTAATAAGCTGTTCGAATTGGCATTTTTTTACTCAAATGTTAGCAATCTCCATAAGAGCCCATGTTAAAATCTCCACATGATAGCCTTAATTACGGTTAAACTAGCCTTGAAACCCTATTTTATTTTCATCTCAGTTAACAAAACGCACTCCATATATGTCCTTTTCAAGTTTACAGAAAATCTGGAGTAAGTGACCCCGACACCAGACATTTCTTTAATGGAGATTTCCGAGTTTTATTGGTTGACTGTCCATGTCTGATGTCACGGACCTGGTAGTTGATGTGGAAGTAGCTTTTCCCACTGAGGATATATATTTAGCCAAACCCACGATCTAGGCCTTAACAACTTTTCAAGCGCTTGATTATTGGAGAAAATCATTTCGCTAGGTTCTTGGACGTGTATGTTTGACGGGAAAATTGAGGACCGACCCATGTGGTACTGGAGTGCCCTTTTGTGTCTGCGATCAATCTGTAGTTGATGGCTCTGGTTCCAATAGCGACAGTGGTAGTTCTTTGTGCGCCTAAGAATATCGGCAGTAGCTAAAGTGGGTATCGGCCGGAAGGAAATATTTTTAGTTCGATGAACGAAGTCGTGATGTCAACTTTATTTTGTTCCTTCTTTAGGCGTTTTTGACTGGGGGTTATTTCTTGTGCGTCCCATTTTCATACTGAATTGGAAATATGTTGGAAATACAGAATCTTCAATACCATTAAGATTTCACGTTTCATCTCCCAAACAGAACACCCAGAGCGGCTCAGGCAGTGGCTTGAGTAACTTTTCTCTTGTAAAAAGTCAAACGGAATACCGTTTGCTGGTATACAATGGAATCACTTGTGATTACCATTCTGTGGTGAGTATTTGTAGTTGTTCGATTTTTCTTGCATTTCTTTCAAAATTTTTCGTATTTACATGATCGTCTGTTTAGGAAAATATAAATTGTTTGAAGAGGAAGATTTTAATCTAGCGGTTTGGATGTCGATACAAGTAATCGGTAGGAGTTCAGGTTCATTTTTCCTTTTTAATGGAATTATTAATTCTTCTGTCTTATTAAGCTTTGTTAGATGACCGGGGAGTATATTTCCCTTTGCAAAGCATGATAGCGGACAGTCAGTTACGATGATGATCAATTTGGTCTAGTTATGTGGATTTTTTTTACTGCAGTACTTTAAATCCTCGACAATATTTGGTGGAAAGCAGTCTTTGACTCACCATTGTTTTCACGACTTCCGTCACAATATGTGTTCCTGTGTGTACAGAACTTGGGTCTTTCCTGCCTGTGTTCAATGTTAATGGTGTAATACAGGGCTCTTGAATAGGTTTGCACTGGGAATCAGTGTACGGTTGAGTTCGCGGGGAAGAAGGACGTGAAACTGAGTCCTTCAGATGACACAAAAATGAAGGTAATCCTAGCCATCAAAAGTGTGACAAAATGCTAGAAATGTATTTTAATAAGTTCGATAAAAGGGTTTTATTCTCTCTAGTCTATAATATAATCGAAAAACTCATCTTTTGTTAAATCCTGCTCTGTCGTGTTTGTTAATTTTGTTTGGAATCCGCCTTTTGCATGATGTTTATAATGAGATCCCACAACAATATTGCAATGGATCTACGCAATACAAGGAAATTGCCCACTGTGTAACCTTTTTTATATAATATTTTTCACAATATACTGGAAATGTACTTATATACAATGGAATGGATAACTGTTTCGCGTGTCCAGAGGCACTGATGCATCAAAAGGAAAATTTATCGTGAGTTAGTTTCATAAAGTACGGAGGAATTTCAGTCTATACTAGTTATTTTAAGGGTGATTTTAAGTATAATCTATTACACTCGAGATCACATTAATTTTTTCATAACTTTATGTTTAAATGAGTTCGGTTTATTCGGGTTTTTCCCGCGTTGATTCAAATTAACGGACAACAATTTCGCTAACGTTACAGCTATGGTCGTTAGGTTCTGAAACAGGCCTTTCCGCAATCATTTATGCTTAAATGATTGCTGAAAGAAACTTAACTTCAGCCTCCTACCTTAATAACCAACCATACCTTACCTTAACCAACACTGGCTAATATCAGTCTGATCTCTAGTTGAATTGATTAATTTTAATGTTTGCTGTTTTGTCAAATACTATGTCAGTTAACAATAAGATATTGCTTGCGTATTATTCGGATTCGGAGATATGCAATCACTGTGTCTATATTAAAAATTTCAAATTTATACTAATTGCAAGTTACATCGGTACTTATTTCATCCTGATGACTTCGTGTGAAATGCAAAATCTGAAACTAGTTTGCGGCGTTTTTCTCTGCGTTTGACTGCGTTTGTAGTTTTGCGCCTTAGAATTAGTACGTACCCCGCCAATTTCCTTCGCATTAGCCTTTCATGACCTTATTTGTACGTGAAATTGTCACTGCACTACCCTTCTAGTAAATGCGGGTCCTGACGGACAAACTGCCAACCCCGAGGCAGTAGCCGCCTGCGTTATTTCCTCCTCCCATCTTTCCTAGGCAACTCAACGCGGAACCTTTGAGGCGTTTGTCTTCGAGGAGCTACCGAAACACCTTTGCTCCCTCCTGCCCGGCCGCCTGCTCGTCCTCCCCTTGGGAGGGAGCATCTCGGCGTGGAAGTCGAAAGCCCAAGTTGCGATGGAGGGGAGTGACTGTAGGGAAAGGGATTTCGTCCTTCAGGTTTTGATATATAAAGGGTTTCTAGCCCCTAAAAAGCTGATTCCAATGGTCTACTTTTAATAGGAAAAAATAACCTGAGACTTAGGAGAATAAACTCTCCAGCCAAAAAAATAGTTTTCCTTCTTAAAAGTCTGATATTTTGATTTTACAAACATTCGCAGCATAAATTATGGACCTTTGGTCGTGTATGACCTTATTTTCACACTTAGTAGTCATTCATTCTCTTGAAAATTGTGTTTTGCCTCGGAAAATGAGAATAACTGCCAAGTTAACCGATCATATGTCATGAGTATTTCGCAAATAGGACGCGATTTATACACATGGTACAAAAGCTACTTGCAGGCAAAACAGAAGCGAGTTCCATGCCCGTAGAAGGGGAACCATGGCAGATAGTATTCCGATTCCTAGAAACCTTGCATTATTGGACTTTGTTTCCTATGAGTTGCCATCTTTCACGAAGCGCAAGGGCATGACATCTAGTTTCCCTGAATCCCCCAACATTTCCACGATAATTTTGAAGCGAGGGTAGCGTAGTGGTCTGCCTTCTGATTCTGCTAGCCTAGGATCAGTTATTTGATTCCCGCTTCGGGCTGGTTTTCTATTGCGGCAGTTCTACGTATTTCATCGCCATGCTTTTGGCAGCGATGATATTTGAGTCGTCTGCTCTCCCTATCGATTCCAACTGCCGTTAAGTCCCTACTTTCTAATCGAAACATTGCTTGAATGAGAATTTTAACCATATTTCCATGAATAGGTTCTTCATGTGCTGTTTAATATCTGTTTCGGTGCTTGTGTGTACATGTTTACCCGACAATATAACAGTTATTTTATGACAGTTGCATAACAACTCACTAGCCGCGTCCCTATTGTGTCAAGCTGCTTCCGGACAGGGGCAGACTTCGCCACCAACTTTGTGCCATTGGCAATTGTAAATGTGCTAGAACCATAGGAGCATAAATATACAATTTTAAATGAACCAATCGATGGAGAGTTACTAAGCTTATTTTCAACTTCCGGACCGTAATAGCCAATTTTTTAATGCTTCCAGATTTTTAAATAGATTTTCAGCCCCCTTGCGCTTCAAAGACAGGAATTTTGATAATCCGCTCATATCTTGAAGCACAGTAATAGGATACATATCACGACTCTTCACTTAGATTCCAATACCGCACATTCTCTCCTTCACCTGTCCTGAGGTGTCGATGCATTACCAGCCTTTCCCCCTCTCTTCATCCCCCTGCCTTGTCTTCAGCGGACCAAGGAGGAGGAGCCCCGCCCGTTGGTATCGACGCAGGATATTCCCTCCTCCCCTCCCCTTCCGTCTTCACCTTCCCTTTTGAGAAGCGAGCGGTACGTACACCCGCCCCTTCCCCAGCTCCTCTCCGCTCTTCTCCCCATCCTCGCTCCGACTCTGAAGGATTAATTATAAACATATCCCGGCGCTCGTTTTCGCTCGGCTGGTCGTTTCGGGGAATGTTGTGTGTGTGTGTGTGTGTGTGTGCTGTGGCCGCGCATCGTTTTAATTGGACCCAAGGAGGTGAGCGGAAAGCGTTTTGGCATCCTAATTGGTGGGAGGGCGGTGGGTGAGGCTGTGTGCTACGGATTCTTTCTTCCCTCTCATAATTAAGGAGGAGAAGGGTTACTATGTTCTCTTGACGTATTGTGTGTCTAAGCTATACACTATGGAGAATTCATTGGGTATACTGCGGCCCGCTACAAGTAGCCCATCCAAGTCCTCGATGGATAGTTATTAGCTGTATACTATCTTTACGTTATTTAATGTACCAACCAAGGTTATAACACTTGATTGCTACTCATAAGGCTGTAATATCTGTTAGGACAAAAAGTAATGTATTCGAAAATCAACAAAAAGTTCTAAAGGTGGTTGGCAGGGATGTAGTCTATCCCCATTAAAGTTCAATTTGTTCAAGGAACCGGCAATAAATGAATTATTCGAACTTTATAAGAATGGTTTAAAAATAAATGGTAACTCCACAAAACCTCCGATTTGCAGACGATATAGTACTTATAGCAAAAGGTGACATTGAGCTACAAGATGCATTATATGTAATGAATCAATTTTTAAAAATACGTGGGCATAAAAATTAACTAAAACAAAACCAAATTTATGAAGTGTACAAGAGATGGACGACAGGAAGCTGTGATATATCTGGAAGGAGATAAGCTTAAGCAAGTCATTAACTTTAAATATCTTGGGAGTTATGTATCGAGTGTGTTCACATACAGCTCAGAAACTTGGACCTCAAGAAAAGCATAAAGGAGCAGATTGGAGGTATTTGAATTGTGGTGCTTTAGAAGAATGCTCAAGATTTCAGGGACAGAGAGAGCTACAAACTTCGAGGTTCTGAACTGAGTTGGGGAGGGGCGAAAATTGGTAGGTTCAATCTCCAGAAATAGATAAGGATTGATTAGACATTTGTTGCGGCACTCCAACTGGATGACTGCCTTGATGGAAGGGATGGAGGAGGAACGTGCAGTAATAGAAAGACCAGGGCAAGAATTCCAGTATGGGATTGGAGGAGGGAGGAGATATGCAGAAATTAAGAGACTTGTTCTGGAAAGAAAGATTTGATTGCCCACCAATCTTATGGCTGAGGAGTAGAAGAAGTCGAAAATTACTACCCAAACAAGAAATCGGACTAGAAATATGCCTCTGAATATATGTGAAGACTAGCGTGAATTGAAATCCGTTCTTCCAAGTTAAACCCGGTTTAATGGTAACCAACGCAAAATTGTTAAATGTGAACCTTAGATATTTTCCCGAAGTGGCGCTTCGACCTAAGTACAATATCCTCAAGACCAAGTTGTTATAGACATTATTTTTATTATTTATCGCACATACTGGCCCACTACACAAAAAAGGGTTTCCCAATTCGGTCTGCTCACCAGAGAAGATTTGCCATGTCTGCAATATAGTTCTCACCGGTGTTTATGTTTTCGTAAACTGTTGGATTTTTTTAATTTATTGGTTAAATTTTCTCAGTTATTGGTGAAGTAGTCGCAATCATTTCCGGCTAAAATATTTCATCTTGAATCAAGAGATCATTCTCTTGAATCAAGAGATCATTCTCTCGCCTGCTCTTGAAGGGTACGGACGTGTTCTCGGAGCGCTCCCTAATCCGGTTCCCGGCTGCCTACCTGCTCGCTGTGCACCTGCTGCTCAGTGCCTTGAAGCTGCAACCTTAGTGTAGTGATATATATATATATATATATATTAGCCGTAGTGAATTCTATTTCTCCTAGCTATATATTCCAAGTTATTTATTTATCGCATCGTTATTCACTTATTCGGTCGTTATATAGTAGGTCTTCTGTTAGTGTTAGTTAAGAGTGAGTTGTGTGTGTGAGTGAATCTCTTCACTGCCGTGTTATCCCGGTTCGTGCGCCGAGTGTGTCTGTCGAGAGTGCTTGCTGGTAGTGATAAGTAGAAGCCAAATTATTATCATATCTTAATTTTGTAGTTTGTTATCTCTGTTGTTTATCCTCACGTATATTTTCATACTATTGTACGTAAATTGTTATTGCATATCGTTAGTTTATGATTCTGGTGTTCGGGTAGTAAGAGAATCTTATTAGAATAGAACTTAATTATAACCTAACTCTTACTTAAGTACATATATTTTATTACTGAGTCTATAATATTCTTTTTATCATCGTTATTGAAAACTCTTTGTTTATTTTAGTTGTGAAGTTGTTTTAACTTTAGTAGTTTAGAACTTTTGTTTTGAACTTTTAGTTTTACGCCTAGTCTACTGATACTGAATAGTTAACTACATTTCTTTTCTTGTTGATTGATAGTTGTTTTTTTCTAGTCGTTAAATAGTTTACTCTCCATCTCCCTTTTTTATATAGTATATATAACGTTATTAAAAAAAACCTTTACCTAAGACCGTTTGTAAAACCATCGACTGATATTGTAATTTATACATATAGCCAGTTAAAGCCTCTTTAATTACTACTTTTGCACTTATTTAATATAATAACATTTAGTTAGGTTGAATCCAAAAACACAGATCTTTCTCGCGTTGTTCGTCAGTGCTTCAACCCCTCATAGCTCACTTGCGTTACATCACCTGTCCTTCCTCCCCTATCTTTAGCGTCCTAAAAGTGAAAGTCAGTTACCTCCCGCTGTCAGCTCCCTAGCCACTCCCTGCAGGAAATTATCTGCTAGGCCTTCAGCGTAAATTAAAAAAAAAAAAAAAAAAAAGGTTTTGTGATTAGGATGGCTTCCTTTAGGTCTGCTCTTAACCTCCTCAGGAGCTCACCCGATTGCGAGTCCTTAGGGGCTCGGATCGCTGGGCTTGAGAGGACGGTGGACGAGCTCCGTGCCATGGTGGAGCGGTTGGTGGCAAGTCCTGGAAGGTCGCGGGGGAATGGGGAGGGCCCAACACCCTCCAAACGTGTCAAGGTCCGGGGAAGCTCGGGCACTGTCACGGGATGGAGGGTGGAGGAACTTCCCCAGACTTCTGTGCCTCCGGAGGAGTCTCCCTCCGTTGCTTCGGACGCATGGATTGTGGCCTCAAGGCGTAGCCATGGGGTCACCCTCCGAAAACGGGGAACGGCAAGTGCGGAGGTTGAGCCGATCCCCGTCAGCAATAGGTTCGATGTGCTGGCGGAGGCTACGCCATCGGAACTAGCGCTGGGAGGTGGGTTGCCGAGAGGGAGTGACGAGGGAAGGGAGGGAATCTTAGTGATAGGTAGCTCGAATGTCCGGCGTATAGCGGCTCCACTGCGTGTAAAGGCCCGCAAGGAGAGAGGAGATGCACGGGTCACCTCCTGGTGTATACCGGGAGGAATGGTGCCACAGGCGAAGAAGGCGATGAAGGCGGCGGTCGGGGACAAGGGCTGCTCTAAGTTGGATGTGGTAGCCCATGTTGGGACCAATGACGCCGTGGATGTGGGATCAGAGGAGATTTTAGACTCTGTGAGAGATCTATGCTCCGAGTTCCGCCGTATTCGCGGAGGGTCGAGTCGCAATATGAGGCTTACCATATGCAGCTTGGTACCTAGGACGGATCGGGGTTCGATGGTTTGGAGCCGAGTGGAAGGCATAAACCAAAGACTCCGTGAAGTCTGTGGGAGCGAGGGAGCGGAGTTCTTAGATCTCAGGCCGGTGCTGAATTCGTGTCGGGTGCCACTAAACCGCTCGGGTGTCCATTATACGTACGAGGCATCGCAGAAGGTAGCGTGCAGGATATTTGAGCATACCCAGCGAGTTTAGCATAGATGGTAGGCAAGAGAGTAGGTCAGTTAGTGGGGGCGAAATCAGTGCTTTTCCGGAAAGTCAGATAATAAAGAGTACACAAAGCTTAGTGCCTAGGAAAATCTTAATAGATAACAATAAATTAGAAATATTTAGGGAAGAGAGTAGGTCAAATAGTGGGCCATTAAATAACATGCCACTCACCAGGATAGCAAAGAATAACAAGTTGACCAGACAACACAGTGTAGGTTTATCGGGACGGAAGAAAGCACAGAAAAAGGAAAAACGTACAAAACAAAACAACACCCATGAATTTCCAAACTGTAACTTTCCCAATAATTTAGAAAACACGAACCCCACAAATACAATAGGCAGACATATTAAAATAGAGGAATTTTCAGTAGTAGTAGTTAATTGTCGTAGTTTAAGAAGCAAGATACCTGAATTTCATCACCTTATAGAGAGTACTAATTCTGACATAATTATAGGAACCGAAAGTTGGTTAACAAGCGATATTGCTGATAGTGAAGTTTTTCCAGTAAATTTTAGGGTATACAGGAGAGATAGAGAGAGTCGACTGGGAGGGGGAGTATTTATCGCAGTTAAGAACACAATAGTCAGCAAAATAGAAGTGATTCCCCATAATATAATAGAAAGTGTATGGTGTTCCATTCAATGTGCTAATTCGAAAGTAATATATGTTTGTGCCTACTATAGACCACCCCATTCCGATGTACACTCAGTATTAGAACTCGAGAAACAGATCAGGTCCATTAATTCCCATAGTAACGAACGACAGATAATTGTAGGTGGAGATTTCAATACACCATCGATAGATTGGAAAACATGCAGTCATAAGTCTGGAGGTAGGGACAAAGAAATCTGCGAGTCATTGCTTAACCTGTTCGCATCACACGCACTACATCAAATAGTAAATTTGCCTAATAGAGGGGAAAATGTTCTCGATTTACTTGCCACAAACATCCCTGAAAAAGTAATTAAAGTTGAAAATGTCGATGGAATAAGTGACCACAAGGTAGTATACGTAAAATTTTCCCTGAACACTGAAAAAAATTTTAAATTAAAAAGAAAGATTTACCTTTTTAGTAAAGCAGATTTGAACGGATTTAGGCTTGACTTAAATACATCTTTTGAAAAATTCGAGAACATTAGCAAAAACAGCAATACAGACAATACATGGAAAGAGTTCCTCCAAATTACACGGTCACTTGTCAACAGATATATACCTCATAAGTATAAGAGCGAGAATAGGGAACCAAGGTGGTACAACGCGGAGGTTAGAAAATGTTTAAAACGCCAACGAGTTAGCCATGCGAAACTAAGAAAAATGAAGAAAAATGTAGCTAATAGCGACCTAAAAAATACCATCGAGCATTATAAAATTTGTAAATCAGCCGCAAAAACAGCCCTTAGAAAAGCGTTTAGCGAATTCAAGAGAAAAGTACTTGGAGAACAACTAGAGGGAAATCCGAAAGCATTTTGGTCATATGTTAGGGAAGTACAGGGAACTAAAAAGTCAACGGTTAATTCCTTGAAAAACGATAGAGGCGAAATAGTAACTTCCAGTTTAGATAAGGCAAATTGTTTGAATTACTTTTTTCAGAGTGTTTTTAATCAACCTATGCATAGTTTCCGCGAAACCATACCAGGCCGATTTCAACAACCAATGCCCCCAATCGATATATCTTGTAGCGGAATCGTATCCTTACTAAGTAACATTAGCCCGAACAAGTCCTCAGGTCCTGATGAAATTCCAGCTCGTGTTTATAAAGAATTAGCTCTTGAAATGGCTCCGTATCTTAAAGTAATATTTAACAAATCCCTCGAAGAACACGCGGTTCCCAAAGACTGGAAGATAGCAAACGTGACCCCAATTTATAAAAGCGGAGATAGGGAACAGCCATGTAATTATAGACCAATATCATTAACGTCACTATCATGTAAAATTATAGAGCATATAATAGTTACATCAATAATGGGACACCTCGACAGCCAGGATTTATTAATAACAAACCAGCATGGGTTCAGAAAAGGACGGTCTTGTGAAACTCAATTAGGTCTTTTTGTGCACGATATTTTAGTTTCCGGAGAAGGTAACGTACAGGTAGATGCAGCGTTTCTTGACTTTAGAAAAGCTTTTGACAAGGTTCCCCACTGTAAGTTACTCGCGAAGTTAGCATCATACGGAATAGACAGTAATATAGTAGGCTGGGTAGGAGATTTCTTACATGAACGCGTTCAAAGGGTGGTATTAGATGGTGTCAGCTCAGGCGAAGTAAAAGTTACATCGGGTGTTCCCCAGGGAAGCGTGATAGGCCCAATTTTATTTCTTCTGTACGTAAACGACTTGAATAGTGTAGTAAAAAATAGCAAGCTCCGTCTTTTTGCCGATGATGCAGTAGTGTATAAAGAAATTAGAAATGAAGAGGACAGACAGTGTTTAGCTAAGGATTTAGATGCGATTGATGATTGGTGTGATAGATGGCAGCTAGAATTAAATTTGAAGAAATGCGCGATTATGAATTTTTGGAAAAAGAATGGCCTTCCCCGGAATAATTATAGCATCAAAGAAAACAAAATATGTAACGTAGAATCAATTAAATACTTAGGCGTCACCATCAGTGAAGACATGTCATGGGGGAAACACATCAGGGAAATAACTAGTGTAGCAAACCGTAGATTAGGATTCGTAAAAAGGGTTCTAGGCAAATGCGATGAGAGAGTCCGAGAAAGAAGCTATTTTACACTTGTCAGGCCTCATTTAGAATATGCCGCTAGTATATGGGATCCGTACGAGGAAGGTATGATAAAAGAGTTAGAGCGCGTGCAAAGGAGATCTGCTAGGTTTGTTAAATGCCGTTATGATAATTGTATTAGTGTTACGAGTTTAATAGAAGAACTAGGATGGGAATTATTATCAGAACGCAGGTTAAAATTTAGGTTAAACCTTTTAAGTAAATTCGAAACCGATTTGTTCACAGATGACGTTAGATATATATTAAGAACCCCTGTGTATTATGCTAGGTTTGACCATATTAACAAAATTAGAGAGATAGATTGTCGTACCGATAGATTTAAAATGTCATTTTTCCCGCGTACCATAAGAGAGAACAATAGGCAACGTAGCAAAAGGGATAGGTAGGTGAAACATAGTTAGAATAGTCTGTAGTGCATGATGCATGTAATAACTACCAATAATCCCTTCCTTATTATGTAGATTTTAACCTGTACTATACCGTAGTAACTAATATTCTATTGTAATAACTACTGCAATTACTTTCAATAACTAATAATCTACTGTAGTAACTAATAAACTATGACCCTATTTTCTAGCATGTCTACATTATATATCCTACTTACATGGCAATAGTGCATGTTTGGTGATCTTCACCCCCTGCCACACACCCTCGTGGTGGCTCGCAGGGTATTACGTAGATGTAGATGTAGATGTAGAAGAGGTAAGAACACCTTCAAAGAACATGTATTTGATCATTGTTCGATAGTATCAAAGGTGAAAACTGAGGTGGAAGAGTCATTTTCCTGGTAATTTAAGAGGAACTATTAGAGTTCTGTTGAACTTTATCATTACGTTAGCCTATGATAGAATTCGATTGTATCGTGGATCTTGATAGAAGGCTGTTAGTTGATTTAAAAAACTGCCAACTATTTGGGAAACCTCAATCTTGTAACTTTATCTGGTAATAATGTGATTTCGGGCCTTTGCCAAGTACAAACCAATAATGTGAAATACACTGAGATAAAATCAAGAGAGGATATCATTGGAACTTCGCTAAATAGCCAACAGATCTCAAAACACTAGAGTAAGTGGTGTCGGATTTTTTTAGTTGGTATATCAATGTATAAAATTGATAAAATACATAACAGACCCTCTTGTTCTATTCAGAACGGACTATAGAATTTCTTGATGAAGCAAAAGCATCACAAGGATGAGATTTGACTGTTGAAATTTCGGAGATACGTATCCGATGCTTCAGCAAGTGGAGAAGCACATCATGGCACGTATCTGAGATAACACATCCATTAATAACTTTATTTCTTTAGCATCGGCACTACGGCACAATATTCTTTTCCTTTTTTTCTCTAATTTCTCCCATTGAATTGTGATACCCAATATTTCCTTGCGGGTTAAGCTTCATTGACAGAGCATAATGATTCTTATTTTATTACCATTTTTACGTAGCGGAAAAATAAATAATTTTCATAAATTTATAACATTTTCGTTCATCTAAAAATGGAGGTATTTACAAAGGGTTGAAAATAAATGATCGCGTTTGCTTTTTCCATTGCTGTCAACCCAATTTGCAAATCTTTTCTTGTTCTTCATATCTGCCCCTAGTGTAATAGGAATAATGTTAGTTAACCTATAGCTTATCTCACGCATCAAATGTATTTTTTCACTAATAGGAGCTTAATACTGAGAAATAATTTAAATATGCTTTGGGAGATATAATATTTAGCTTGAATCGTAACTTAAAAAATAAATTGCAGAGAATTATATGTGCTAAAATTCCAATAGAAACGTCATTGTCAGTGAATGCAAAATGCAAAGCGAAAAATCCCCATCCTAAAAAAATAAATAATATGGATTTTCCCCTGAATTTTGCTTTTTTTGACCCGGTTGGCTGCTCTTCGGGTATACTTGTTGATGTAGTCATATGGACGATATAGAAAACATAGCCTTTCTTTTTCCGGCCTTGTAAGTGGCTTAGCTTTTTCCCCTCCACAATCGACCTACTTAACGAACGCAGCTCGTGAAAATCCTCAGTGCTCTGCAGCCATTGTGAGAGCCGTGGCCACCCCACCGCTCCCTCTGTGCCCGAGTCCACGGATAGAGCGTCTAATGGGATTTCCCCAGGGCTCCTTCTCTCTTCTTCTACACAGCACCGACTTCAATTGGGTTCTGCCTCTTTTTCTTCTTGTTTATCCACGGGATAGCGGCGCAGCGCGTGCCCCGTAGAGATAGTGGTCGGAGGAAATGAGGCAAGGTGAAAGGATTGACCTTGAAACGTGAGTCCACTTCCGTCCGGGCAATCCCTCACGTGCCTCGATTTCCCGGTATCATCCTCGTCTGTGACCCTTTCTCTCTGTTGCCCACCCCTGGCCTCGTCTTTGCTCCTTTTCTTACCTCGGACCGAATTATCAAGCCGTAGAGAACATCTGTCAGGCTTTGCACTTCAACTGGTTAATAGATGGACGGTCCCCGAGTTTGTATCAGCTTAGCATTGAGATGTGAATTTAGACATATGGACAGTCACGAATTTTGGTGAAATAGTATGCCCAAATCGGGAGAACGATTGCGTGGAGTTAATTTGGTGGATTATTGTATGGCATAATTTTCAATTTTCTCCAATTTACTCCCGCAATGGTTTGGCCTCCTTTTTAATGTATTTTTATCGTAATCATATGCTAAGTGTAAACTGAGATTGACATAGTCTTCATGCTCGCCAGTTCCATTAGAAGTCTTAAATATTTTATTGCAGCCTCAGCTGCCTCGTGTACCGAACATTTGATTGATGGTTTGAATCACAGCTTGTTTTGATTTTTTCGAGGAAGAATCGTATCTAATATGCCTTAGGTTTATTCAAATGGTCACTAGCTTCATGGTGACGGCTTGTTTGGTTCTTTATTGCCGTTGTAAATCTTTTTTTCCGTTTCACTTGTACGTACGTTGTTTTGTTCTCTCAACAGTGAGGTGGGAGGAGTACTTCACATCATAATCGTTTTTCGAGTAAAAATTTCGACTTCATCATATACCTGTGACGTTTCTAGTGAAGTTCATATAATAAGATTGTTTTTAAAAATTAATTTACATTTTACATGTTTATCAAAGCATATACGTTTTGCCTCCATACTTATAACTAAGGGAATTTTACTTTCTAGCTTTTTCCCATAATTGCTGCAATACTATCTTTTTACAGCCTGCATTTTGCTTGAAATATCCGTGAATGTAGTCTCTTAAATAACATATGTATAGTATGGCTGGAAAAGAATTTGAACTTTTTTTATTGCTATTTCATGTTTATTAGTCATTTCTGTGATTTAAAACCTTAGATCTTGTACTAATAATGTCAAAATTAATACTGGCAGTATTATGCTTACTTTGTGCAGTGTAA
The DNA here is from genome assembly GCA_963169105.1 of Ceriagrion tenellum. Lineage (NCBI taxonomy): Eukaryota > Metazoa > Arthropoda > Insecta > Odonata > Coenagrionidae > Ceriagrion > Ceriagrion tenellum. The sequence goes on along the minus strand of OY720636.1, from coordinate 31,990,422 downwards.
ATATGCATCATATCTCTTAATCTTAGTTTGAGAGACTTAAATTTGATAGTATACTTTGGTAGACTTTGTTTGAGAATAATTTGATCATAAAACTATATAGACGAGCTAAACCTTATATTTACATAGAAATACAATGACGGATAATTTGATCGTCGGATGATTGTAGCATCATCGCCTGTTTGCGAAACGTGGGGTGATGGAGGAGAAGGGGTAATGAACAAAGGACGCGGTATTTGTCGTGCCATTTTGAAAGGGGGCATAAAGTGAAAAAAAATCATAGGCCTTATCATAGCAATATAGTAAGTGTGGAGGAAAAATATGGACTAAATAAAAATGTTTCAGACCAGGTGGACTAAATAATGTGTGCAATGAAAATCTCATGCCAGAGTCGAGGCAAAAATTAAAAGGTTTACGTTTTATAACTTGAGGAATACCGGTCAAGGCTGATAATTTTTACCTCGGTGGATTTTCGCACATTGGTGCATCGCGGCTGACTCCGTAAGAGTTAATCCGTGGCTTATCCTGGGTGACTCAAAATCAGTTAAAATAGAGGAAGCGAACCTTCGTTGCCCTAAATGTTGGTGGAAAGTATTTTGAGCTGAGGGTTTGTATGCTTTACCACGAATGGTGTTTTGCGCGTATATAAGTTGTGTCTGATAGACGTGTTAGACATTAGGTTGAATTCCCGTATGATTTAACGTCTTAAACTTCCTGTCTGTGCTTCTCCAAACTGGGAATCATGAAGGATAGGACCAAGTCTGTTGAGTTCCAAAACTGTATAAGGTGGCATTTCACATGGCACAAGTAAGGTAGCAAATGAAAAGTACTGGCCGGGAGGAAGATGCAGTGTTGTGAACGGATGATTATATCAGAATCTTTGTAATAATATAAGTTCATACAATTGAAGAAGAAAAAAGAAACATTTTTTTAGGTGTGATTACGATTGGGAATTACGCTTAGCCCTAAAGATTTTAAGTAAAACTAATGCTGGGCACCTACCTATTTCCGCCAGTCGTACAAATATAATAAAATTTCCAAGTTTCCACATTTTGCTAGCGTCACTTATGAGGAGTGCTTGTCCAAATGGAACATAATCAACAGATGAACCAAGTCTGTGGAGGCTAACAGCTCTAAAAGCAAGTATCTCGATGGATTGGGGTAAATGGAACGCTGAGAAGGTTCTTCTGTGAAAAGTTCCCTGAGTATCTCCGCAGGGCATCTACGATTACTCGGAAAAGAAGAGGCCATCGCCGCTTCGGTAGCTTCCACCTACTCTCGGATTGGCGTTGCGTCATGACTTAAAATCCATTTCCTCCTAGTTTCGAAATGATGTTTGTAGGTTTGTGGTGACCTATATATCTTCGCTACATAATCCCCCCTCGGCCTTCTTTTTGAACTGCTCAGTCCGCCTTGACCGCCCTCTGCGTAGCAACTCGAAGCAGATCAGCAGGAAGGAATATCGAATTAAGGCTCTATTCTCCACCTCCCATCGGGCACAAGGATTTGAGATATTGGACGCGCTATATGAAGTTTGAAGTGTACGTGACGACAAATTTTCGAACGAACTCACGATTTATAACCATATGCAAATGCTTCCCCCTCAGTAATTTATTATTGCCCTCCTAATAAACAATAATTTTTAAACAGTTACTTCATCCCTCCCCAAAGTCAAGATGTGATCAAGGGTGAAAAAAAGAAAAAAATCCAATATTGGTTGCTGAACGTGCTAACACCAGGGAACATAAATAAGCAGTTTGCTAGTTTGGAATTTCAATATTTCTGATTCTTTTTGTAAAAAAAAGCAAGATACGCCATAAACGAGCATAAGCGAACACTAGCAAGAAAATGTCTAATCAAACTTACAGAAGTATTCCCAAAAGACATGACGAAAATGAAAAATCTCTTAGTATAATCCACGTACCATAGTATATTCATGTACCTTTGAAAACGACTGCAAGGCAATCGAAACCTAGGTCGGGAGTATAAAGAGAGAGGGATAAAAGTTTTAAGTGTGGAATACACTGAGAGATTTTTCTTTTTTATCATGCCTGCAGTAACATTCCACAAAGTTACGCCCTCAACTATTAAGTTTATTAGTACCGTTTTTAAAAATCAAGATGGCCTATACAGTAGAGAAATATAAATATTTGACATTCCACGTCAGTTCAACAGTGAGTTGACCCTTGGTGTCTCCGATTCGAACCAAAATTTTTGTGTGAGTTTCATCTGGCGTTAAATGAAAAAGTGTAGATGCGTTTTTGGAAAACAAAATTTGGCAGATTTTGAGACGAACAAAGTTTCGACCATTTTGCACTTAGGCCTTTATTCTTTTTGCTATAGGTATCTCCTGAACAAAAATAGCTAGATAAACGGTTGTCTTATTCTGTTTGCAAAAGATTATAGAGCAACAGTGTGTTATCAGTTTTGTAAATAAACTAAATTTTATTGAAATTGTTTAAATTTTATGTTTTTAAATTTCTTTGAATCGTTTTGTAATTTTGGTTCTTAGACCTCAAAAATAATGTGTTACAGATTTTTTCGGTATCAGCTGTGAAAATTAAGGTATAGGGAGCCTTTTCTAAACTGTTGCTGAAAAAAATATTGAAAACAGATGTTTTTAATTGTCACGTCTTTCGACGAAGTTATTGGCGCGATATTTTTCATCAAAAACACTTTTTGCTTAACATCGCTCTTCGTCGGAAAATTAGATAAACATTTTTCAAGCAGCATATTGGCCGTTCCAGGCTCAGTTTACATTTTACATTTTGAACCCGTTGTAATAAGAGGTGAGTGTGGCCTTGGGAGAAGGATTTTCACGGTAGTGGGGTGGGCTGGGGGTATTTTTATTTGGGCGCGCTTCGGGAAGAAGGATTGCCCCTCACTATTGGGAGTGGGTCGTGAACATTTAAAGTCTAACATCTCCGGACCAATGGACTACTTCTTTTCGGTCCACTAATCTTCATTCCACGTGGGCCAATGTCAATTGACCTTCCCCTTTCTCCTCCTTCGTTTTCCTTAAGCTCTGCTTGGGGCCGAAGGCTACGAGGGGAATTTTTAATTTTTCTGCAAACAAATCGTGGTCCACCTAGAAAAGTAAAGAAAAAATTCTTCCTCATTTTTTGCTGTAATACAGCTTTTCCCCTCTGCCTTACGTCACGTTTAGCTGCTCCGTATTAAATTTTTAAAGCATCCATTCAACGTGTAAATATCTCCCGGACATTCCATTCTGCAGGTGGGAAGTTGATTTACGTCTCAATCTCTTTACTCCACGAGTTTGTGTCGTATCTCATTTTTTATATTATAAAAGGGTATTAGTGAGGGAGGATACAATGGTGTGTTAGGATAGGGTTGGTCGAAAAAGTCGTGGGTGAATACAGTGGAAGCAACTCAAACAGAATGAAGATGGATATTCTTTAGCACCAGCATTATTTGAGTGTAATTAAGCAAAATTAAGCAGAAAAGTAAGAAAGAATATGAGTTTTTTGGAGAAATATTTACTCTATAATAAGATTGTTCAAAAATATGTACATGTGTGTAAAAAGAGTATATTAAAGCTATTATTATTATTATTGTGGATTTAACATGGACATGATTGTTTTAGGAATAGAATGTATATTTTGAGTCTCTTTCTTTTCCTTGAATACTGTGACTATCTTGAATATTTTTAGACGATATAAGAAGGCAGAGAGAGGAAGCTAGGAGATATTTTTTAAAAATATTATGTTACTTTTGTCCATCTCATGACCTTAATCCTTTGCCGTATATTTCCACTATGTTTTATACCAATAAAATCATATGCACAAAATGGGATGTTAGTCTGTTGAGATTTGAGAGGTGCATTGGCTAAGGGTAGATGGTATGCCATTACTATTCTCAATTTAAAAGTCTCCATTAGCTGGGAATGTCACTTCTGCTACTAGGAGTGATTAGATTGAGTATTTCAAAGTACCATATTCCAAGTCACTCATAATTTACGTAAGCACAATCATTTGACAATGGAGGTATGGTGGTTACCGGATGTTTCTGCACAGAATGCCGTGATGTTTTGATCATGGATCATAGCTTAATAAGAGTGGTATTTTTCTTTGCAATTCCTCAACTTTTATGTACACGTATATAACCACTATTCATTTTCCTTCTCTTCACCTATTTCTATTTCTCCCATTTTCAAAGTAAACTGCGATCTAATATCTGTCACACATTTAAGATCACGTTTGAGAAAACGCGAATTTAGACAATAAAGCAATAAACATTTTAACTTACCTATTATCTATAGGTTCTTTAATTCCTTTGTAATTCTTTGGATTTTCACTATTTTTTCATCTAATGAATCGATTATTAACGATATTCGGGTCCGTCTGGGTGGGAGCTGTTTCATATATATGTAAGTTTTAAGCCAATGAGTCACTTCTCGAAACCCCGGGTTTCTCACACCGCCCCACGAAAGCCTCCCGTTATATTTTCTCTTCGTCTCCCTTCACCTATTCAGTCCCTTCTCCCCTCTCTTTGAGCTCCATTGTGCTGGTAAGAAGAGAACAATATATATTACCCGGTTGTTCTCGGAAAATTCCATTGTTTATGCGCTGAGATGACGTGGGGGTTAGGGCTGTGTTAAGGCGGAGGAAAAGGAAAAAAATGTTATCTCGCAATGCTCTTTAAAGGGTCGGGGATTCGTTTTTTGGCGGGGGCGATGCGAAAGAGAGAACGGTCATTGCTGCCAACTCCACGAAAATTAAAGTGGGGTGAGGAATGGTGGGAAGGAGGGGGAAGGAGAATGCCTGTGATGCATTGCGACCGGAGATATAATAGGTTAGTGTTGCTCAATATCGCGAGGTCTCCTCATTAGTGGGGTTGGTAAGTGCGCATGATGTTATCTTTCCAATGATAAATCATTTCAATTAATCCGGGTGGAAAAACTTTGTAAAGTCATTTTATTTAAGGTGTATTTTGCGAGGTGGTGAACTGCGAGACAAGCGCACTTTTCTCATCAGCGTTTCCCTCTTTTTCCCCGAGCTGCTATCTCTCCTCCATCGTTCATTGTTCCTTGAAATGAGATAAATATGAGTGAAAGAAGACGCGAGCTTACGAACGCGATTCTGGTAATAATTTTATATTGTCGTGCGACTTAATTACTTCCCGAGTCTTCCTCGATCAGCAAATAGAAAATGTTTAGAATAGAAATGTCAATTATTTGCCGGAAATTCACTGCCTTGTCATGCAACGTTATTACTTCCCAAGTCTTTCTCGATCAGCAAATAGAAGATTTTTTGTACAGAAATGGCAATTATATGCCGAAAATTCTCTGCCGTGATGTCGAAATATTTTTTCAGTTGTTTCCTCATTTCTTGTGATAGTAACTTATGGATATCATGGAATGTTTAAAAAAATCTATCGACACCAACTTAGATGTTAAAAAATAAACTCCATAATTATTGGAAACTCATTCTTTGACATCTTACAAATTGATAACAATATCTCAACGACTTTATGGCTTTGAAATAACGCCTGGGTCAATCCATACCAAGTGGTCGAATTCCTACTCCTCATTTTGGAAATAAAGTTAATGTTAAATAATAAGTAATTCCAGGTTGTTAGGCATATGAGACTGTAAAATTAAATGTAAGTAACATGATAAGTTTCTTTTCATTGTTGTAAATTTATCCTTAATAGGGAAAAAAAGTCATTTCAAAACTAAGGAAATTCTCTTCACCGAGATATGAAAATGCCCGCCAAATGTTTACTGGAAGGAATTAAAATGAAGTAGAAGTTCTTTCGAACTGTCGAAGTGAAAGACTATCGTATCTGAAAATATAAAATTTGTCTGAATTGGTCGAGATACCAAATTGGACCCGTTGGAATGAATTGACCCGCAAGCTAGATAGCTGAATGGTTAAGGTACGTTCAGGTAAATAGGATTGCTCCACATTTATTAGATGGGACATTACAAAATTAACTTTTAGAAATACACTGATGACTTTATATTGCCTAATAGTGCATGAAGTTGCAATATTAAATTTTTAATCATTCCTTGCCAGTAATTTCACTTCATTAACCCGCATCAGTATCAGAGGTATTTTCATTCAGAGTAATCTCGATAAACTCACGTTCTGGATAGGTAGGAGTGAAATGACCTTGAGAAGTGCGCAGTTAACGTATCGTTTTCGCGTCTAGCATATGTTACCGATAATACTTGAATGAATAACATGAAACCCATTGATGCGTCTTCTGTTGCCAGCAAAAGGAGAGTGGAATTGATTATCGTTCTCTATTCTCTTGGACTCTCTGCGTAGTAGGAGTTTGCAACTTTAGACGCTGGAGTTTTGGATATCAGTATCTAATCTGCACGGGAAAGTTGCATAAGCTAATGCCAGATATCGATGCCTTAATGCTTGAGTGCGACGCAATGGTGACCAAGAAGAAGCAAGTCCGCGCATGAAGTGTGTTTTCTTGCAGTGTGCCTTGGCGGATGCTAAAAGCTTTCTGCTACTTCCTTTGATACTTGAACAGATGTCTTCGGAGAAGAAAGGTTCGCTCAAGGTCGTATGTGTGCATGCTTTGTCTCCGCTAAGCAACGATATCGACATGGCTACGAGGGTGCCTCAGATCACAATGTAGCACGTTGGAGTGCATTCCGTATTTAGTGGATAGTATTGGCTCTTATGGAGATTCATTTTTTGTGTAAATCTCCTTAAGGCCGTAGATGCGGTGTTACCGTTTGCAGTAGGGAAATGACCAAACTAATAAACTGTACACTTGACTGCACTTCAAAGTCTTTCAATATGCAAATATGATTCCTAGAAATCAATTATTTGAATAAAGCGCATCGTTAGATATGGTTACCGCCGTGGACTAGAGGTCTGCGCACTAAACATAAATTTGGCAATATTATGCTCCATAAGGCGCATTCTATGAACTAAATGTTGAACGCTATATGGATTCGACTCAGGGAAGAGAACAGAGGGGGAAGTAGGAGTGGAGAAGCGCCCTGTTTGAAGCCGGCTCCGAGGGTAAGGAAGGCGTGCGGGAATTGCGTGCTCTCTAGGAGATCAAGGAGATGTTTCAGCTCAGCGGCAAAAAGGGAGAACACGGGAAGAGTTACTGCAGATTGGGAGCGAGAGAGAAGAGAAGCCGTAGTGAGTGCGGGAGTGAAAGCGAGAAGCGGTGGGAATGGTGGAATAAGATCTCGACGAGTGGGTTCGGGCATGTGGGGCGAATGGGGGGAGGAGGGGGAGTGGAGAATAGTGGGAGAGAAAGGAGTGTGTGGGAGATCTTCCCTTCCCTCGAGGAGAGACGAATGGCTGGAGTTAAAGGAACAATGGTCCCAAGATTGAAGGGAGTAGGAATGCTGCGGCATTTCGGATACGGGCGAAGTGTCGTGTGGTGCGGGGTGTGGTGGGAAGGAAACTGGGGGTGCGAACGTGGAGATAAAAGGGTTGAGATAGGATGCGAGGGAAGAAGAAGGAAGGGGGTAGGGTGGGAGGTAGACGGGGTGGAAGTTGCGGATGGCGACAATGGGGAGGGGCTGAGGGAACTAAGCGAAGGCGTGCGGTGGGGTTGAGATACTGGGAGAAGGAAATAGGCAACATGAGGTGTTTCTTACTATATTGATTGAGATATTCTGGTGACATCGTTCTGCTCTGCGCAGCAGTGTGATATATTGAACTAGGCCTACCATATCAGTTTTTGAAAGTAGTTATATTTTTGAACATTAGTATTATATTATACATCATTCCAATGGCACTTTAGACAATCTTTATTAATTTATATAAGTTTTGAAAGCTTTTTTTAGTGTACTGTCGCGCAAAGTTTTGTTTTTAAGTATGTACCAGGAAACGATAACCCAATAATAAAGCTCATTGCTTTAAGAATTAATTTGATAATATTTTTCTTTATAAATTTAGTTGTTGTGACACTATGTTTTTTAATATTGTAAGCTGATTGTATATTTTCAGATGTTAAGATTAAGATTATTTTTTTGACTATGCAACCTGTTGAATGATGGTAACTCAAACATAGGCTAGCCTTTTGGGAACTTAAGCTCCACAATCGCGCGTTTGAAGCAGTTTTATTTTCAATGCTTATACTTTCTTTACTAAAACTGGCAAGTACGTGTGTCAAATTTCTAACGTGGGTTTCATAATCGAAGAGCAATTGTGCTTTGTGGTGTAAGTCCATATTTGCATTAATGGTTTCAACTTTCAATTATATTTAACAAAGATCGACCCTATTCTTTTAATTGTTACTCTTTACTAAGAGTTTACTGAATAAAACTTTTCCCTTCTTTAAAGAAAGGTGTGAAAAGCAAGAAATTTATTGCGTCTATAAACAGTTTTGGGTGATATGTTACTTAACTGAAGTTTGCACCAAATATCAACAGCTATTGCAATGCTATAATTACAGATCAAGAAGCGGTCAAAATATTAGTGGAGGGAAAACTTCGAAGAAGAATAGAACATATTACCTCCAGTTAAGAGCAAGATTTCCCCGATTCGTGTATCGGGCAATATACATTTTGAAGCATTAAGATGGTTATTAGGTATACCTATTTATGTGAATATGAACCTTAGTATAATTCAGTTTTGTATTTGGCTACTGCTTATTGTACGCCGGGAACACATCAATCATCATTTTATTCTTTATATCCTGAAGTGATCTGAGAAATCCTTTGAATAAGTTTTACAATTGCAAATGTTTTGGCTATATTTTATGTTTTATAAATTTTTTGAAATGTACGCTTATCATTTTATATTTTTGGTTGAAATCCATAAAAACATAAGGAATGAAGAAGCAATATGACTTTAAGAAGTGTGTAGTGTCTGATACCAATATTTTATAAACCATTGTTCCCTTGGGTCCCCAAGTTGTGGGTGCTAAAAATGAAATTTAATGTAATCGACTGCCGTTCTCTACTACGGAATTGGCTTTTGACGAGCGTTGCCCTATCAGTATTTCTCCAGATGCCTACATTCTCAACACGTTCTTAACCTTGTTCCTCTCCGCGGAGTCCGTTGAGGGAAGCGGATCCGCTATAATTCTATTAATCTAATGCAACGTTGGCAAATTAGGTCAGTATGCTGGTTAATGCGACTTTTTTTTCTTAATTATTGCTCTGATTCCTTATCAAATTTAACAAACTTAATATATTTATTTCACTACCCTGCTCATTATTGCTTTAGAATTATTGATTTGGTGTTCAATTTACAAATATCGAATATGAGTGAATACAAAGTAAATATATTAATTGACATCAGTTATGAAATATTTAGTCCAGGCACAGGACAAAATCATTACACCTAAGTATGATTGGCAGTGAAAACAATTATATTTTACCAAATTGGTGGGGCGTCCCCCAAATACCATGCATCGAATTCTAAACCAGATCAAATTAGAAATAATGACTGGGCAAAATAAAATTTTAAAATTATAAATCACAGATAAATAATAAAAGGTGGATATCTACGATACTTCGATGATGTTTCCCCGGCGAGTTCCAATATGGCTTCCCTTTCCGGGCTGTGTGGTCCAAGTTGTCACGGCCAACTCTCGGGTGTCACGATGCTATGATGCACCATACGATGACTGCCAGGCACTAATATTTTCTAATCAAACAAGACTCTTGAATATACCACGGAGCAGCTTAACTCAGCGTCTGCCCCCGTCAATAGTTTCAGTATCAGTCCCCAAATACGTCCGTTCCCGTCAAAATATCCATTAGCTGTCCCCTAATGCGTCTCTCCTTCCACTTCCTTTGGTCAAAACCACTCCTACTCGTATTGTTAGAACATCGTTCCCCAAACTTCTCTCTCTTCCAGAAGCGTGGCTTCTATTGTTTTTAGCCGCGTCAGAGCCTTACTGCACGTTATCAATAATATTCAGGTTTATGTTATGGTGTTAAAACTATTGTTGTCTGCTGGCCGTAAAGAGAGAATATTCAAGGTTGACGTTGAAGGTCATTTCCAGGTTATATAACTTTGCCTATCAAAATTACGAATACCAACTATAACATATAAGAACTGGAAACGAGTACTAGCAGTGAATACATTATACTTTGTGTTGGCATAAGACACAGAAGATACCGAGTGACTATTTTCCAAATGCAAGGTATTATAAACAGAATTTCTAAAGTGCTATTTAAGTTCTTTCCAATGTGCTGTTGAAATCCCTTAGAAGATATGTTAACTCAATTGAAAAGTGTTAACCAAGAGTTTACGGCCATGCTAGCATTCTATTTGCTGGTATGGTTATGTTAGGTCGATATGTGCATTTAACGCGTCTCTGGATTACCGTTAGAATGAATGAAGGAGTTGTATTAGCAGAGGTAAAGTTCCGTAAACGATTTTCCTTGTAAATTTGAATCTATCTTATTTTGTTGGTTGATAAAATCAAAATAATACAGTGATGCGTGTAGAAACGTTTTACTCTGGCGAAATTTAAAATGCTTCAGTGTAGAAGTTTTGCATGGAATTCCGGGGCCAAAATTGTAGTTGCACGCAAAATTCAACGTTAACTTGGCATTTGTAATGAAACGTAAATTGGATATGCGGGTTTTCTTGGCGATAAAAATTGCCTATGTGATGGGAAGTAATTGCCGAAAATTGTAGCCGTTGGCTTCTTATGTCAGCGGTCTCGTAGAGGGCAGGAAATAGTGAAGTACACTGCCCTTTTACATGCAAAGGACTCGTATGTGGTCGTGCCCTTGAAAATTTTATGGAGAAATAGCTCTCCATGAAGCTAAGTGTACTGAAATGGTTAGGAATCATTTTAGCTCTAAAGGATCACAATTATACGATACCTTGACGTCGTTTGTTATGTATCAAGTGATTATGATGCAATAAACACCAATTCATGTTTTTCAAATATAAGGAAAAAGCAAAGGTGATAATCCCCTTTTGGAATACACTATTATTAATATCGCAGTTTTTTCTGTCTAGGGATTATAGTGTTTTCTAAGTTGAATTTTGTAAATGATAATAAAACTTCATCTCTTTTGCATCGGTATATCTTGTTTTTACGTTTTTAAACCGTTTATGCGATCCTGGAGCTAAAATGGAGCAACATTATTTGATTATGATGAGTGCTTTAAACATAAGTATATATGTTACTAGCTCTAAGTGTGTGCCAGGTAATGCCAGTTTTCCACTCGTTCTAATTGATTGTTTCATAATAACTCATTTTGCACTCGACTCAAAATAGTCACAGTAACGCGCAAATGAACTATTACTCATCCTTGCAGTTAAATGCAATCAGTTGGGGGACTGTAGACAGAAACCTCTCCTACAATGTGCTAAGTGTTATATGTACTGTTGATGAAGTGTACTAGGGACATGTGTTTTTGGTACGATTACGAACAGTTTCGTGAACGAATATCATAAAAATTCTATCCGTTTTTTTTACGAACTCTCCACCTCCATCTGGACACTACCTGGGGTATTTTTTGACTCCTCACGTATTTTTCTCTGTGATAACATTTTTATGCTTGTTGTGGGTAGAATTATATTCTAGTTATGCCTCCCATTAACCCTCCAAAGTACATATATATTTGATACTTATCCTACTGTTAGCAATAATTTAAGTTAAGATTAAAATTTTCTGTGAGGAGTTAGTATTCAGCCCCAGAGGGATAGAGGGATATTAAATTCTTGTAAAATAAAATGATAAGTGAGTGTTCAACCCAATCGTTCCCACACAACGGCCCAAGTCCTCCCTCCATTTCTTTTTTACACCTCTGGACGCATTCTTCGATATTTATGTTTTATCAACCGATGGCTTTTCAACTATTTATCATTTCAAGTTCTCATTTACTTCCTTGTTACGTTTTTACCGTCTTCTTCATCTCTCCATGCCCTCTGTTTACGTAAAATGAAAATGAACAAAAAAATTCTTTGACGTTTAAAATCTCTTTTTTTTTCCTCTTCCTTTTCCAATTTCCGTACTAACATATCTAAATTTGCCTTGCGTAAAATGTTTTGCCCCCCAAAGAAATATTAGTTGGAGATGAATGTATGTACCTTTGGCTTGATTCTGTACGATCTCAGCACTTTCTTTTAGGCTGTAGCCGTGGCCGAAATGAGTGCTTGACGGAGACAAAGCATGCTTTAGAAGCGCTCGGATGACCTTGAGCTTACCTTCTCTTTTACGAAGTGGGCCGAAGCCTGTCCGAACATCGAGGCCGGTTACCCAAAGCATCTAACCTCGGCGCGAGGACATATCAAGTTACTCACAATCAGCGGACTTGTTGGGCGGGCTTTGGTGATTCCTCTGCGTCACCTTCGTGTCACGCTCAAGCATGCTCGCCCCTAGAAGGCTTAGGGATTCGGTCTTGGCTCCTGGTGTGAGTGATTTTAATTTGGCCGAATAGTTCACAAGTACTGAAATAAATTATCAGTCAGTAAAAATTCAGATATTATTGCAGTAGAAGTGAGTACTAAAAATTACTGCTTTAGAAAATACTACTTTTTTACTGGATAAATTTTCCAAGGTATTTATAGTAGGTAATAAGGGAAAGTAGTAAGTCAATAACACTTCCTTACTTGGCTGCAGAAGTCACGCTCATGTCATCAGAAATAGAAGCATTGGCAAAAAATAATTTTTTATTGTTAGCTAATTTCTCGCAAAGTTATCATTGATTTATATTTCAAGTTTAAATACTTTATAAATACGTTACATTTACTTCGTATTAGCTGTAGGACGTAGTTAGAGGGATAATGTTACACTTAATACGGATAATCACATATATGAGTATTTCGAGACTTTCTAGAGTCTCGTGGAAGTGGTATCGTCTCGTCTCGTCAAAAAACGGTCTCGTCTCGCGGCAACACTACCCCTGTGGCGCAAATGCCCATAGCTGTCGCCTCCCCAAAATCCAATCCCGAAAATTATATCTTCTGTTTAAGATTCATTTTCTTTGAAGCATCTTGGAAAACACATGAATCACAACCGTTCGTTAGCATGGAACGCTTTTATTTTTGGAGTGACTCCATAGGTGTTAATTTTGGTATCAGAAATTGGAGGTACAGGTGCACGCTGGGAGATGAGAATTGAGCTCTGGGAAATCTGAACTACTCTCACACCGAATCGCAGTGTTACGCGGGTCCAGAAGTGTGAAGAGATTCAGGCGTAGGTATAAGACGTTCAAGTCTGGGGAATCATCTCTATAAGGGGAAGAAGGTTGTGGGCGAAGAACTGGTTTGATAGGAATATTAACGATTATTCACAACTTGCCATATTGTTTTTTTATTTGTCCGCAATCTTTCGTCTTTCCGACATATTTTGAAAAAGAGGGCACAATATGCAAGATAACTGAAAAGGGGGTGAAATATAACTTGTTGGAGCATTGGGATAAAAATAAATAAGAGAAACATGACGCTTGGAATAAATGATGAGCGTTAAAGATTCTAGAGTTTTTATTACATGTGCTTTTATTGCTCTGCTTAGTTGTGATTCGAAGATTTGGGCCTTGAATAGTGAAGTTGTTGAATAGACAGGTAATTTAGCAGAAAAATGGGAGAAAGTTTTGAATCTAGTTGTAGAAGTGCTATTGAGTGTGGACAGACTTAACGCCTGTAACTGAAGCAGAACACGCGAATTGTGTTTATGGGAAGGCTACGTCAAATCTTCCCATTTGAAGTCAAGACGAAGAGGGTGGATAGTTAATATTCAAAAAATCATCTCTTGTCTTAAAAAAAATAGCCATTATGACTGGACTTGAAAAAAGGATATATAATGAACGGATTGATTGATTGCTCGATGGACTGAATAGTAAGGAATTTACATTGAAATTGCCATGAAAAAATACGGCCTAGACTTGGAATTGAACCACGGACTTTTGGTACAGATAATGATAGCAATTAAATGAAATTTCCCTAAGAAAATATCGGCCTGAACTGGAAAATGACCACGGACCTTTGGCTTTCCGGGCCAATGTTAGATGGCCGGGTATTGGCCCGGAAAGGCCAAGGTCCGCGGTCATTTTCCGGTTCAGGCTGATATTTTTTCAGGGAAATTTCATTTTATTTCACCGCGGTATTCGCGGAAGGCCTGAATACTTTGAGGAAAGAAATATAGTTGAAATATTAACGCAAGTTTGTGTTTTCCACTCATTTATTAGATTGAACGTAAATATTCGGCTATTATGCAATCATAAAGGGTACATTGTACACCTTGTACACCTGGTGATGGCATGGTAGCCGAAATAGGTAATGTTCAACAAAATAAAGTATTGGAAAAAACAAATTTGTTTGATTATATTTTTATCTCTATGATCTATTCTTACTATGGAAATATTCCAAAAAGCGATTCTTCATTGTACGAGAGAAATGTGGATTAAAGCTGGTAGTGTTGAAATTTAATAAGCCAATGTAATTAAAGATAATGATAGCAATAAAATATAGAGACTTTAGTGATTCGTATTTTTTTACATTCCATTAATTATGCAATAGAGTATTTCCTCTAGGCTATTTTAAAGGAAGCACTGTTCTGTTAGCTAATGTAAGGACTAAATCAGTGTCGCTCGTGTACTTTCCGCGAGTCAGTAACCCCCTTTCGATTCCCAACGGATTTTGTACGAGTGATCTGTCCTTCGTTTCTGGAGGCAACCAAAGCCCGAATTACCGAAGCCATAAAGTATATACTCTTACTTGGGTGGGACCGATCGCCCACTCCATGACAATTTCGGAACTCTCGCCATCCGAACCAACCCGAACCGCTTCCACGACCCCGTCAGAACCATTTTGGTTCCCTCCTTGCAGCCGCCCTTACGGTGCCGATTGTGCAAGGGCGGTTGTTTGACAAATAGCCACCAACACCCGTTTCGACGGGGGAAGGCCACTGCGCTCCTGCGGGAAGTAACCATAGCAGTGGTGCGACAGTGAGCAAGACCACCAGAGGCGAGCAAGCAAGCAGAAGCGGGCGGTTTCAGCTTCTGAAGGGGGGAAAGCGAACCAAACCCGAAATGCCGACTCATAAATTATTACACGGCTCGAGGTGGTGGTTGTCCCTCTTGCGCGCGCGGAAGGGTATGGGTTCCGTGTTTTGGAAGGGAAATGGGTTGGTTCAAAGGGGTTTTGCAGGGCGTAGGAAGGAAAGTAAAGCATCTGGAGTGATGGTGAGGGTGGTTTGGTTTCGGGTGGACGGGTTAAACTGTGTTTCAACCGTTGGGGGGGGGAGGGGGGCATGGGTTGTGTGTGTTTGTGTGTATAGGGGAAGAGGGCGTGGCATCGAGTGCCATTTGTGGATGGACGCGTGTGTCGTTTGTGCCGGGAGGCTAACGGCCTTCCTCAGCGTTTCTTTTTTTTCCGACTAGCCGAAGAGGCGACGCTGCTGCTGCTGTGCCGAATTGGTCAGTCGAGAGCGCGTCCACTCCTGAGGGTCGAGTGATCCATTGGTTGGGACGTATGGGGAAAGGGGTTGCACTGAATTTCCGGGCGCCACCCTGTCTCCCGTCAGGACTTACGGGGTGGTTCGAGAATAATGACGGAGTGTCACGTTGGCCTTCCGTCCTCAGTCCTACTGATTGCTCCTAACTGCTGGGACGGGTAATGGTTCTCATAGGCGCCCCATTGACTACTTTGCATCAAGTGCGAAATGAATGATCGTGAATCAATCATTGTGAATGAGTGGATCATGGAAGATTGCTGTTTGGACGTTGTGTTCATGGAGCGTTTTGAAACGATTCTGCTTCTTTTAGATGTTGTCCCATTTAGGAGATGATTAAGAATCGAATAATTAAGCATTTTTTATGATTCTTGCTGATTTATTTTTATTAAGGCTTTCGTTGTAATAGAAAATATCTCGATATCTATTAACCATTAGAAACACTTGGCATTGTTCTTTCCCTTGCACTTCACTAACAATTTTTCCATCACCGTATTAATTATTGTTCGCCCCTTCAACCATAACTAATGATGCATAATAATATGTACTGTAATCATTGTCCTACCACTTACTAACGCAGCATGGGACTCAACCTTCTGGCTGGCCGTATGTGCTTAGACTGATCGAGTTTTTTATATGTACGCCCTGGGTGACTATCTTACCTCGGGTGCGAAATATATGGCCATTAATATGACAATAATTGTGAATTAAAGGTCATAAAAGGATACTGCTTGAACATTCTGATAATGCAGCAATGTGATTGAAAATCCTTCTTCGGTTCCGTCCTTTATGTCTAGGCGTGGAATTGACTAGAGTAATTTCGGTTTCCACCATTTATTTTATTCATGAGTTTAAGTATCTCAGTATCACTATAAATAAACTTACCTTTATGAAGTCTCACACGCAAACCTCATCGTGGGTCAAAGTTTTGCTAACTCTGTGTTTGTTTACCTCCACACAGTCTCGTACATCGACACATGAATAAGTGGCCGTTTATTGACTCCTTTCACTGTCCTTGTAAGTCACTCTCGTAACTGCTGCGATGAGGAATGATTCCCCTTTGCGCACTTGAACAATGTTTTGAAGCTGATGGTGACTGAGTGATTATGAATCAATAATGCAAATGAAGGATAAATTATAGATTGTTTATTACGTGTTTTATTTATTGGTCATCACGAAAGTAGTGCGACTCATTAACTCGGTCATTTGGAGAGAGTGATTGAGAGGCAAATCACTCAGTAGATAACTGATCAAGGCATTTTTAGTTTGACTTGAATCGGCCCAGAGGCAATATACTTAGAAAAAGCGACAGAGAGACGTTCCGGAATGACTCGGAGAACAATATTGCATAAATTGTGACAGAAGCCAAAGCTGTGTTGATGACCTACGTGAAGTGAAAGGAAACTTGGGTGCACAAAACATCGTCCTATTTTTTCAGCCTGCCTTCTTGGATAAAGCTACCTAATTTACCCATAAAATGATAATAAGTTTTCGGTGCAAGGCAACACTTTATAAATTGCCTGATTCTCTTCAGCCCCTGCAGGAAGAGTCCAATGGTAAGAATCCCATGACCTCAAGGGCCGAAAATTACACCGCATATTATGCAGCCTTTCATTCCTTATGCATAACTTTTCTTTGAACTGTGTCAAACGTTTGTGAATTTTTACGGCAGAACGGGAAGTTAACCGCGTCGTCCCTTTAAATTGTTACGTTTTTCTTTGAAATATCATTTTTGATGGAATATTTCGTTTGCGTATGCGAAGAATATTTCTTAAATGCATTATGATTCTAATTTTACAATTTTTTTCTCTGGCCATATGCCTGAAATAGTGTTGAACTTATGTCGATTTTGATAAATTTAGTCACCAAAGTTTGTGTAAATGAGGAGAATTGAATCAGGGCTTCGAAAATGAATTCGTTCCACTTAATTTGTATGAGATAATGGAGACATATGTTAACTCCTACATTGAAAATCCTTTATGGAAATGAAATTCCAAGATTGGCAAAAATAGTGAAATTCCAAGTTGGACAAACATAATGAAATGTGGACCCGTAATGCGACACTAATTTAACCGTACCTATATGTATGTTGCATTTTCCTAACTTTTGAAAATATCATTTAAATTTTTGAAATTTTGAAAATAGAAGTGATTTTGTCATAGTTTGTTAAACGCTATTGGTCAATTAGCTATGAGTAAGCCATTTGAAATGCTGAAATTTCAATGTCCCACTGTTCCTCTGAATAATGGCGCTCAATGGCGGTTCGTACGGTGCCCAGCTACAACTCACTCGGCATATTAATGCTTTGTGTGATTTTTAGTCTTATTAATCTTTTTGTTGTTGATGCCGGGTCATCTTGCTCAGATTGTAGAGCAACCGTAAATTTTCTTTGCCTCGTCCGTACTGAATTTTCTGCTGTAGGGGACGCAACGTAATTACACCGAAACTAATTTCAACTTGCGCTTTGGATGGATTTTCATTTACCTTGCTCTGCAGTAAATGCGAGCAAAAATGAGTGTACTGCCGGGGAAACCATTCGTAAAACATCGAGGATGTCATGTAATTACATGGTCATTTGCAATCCACCGGGTTTATATTCTGGTTCGTCGGGTGAGTCGAGATTTGCGTGGCTGAAAGATAATTTAGTTCTTACTAATGCCTTTTATTGTTTTACACGGGCACCGGAAACGGTACGAATGAAAAAAATATAGAAGAAACTAATCTCGGAAGCGGAGAATGTGTCCGACAAACGTGTAGCCGCTCGCAGGAAAAAGTAATATCCCATCCGAGGAGGAGATTTATGTACATTTCTTTTCGGTGAATGTCAAAGCATTTTCTGTTTCCTCCCGCTCTCTGAATGTATGTATACGATCTCTCTCTCTTTTTAGAATGAAAAAAAGAAGACAAATCTATATAATAAATTAAAGGAAGGAGAGCCTCTCGAGCGCAGGCCCGAGTGTAATTTCGCGTCTGCTAAAGACCGTAGAGACGCCGAGTAGTACGTACGTGCAGAAGGGGGTGAGACTCGTGGAACATGGAATAACAGGGTATCAGATCCCGATGGGGGGTGGGTTTCTGAGGGGCGTGGGAAAGGGGTGTGTTTTCGGGGGTTGGGGGAGGACGGATGGGAGGGTAGGGTGGAGGTCGGCCGAAATGGAGGAGAATTAATGGCCAGGAATTGGGGGGTTCGAAGCTGAGGCACGAACTTTGCAGTTTGGTCAAGCACAGAGGTTTGTCTTACCGCATTGTTTCGGGGCAAGCTGTCGCGTCCTCTATTAAGCCCTCCAACCCCCGTGTCGCGCATGTAACCTCCCTCCTCCCCCTTCATCCCCCTCTGCCTCTCAAAACCCCCTCTCTCCCCTCAATCCAGATCTCCACGCCCTCAAATCATTCCTTTACGCGCGTGTGAGCGGTCACGGGCCCTGAAGGATTATAGACGCAATTGCAATTACATATAACGTTAAGGTGCGATTTGTTTTAAGTGTAGGAGGTGTTAAAATACTTGAACTTCGATAAATTTACGACCCGCTTCCGCTTCGATTTTGAATTCGGTCTGATTCATACGTAACGAAGGCCATAAAATGGGATTATTTAGTAGAAAGGGCTGAGGGTATATGCGATGAGTTACCCTATGGTTTTGCTGAAATCAGAAATATAAATTATTAAATTTTTACAACAGCATGATGATATATCCAAGCACTTTATATCGTTAATCTCACGTCTACCATCTTTGATCAATCATTTTCCTTAAAAATTCGCATAAATTCTCTTCGTCGATGTTCAATTTTTAAATGTAATTATTCCTGGTATGCATATTTTATCAATTGATTGATTTCTAATTATTTCGTCTCAGAGGTAAGTATCATTTTTAAGAGAAAGTATAAACTTCCAACTCATAAATTAAAAAAAAATATATTGATGAGAGAATTGTTGCGGGGAAAATAGTGCTGAGATGTGGCTTTTTGAATGGCTCACGCCTTTAAAGGGAGTTTTCATGAAAGGCACGATAAGAGAGTTATACCTATAGTTTAAGGCTTAGATTGGAAAGATAAGGGGAGTACGCGATGGAACGAATAAAACTTACATTGGCATGGTAGCGGACATTAGGATATAACTTGAGAAATTAGGTGGTATAAATTAAGGATTGGGTAGGTAAATGGGACAAAGAGATCTTCTGCCCAGTTATTAAAAACAGTATCTGGTAGAAATAATATTGCGGATTGATGAGATCAGAATTCTGTTGAAATGTTACTGCCGTCATAATTTCTTTTCTACTTGTTTTAAGCAACCGTCAGTTTCAAATCTTTCATCTTTGCTGGACGACTTCACTTTTGACATAACTTGACTCTTGACATGTGGTGTTTGTTCGCAGCGAGTAATTACTATTTCTTTAATCATGCTTGATTCTAGGATCTCGGATTTTTTCGTCCTAATGAATGCTTTTAAGGTGCTCAAAATGATTTTCCTTCTTTATATCTTACTGCTTTTACAGCCTCAAATGTTGCGACAATGATAATCTTTGCTTTCCGTATTGCTTGTGGTGACTATGCATCGAGGATGTTGTTTTTCGTTTATGACCCATTCGCTTTTTATATTCCTCTTGCCGAGGATTGATTAATAACTGTGCTTATGTTGCATGTTGATGGTGTAAAGTAAGGAGTGTGTATCTTTCAATCAAATTAACATATGGTAGTCGATCGTGGATCTAAGTTGCGTGTGCATTTTCTCTGCTCGTTCTTTCCGGTGGATTTTATGCTGGGGGCGCTGCTGCGGGAAAGGCCACTCCGATGCACATACGAGCTGACCGTTTTATGACTTTGGTGCAAAAAAGAAAGGAAACGAAGCGGAAGAAGTTGCGGTCGGGGGATGCAATCAAGCCCGGAAGGCTTGCTGCGTGTGTCATTGCCTCGGGGGCGCGTGGGGCTGTGTAGGGCAAGTCCGGGCGAAGAGATATGTTTTCAAAGAAATTGAAGAAATTCGAACAGGTGCTAGGAAAGTGGTACGCAGAAGAGTGGTCTGTGACATTTCTAAGCATTCGTCTCTATGTGCAGCCGCAGGGGCGTTTTGCAGCGGTTTTAGGTAACCAACTGTGATTTGGAGGGTGGAGATATGATGAAGGAAAATGGGGGAGGACAGAATCGTGTGTTAGCGATATGTATTCGGTGTCACGCTGATTTTGTTAAAATGACTAATGGTGCACGGTAAGAAGACATTTTTGAGTCTCTCAGTTTTTCAATGTATCTTATTTATTCACTCCTATCGGTTCTATACATATTGCTTGGGGTTTAAATTAATTCCTCCGAGTCGCACCGGAATAAGCCTAATTGGAGTTTTTCAATTAATCTGACCCTAGATGGTAACCTCTGTAGAACCAACGGTCCCGAGCCTTGTATGGATCTACCAGCTGTATGGCATTTAGTGTTTATTTATATGAAGTTATTAACGAAACGTGTAGCTTTCCTTGGTTATTTATGTACTTTGCGGATTTAATCTTTCTGTACTGGAGCCCTAGTCCAAGATACGTATTCGAGCCTTGACCTTGCCAAAGAAAAGTAGCATCCCCGAATCACCTTTTATTTAGAAAATCTTCTCGCTCTCCCTTTGGCAAACCATTTTTTGTTAAATACAGCTTCGCTATTATTTCGTCATTATTTCTCCCGCGATAGGTCCGAAGATATTTGACTTCTTCTGAATCCCTTACGTCTCCTAAATAATAGGAATCGATTGTAACTTTCTCGACCAGAGTGCAATATATATATCTATTGGATTTTTGAATATGTGGTAATTCACATATTTTACCTATATCGCCACATTTATTGGAATCCTCAGGGCTTTGCAACAAGAATAATAAGGGACATACAGCCTGGAATTTACGTAAACATTTACACAATAGTGGAGGTATCAGGAATTTACCTGTGTTTGAGTTTAACATTAAACACCAAGTAAACATCATCTCTTAAGAATAAGTAAATATGGAGGTTGAGTCTTCAGTTTCCGTTACGGGGTTTCCACCGCGTGGCACCATCAGGCTACCCTTGCAGGATAGCTGGTGAATAATCATCCCCAAGATGGAACAACGCGGCGGAGACCCCGTAAAACAGAAAAATCAAACTCAATCCAAGCCACGCGGAAGCCCCAATCACTCTAAAGAAATATGCAAACAAACAACAATTAAATTAATACAAACCATTTACAAAATGTGCAAAAAGAAGCAATAAAATTAAGAATCCACTGTCTTCCACCGATATAATAATAAAAAATAAACAATAACATTTTAAAACTATTTAAAAGTTGACATTAACATTGATAATATTTGTATCCTATGAAAAACGCTAGCAAAAAAACGCAAATTCAATAAGGATCCATCCTGTTGAACCAATATAAATTCTACGAAGCTAAATTTTAGATATTGTGTTGTGGTGATTTCTCCCGGAAGAAGTGTACTGTAGTTCTCCCACCCTGGATGCCACGAGTTAATGTTGTTGAGATCCGTTGAGAGAGCTTCGTGGCAATTTCTCGGTGATTGACAGCGTCGCATGCAGATAATATAATTTCTATTACAACATTGTCGTTTAGGGAAGGGGAATTGAATTACCCTCAGATCTAAATACACATACTCCTGCCCTAGCAAAACTGTCACTAGACGAAGCAATGCCTTCATAGCCAGCACATTTCTCTGCCTTATGGGCTAAAGGTGAATTGTGATTTGCTTGTAAAAAATTTCTCACTTCATAAATTTTAATGGATCTATTGATATGACTATAAAGAAGTAGGGTAGCTTTCGGCGTTTTGAGCAGTTGACTGCGGGGCCACTCAATCACTATGTGGTAGTGAATGTGTGGCGTGACTCAGCCTTAGTACGGGGTGTTTATGGCAGGAAATGTCAAGTCGTCATCGGTGCAAAATGCAATCTGTCTGAACTCTGAAAGTAGACTGACTCCTTCGCACGGCTCCAAATGCATAACACGCGAGGATTGCTTTGCAAGGGCCTTATTGGGGATGGATACTTATTAACGTCGTTGTTTATCGCGTTCGTTACCCTCTTTTGTAAGATAAAAAATTGGAGTAATTTTATAGCCGTTAACTGAAATAATTTGTCAAAGAAATCTCACAGTCTTTGAAAACTGGCTGACCTTATCAAATTTACGCTGAAGCGATTACTAAAATTATTTCCTCGTAGTTATTTTAATTATGCCATATATTCACAATACTTAAAAGGGGGTTGTAATGCGTAATTTTCAATCATCTTATGTAAATGATTTGTAATCCAAGTCCAAAATAGGCGATTGATAAAATTGATAAAACTACGATTTACATAATAAAAATGCAGACTACTGAAAACATTCATTTTGTAAAATTTTATGGAGATAATTATTTATCGACACGAGGTTTATTTATACCCACTTGGATGTAAATAAATAAATTCGATATTTTCCACGAACAGCTAATTGGTAGATCTCTTTGGAAATTGTGTTTAGCGTCGCTAAGTATTCCATATGTTATATTGCATATAATATTTTTGAGTATTGTATAAAAACAGCCATTATTTCTACAAAATATGAGGCCAGTTGGAGAAAATGCATAAATAGCTCAAAACGATGACATTCTTGCGACCGTTAGTGGCTTGACGTAGTGGAAAGGTATCATAATTAAAGAGAAACAAGAAAGTCATCTACCAATATATTGATTTCATTGTATTTTCTTTCTGGTTACTATTTGACCGGGTTTGCGGTCTGGCACCTCTGCGGTAACAATCTCCAATTCTTTCCTTACTTTCTGAACTTGGTGGTAAAGGTTCCATTTTCTCCTAGTTCCATTTTCGTGGACGACTGTTTCGGTGGTATTAGAGCTACCTTCCTCAGGTTTCTTCGGAAACTGTCGTTCACGATTCACGTTTTGTGCATTACATAGACTTTCTTCAAGTCGTTTCAGTAACTGTTGAGCTTGGAAATTTAACTGCGCTGAATAGGTGCCAAAAAAAACCTTCACTGACAGCTGTAAGACGCCACGGAAGCCATCGCAAACATGCTGTCACAACTTCCTTATCAGCCTGTGATCCATGGGTACGACCTTTTATGTTAAAAATTGTGAAATATGGCGAATGGCGTGGGCATGTATTGCATTGATTGATAGAGTCAGTGTTACGAGCAGTAACTTCGAGCCACGTTGTTCATAACACTGGCTTCGTTTTCCTGAGTGATTTATTTTTTCGAGACCGAGGTTTCTGCACTTTCACGTCATCAGTAAGTACTGGGTGCTACTCAAGGTAAAATATGTGGAAACCTGTATCGATATTGTAAAAACGTGTTGAAAGCCTATGAACATATAATTTCATGGTGATTAATGCTAACGCTTGTCATTATAAGCTATGTAGATATCACGCCAAAGATGGAGTATATCCGCGTGGTAAGTAGGGAAGGTAGATGTGTAGAGAGTGAAAGGAAAAGATGTATGAAAAGAGGGGTAGAAACGAGAGAGTAAGGTAAAGAAATCAAACTATGGGGCGAAAAAGGCGCGAGGCGCACGAACTTGCGAGACAAGTGGTTGAAATTACATATCGCAATGACTTTCTTTACTTGGTACCCTATCCTGAGGTTTTATTTTGACACGAGTCGCCAGGTAGACTTTAGTCCTGTTCAGTTGGCGGCAGCTAGAAATGTCATCTGGTCCTCCGCACAAATCAACCTTATTCCTCCCTTGCTCAAAATGCTATAAGTTCTGTAGCCCATATCCCAAAATTGTCCTCTGCGGAGCGACAGTAACTTCTACGAGAGCTATCTTTTGAATCAATCTTCGGTATCGTCTTGCATAATGTTTCGTGATGTAGCATTATTGTTATAATCGACCGTTTTGAGAGGATAAACTGAATCTTGCGCTTGATAAGGGGGTAATGTGCATTTGTCATTAGAGAACCAGGCTTTTTTCTCCCTCGGATTTAAACGGGATTATATACGAAATGGTTGAACTATACTCTTACTGGGATATGCGTCGCTCCTTAAGGTGGTTGGAAGAGTTAAAAGAGTGACACATACGTTTACTTAATAGAAATATACATTGATAAACGCTCAAAAATGCGTTTCCGATTTCTCTTCTTGGCAGTGAAATGTTTTAACTCTGTGCCATAAAGAATTAGTCATGCACTTGGTCATTAACCAGTCATACAATTTGCACAGAATCAAAAAATTCAAGCCAAGGAAATGCTTTAATTTAAACTTAATTCATTTGTAATTTTTTCTTGATGCATAATATGTAAAAATGTTATTATTTGTTAATGTTAATAATTTCTATTGATGCCGCGTAGCCAAACTGGACGGCGCCTCTCGGCTACCGGTCCCACTGAGGAAAGGCAAAGGAAAGGTTAAGCACGGGGAAGGAGACTCCTCATGTCATATTGCTGTGCAAGCAAATATAATGGACAGAACCAACACCGTGTGTATTTATGACACGCGTTCGTTCATTACATTGACATTAAAACCATGATACACGCAGAAAAAGTATTTTTTCTCAGATTTGTGTCATTTCACGCATTCCACGCATTTGCCTATAACATTGATACGTATTGATTGTATCCTCATACATGTTAATAACACGAAATATACCATCGGAAAATCCTCCATTATTCTATGATGTTAATTGTGAAAATAATATAAACTCTTTACCTCTTGAATTATTCCACGGTCGATGTCAATTCCTCTGTTCCCGTCGTTGACTTCCTCACGCCATGCGTATTTAATGTATGGTTAGCACCACACAAGTTTCATCGCAGTAAAATACCTTCCATTGAAACACTCTTAATTTTTTAATTGTTCCCAGGAAAACTTGTCGTTGATTAGACACTCGCGGATTCTCCAATAGCACCAGCTTATTTTTTTATTTTCGGAATGAGAACCCGAGGCTTTTAAGCCTACTCAGCATTGTGCTTGGGCTAACGTCAGGAAAATCCTCCAGATCTCATTTCAAAGCATGCAGTATTTTGACAATAGTAGAAAACTTTTTCTGTAGTAAAGTGAATGCACTTTTCGGCGAATAACTCCTTGGGTGAACTCACCAAGCACAATGCGAGACCTTCCGTGACTTTTTTCGAAGATGACTCCTCACAATCGGCAATTTCTCTTCATGCGCGCACAAATTGCTGTGTTTTACACAACTTTATTGGTCTCAATAACCAAATCACCTGCCTCTGCACTGTCAAAGAACTCCTTAATATAGGTGATGATATCCTCATCGCGTCTTCTCAAATTCTTGGGTCTCCTTCTTGCATGATTTTCTTCCTCAGAACTTTCCGTTCTTAGATTTCGCAGTCAAAGGACACTTTTTTTCGTCGGAGACATCTTGCTCGCATGGAATATTGAACTAAACTGAAGGAGTAAACGACAACAGAAACATCTTTTCCTCAGCGCCAACTGGATATACACTTACTGAGAGAGAAAAGGGTAAGGGATGCTGTACATGGTTGAAAATTCTAAAATTAAAGTTCTCGGTTTGAAATGGTAAAGAAGCCTGAATAAATGTGGGCACCGCAGAGTGGAACATACGGAACCCACACCTGGGGCGTCTAGGAACACGTGGTGAGTAGTCCACTGGGGAGTTAATGAGACCGTATCATCAAAGCCATGGGAAGGGGTTCTAATGGAGATAATATATGGTATTTACAACCTTTCTTGATTCTTTTCAGGGAAATTTTACTCTTGTAGTCCATGTACATATTGTTTTCGGGCCTCCGCTAATCTCGTTTTTCTTAGCGTGTACTCGTTGGGAGGCTTGGGACGCGAGGCGGGGGGCACAGATGGGGTTCATGGGTCTGAATCATCAAAGCTGTGCACATGGGTTTGAAGAGAGGAAAGAGCATTTATAGGCTGCCCATGTAATTTTTAAAGTGATTTTCAGTCGTCGTTTACATTCATTCTCTCTCCCGGGTCCAGTAAAATTCGCGTGTAAAATTCTTAAACTGAAAATTGGTGGGCGTTTTTCCAAGAATAATAAATGAATTAACATGATGCGTACATCTATATGGTTTATCGTCTGGGAAAAAGGATTTATTTTAAAATACCATCAGTTTTTATAGCTCGATAGAAAATGATTCAGTCTCAGAACATCCCGCTCGTCCAAATATCCGTTTTAAGTTGCGCGCGCAAGAAGTGCCAACGCAGTAATCGTTCACTCTTGCATATTTTTATAATTATCTTGTGCGATTTATAATACGCATAAATCATGTATTTTCAGATCATATAAAAATTATAAATAAGTGCATTATAAAGTTTTAATTAAAGTATTTCCTTGGCTTTGATTTTTTGATTCTGTGCAATTTGTAGGACTGGATAATGTTTTAACATTTTTATTCATTAACAACAATATATGCGCTTTAAAAAATTTCGCTTGCTATTTTGTGTCTTTATCGACTCTCGCAACCATTTGGTGAGAAGTCACTGGTGTAGATTTTGCAGTTTTTCCTAGGCTGAGTTACAAAGTTCATGAAGTTGACCAAACTGATAAGTTTAGGTAGCGCGGTGTCGATTATTGGAGTAACGTGTCTTCCTTTTTGGTTATATTATATAATAAAAACATTGATGAAATTAAAATAAAGTTATCTTAAAATTGGTGTATTAAGTATTGCATTAGCATTTACAGGGACCAAGATATAAATTCCCAAAGTAAAGCGGTACATCATTTTAACGCTGACCCTCGTGGCGAGCGAGGGCGTAGTCCAATCTTTGAAGTTAAATATCTCCGTTCTTTATGCACTACTCACGACCAAACTTGTTTCTGAGGTAAGACGAAAGACCTAACGTGTCAAACTAGAAAAAAATTCAAACTTTAAAATGGCTGTATTTTTTCGTTAAAATTTAAACATTTAAAATTTAATCAATTTCATTAAAATTTAGTTTATTTACAAAACTCATAACATACTGTTGCTTTAAATTTTCTTGCAAACAAAATAAGATGCCAGCCATTTCTCTAGCTATTATACTTTAGGAGATATAGCAAAAATATAAAGGTCTAAGCGCAAAATGGTCGAAACTTAGATCGTCCATAGATCACCCAAAAAAGGTATTTTTCCAAAAACTTTCCAACAATTTTCCATTTAAAGCTTAATGGGACCCACGCAAAAATTTAGGTTTCAATCGGAGACACCAAGGGTCAACTCACTGCTGATCTGACCTGGAATGACCCTCTGGTTTTCTCCTAATCGCGAAAAAATACTTTTAATATCAATAATTTGAACTGTATCAGGCTTTACTTGGTGAAAGTTGTCTATATTCTTGCTGAATAAAAAACACTTGGTAATCTCCAACAGATTTATTAACTAGCATGATGCATATCACCACACTGTGGCATAATCATGTGCCAGTTAGTCATGCTCATGATTATGCCACATTGTGGTGAAAATCATCGTGCCAGTAAATCTTTTGGAGATTACCTAGTGTTTTTATTCAGCATGAACGTTTCATATCATCATAAAAGTTATAAATGTCTGATAAATATCAATGAATCGTGCAAAATAAAAAGCATGTATTTCCTTACGATTCACACTTACATTTCGAAATTCCCGCCTAAAACCAAAGTTTAAAAAATGCTTTAATTAAGACGAATATAAAATAAAATTATTCTGGCATTATTTTTATTGCAACATGCATAGTTACTTCCAACGTATGGATATATTTACTTTCGTGAGGTGTGGTCCAAGAATTTTTTCGATCTTTTTGGAAAGTTATTGCAATGCGCTCTCAATAACTCGGGATTAGCGCTCACCTTACCCAGCAACCATCTTAGGTGACATGCGTCCTCCGCTCCCACCCTCTCCAACAAATCTGTACCCGTCTTTCTCACCTCCAAAGAGGGGATACAGGGACCTCTTCTTTTCCCATCTCACCTTATTCCCTACGCCTATCTCATCACCCATTTTTTCCATCTCTCCCCACGCATGAGAACTCCCAGCATTTTCCCGTCCATCTCACCCACCATGACGAGTCCCAATTGCATCGTCCAGATATCCCCATATGTTCCGGCCGACCCTCCACCCCCTACCCGTGGCGTTGCACCGAAACATGTGGCGTAAAAGTTAATTAATACGTCCGGGATTGAAGCATGGCTTCGGTTTGGTCGATGCCATCACATGTGTTTGCGGGATTTATTCCGTGTTTGGTTTCTGGGAAAGTTTTTAATATTGCGTTTCCTCGGAAACCTTTCTCCCCTGACCACTCCGTACCTTCTATATCCAGTCGTATCCGACCCTGCCTCTCTCTCCATACAGCTACTCATCTTCCCGCTCCCTTCCATCGTTGATCGTTGCACCATATGATACAATCCCTCAACGTGTCACGCCAAACAAGCGACGTCAGTACCACGCCCTGGAATCTAAATCGCGCTCTGAGAGATGGAATGGTATTTGATGCAGATTCAGTAGTTTTGTTTTTTGATGCAGATTCATATATATATGTATGTATGTATATATGTATATATGTATATATTTAGCGTCAACAAATATATATATACAGATATATATTTGGTGACGCTAAATATATTTTCAACGACTTCAATACAATAGAAAACTTCGCCAAATGGCCAGAAACACAATCATAGAGAATACTTACAGGAGGGTAAAAAGACGAGAGTAAAAAGAAAGTCTTACTGAAAAACGTTTCGGGTGTTAGTCCTTCCTCAGTCACACACACACATAGGCACACGCACACACACACATTTTTTTTGTTGACGCTAAATATATTTTCAATGACTTTCGCCGTAATGTATATATTCTCGCCATTTAAGGCAGTATGCCATATGTGCATTAATTTTCTTCTCATCGATGTGCGGCTGATATAGCAATGCTTTTGCATCTCTATTGTGTGCATATTGCATACCATCGATTATGGGAGCTTTTACTACTTGATGAAATCATTGACAGCGATTGTGTAGGAGTTTTGTAACATGTTTTGGGGCTGGTGGACCAGTGGTATATAAAACTGGTGACACTAGTTACGTAGATCTCGCAGAGAGCAAAGGGAGGTATTGCGTTGAGAGGATTCGGCGATTCGGGACGAGAAGAAACGTTTGGGGCTCTGATGTGCCATAGCGGTGCTCAGATCCAGCTGCAGTCGAGTGAGTTGTGAATTTTGGAATAATGTATTTATAAATTTCCTCCAGCTTTTTCCTCTCAGCGTCTGTGGACTCTTTTCATAGAAATTCTTCAACTTATCCATCTATATACATTATACCTGCGAGACAGCCGCTTCAGCTATTGGATCTCTTGATGACTCAGGGATACAATTTAGTATTAAGTTATTACACCGAGAGTTGTGCCAATGAAATTGCCAGGTTTTAATCTGGTTAGATAATTTGTTGACGTCTACATGAACCCAAGCTTTAGTATTTTTTGTGTTCTTGATGTACCCGAAACACCGTGGCTTAGTAAGTAGCGGAACGTAACTCTTCCAGACTTTAAGGGCGTTATGAATGAGGAATTTATCTTCACCGAACGAAGTGACCCTTCTGGGTGAAGATTCAACCTATAGAATCTGTACCGTGAAGTGAATATTATTTCTCGTGTCTTCGTCGTAAAAATGCCCTCGGGGGTAACATTTTGAGGAGCGAAAACGCGTTGAAGCTTCTTTATCTACTTTGGCCATTAAAAGTGGCCAAAAAAATTGGTTTTATTGCCCTCATCCCTCCAATCTAAATCTGCCTTCGATCCGAAGTTATCCTTTCTGATTTTCCTAAGTTCATTTACAAGGGAATTCTAGTCGCTACTTCACTCACTATGTTAGGCAGATCTAAATTTCAGATTAACCATTTTGTTTACTACAAATATATTACAAGGTGGCAATTGTTATGAAAAAATTACTGGTCTGGTATTCTTAGCGTTGCAACCAAGGACTAAGTTATTTACTTTCATCATTAGTCATTTGAAGTCCAAGTTTAGTCTTTCTCTTGTTGTAATTTTTATGAAATATATCACTTTCAATGCTTACTATATTCTGCTGTCAGTGAAATCTTAGCGGTAGTCCTTATGTATTTTTTGTGTTGATGTGTTGTTGCGATAGCACTTAAGCTAGGTAAAGTGTTCTGTGCATATCATGGCTAATCTAATATTTCCGCGAAGCTACAATGGTTGCAATCTAACTATCGCTTTTACACTAATTAAAGATTCCCACTCTATGTCTTCTACCATTGCACTTGACTCTATTTTAGAATTTCCTAAGAGCATGGTGCTATTTTTACCTTGTAAAGTTTCCTGTCTTCTTCTTCGTTTGTTTTCTGTCGTATTTCCACAATCTTGAGGCATACTCGAGGAATTGCTTGCTTAAATATCGAATATCTATTTCTCTACAGTTTCCGCTACACCTAACATCACCTCCGTTATTCTTTCAGTAATGAATTGTATCCCCACTATCATTGATTCTACTGTCCTGCTGTACGTTCATCACCGATCATTCTATTTTACTTTACTCAGCCATGAACGGCAACTTTTCATCGACTGACATTCTCACGTATCTTTCTTTCCTCATGTTAACTCCTGTCTTGCTCAAAAGTCTCCTCCAACTATCACTACTTGAATTCCGCAGTATTTTCACCCGGTGATCTCCTTTTTAACAGTTGTATTTATCAGCACCGGTTCCACAAACCCACCCTTTGATATATATCTCCACACCTTTCCGTAATTACATTAGCTTTCTTAGGATGATAATTACCTCCTAGCCCCTGTATTTCGTCCTATTATTTTTTGTTTGCATTGTTCCTAAATTCTCGAGCTTTCTCCAGTTTGGTTGTTTCTCCGTGGTAATATTGTCTCCCATGCTCTTACGGGAATCTTTGGGTTGAAATTACGGCATATAGGATGCATATTGATTTATAAACGTATTTATTTGCTTTTGTCCTCCCGTCAAATGGGAATGCAAGGGGTAACCGTCTTCTTGATTAAAATTCAACTTTCTTTTGGATATCTCAATGATTCTTTTGGTCATTCTTTAGAAGGAACGTTCATCATTAGCGATCAATTTGGCTGCGTTAAAATTAATTAAATGCCCTGGAACGCTCTAATTATGGAATCGATAAGCCTATAATCTCTGCATAAAAAGATTTGCGGGCGAAATGGACATATTGGGAAAATAGTTCAGTGGAAACCCGGGATTGGGGGAAAACTTGTTTTCGCGTGGCGGAAATTTACAACGGCATCTTTTTTTCTATATTTATCAGTGTTGTTTCCTATAAATTTGATGCATTGTTTTCGTGGTAGTTCAATAACAAGCTATTGTTAAATATTCAATGTAGAGGCCAGCGTTGCCCGTTTTTGAATTACTGGAAATAAGAGAGTATATCTTTTTTGAAATTTCAAACACGGCTTCATCGATAACAGGAAGCTTGCGTTGAGGAGGAGGCAATGACCAGTAGGGAAGTTCACTCCCCCCTTGGGCAAGCCTATTATCGCCGCCACCAATGTTCAACTCGTGCATGTATATCCATCGTCACTCGGGGCACAATAGACCAGAGCGGACGGAGGCACGCACCTTTGTGGTAGAGCGATACCGCCCGCCCGCCCCTCTCCTCTCCTCGAAGACCACCACTCCAGACAGCTCTGTTACTGCTGCAACTACTTTATCCCCGTCGATGATATTCCATCCCCCGCCCGACCCCGCAAGTCTGCCTTTTATCGAACAAATCCCGCCCCGGGCACTGATTACACGGCGGCGAATAAAGGAAACTCAAACATTTCCCGTTTCGGGGAGGCCAGGTCTGTACACGAGGGCCTGTTTGCGATGTCCTCCATAATGCACCCCTTCTTCCCTTTCTTGGAGGCTGCGGGGGTAGGATGGAGAGGGGTGGAATTGAGGAGGGGTCGGGGAAGCCGAAAAACCCCCTTCTCTCTCTCTCTCTATCCATCCCCTACTGGGCCCACTCTTGCGTTCTCTTTGCTGCAATGAAACCTTTGAAGCCACTTGCACGAATTTTTGTGCCTCTAAAAAAAGAGACATGAGTTAAGTGTGTGTGAGAGGGGGCCCTACTATGCTCTCCCAGCCTGCTTTAGGAAGAGGGAGCGTTTGTATGAGAGAGGAGCGATGAGACAAGGCAAGCTAGTTGTGGAGCAGAACTTACAGTTGCGTGTCTTTCTCCCTCTCTCTCTTTCTCTCCGTTTCGTTTGCGAAAACTTTTGATGCCGACGCATAAGCGCCGCTAGCGAAAAGCTCTCGCCTCGCCCCACTCTTCATTTCTACAAATGCTTTTGCCGCTGCTCCCTACTCTTTTCGCTTCCTTTCCACCGCGGGTGGCGGATTCAGATTGGGTTAGATGAAGTTGGTAATTGCCTCCTCCCTGCTGGGACTTCCTGTCGACTAAAAATGAATTTCCCCCACCCGAAAACGCCCGTGTTTCGTGTAGGGATGCAGATTTTATTGTGTTTCGTGTCTAATTTATTTGCACGATTGCGTTGCAGAAGGAAGCCATGGAACAGGAAGACGTTTATAACGTTGAGTTCCTGCAGATAGCTTTCTGTAAGGTTACTCGAGCGTGATATTGCGTGTACACCGTGAAAAAAATGGTTGATAATCACTTCCGTTTGCACTAGTACTGTTCATTGGTATTATAATGGGACGAAAGTTTGTAATACATATTCGCTTCAGAAGATATGTACACATTGATGGTGTAAACAACTTACTTGGTATCTGAGCAATTCAGAATTATTGTTTTTTCAAAATATTATGGAAGATTGGGCTTCTGATGGCTATGTTTGACTGGACATAAAAGGATTTTACAAAATCTATCGCACAATTAGATATTAGATGGATTGACACACTTGTGCGGAAATCGCAAACCTTAAGAATAAGGGGGTGGGTTTCAATAGTTACATTAAATAAAGAGAGGAGAAATTAAGGAAATATACCTATTCGATCTCAGCTTAATCATGCTCTTAACACGAGTCACCAAGAGGTCTACAGTTAACCGTCCTATACATCGAAGGTTCTCCCTTGATTCCCAAGCAAGGATCGTGAATCCTCTAAAACATATTCATCACTTTAGGCATGGTATTACTACGTGCTTATTTTCTAATAGCTGCTGTGAATTAAACTGTGAAACCTCGGTTTTTAGAGGCGGTTTTCAAGGCAACAGTCCAATGAATCCAACCGTTATACTCTACTAGTTAAATTCATTCTCTCTTCTACTCGAAAATGTATAAATCTTTGGAAAGACTCTGGAGGTACTCACATTCTACCTTCCCTTATGTTGAAACCTGGGTCAACTCGTGCTTCTTCACTCGTCCAGGACGCATTGCCCTGGGGGACTCGCGTTCGGTCTGCAAGGACCTCTCTGTGCTCTTCCCAGAATTTGCAATCGAATTCCCTTTGGGAGCCCGACACCCTTTCGTTGGGAATCAGGGGGCCATGTCCGTCCTCTCAATTAAACCCGATGCGTGTGGGCTTCCTCCACCATACCAAACCCCCTTCTATTCCTCGTACTCCTTACGCATAACTGTGCAACCAGAGTGGGTGGGCGGGTAGTGGAGGGGTAAAAGGAGGGTTGTAGTATAGCAGAGTTCCGTTCCGGGAGAACTTTTGACTACCCAATCCTCTCTCCCCACATCCATCCTCTGGAATCGTAAGGCTTTGGTCATGCATCGAGAGTTTCTCTGCTCTCATGGGGTTGAGTGTTGGGGGTGCATTAAGTATTTTGTGATTTTGAAGGGGGGAGGGGTTAAAGTCGGAGGGATAGGAGAGAGGTCGGAAGGACAGTCCTGTGATGCTCGTTGTCGGAACTCTTGATTTCTAATCCAACTTGTCCCCTCTTTCGCAAGTGCAGCCAACTGCCATGCGCTCAGAATGAGAACATTTGGGTCTGGAATATGGTAGTTTTACATGCATATCTGCAAACATACCACTCGGTTACCTATATGGGTTAGGCGAAGTAAAAAAAAACCTTAGTTCTAGGCGAGGTGCTGAAAGTTTACTCTGCTTAAATAATTTCGTCAACAATGCTCTATATATTTCCTTATACTCCCCAGTTATTCCTTCAGACACGCTAGTTACCACACCACCTCTATCGATGACTTTTTCGGTTTACCCATTTTTTTCTCATCATTTACTCAACTATCATATGTCTGTTTGGTTATTTGACTCGCGTCTATTCTCTCAGCATAGCCTAACCTACGACCGCGAACAAATCTACGACATCGCTCCTTTCAACTTTGTCCATATCCGGAGCATAACCTCATGATTTCTTAGCCTACTTATTCCAAACCTTCTAGTTAATTGATTTAACTTAGTGACAAACAAGTTGACGTTTGTGCTTGATAAAGTAATTCATAATGATGTAACCATATCTTTCTGGCGTATTCACCACTCGTTCGGAGAAATGTGGGAAGTGATATTTCTTCAAATAAAATATAACCCTCCCATTCCGAGTATGCCATTTTTCTTTTCTTATTTCCTTTCTCTTTTCTACCTAATTCACTATCGCCTACGTCTCGAGGAACCAACATTTAAAAGTGACTTATCGCTTATTACACTCCGAAACTTGCTGTCTAAATACGTCCGAGAAAATAGAGTGGTTGGTAGACCTGTCTCTGTCCCATGCTCTCTGGTCATTTCCCCGCACGCGTCGTAGTATGTACCTATCCCCACTTCACTCGACTCTCGAATTCATAATGCCCTCCGGCTGTACCATTGGTGTCAGGTGGAATCGTTTGCCCTCGCTTCTCTCGACTCATTAGTTTTGATGCGGTTGCAGAAGCTTTCGGGAGACTATGCCGGTTATCGGATTACGATTTTCGACCCCTCCTTTCTCTCATAAGTAGTTCCTTCTTATCTCTTATAGTAATATTTCTGGGAGGGTCTGGAGTAACGGAAAAGTGTCTCTCTCACTAGCCGTATTAGGCAAAGTTGAAATCTTCTTACTGCCTCTCACCGTCACCAGAGCGATTTTTTTATTCGAGTCCATTACGTTTGAAACTACTTCGGAATTGTGCAAGAAAGTTATCAACGCAGAGAAAGGAGAAAGTGAATGAAAAAAAGAAAGAAGATAATAAGATAATTTCGCTTCTCACTCTGTTGAATGGTAAAAGATGGGAAAATATTCTCGAAGTTTATACCGTCTTCCATCCACAGTGGTTATAATTATGTAGTATGTCTCACTGGTAATGTAAAGTGAGTATAAAAATACTCCTTAATTTCAGTGAATTAATAAATCCAAGTATTAGGGGGCGGTAAATACTGATCAGTCAAAAATTTGTAATTGGCTTTTTCGTCAAGTATATGATAGTTTCTTTGCTTTCTTTTGACTAATGAGGCAAGAAAAATGTCAATGAATGTGTCACACTCACCACCTCAATGAATTTTGCGAGTTAAAAAATAAAGAATTTGAGGCAAGATTTCTACGGAGGAGATAATAAGCAAATCGAAAAATATGCGAAGGAAGAAAAAGAAGGCCGTTAAAATTACCTCCCTGGCAACTTTCCGTCTCCAATGTTTCTGATAGGAGAGTGGGAAGAACACTAGACGTAAAATGGATTTTTATGAAAATATCTACGCGAACATAGTGAGATGGAAAGGAAATGAAAGGGATGCTTGTAATTTGCGGATTTTTTTAGTTTTCACCAATATGCACGAGACAAAGTGATGTAAGTGATGGC
Source organism: Ceriagrion tenellum (assembly GCA_963169105.1). NCBI lineage: Eukaryota > Metazoa > Arthropoda > Insecta > Odonata > Coenagrionidae > Ceriagrion > Ceriagrion tenellum. The sequence continues at coordinate 31,954,436 of OY720636.1, read as the reverse complement.
TAAATGATGCGGCACAGATGAAATAAAGGGGACGGAGATAACTAGAAGTGTGAAACAATGCATGAACGTAGCCGACGTAGTTAAAGACGTAACGTGGTGGAAGTTTTTAACATTGCAATGATAACGCGTAACTTTGTGATTCCACATATCTTTATTTGGAGCCATTTTTATATATTTTCTTCCAAATAAATGTATGTCGAATCGCATAGTTACAAGTTATCATTATAGTTAGAGATTCCTTCTATCTTTCCGCGACGAACTATTGCGTACATAAATGTCACGCTATACCTTGTCGGGGAAGACGTAGTTTAAAGAGTTACTCTTTTCTGTGAGGTCTAAGGCACTGCCTGAAGAGATTAGTTATTGGCTTTCGGGAATTGGTTTCAATTCAATTATTTCCTCCGTAACGCCGTATCTTTGCTCAGAGTAATGGCTACTTCTACAATAATGGATAGTTTCAAACTCTTATTGTTACGACTCCTTACATTCCCTCAGATGAACCCCTTTCGTCCCATGCTTTTCTCGGTCTGCCCCTTACTTTCACACAATACGCTCCTCCATCTAAAGTTTAATTGTTCAAATTTCGTACATTTTTTCAACATTGTCAAGCAAATGACAATTGTTGTTTTGATATTTTCTCATCACTGGAGCACTCGGGGCACATTTTTTCATGATCCACTCAAAAAAAACTATTTCTCCAAATAAACTTAACACCTTCATGTGTCTTTTTGTGGAAGTATTTTATATTTGAATCTATATTGAAAATCAGCCTTGTACTTTTCCGCAGTCATTTATTGTGTATCTTACTGCATCTTCAGGTACCATTGTTTATCTTTTATTTATTGATTTTTAACATTAGTTAAGATAGGGGTGGGACTTGGAGAACAAACTAATGTTTGGCTGTAAAGGCTGGGGAACATAGATTTGGGGCTTGTGAACATTTTTCGGAAAAGAGTGGTGAGGTGTACGGAAAAAATAGCTCGTAGCTAAGGTTGCTTGAATCTCTGATTATTTCTGTTTGCTACAAAGCATCCATGTTTAAACCTTTTGGTAGATCATGTAAAATTTCGGGGATAAAAATGAATGACTGTGTTAAAGTGCAAAACTAATTTTCAATATGGATTCGAATCTATCTCTCCTTTTTTCACTGTAAAGAATTGTAGCACCGAAGCGGAGACACTAATCCATCAAAAATAAACCTTAATTTTTGGCGTTTCTCTCTCTCATTCCGTTTATCCATTTTGCCATTCCACATGCCCTTGCGTTACCTCGCTATGTAGTATGTAGATATATTGGCAGAAATGACTTTAGCAGCCTGTCGCCTACCCAAATAACAAACCAACTAAAGGGGGAGTGAAAGAAGAAGATGGGACTCGAGGGTGGGAAGAAGGGGGAGAGGGTGCGCTTCGGGAGGGCATGAAAGCGAAGCGGGAGGCAGAACCGGAAGTCTCTCTGCGCTCACGAGTCGTCGTCGACCGGCGTGGAACGCCTTTCGCAATTACGAGATGAAACGGCCTCAATTTAATTTTTGATCCCGTAAAGAAGCCCTGTTGTGTTAGTCGCTTATGACCTCCCCCTCTTCCTCCTCCTCCTCCTACTCGCCGAGACCCACGCCTTACACTTCCTTCTCACTCCTTCCTCTCGCATTCCTCCCATCTCCCCTCTTCTTTTTTGTTCACGCAGACTTCTCACCCCTTCGTCTTTTCAGCTCCCCCTGCGTCCTCTCCACACCCCCGGCAAGACAGCAACCCTCCTTCCACGACACCCTTCCATCCACCCGAGCCAACCCCAACAAAACCAACCCTTCCCTCCATCCCATTCCGCCCTCACTTTCTCTTTCCACTAATCCCCGGAAAGGGTGTGGTCCTAAGCTCTTTTAACCGCACACAAAGAGGTCGTTTTCCTTTAACTCGAATTCGCAGAGTTCCCATGGTCAAGAGAGAGGGTGTGTGTTGGTGGGGGGGCGGTGTAGAGGTCGGTGCTGAAGACCCCTGAAGGGAAACGGTAGACGGTGTGTGGTGGAGGAGGTGTTTTGGAGTAAGAAGACATTTTATGAGTGGATGGCGGTTTTCCGCGAAGTGGCACGGGGTCGGATTGCGTGGAGACATTACGCACGCTTATGTCGGTGGTAGATGCTCGAGAAGGCGGCTATGTGGTCTTGGTGTACGAGCGGCGTAGCACATCAAAATTCATCACAGAGCGTTAAAATCTTGGTTGGTAACCCTTGAAAGTGCGAGCAAATAATGCTAATTCATATGCTAACAGGGTCAAAGCTTCTGAAGAATTGCTTAGTAAAACCAAGGATTTAAACAAGGCTTAAGGAAGACTTTGGTTCCAATTCACAATCATTAGTTCTAATACATGAAGTAAATTAATTTTTTCTTAGTTGCCCATCTATCCTACGGTTATCTAACCCGTTTGGCCAAGTGTTAGAGATTAATTTTGACTATGTGACAACGGGTTCAACCTGACTTAGAAATAACTCACAATCGGTTGCATACTATTTTGTGCTCGTCAAATTATCACTTAGCTTTATCATCGATTTTTTATAGTCTTGTGATATGACTGACGGCAGTTCTTATGACCATGAACAGTATGCTATGTAGGTGACGTGTACAAATAAATAATCGTATTTGCACAAATGTAAGTACTACTCAAATAAGATCAAATTTACCTGAATTCCGTCTGTGACTTTATTATATAACCGAGAAAGCTTTAATGTATGGATTGACAGGATGACTAAGACCTCATTAGATGCTTGGATAGTAAATAAACTCTTCTGTCTCTCTTACAGTTTCTAGGCATCTTCGTTAGCACTTATATTGTCTGTTGTTCTCGATTCCCCCACCAGTGCCGCCTTTGGTTGAAATAACAGCATCTCATCTCAATACCTATTCACTATAGTTATTTTAGGCGCTGTGTAGGGATTACTTCTAAGGTAAGCGTTGGCAATCAGGTGTGGCTACGTGAAATATTACCTGACCATCTTAATGATCTCGTGGTCGGTGCCACGATGCAGCTAATGGCTTCCGTAAATGTCATTAGTAGGTTTTAGAATGAGGTGGTAATTCCTCCTCTATCTAGCGTTCTGGTGTGAAATTCACTTGGCGCTCTCGGTTGACCGCTAGACCGTTATTGTCCGCTAGATATTGAATGGGTTTTTCCTTTAACTCAAATTCTGCTATCTGGCGTGCTGTTGTTTCCTTATTACAGGGAATATTAGCCTAAAGACCTAACTAATAACATAAGTGGTTTATCGTTACTGGTTTCACTACTATCCTCATTGTCGACCTTTGTAAATGCAAATAAAAGGTAAATGATTAGTAATGCACACAAGGAGCCTGTTTAAGTGTGAAACCTGTCGGAAAAATCTACTGAAATTAATTTGTTGTCTGGAAATTTATTTTTTTAAATTTTCAATTAATTTTTATAACGTACTTGTTTCTGAAACGCAATGGCATGTTTAAGTGTATTCAGGACTTAGCAAAAACTACATTCAGGCCACAAAAATTAATTTTCTGAAAGAATTTAATTCATTAATATGAAGTTATTTTCCTGGAGCTTTTAGGTCATTAATTCATGTTTAGTCTGTTCCTCTTTTGCCAACGTTTCGCATATTTATTATGCTCCATCAGGGCTACAATAAATATTAACATTTGTATTGTACTTAAAATGAATACAGTTTACAATTAAGGTATTTCGATTTTTAAAAAATATTTACAATTGATTTTTGTTATTAGAGAGAGTTCCTTTTGAATGAATTTTTGTTGATACCTTCGTTGTTATTTATTATTTGTTGGTCAATTGTTATAAATTTAGGAGTTAAAAATCAAAATAAAATTAAGTGATGTTAAAGAATATCAAATTATGATAAATTTTACTAAATTTGGCGATATATGTTCTTTTATTACAGGATGTTTTGTTTTTTGTGATGTGTATCATTTCTTGAAATAATCTTTCGGATCGGTTGGTTTCTATATCTATTACTTTAGTTTCATGGAAATTAAACGAGTGGTTATTTTTTATTACATGATCTGCTAGTGCACATAATTGATTTTTGGATTTTATTGAACTTTTATGTTGGGAAGAAAGATCGAAGGCTTTCCCGGCGTATGGTATCGAGGAAGTCAATGCGGGTTTTCCACCGGGTCAGGTTGTCCATGTCTGCCGACGTTTCGATGACCGAGTTGCTCATCGTCTTCAGGACATCATGCCCTGAAGACGATGAGCAACTCGGTCATCGAAACGTCGGTAGACATGGACAACCTGACCCGGTGGAAAACCCGCATTGACTTCCTTTTATGTTGGGAGATTCTATTTTTTAGATATTGGGATGTTGGACCTATATATATGTTATCAGTCTTCACACGGTATTGAATAAACTACGTTACTTTTTAGTTCTTTAGGAGTTTCAGATTTTAATGACCTAAAAGCTCCAGGAAAATAACTTTACATTAATAAAAACAGAAGTGACGAAAAACAAACATATAGAATTTAATTCAGCTATAATATGTGTTTTTCCGTATCTTGTGTTGGTAAAATTAAAATTGGTTGACCTTGTTGTCAAGGGACACATTTAAAGCGAGACTTTATTACGGGTTCAAGTATTTAAAGGGTCGAATCAATTTTCCAAAATTCTATGTAGAAAAATAACGGCAGTGGTAAATAAACACTTGGAATTTCACAAATTTCGAATGTATCTTAGCATAATTGATCGAATTCCTTGCTGTGTTTTCACGCCATCTCCAAGAATATCTTCTCTTTTTAGCCCCAAGCCTTTTTTTTATTCTTTCATCAACCACCTACTTCCCATGCCTTGTTCCCTTCTCCCTTGTCCTCGCCGGTCTCACCCAGCCCTTCCAATTTCATTCGGGCTAAATAAAGTGGCGTGTTTATTAGACCTCCTTTCTTCTTCCCAGCCCCTCTCTCCTTGCGTTATAAAGCCATTCCCGGATCCGGCTGGTTAAGATCCCCCCAGTTCTAACACCCCCTCATCCCCCTCGCCTGCCCTTCCAAATTCCCCGAAAGTGTTTTGTCGATCGATTCCTTTAATTGGAGTCGTTGCATTCATGATCCGCAAACTGCGTAGTAGCTATGTCATTGCGGTGAAATTCAGAATAACAAGCTTGATTGCTTACTCCATGCCTTCCTAAATTTGGCGGCATTCCGACCTAACCTATTGATAATATGCTACATAAAATTAGTTACTGTAGACAAGAATGCAAGAAAAGAATGAATCAACAAATCCAGATGTGTAAAGTCGAAAATTAATCATGAAAGGATAAAATTCTATAGATAATAATATTTCTTGAGTGACCAGAAAACTTTTCTATCGTCTATCCCAAGAGAAAGACGATAGAAAAGTTTTCTGGTCTCTACATGGAGTGGTCTCTACATGGAGATGGGATCTCTACATGGAGTAATTGGCTATTAGATAGCTAATCTAGGCTATAGAGAATTTCGATCAAGTGCTTGTGATATTTTTCTAGTTGATTGATGAATTAACCTGCATCGTCCATTTTTTTCAATGTGCATCGGTAAGTTTTACATTACTTAGGAAAGTAGTCTAAAGTGTAATTTGAAACTCCTACATTTTCCATAATATTAGCTAGTAATATTTCAGAAGCGAAAAATGAGCTGCATTGCAATAAAAGTGAAACGCATCCAGTGAGGAAACTTTACATGGTATGCGGTAAACATGTAAAACACATCGATCTTGTGGATAAGGCTCCCATATGCACAGCGCATTATTTTCTTTTAACATGATTGAATATCGAATTTTACTTATGTATACTTTGTTGGGTGATTTTTCGTCTCAACCTTTTAATATCGCCATCCCAACCGTCATCCATGTCACATCTTAGCCATCCTATCACCGTATTCATCCATCTGCCAGTAATGCCCGTAATTAAGTTATATTTGGTCATTTTAAGCCCGTCTTGTCCACTCCTCCTCCCATTCGACCCCTCCCTATGCCGCCGCGCAGATATTTGCCCCCTTACTTCCCGTGGATAGCCTCTTGGGTTCTCCTTATCTAATATGAGACCCGCATCGTTCGCTCGTACATGGTGGATGTGTTGGGGTATTGAGTGTAATTGCTCGGCCCTTGGCCGAAGGGATGGACTCCTCTTTTAAGAGGACGTGCCTGCCATCACGTATTTATTTCATGACTGCAGACTGGTACGCTGCTCTGAACATGATGCGGTTGTTATTAAGACACCCTGATCCTTTTGTCCTTGGAACGTGTACCATCTCCTCTCGCCGTTTTGAAGCCTGGGTCCATGTTCAAGATTAAGCAATGGGTCTCTCCTCCAACTTTGATCGTAGCTCACCTAAGACCTTTCACTTTCTCATGGGCTCACGATGTAATTTGGGTTAACTTCACCCTTCCGTTTACAGCACTTTCGCCCGGTTATATAATGCTTGGATTAATTTAACCATAAGATGTGAAGCCTTTACTGTAACTAATAGCATGGGTGTTGAATATTACTTTAAACTTACGGTTTTTCAACGTATGCGTTATCAATCAGTTATGAATTTGCAATGAAATTCCGATGTAATATATAACAATAATAAATCCGGGCCGCATTTCATGATTGCCAATACTATGCGATGTATAAATGCAAGTATGCATCTCTTAATATGCAAATTACTAATTGAAAATCGTAAAAGACATCATCGGAGGAGGTAATTGTCGAGGCAGTCCTTTTCAAGGCTTTATTTGACTTGCAGTGTGAGTTGGTGTTTTGCTCAAAGTTGTTTTGTTAATGGTAAAATGGTTGCGTCATAATTTTACTTGGAAGAAATTTATCTTTCATAATTTTGCATAGCATTTTAAGTTTTTCTGTGCATAGATGAGGAGTTCCTTTAGATTTTTTGCTATCATGTTGTGCATAACGAATTGTCCGCTAGGTTTTGAGTTGCTGCGCCATAATTAAAATGTTTTTATCTTTTCATTCTAGTGTCACTGATTATGCTTGGAAAAGGGAGATTTTCACCCATCGTATGATTTATGTTCCATGAAAAGAATGGCATCGGTTATAAATTTAAGCCGTATTGTTTTCTGTAGTTTTTTTGCTACTCGACTGGCTTCGATTCTTCGCTATTCTCTCGAATTTAGATGTAGAAATTTCAAAGCCAATATATCATATCATTATTCTCATAATAAATCTAAATTTATTCTCCGGTTGTTATTAATTGTATAGGTTGTAATTGTTTGTTGAAAATAACTTTCTCTATACTCGAACTCCACGCTGTATTCTTCTGGACTTGCTCCCTTTTTTTACATAATCCTTTTCTGGATGATGTGGCTTTTGCTAATTTTTGCTTTACGGCTAGGTTCTTGAGAGCTCTCATCGTCAGAGAGTGTGCTCATCGTCTTGTAACTGATAAAATCCTTTTTGTGTTGTTTTCGGTACATTTTTGATTGAAATAGATGTCTTTTGGTGGATGAAATAGATAATTCGGAAAGATAATTTTCATTAACTTTTTTAATTTTTTCATTTTCATAATATCTCACTCGAATAATGTACACCCGGTGACTCTCCCACGTCAACCTTGAAAGAAAACTCAGAATTTATCGCGTCCATGAGGCGGGGGCACTCTTTAAACCACCATAAAGGCAAATCCCCGCCATCCCCTTAAAAGGCCTTGGAGGAGATGGAAATCTCCCCCCCCCCTTCCCTACCTTTCAACCGCTTTCAGCAGTTTTTTGAGTGGGTCGAAACCCTTTACGTGTAGCGGGTGAAGGTACTTCTCGTAAAAGGGCTTTGGAAGGACGGGTCGGTCGAAAAGGAGATCTACGGGCATTCCGCGCTCTCCCTCGGTGTGCTTGGAGGTTGAATGTGCCAGTTTAGAGGATTGAACTGCGGGTTCGTCCGAATGCGGTACTGCGCGCTTTACCATCGTAGTATCTGAGGAAGCGGTGACTCCGTGTTAAGAACAGGATGGCGTGTGGCTGTCCTATCATTCCTATTTCCTAGTCTGCGAAAACGTTCGTCCTGAGATAGGCTTATCCCTCATTCAGCCATTTCAATGTTTCTAATGATATTGAACTGCGATAATTGTGTCATCCCCGGAAATAATAGTTTTTTTTACTTATTTTGCGATAGGCAGTCTATGGTTCTGTTAAATGGGAATAAGATAAGAAAAATGCGATTGGTAAACACCAACTTCAGGCTACTTATGGGAATGATGTAATTCGGCTGTCATTTGTTATTTTCGATGAGGATTTTATTATAATGTTTCTCCCCCCACTGTGTTGCAGAGAAAGTAAATGATGTCCCGATGCATCGTTGTTTTGTAATTGCTGTGGTTGGTTTCTATTGACGTGAAATTCAGTTCTTTCAGTAAACTCATTGACGGACAATGCCGGGGTATTGGGCTGTTCTGGGGTCTTATTTTCCGAAACATTTAGCTTAATATGGGATTTATATGGTAACAAGAGAAGGTTTGATCCACCGCATGATCTTAGATTTGAATCCTGGTAGCGTTGGAGAATTAATAGCGTAGGTAAGCTCCACTCTTCTTCATACACTGTTGGGAAGACACTTCAGGTTCAGTGCTCTGTTTGTCTTATGGGACCTAGGGGTAACTTAGGACCCCTTGGCGATTTTATTTGAGCACAGATTGTCTCTCCAGTTAGCCGTTATCGTCCAAATAGTCATTTACGTACCTATTAACTCGGATATCATAGGAGACCCTTAAATGACCGTATCTGTCGGTCGCTTCCCCTAACAACTATGACTAACGCGCAAACCTATAACTACCATATTAATCGTAAGACGATTGAACTGGTGGAGAACGTGACAACACGAAGAGACACTAAATTCTTCCCACTAAACGATTAGTATAACCCCAGTCCTCTCTTTCTTAAAATGCATTGGCGTCTTTCTGGCTTTAATCTGACGCCCTTCGTCTATCACTAAGATCACCAAGGGCGAAGCACGGTCAAATTCGGAATGCGAGATAAGGGTTGGAGTCGCCGTAATGGGCATACCTTGAAGTGAGGGGTGGAGTATAATACATAGGGGTTGTTTCGTACGAGTGTGGATTGTGAGGGCTGAAGGATGAGCACGTACGCCTAGGAAATTTACTTTGTTCCGCCTAGACTAGATTAATAGTATTTTTGAAAGGAGTTCAATTAATACCAAGTCGAACATTATGGAAAAACATCTTGTTAGGCATTACTCTGTTGGTTTTTATTTGATGATGTTACCGACCTTTAAACTCCGGACTACCTATTAAGCACTTAAGATAAAAACCCGGCGTTTGGTTTACTGTCAACTAAGGGCGCCTGGAACACATGAGTTGAAAGTTATACCTGAAGGGCAGAGTTCCTTCTACAGTTCAATTACTATTCAAATAGACTCCCTGTATAGGTATGGATTTATTGAAAAATCTCCGCTAATACTTGGTTTATAATCCGGCTTTCAGGAATGGGAAGCCATGCTACTGATCAATTCAGTTCGTATTCCGTAGATTCTCTCTTAATTGGTTGAGAAATCAAGTAATGACTATCAATCGATTGATCTTTGTGGTATGGCTGCTTCTTCCTGAGCCTAAAGTCCTTTTTTGTCCTATAGTGTCGATTGGTTTACAGGTAGGTAGTTGCGATCGAGATTTGATATTGAAGATTAGAATAAATTCACAGTTTTTCGCCTAATGTTATCGGGATATGAAATCAAAGATTTTTGGCTTTCTCATATATGAGGACCCCAGAAGTCAAGGGGTCTTAAGTAACAAAACCATTGTTTAGAGAAAACTTAAGTCAAAGCTGAAAATGTTTGGTACAACCCACTAAGTAGTTAAAAGGCATTACCCTAGATGGCAGCACCTGTCAAGAAAATAACTTGGACCCCTTTACCACCTAAAAGATTAATATTTTCACATCCCATTCCTGTACCTAACTTATTTTTTTCAAAAATGTCACTTTGACCCCTTGACTTCTGGGGTCCACATATAATACTTGGTGCGAACTAACGATGAATGAATCATATCTAGAAGACGAGTTATTACGTACAATGAAAGTGTTGATCCATTGGACGGAAAAAATTTAATGTACCTTATAAAACCTTCGGATGGATATTTGTGGATATATGTGATATTGGTGCAATCGGAAGTGAGAAATGGGTTTTTATACAGTCTTAGGTGCAAAGTTTATCATTGGATTGAGAAAATAATTGTTTTAATGATTATGAATAAGAACTGCTAATGCACTCCAATCATTTCCACTTGAGGATTTCAATGATGTAAGAAATTACTTAGTTCCCCTGATTTTCATATAATTTATAAATGTATGGTTTTAGAAAGAACATACATGATTTTTACATTTGCCTAAATTCGGTACATAGGCGATTGAAGGAAAGTTTCGGGTATAAGTAATGTATTTGGAAATTAGAGTCAAATATCACTTGAATAGTTAAAAATACCAGTACGGAATAATGTATTGTGAATTGGCAATTGCATTTTTATGACATGAAAATTTGAGCGATATAGATAGTGAGGCACAAGAGGCCATAGCTCTGAAGTACATAAGTGCTGAAGTGCATGAGATCGAAGAAGGATGGATCGGGGAGGATCGGATTGTTAACAAATTAAATCTAACCATTCAGAGCCAGGATTGCCGATTTCCGGAAACCTGAACGGAGAGAAGTACCAAAACAGTGGTTAAAAGGGCAATTCTGACTGACTGAGTATCCACACTCATTGCTCCGGTAGTGGACTGCATTGTGTTGAAGGCGATATTGCTTTTTCCTGTTGGGATTATTATATTTAGATATGTGCTAAGTGTCAAAAATTTAATTCTATGAAATATTTCATGAAATGATTTTGAAATTAATCGAATATTTCTTCTGTAATAGGGACACCTTAGAGAGGAAAAATATGAACAAAACTTAGAAATACTGCTTTTGTCAATTGCAACATGCTTCCCCTTGACACAACATCCCGTTGAAGAATAGCTAAATTGGTCTTTTTTGTGCGTATATAATGGGATGTAATTACAGGGTCGGTACGCATCTTGAAAAGTCAGTGAACTGAAAAATTGGTCTGGAAGTCAGGGAAAAGTCAGGGTATCTTATTGTTGGTCAGGAAAAAATTACCCATGTTTGAATTCGATTCGGTATGTGACTTTTTCATCTGTACTACAGATCCCATTCTTCATTGTGCTGAGGCGTGAGCCTTGCGCCGAATAACTTGGTAAGGGGACGGGGATACTGCGTCAAAAAGACCAAAAATGCAGAATATCAACGGAGAAAGATAATTTCAAAAAAGTAAGAAAGAGTAATCCCGGGATTGGAAGCTTGAAACACGTGACCCTCTCCTTGCTTCACAGAACATATCTGAAAGATCCCCAAAGCTCTGGACTCAGCAGTTGTTTCTAAAACACCAGAGTGCTTCGCCGACTTCATATTCTAAAATTCCCCTTGTGACAACAGTGAAACTGATCCGCTCATTTGGTGTGTGCTTCACGAAATGTCGAGTCGCCCGAGGGGAGGCACTGGAGAGAAATTTAGGTGGAGGGAAGGGAAGCATTGGAGGGGAAGGCATTGCTGCCGATTTTGAATGCTTTGGCGCGAGCGAACCTCGTGAAACTGCGTGCTAGGGCCCAGGATTACCCAAATTGTAGCCTTGTTGTAGGATATGCGCATAATGTAAGAGTCTCCGTTTGTAGATGAAGGATTCTTTTAGTCTTTGTTGGGATGAATTTTCCAAATAAGATTTTGCGCCGTGGCGATACACGTCGAAAAAAAGCCAAAATTCATCAATTTTGACTAGTTTTTTCTTATTTTGGGAATTTCGTAGAAAAAAAATGCCCCGAGGATAGCAAAGAAACTTTTGTTCAAATCAAAATAAAAAGATATCACTGCATAAGCGTAACCTAGGAATTAGAGATGGTGTCAGCGGCTTTTTTTTTGGCGATGTATGGGTCTCCCTTAAGTATATGCTTCACGATCACTTTTCAAAGATTTGAAATCCTTTCTAGCATAACGAGAAGCAGCCGTCTTCGGGTAAGCTGGCCGGCGCGTGACTGACCCTATTTATTGTTAATTTTACATATTCTAATAATTCTTCCAGTTATTAATAAAATGATGAAAAATATGATTATAAAGTTTAAGATATATAATCATTAATTCTAATGAACAAAAACCGATAAGAAAGTAAGTGTTGTCTTCTTTCAAAACTGCATTTAACATTTATTTTTTAATACACACTATGGACAAGGTTTATTTCATAAGTTGAAGGTTGTGTTTGCTGAGATCTGCGGGCAGTTATCCGCCGTTAACATAGGTTTCGGATGACATATGATCTCTAGCATTGACTCCACACTGGTCACCTTGTTATCATGTCATCCTATTTGTAAACATTGTATTTGTATTTTAGTAAACTTAACCACATTACAAGTTAACAACAGAGCTGATATTTCACCGATTAATTTTTCTTTCGCAAAAGAAAGGTATGCCCGGAGCCGTATTGGTTCGTATCGCGTTAACATTTACCAGAGGAATGATAAAAATTCTATTGTATTTTATAAAAGATAAGACAAAAACTCATCAAATATCCGGAATCAGTGTTATATTCCACACAGCCTCTTAAATTTCCTTCCCACTGTCTCGAATTCGAAATATGATCCCTTTTACCTACACTTTTACTATCAAGATAAATTTGTATGTGATACTTTATTTATGCTCTATTTTATGTACAAGAACTGATGTACCTATACTTCACATTTTTCCTTGAAAAGACTGTAGTAAAAGCTGTCTTATATCATAATGCTCATTATTTCTTTACTTTTCTTGAAATGTGGTGATTTTTAAAGGTCAGGGAAAAATCTGTGTTTTGGTCTGGAAAGTCAGGAAAAAGTCAGATAAAATCAAAACTGGCGATGCGTATCAACCCTGTAATAAGATCAACAATTCTCTAATGGAAACAGCAAATATTTTTTTTACTCGATTAAGAATGAGAAAAATCCAGGCTGTAAGTATTTTCTTCAGAATATGAAGAGATATACGAGCCGAGGTCCATACATTTAAATACATTCTGATTTTGGTTCAACGTATCTTTCTATGTTGTTGTATCAGTCAAGAAGTAGCAGAGCCGAGCAATAGATTGTGATCAAAGTTCTGCTAGATTTTGTTACAATTTACCTTTGTCACTATATGTCATGTCACTTTGTCACCCCAATCTCCCTTATCTTAATTTCATGCAACATTTTAGTAAAGTCTCATACTCATCAAAAATGCTCAGAGGGAACCCATCTCTTCGGAAGAAGTGTTTTAGTTGCCAACGACCACTACCACGGCTGTGACTAAACGGATGACGCGGCTGCGGGAACATCGAAAAGTCGAAATGACGAATCCGATCAAAGATGGTCGGATGGCGCAAGAGTATCGACGGCCACCTAGGTCGTTAAATATGGATTGTGTTCATCCGCTGCTTATTTATCGAAATGAACGACCCTGACCCAGAATGCCCTGAACGGCCGCATACGATACTCCTATCCAATACGACGACGCATTTATGCACAACTCACGCCTGCGTCCCGAATATAGCAACAAATTTTTCCTAACCGTATTTTATTCTTTAAATTGATAATCCTAATTATAGCGTCCTATGCATAGTGATCTCTGGTGCAAGTCACCTCCTTGGATAACAGCTACAGGCACATAATTAAAAAGCTAAAATCATTTTCCCCTGGAGTACGGTTGATCATCAATACTGAAACAAATTATGACCCCGCTGACCTCGAAAATCCAACTATTGTGCGCGTAAGGTGTGAAGTAGAACGAGCGGACTTCGTCACTCGCGAGGGGTTATTCATCAGAGGAGGAAAGTTACGAGCGCGATGCAATTTGTTTTCTGAATGAAGCGCGTCTCGCTCGTAATACTAAGGACGCGGGCCTCGCCGGTGACGCAAAAACAGTCCATATTACTCTGGCGCTGTAAACACCTCGCTTTCGTTATTCCATGAATCCCGTACCCCGTGCTCTTTTCTCGCCTTCGTCTCAGCGTTTCCTCCTCCCCACCTTCCGCCTCTGTCCTCCGTGCCGTGCATTTTAATTTCCGATAGGAGAAAGGATGGTCACAGCCTTAGGCCCGGGGTTTGCCCCGTGGGAGGAGAGAGGCTTCAGTCAGGGGGAGAGGCTTGGGAATTCACTGAGAAGCTTCCCTCATAATCACGGCTCCATTGTCGGCCGAAAGCTCTCTCCCCTGTTTCCAAGGTGACCCGGGGTCGCTCACCACCACTGCCATTCGAATCGCAACCTGCCGTCCCTTTATGTCCTTCCTGCGATCCGAATGAACCTTCTCCTTCATCCTCTCCCCTTCTATTGTACTTCCTCTCCTTTCCTCCCTAGCTTTCTCATTTCCTCTCCTCTCTCTTCCCTTCCCTCAGTGCGTCGTGGCATAAACTGTGTTTAAGGGTTAATAGAGAAACGTATCTGAGGCCGCTCTAGCAGTGGAGAAAGCAGAAATAGGCTAGCGCTTTTATTTCATAATAATAATGATAATAATAATAATGATAATAATAATAATAATAATAATAAGCGGCGAAGAGGGCAGCGGACGAAATCGGTCTGGACTTTGACCTGTCATCCGACGGTAACGACAGTAGCACGTCAATCGTGTCACTGAGGGCAGACGTCTTAAAGCTCGAGGTCAAAAAGGCTGAGCAGAAGACCTTGCTCAAGACACATACCGATAAGCCCATGCATGGATGTTTCTACCGAAACATGGAAAAACATGGGCTATCGAATGAGCTGACGTTTGCCTTCCTTCGTTCCGCGGGTCTCAGGTCCGAAACAGAGGGTTTCGTTCTCGCGTGCCAGGATGGTGTCATCAACACTCTCGTGTACCGCCGAATGATATTCAAGGCGGAGGTGGCGGACACGAGATGCAGAGCGTGCCCAGCCAAGCCGAAGACTTTGAGTCACCTTCTCTCCGGCTGCAGTTATTACGCGCAGTCAGCGTAATTAGCTCGGCACAACGCAGCTCTGCGGGTGTTGTATTTCCACCTCCGACATCATTATGGCATCGACGAAGTACATGTGCTGCCCTATGCCCCTGGAGATATTGGTCCGTCGTGGAGAGCGACAAAGTAAAAATCTGGTGGAATTACTCATTCCCCACCACCAGGCAGTTGGAGGCAAACAAGCCTGGCATCGTTCTCCTCGACCGCCTATCGCGTTCCATGTTCGTAATTGAGTTTTCGGCTCCGGCCGATACGAACTTGGACTCGAAAGAGGCGGAAAAACGGACGAAATATCAAGACCTGCTTTTCGAAATTCGGCAGATGTACCCGGGACACTCTGTAAAACTAGTAGTCCTAGTCATAGGTGTGCTGGGTGGAATCAAGGGCTCGCTGATACAGAGCATCAAGTGTATTCCTGCTTGCGTGGCACAGGCGGAATCACTTGCAGCCCGCATGCAGAAGGCCGTCCTCTTGGGGTCGCTCCGTCTTTGTGCGCACGACCCGAACGCAGCGTAGCCACTGATCCGATGGGTTAATCGGAAGCGGCTACGAACTCTGCACCGCCCCTCTCGAGTTGTCGGCCATTATGACGGCAATGAAACCCGATGCTTGCCGAGGACTCGGAACGCGAAAGTTAACAAATTAAAAAAAAATAATAATAACTTTTATTGAGAACCTGGGACTTTATGTCCCCTAGGTTCTAATGCCAATACACATAACAAAAAAGGATGATACGAAATTCAAAAAATTTTCGCACAGAGATTAGGCCGGGAGTGTGACAGCAATGGTACCAATATCTACATGAAACCTCTCACAGGAGGCCGTAAAAAACCAATAAGGTAAAAACAATTCTGATTTTATTCATAGGGTTATGATAGATACATGTAAAAGTCAAAACATGAAATACATGGTAGACAAGAATGGCCAAAAAAGGAAAAAAAACAAGCGAAAAATAATTCAACATAAAACCAAAAATTATGATACATTCATGGCAAATTATTACTCTCGTCAATTTCTGTAACCTTATGAAAAGTGCTCAAATGTAATGTAAACAATTTCAATGGTAAGAACAACACAGTACAATTTCGAAAAAAAATTTGACAAATATATTAACATATGGCATTCGAAATAAGAAGAAAAAAAAACAGACAACCTGGAAGTGTTTTTCCACACTAGATGAAAACTGGTTGCCTCAAAATGGAGGGTAAATTTAAATACATATCATAACTAACATTGAAATATCTTATAGAGTTGAAAAGATGATCGATTAATTTAGATCGAAAGGAATTAATTGATGCCGTTTGACGAATATTTTGGGGGAGGGAGTTCCAGAAATTGACAGCCAATACTGAGGAGGAGTTATGCAAGATAGTAGTTCGGTGGGATGGAATGCACAGCGTATCTTGAGGGGCGCGTTAAGTTCTTTGTCGGACGGTTTTCGAGTAGGAGAAGAACTGCAATAAATATTCTGACTTTTTATATTTGAGGTCTTTGTATAAAAAGCAACCCAGGAAGTGCTTTCTTCGGTTTTGCACGGTGAGAAACATTGCTTGTTAGAGTGTTTGTAATATATGATCATATTTAGAGATCATGGACATGCATCTAATACAAGCGTTTAATGTTCGTTGTAATTTCAAGTTTTAAGTCCTCTCGAACATTACAGTAAGTTACACAGCAATAATCGAATATAGGTTATATTAGTAAGTTGACGAGTTTGTGGCAGATTTGGGTGGGTAACTACTTTTTATTACGTTTAAATTGATGGAGTTCCTTAAAAACTTTACGAGATACCAGTAACACTTGCTCTATTGAATTGAATTTAACGAAGAGAATTGAGCAAATTACGAAATATTACGCTTGTAGCAAAATAAAAATTTCTCTCTCACGTGTGCGCGACTCTGATTTTGTCTTCTCCTCCTGATAAATAATGAAAGTAATGCAAGTTTCCACTAAGATAAATTTTACTCGACCTAGGTTTCGATGTACTACATCATCATCAGACCTAATGTAGTACAAGGAAACCTAGGTCGAGTAAAATTTATCTTAGTGGGAACTTTCATTACTTTCATTATTTACGATGGAATCCTTCCACCACATCAAGCCTGAAACTTCTCTTTTTATTCTCCTCCTGAAATCTCCAGAAAACCTCACTTAACTAATAAATTGTCTGGACTCTCCTTCTCAGTTTGAACAATAAGTTTTATTCACAAAATATCACGAGAAAGAAAACGAATATCCCTTTTCACAAATGATTACCAATCACCATAAATATGTTATACCATTAAAATACACAACACATATTTTGCCAACACATGGAAAGCCATCACAATGATGAGCTGAGGTGAGAGATTACATTAAATTGCCTTATTTTCCCCATTTAACGAAAGGGATCGATAAAATCTTCAAATCAGTTAAAACTAAAATCGCCTATTTGAACCAAAAGTAGCTTTTAAACCTATCAGGATACGCTAAAGAAAATATTCCGGCATTAGAAAAATCAGGCATTTATCAAATCGACTGTAGTACTTGCCATTTAGCCTACATAGGACAGATACGACGTACGTTACGAACCAGATTCAAAAAACACTACTCTCACTTCAGAAATCACAATCCCGAAAAGTCTAGTGTAGCGCAGCATCTAATCATGACCGGGCACGACATAACAAAAGATAATTTGAAACTCGTAAAGCACACTAGCAATTACCTATTAGACGCTTACGAGAGTACCTTTATTTTAAAAAATAAAGCCAATATCCTTAACAGCGACTCAGGACCCATCCCTCTTTCCTCCCTCTACTCAATTTTGAACTTGGAAAAATCATAATGACCCGACCGGTTTTGCTTCGATAATTTTTGTAATAGAATGATGTCGTTTTCAGTCGTCCTTCTCTCTAGTCTCTTATTTCATGTCCTTTTATCACTAAGTAACGTTTGATTTGCAAAAAGATACTTTGTTTCTCTGAAACAGACATTTTGACCCGACGCGACCATAAGTGGAACAGTTTGTTCTCGCTTTTGACCCGACGCGACCACCAGTGTTACAATTTATTCGCGCTTCCGACACTACTACTACTTAAGTCTACTCATTCTCGCTTCTGCCCTGAGCAAATCACCTGTGTTAGTAATATTTTTCGCTTCTGACTCTACGGGAACACCAGTGCAACACAACCAGAGCAACTTCAGTCATTGAGGCTAAAAAACCACAAGTGATCAGTTATTATACCAAGCCAAGAAAGGTATGTATTAGCATACTTTATTTATTTCTCCTTATTGCTGTGTTTTAATTTCTCAATAACGTTTTTTTATTTATGCTTAGAGAATTTCAATGTAATCTAATAAAAGATGAATGAAAAAAACAGTATCATAAGTCGCTTTTGAACAACTGGTTACTTATGCAAATATTTCATTTTATAATTTGTTCTGTTTTCCATTATGACTTTTAGAATGGCGGAGCGCCTTTTTGTTACTGAGAAGGAACTGTTGAAAGAGCTTGAGCGTGCAGAAGATGAGGAACTTGTCGACGAAGAAGATATGTCGGAAGAAGATGATGACGAGGATTATGAGGAGAAAAGTGACCACGACTCTAATTCTGAAATTTACACATCCGATGAAGACGATGGTCATCGCTTTGGTGAGAACCATTTTAGACAAGCAAAACTAAAACTAAATGGAGTGCTATCCCATTTATTAGAAGGGGACATACTAGAAAAGAAAATATAGTAACTCATCTCCCTGGCGTACGGCCATACGAAAAATGTGTCAATACCGAACTATCAGCATTTCGCCTCTTTTTTTGCCGGAAAGTATTAGAGATAACGCTAAAAAACACAAATATTTATGTTGATTCTGTTGAGGTAAACTATTCTAGAGATAGTAATGCTAAGCACACGCGTGAAGATGAATTATTGGCTCTCGTAGGCCTTTTTCTTTCGGGCATATATAAAGTATCCCATGTCGACTATAGGGAACTATGGAGCAAAGATGGTCCTCAAATTTTTCCCTTACTGTGAGTCACCGGAGTTTCTTATTTTTGCTACGGTGCCTTCGATTTGATGACCTCGAATTGAAAGGAAGAAAGGCGACAAGTTATCCGCCATAAGAGAGTTCATCACAGTAATTGGCAACAGATTTGAGCAGGCCTTTACTCCCTTGGAATACGTCTCTCTTGATGAGCAACTGATACCATTTCGTGCTCGATGTCCCTTTAGACAGTACTTGCCAAATATACAAAAAAATATGGGATCAAAGCCTTTGCTATGGTGGATTCTAAGACTTTTTTTCTGCAGCGATTTGAACTTCATGTTCGTAAGCAGCCGGATGTGCCCTTCAAATTATCCAATTCTCCTCATGATATAGTCAACCGTTTGGTTCATCCAATTGTAGGTAGTGGAAGAAATATCGCTACTGACAACTGGTATACCAGTTTACCTCTAGCAAAAGACCTTTTGCAAAAAAAATTGACGCTTGTGAGTACGATGCGTAAAAACAAAGGGGATATTTCTCTTGATTTTCTTCCATCCAGAAACAGACCCATATGCACTTCCGTTTTTGGGTGTGCTCCCGAATTTTCCATGGTGTCATACGTTCCTTCAAAATCAAGGGCTGCGATACTTATTTCGACTTTTCACCATGACTTTAATGCTCCAAGCGGTGATAAAAAACTACCTGAAATAATAACTTTTTATAACTCAACCAAAGGAGGAGTGGACTCAAATGATTAGCTTTGTTCTAATTACAGTGTTGGCCGAAGAACGAGGAGGTGGCCACTTGCAATTTTTTATCACATCATAAATGTAACGGGAATAAATTCCTACATATTGTTGAAACACACCAGAACAAAGGACTCTAACGCAACTTATCAACGCCGACAGTTCCTGAAAAATGTAGGCAATCAACTAACTAAAAATGTGTTGCTAAAACGTTGCGAAAATAAGAACACCAACAGAAATTTGAGACTAAAAATAAAAATGTTGTTGTAAGAAGAAGGAACAAACTTGTCACAGTTAAACAAAGAAGAGCAAATACCTTTGCATGAAGAAGCACGTAAGAGGAGGAGATGCTGCCTTTGCCCCAGTACCAAAGACAATAAATACAGCCAAGTTTGTGTATCTTATAATAACAGCATTTGTAAAAATCATTCGGTACTATTGTGTAAAATTTGGTAAGACAAAGAGGTGGTTTAAGAACATGTACTTTGTAAATATAATCTCTCCGTTGTCCATCAATTTACTGTTTATTGTAGGACTACTTTTTATTCTGTATCAATGTGTTCAAGGGTGACATTTTCTTTTGAGTCAGACACCAGTATTCATATGAAGTTCTGTTGAAGGCTTCCGCGGGGCTTTGATGGAGGTTGATTCCTTCTTTCGGGTTTTCCGCCGCGTTGGTTCATGTTGGGGACGATATTTCGCCGGCTGTCCTGCTGGCTTCCCGAACCCGAAAGAAGGAATCAACCACCAGTATACATATTTTAATATGAGTCTGTAACGGTCTTGCTAGATCATTTGGCCTAAGCTGGTTGATTTTTTTTTCATGAAAAATAGTGTAAAGCTCAGTAATGTCATGTAAAATGTATAAAAGAAATTGATGGTGGTGTTAGATTATGTTTCCAGGTTAACAAAAGTTTTAATACAAAATTGCTGTAATGCAGTCGTATGTGTATGATGTTTTTGTGTATAAAACGGGGCTATTTTTTAATAAAAATATATTAATCTAATATAAGTAAGTTTATTAATGAGAAGAAGTAAAAGGAAAATAAAGTTATTGTGAAAACATTTAGTTAATTGCATTTTATGCATTTTGGGTCATAATGACCCGACGCGACCATTTGTGTAAGTTTTTGGGTGCGACCAGTTAAGGGCTACTTTGTAGTCCAAATACGCGTATTCGACCCCCACCCTCGTCCGTTCCTGTTGTGTAGATTTGACCACGCTCTTTTGGAGCTGATTCACCCAGAAGTTGGGCCCATTTATGTGTGAGTGATTTTGTGTGCTTGTTAGTGTGCTTGTGAGTGTGCTTGCGTAAATAACCGGGCATCCTTATCGGGGTCCCATTAGCCCTTGCAAAGGATCCTATGTGGGTTGTGTGTTTGCGACTGTGTTGGTCCCTGGCGAGGAAGTAACATTCCCGTAAACCATCACAGAGGGGTATTCTTGGTAGAGAGGCTGATGTTGGTCGCTGCTGTGGTTTCCCAGCATACCAACACAGTAAGTTTGGTGCTGTCTGACGAAGGGTGCCAATTGTTTACGGCTTTTGGAGACTTTCTTTGTTTTATTTTAATACATTTTGCCCTTCACTGTATCACTTTTCTTCAGGCTCATAAAACTTAATAGGCCATGCACCGTTTCTCCCTTGAGCCACTTCACGTTTCTTCTTCTTCATATCACAGAACACATAAAAGATGAAAATCATACATAAATTTTCTTATCGATATCCGCACAGGTGGATACGGTGATCTTTGCCAGCTAAGTTCCCGGACACACCCTGCCTTGAAGTTCGGTTGCTCCTCTAGCAGCTTGTCCCCGTTGATGCAAAAACAAATATCTTCCTCGGCTCAGTTCCACAAGAGTCCTTGATTATTGTCAAACTGCCCCCGTGCCCTTCAGCGTGCCTCCTTAAATACCCGCTCTCTGCCATCTGTTATGCGTTGCTTAGCTGCCACTTACAAATTGTTGTGAGTCGTTTTCGGAATGCCCTGTAGTTTCTGATATTTTATGCTATAGTGGAATTAAAATTTACACGCTAAATACTTCAAACTGTGTAATTCACTGTTTGCTGAACTCGTTGAACGGTAGTTGTGAAATATGGTGGCAGTTACAAATGCGATTTTCAGGGAGACGGATCTCGGAATGAAAGAAAGGGTGAGTAAGGTAGTCTCCTCGTTAAAACTCCTGGGTTTCCTTGGTGGTCAAACTTTGGTTGCCGTCATCAAATGCTAATTCCGGTGTATCTTCTAATAATGCCCTAGGACATGCCCTTCCTAAACAACTATGATGTTAAATATGGGGGTAATCAAAATATTGATTTTTTATTATCATATTTTCCAGCCATTAGAGCTGGAAAAAGTGCTAGTACAGTTGAATTGATGAATTCTACTTCAAATATTGACATCATTTGCTAATGATTCAAAACTTTTTAATCAATTTTTTTTTCATTTTGATAAGGATGCCGTATGAAGCCATTATAGACTCGGGAGTTGGCACCTTGGTCTTCGGTTGGAAAATTTAATCACTCTGGCTGGGGATTTACTTCAACCCATTTCCGTCCAAACCATTAAAAAGCAATATTTTTGTAATTTTTCACATTAATTTGTTGATTTAGTGTGAAATATCATGTTCCATAAGTTTCATAGTTTTGACATCGTTATTTTTATTAATATCAAAATGTTGTGTTTTCGCAACGTTGGGCGTTTAGGTATGCAAATAATGAAAATGACATAGTGTCTAATTATATTTATTTTGACTTTTCTACTACCAAACTACAATCAATTTATTGTTTTAAACGCATAAAAACTTATCTTAATTAGATATGCTCGGTAAATCAGCATTTTGCGAAGCATTTAATAACAGTTTTACATATTTGAAGGAAAAAAATCTTATATAACTGATATATTCACTTACGAAACTGTATAAAGCAGTGAGAATGCAATGGAACAATGCACTTTTTACTCAAAAACACTGTTTGTGATGCACATTTGCGACACCTCCTTTTTTCCCCGTCATTTGCTACTACAATGTGACCTACATTATCCAACCTGATGAAATCTGATAGACTCCCTTTCGAAGGGCGACCCAAGCTAAGGTTTCTTGTTTCGTTGCCTTCATACCCAACTGTGCTTTCTTCCCCTTTCAGTAGGTCTAGCACCAAGCACAAGCAAAAATCTATTTGAGTAATGTTACTGTCATTTAAGAGCAGGTCCAATTTCCAAGAGTTTACAATGAAACTGTCTATGGCATTCGTAAAAAGTGGCCACCACCACTTTTTCCTCTGACTTTTATTCGATAGTTACCAATTCCATTATCATGCAAGTCTACCCCACCTATTCTCTTGTTATAATCCGATATTTTATTTGGCTGCGGGTATTTTCAAATTTTTAGTAGGCCTTGTTGTATCTTCTTGCTGTGGCCAAAGGAGCCAGAGTGCCCACATTTGTCGCAACGGTGACCACGGAATTATCGTGACCACATACCATAAATATTTTGTAGCTTTTGTCGAATTGGTAATCGAAGGTTACTTTTTCCCCTCATATAGCGTATCCTTCGATGATTTTAGTGGGCATTAAGAGATTCTGTTTACTCTTTCTGTACCGATTGCAAAAAATCCACGTTTACCAAGTTCACAAAGCAGAGAATGGCTGGTAAAAAAGTTGTCGAAATATATAATGTGATTTTTTGGGGTATCCACAGCTTTTAGAAGTTCTAACACAACTCGCTCTCCAAGATTAAAACCACCAATTGGTTCATTAGACGTTCCAGCATAGGGAAAAAAATTAAATATATACCCAAATGATGACGCTAGGCATCAGAGTTTGAAACCATAACGGATTAGTTTCCCACGTATAAACAATTTACATGAGTGGCGCCCGAAATAAGAGACCATATGCTCATCGATGGAAAGTGAATGAGAAAATATACCAAATTGAATAAATTTCTCATTGATTTTGTCAAAAAAGGGTCTAACCTTAGAAAACTTATCGTTCTTGTCGAGCGATTGATTATCAGAGAGATGTAAATATTTTTTTTATTTTCTCGAATCTATTTTTTGACATGCTTTCTAGAATAATTTTTACCTCTTTGTCTGGGTCTTTACTCCAATAAAACCTTATTTATGGCTGAGTATGGCACCCCGTAAAAATCAGTATACCAAAAACATTTTTGAGCTCATTCTGGGTAATTTGGAAACTGATTATTTTTACTGCAAGCATACTTTAAAGAAAATGAAGGCATTGTTTCCATTACATCACAATCAAAAAACAAAGAGAAAATGTACAGCGGTATCAAACCTCCATACATATTTTTGGACACCTCCCGCAAATTTTCTCATTACACACTGGTGAAACGTCATAGATATGTGTGTTTTTTACCCAATGAGAAACCCACGCACTTTACTTCTTTTTTACCTGCTTCATGGGTTGCTCTGAGTTTTCAAGATGTTGGAGCTCATCACGTTCCAATGATGCCGAGTATCGTTGCAGCTCTAGTATTCCGACGATGTCATTTGATAGCAGACCCTCGGGATCATTCAAAATAATCTTGTCGTAATCTATCCCTTCTTCATCTGTATTACTGTCCACTTCCGGAGAGATTACAACCACATCGGCAACAGCGTTAACGTCGGAATGGTCCTCATCCAGCTCCTCGAGTGCTGAGACGATTTCCTCCTCCTTTTCATTCTCAAACCTTTTGTTTTGTTCTCTTCATATTTACTACTAGTACCTTACAAGATGCAAATGTATAAGATTTTTACATATTCGGTTGTGCTCTACGAGTGTAGTTCGCCAATTCACAATATAAACTTTAATGCGACCGGTTTCGATAAAGTATATCATCATCAGGTTCATCAGGTACGTCAGCGCATCAGGTACATGTAGCTCATCGAAACCGATCACATTAATGTTTATATTGTGGAAAATTGCAAATTTTCTCTAATTTTATTATGATATTTCACCAGCTCACGCCTGAAACAACTCTTTTTATTCTTGCGGCATCTATAATATGAATATGGAAATGAAATAAGGTCTCCATTTTGTCTGGTGAAAATTCTTTCCTGAGATACCTTAATGAAATCTATCTTCCGCTCTAAACTAAGCAATCGTTCACCCGGTCGCTTAAGAGAGGAAAGGGGCAAATAAGGAATCGGACGGAACTACGACGCACCCCGCGAGTGTGGAGCAATGCGTCCCCGCAGAGTCATTCATGCGCAGCGAAGGCCTTTACTCCGCTCTACTCCTCCTTGGCACGTGGAGTCCGACCCCCTCCTCCGCCCTGGGGTTCCTGCAAGGACCGGGAGAGGTAGGAAAGAGGCGGCTGGGGGAGTAAGAGACGAAGAGACCCAGTCGATTGATAAGGGTTAGGAAGCAAGCGAAGAAGGGGGGGAGCCCACCCCTCCCTACCCAGGCCTCCCGTCGCTCCTTCTCAATGAGCGGAGGCAACTTCTCCTTGAGCGGACGACACCCACCCCCTGCGTTGCTCTTGCCCCCGTCTGAAACCAACACCCCCCGTTTGAAAGCATCCGCCACCCCTCAAAGTCCCCATCCCACGGGCGCCACCCATTTTGGACGGCGCATGCCCGGACGGGAAGCGCGTAAAAGCACTCCAAAAGTGGGTGGGGTCTACGTGCGGTGGAAGGGAGCGAGGGGGAGGATCGGTGGGAGGGGGGCTGCGGCATTGCGAAGATGTGGAATGAATGGAACATCCCACCCACCCCCTGCCATACTCCTCCCGGGTCCACCCGCCCCACTCCGCCGTCTCTTGGGGACTGCATCGCCGCCGCCGCTTCCCTCTCCGCTCGGGAGTTTCGAGAAAGGGTCGTGTGGTGGAGCAAGGTGTTCGATGTGTCAGGCAAGTTAAGCGAAAGGCTAGTTTTGCGGTTTGCTGCCGTGGTGAGTAGGTGATGGGCGGTGACGTAGCTAGGATATTGTTTTGCTGAAGAAGTGGGGCCAGGGATCCATCATGGGTATTTGTTAAGAGGATTTCAAAAATGAAGAGCAAGAGTTTGCTCTACAATAATTAAGAATACAATTACAACAGCTTTGTTATAAACGATTTCTTTATTTTGTCGTTAAATTTTCTGAAAAAATTCCTCACTTACGGTGCTTTATATGTAAGTTGTAAAAATGCTAATAGAAACATGCGTTCAAATTAGTTAAAGAATGGTTTATGGCAGCGTTTTCTGTAAAAACTAATGCATATTACTTTCCTTTTGTGTGACATAAAAAAAAACTAATGTAAAATTTCTAAGGTGGGTGTACGGTTACACCCTGCTGGGTGTATGCAAGGGGGGAGGGGCTAGAGAAGAATTTTTAAAATCAAGACCACAATTGTTTTTGAGCAATAACAAATGAAATTTAAAAATAATATATATAAAATAAAGTGGTACTACCGAGTATTTAAATTTTTCTTGTACCAATTTATGAAGGAAAGTGAAACCCACGGTGTTTTATTCGAAAAATACATGAAATACGAAAAATAATTTCAACACCAATAAGTAATTACATCAACATTCTCAGAAAAGAAAAAAATTCGATTAGCGATTTGATATTCGAATCTGCGAGGCATGTTTAAATCACAGCCTGAATAGAGTTGAAAATAGGGAGAAAAAAGTTTTTTGCGTCCGGTCAATGACTGCTAGTCTTTAGCGCAATGTTATTTCTGATGCCTCGGAGAAGTATAAAGTTTTAGACAATTATTTTAAATTCAAATAATTAATTACTTATATACTTGCAACGTCGAAATTTTCGAGTCGAAAAACCACTGGTTAAAATAGTTTTTCATTGCAAAATCCATTCCAATATGGGTGCCGAGGGTGATAAGGGGAGGGCACTGAATCTTTCGAGTGATATCCTAAACCTAGGTCTTCATGCCGTCTTTCTTGGAAATGAGTCTTAAAAACGTTACTAAATGCGACTTCACCGCCTCTGTGTGAGGCATAGCAAATATTGAAATACGAATTCCCGTTTGCATTGCTAAATAATTAATCGAAATAAGAAATCGAACTTGAAAAGATTTTGCATTTTTATCCGGTATGGGGGATATATCTTGTTTATTTTTTGATTTTATGCATTTAAATTAATTCTTCATAAATACACCGAGCATGAATTTTATTGGTTAACACTGTGTTGTTGAAATATTTATTCTGGAGAAGGCGCACGCTCGGTGACTTGAAAACGCTAAAACTTGGAGGAAATCGTCGCAACCAATATCCCTAGCGGAAAATTGATAAATTTCTTAGTGATTCATTTGGTCGATTTTCGCAATTAAAAACGAAATTATTGTTTATTGTTTTAATTTCTTTGCAGAAGTTTTAGGTTTTAATCCTTCATGTTGGAAATTACATTGAGGCGAATTAATGCCGTGTGGTGAAGTCAAGCCACCGAGAATCCGTTTGTGGAAACTTGATATTTTTCGAATTTCAAGGCATAATTTAAATTCAATTATTGATGTATTTGATTTATATTTTGAGTACTTACTTAAAAATTATTATGAGTAGTTCTCCTCGAATTTTTGTTTTTCATATTAATCTAAGGAATTAATTATTGGCCTATCTCCCGCAATGAACCTACGAAGTTCTTCCATATTTTTGAGTCATCATCAAGGAGGAAAGTTTGGTGAAGCCACAGACCGCTATATTCATTGTTTTTTAGGTAATTCTTTCCCTAATTACTTGATTTAGCTATTATAAAACTAAACAATGATGTTAAATATGGGGGTAATCAAACGATTAATTTTTATTATCATATTTTCCAGCCATTAGAGCTGGCAAAAGCGCCAGTACAGTTGAATTGATGAATTCTACTTCAAATATTGAGATCATTTGCTAATGTTCCAAAACTTTTTAATTAATGTATATTCTGATTTTAATAACCTCAGTTTTTCTCGTCAAGTTAGGTTCTTATAATGGAGGTTTTATTCCACAGAGGAAAAAACATGAGACGTGACCTGGAACCCGGACGTACACGCGTCTCACGATATCGCGCCGAGTGTTTTCTGTCCGGCGATATCAACGGATCCGGGTTCCAGTCCCGAAAAGGTCAATGGTTATTCCCTATACAGTACTGCACTTGTTTGCGTGTTCGGGAGACTTAGTTAAGGTTATATCATGTGTGGTCCAGGCATCCTCCGAATTCGTTCACGTGAATATTTTGTCGTATAAACGGCATTTGTAGTGAATTGAAAAATACTTTTTTGTCTGAGTGTCACCAATAATTGCATTTAGCACCATATTTGTTATTACATGTTGATTATGCGGGAGAAAAATATATTTTGATGGTCTTCAGTTGTAAGAGAACGGGTCATGTTTTTCAATAAATGGGCACAGTATGAATTTTCTTCTCATTCTAAGGTGAATCAGTCTCCGTCGGGCTTCAATTGAACTGCTCCCTCCATACTCGTGTCTCCTGTGCTGCTTCCCTCAGCTTTTCGTTAATCTTTCCTTTCATAATATCTGTCAGCATATTATTTCTTGTCTTCCTCTCCCTCTACTTTCCTCGACATTTCCTACTAATATGCTTTTCAGCAGGGTTTTTATTTGAATAATTTAATAAAATTTTAAAGGCATTTAAATCATCTTAAGGTAGAAGCACAGGGCATCATCCACTCCCCTCCATGTTTTTTCTCATTCAAATTCACATCCCGTCCTGAGCTGAAGCTCCCATACTTGCGGGACAAAATAGAATTTCACGTGAACAGCCGAACTTTGATGATGGTGGGTGGAGTTCAGGGAAGCTCGGGGATAATGTAAACAGGGAGACCATAAATGATAGGGAGGCATTTAGTGAACGGGATGAGAGGTTGTTTTCGAGAAGGAGAGATGGGTATGAATGAGCAAAAGACGCTTGGGTGTTTTGGAGCATTCCGGAGCCTTCCGCCGCCATATTTTCTTTTACTCGTAACCCGATTCCTTCCCCTAATTAGCTTGTTAAGGCAAGGGAAGAGATTTTCTTGCAGTATACGCT
Organism: Ceriagrion tenellum; assembly: GCA_963169105.1. NCBI lineage: Eukaryota > Metazoa > Arthropoda > Insecta > Odonata > Coenagrionidae > Ceriagrion > Ceriagrion tenellum. The sequence goes on along the minus strand of OY720636.1, from coordinate 31,925,793 downwards.
CGGAGGTAGGAAGGGTGCGGATTCTGAGATTCTTGGCCTGGCGAAGATACACTCCTCGGCACCTATGATTTACTCCCGATGCGAAATAATGAGCGGGTAAGATTTCCTATTCATTCGTGTGTGAAGACCTTAGGTTAATGCAGCAGATTGACTCGAATGTAGTCGGTTGGGGATAATCTTCGTCTTCTAATGCGCGTTAAGGGCGGTTGTTACGTCTCCTTTGTGTTTCCGCTTTGAGATGAAGACTTCAGTTTCGTTAAGGATGAATTTTTCCAGATTTTCCAGATTCGTCGCGGGTTCAGTTGCCGAGGGCAATTTCTCTCTAAGCATTTGCAAGAAAATGCTCCTTGTACTGAATTAAAAGAGTGGAGCTATTTCCTCTAAGATTTCGAACTTTTTATTTCTCCAACAATCTGGTAGCAATAATTTACCTCTTGTCGTTTACGCATCGGGTAGCAGAAACTTAAGGCAATGCTAAAAAGTATACCTATTTTGTATTCTGCCAATAATGGTGACGAAACGTTAAATTATAGGCTCTCTGCGTTAGGTTTTCTCAAATTTTACGCCATTTAATCACATAGGACTAAATTTTCCTGTTATTTCGCTTTTCTCCTTGTATCGGCATCGTCAACCTTCGGGACAATCAAAACAAAGTCGCTTGAGAAACATGAAGCTGGTCTCCTGATCCCGGTCAAAAATTTTCGTTAAGTCTGTTTCTTCCGTTGCAAAAATACTGTAAATATTTTCATTACTCAGCGAAAACTACATCATAAGTATGGAAGCCAAGAAATTCTTCTTATTCTTTCAACGAATCCAAATTTGTGATTCTTAGCGCTGTTTTATCTCTTATCATTAATTTTTCTGTAGTTACCTTTCCATATATTGCCTAGGCTTGCTTCGGATGCAATATTACGTTACTGAAACCAGTGGTAATGAGTAAAAAGGCAGAGAAAAATCACTCAGAAATATAGAAGAATGCTTCAAACTAGTGCTTTTGGATTTTGTATTATCATAGGTACACGTATAACCAACCATCTTTGCCAAGTTGGATGACCAATTTCTCAAATTTTGTTTCTATTACTTGATTCATATTCTTGGAAGCTGATCAGCACGAATTTCAATCATTAACATGATCTTTGTCATTAGTGTTAGTTCAATCCACGTATTGATCCTGTCTTCATCAAAAGTGGAGACCTCTGACCGTCCCTAAAACGATGGCTTTAAAAATCGACGCACCATAGTTGGGAAAAATGTAGGGAGCATGAGAAATATCTTAGTAGACTTATTTCCGTGAAGACAAGCGTTAATTATTCAGCAAGATTTCAGTTTCTTAACCTTCAGCCTGCTGCTATTAGGCAACTCACTTGATTGAAAGCAGTTATTGTAGAAAGGTTTCTTCACCGAGCGAGTTTTATGCAATTACCCAACATATTTACAATTTAATTTTTTAGTTTTTCGTTTTATTTGCCGTTTAATGCCTAATGTATACTTCCCTCTTTCCACGATTTATTACTTAAGTTCAGCCTTCGTTTAATCTGTTTATTCCAACCATGAATCCTGTTTCATCGGCGACTCAATAATAAATCACGAGAATCGAGATATACCTTGAGGAAAGAGAAATGAAAGAAAATTGAACGGTTGATGAGAGAGAGAGTAATGGGACGCTTGATCTAAGTTTTATTTAAAAAAATCGCATTATTTACGATATGCATGCGTTACTTGGGTTGAAAGACCTGAACTGCATTAGCATCGGAGATTGCTGCCGTCTAGCCGGGCTTTTCATTTGTCTATTTACCATTGTTCTTGGCAGTGTTTTTTGAAATGACTGCGTGCACTTTACTTGTGACGCCAATTTCTTGGGAATGCAGTGCATTGAGCGCATAAAACGTCAGATTGAAAACACCGAATGACGGCACGTCAATTTTTTTTCGGAAGCCCCTATCTCTCTTGGATGCGATTTCTATTTCCTTGGAATCCAAACTCTTGGCGAAGTAAACAACATTACGATCTCTTCGCGTGGAGAATGAAGTTAAAGGAAGGCAGAATGTTTATCGAAACTCCTTGGATGAAATGCAACAAGCTTGAATAAATTAATTGGATTAAGAGGAGGCATGTTTACACGGAGCCGTAAAATGGAGTGGTTTAAGTTTGTGGAGCTATACTTGTTGTATTTTCTTTGTGCGTAAGCACCCGGGTTCTTTAGTTTGTTTTGAATATAAATGCACCATTACGAACGCTTGCTGGCAATTCTTGACCGGACAGTGGGGTTGTTAAACCAACTTTGCGTCTGTCCTTGACCTGTTTCCTGCAAGTGGGATTGTTTCAGTGCATTTCTTGTTTACGATGCGTTCCGCATGACATCTCGAAAACACTTAGGGCCGTGGGATATAATGGTGGTCTTGCAATTTCGTTATTTTTCTTGAGTTAAAAAAAGTGCTCTGCACAATTTATGTGAACTATCTAGAATTATATTTCGCTGCCGTAGAGATATTTTGAAGGAGGTCATTGAGTTTGCATGTCATTTCTGTTGATAACTACACATACCAATGAAGTCCTTCGGCTCTAAAATATGTACGAGTTATAGAGAGTGTTTTTGACTTCCGACGAAGATTTGAATATGAATTTCCATCTCACATACTTGTTAATTCTTTATTTTCTATTATATTCCAAACTTTTTATGAAACATACAAACTTTGCTTTTGCCAAGTCCTGTTACGAGCTTCTGATTGAGATTCTATGCTTGCTATCTCTTTCTTATGTGTAATCCTCTGCTTGAGTGTCATTTATTAATATCAAATGCTCTCAATATTTCCTTTGGGAAGTTTTATGTATCGAAATTGATAGTTTTTTGGCCTCTTTTTGACTGATTCTTTAACAGTTTTCCCGTATGTGAATGGATGAGCTCCGTTGAACAAAATCATTTTCGGAATAAAAATTTTGAAGTAATTTTATACATCGCTGGGACGGTATCTATCGTAATATGTTCGTAGAGTTCCGTATTATTATTGAACGTGAACTAATTTAGCATTCTTCCAATATTTATTCGAAAGTCCCTAAACTGCCTTGACGCATCTTAATGTGCCGTATTATAGGACATGCGTATAGTGTGAATTTTTATTTCCTAATCGATTATCTCAGGGTAACAGCTGAAAAGTCAGTGGTGAAATTTATTTGAATGAGGTTGGTTTTTTCTCGAAGCAAATGTCAATTGACATCTTCTGTGTATTTTCAGATGAGCGGGTACGTGGTCATTGAAAGGATTTTTTGGAATCGAGGAAGGTTGGGGAAAATGTCGGTGCGGACAATAGCCCACTCTTAACAAGGGTGTCCACGACGTGCGACGGAAGGAGTAATGCATATGAAGCGTTCTCATAATACTCGGGTAGCAATTCGGATTTCATTCGATAAATATTTCTCGAATATTTATGCCGAGATATAAACTCGGTCCCTCGAGGTGGTTACCCAGTACTGTAGCCACCATGCCAGCCAGATCATCTTGAATTCAAATTTATTCCTTGAAGCCCTTCATTATCATTGATAATTATTCCAATATAATTAGGAGGAGAGCATAAACCAGGGATGTTTCATTTTCAAAATACATTTCTAAAATGAATAAACTCTGTTCGGGTAATCACTATATTATAATTTTTAACAGTAGATAACATTGTTTCAACGGGCGTCTCGTCCATCGTCACCAGGGTAAATAAACATACTTACCCTGATGATGATGGATGTTGATGTTCAAAAATTTGACCTGTTGGAATAACCAGGATGAATAATCTTAAATCGTTTTTTGGGGAAGCATAAATTTATTTACTTATGTTATAAATTTTCTACCCTTGCATTTTTTAAATTTCTTATATGTTGATTTTAAAGTGTTGCCATTTTATGAATGTGAAAACAATTGATTTCGGTATTCACATAAGTATTTATTATTTTTACGCACTTGACAGACTTAAAGTATTGTATGCCCATGATGTATTGAACAGTATTCGTATTGTATTCATTATTTTTATCGAAACTTACTTAAGCTGTCGGTCGCTTCCCTTAAATCCAATCCAGTTATTTCTCTGTTAATTTCGATGGAACTTAAATTTTTTACCAAACACTTTTCCATTTGATTTTGGCATTGGTGCTCTGTTATGACAATATTAGTACTCTTGGTTACACTTCTACATGAATTATGGAGTTTATATTACAACTTTAAGCACAAATTATTTCTTTCTCCCCACGACGAAATGTCTTAAAAATGTGTACCCATTATCCTTTATTCAATTCGTTATTTATAGTGAATTTCCTGTACTAGATCTGCCTGAAAATTACCATACCGTAAGGCTTTATGTGATCAACAGTAGGATATCAGTAGAATAGATAAAAGCTATTTTATACAGTGTTATTAATAAGTTACAACATTGGCTTTGATCCAAATTACTGTCTATTAATGTATTATTAGACTTTTTGGAATTATTTCACGTGCTTTGGAATACTTATCATACTCTTGTCATATTACGCGAATTTCAGAGTTGTACTTGCAGTTTTTGCTCTACATGTGCTAAAATATCTTTTTTAATGACTTTCTGAATTATTGTTTTAGTACCTTGATATTTGTTATTAAATATTTTCATTTATGTGGACAATATTCTAGTATAATTAAGGATTAGGTAATGAGAAGTCTTCGGTATGACCATTTTCTTAAATACTTAAGGCCTGATCGATAAAAAAATTGTTTTATACGCACATTTTGACCATAGTCGGACTTACTATCCATCATCTCAGGGTTTTCTCGCTTGGAAAGGTATTTCCTTGGCTATCTGAGGAACTACGATCGATCGTGTGCTTCATATTTCGTGTGGCCTCGTGGAATGTGCTTCTCCGTGGCGTTGCAGAGCTGCATTGGCAAATAAAGGGAGAAGGATGGAGAGGTGCAGGGATACTGTGGCCTATGCTTGCGTCACCGGCTCCATAAAATGACCCAGGGCGACGTCTGCCCTCCGGAGACACGTATTGGTTGTGCTCCCCGTTCTAGCCAAGTCTGCAGTTCCTTCAATTTTCCTCGGTGCCATTTCATCCTAGGATTGCCTCCATCCCTCCCTTCGGTGGTCGTTCCTTGCCCCACAGTCTTTCCCGGCTTTCTCTTCGTCGCCTGCCGCATTGCTCGGGCGAACCATCCCCGCCGACTCCCCATCTCTTCCTCCCCGAGGAGAAGTTAGCCTTCCTTAAACCCGCGCAATAAGGTCACCGCCTCCATATGAACTCTCTGTAGCCAATCCGAGGAATCATTTCTTGCCAGACGGAATATCCATTCGCAAAGCTTGGCTTAAGGCTAAGTAAACAATCCGTGTGGTATTGTAGGGGGAATTTTTCTTCTTTTGCGACAAGACAGATTGCCCCATCTTCGTCCTTGTTAATATTTGTTTTAGACGGGATGCACTAGTCCAGCATTGATCAAATTGAGCGGTTATTAGGCAAAGCCCCTTTCTCCTCTGATTTTTTGATCAGGACCCATAGTTTAATTTTTCTATCAATGATATTCGTTCTGTCCATTTCTCGTAATTTATCCCGTTTTTCGGAATGAGTTCGCTCTTATCATTTAACATTTGTGTAAATAGTACTTGTTTTAATGTTCTTCTTTATCCAGATCTTTCGTTTCGGAAATGTTTTCCAATCGTCGCGTAATCATCTTAAGATCCATTAAACTGTCCACAGTGATTTATACATGTTGACACTGCATGGAAATAATTATGATTGGTGAAATGGCTCTTACAATACTGGGCTAATAAAATAGCCCGGAAGGGTGTACTTGAAATTTAACTTTCCATTTTTTTCAGGCTCAATTTTGGTCCCTTTGCCCATCCTTAATATAAGTATGTAACACTGTTAGCATCTACATTCGTTTAAGAGATCATGTATATTTTAATTTGTTTTGTCGGATTTTAGTACGCTCTTTGATTCTGCAGCAGGAATTGTAGACTTGCTTCACGCATGTAGTTTCTTCGTACAGTGACAAAAATACACGCATGATTATGTTATGATTATAATTTTCTGCGATATTGAATACCCATTAATTGAACTGAGAGGAAGTTAAAATAAAACTTCCGATAGAGATGTAAGTAAAATTAATTTCACTCTCCAAACATTTAGGCTTTTTGTCGTTCATTCAACTCTTAAATGCATAACGCGGGTATTATCATCTCATTTTTTTCGTAGATGAAGATTAAATTCCATTTTACCTAAGTTCTTAATCAGGAACGAGGTTGTACTCATTTTATCGGTAAATTTAAATTTGACCGCTTTTAATTATTATCTTACTATCCTTCCAGACGCACTCGTTTTTCGACATTTTATATTTTTTTATTATCGATATCCGGACTGTCTTCCCTCTTTCTATAATGCCATCGGTATCGGGGCTTTAACGATGTCTTTCCATATTTTGCGGTCATCCTTCAGTTTATTCCACTTGTCTCCGTCTTTCCCTATTTCTTTCCATGATTTTCGATTGTTAGCATCCATATCATTCTCCGTTGGTTGATCTCCACTTCCTCCATCTTGTTATGCTTCCAATACTTTCCGAGGGATTCATTTTTTGTCCATTTGGTTGAGATACCCGTACAGTTTATTCAACTTCCCTCCACGTCGACTGTGGGATTTCTCGGACTTTTGCGTTTATGTCCAAATTTCTCTTGTTTTTCTCCTACTTTTCTCGAGAACTTCTTTCTGTGTATTGTGTTTTCTTCTCCAATTGTGGTAGGTCAGCTTATTGAGACACGTATTCGAGTACGTTTGAGCATCGATGTGTAAATATCTGTTTTTGTGCCTGTTTCTTACTGATCCTATACACTTTTGGCTTCCTTTATGCCGTGTTACATTTATTCAGTAATTGTTTTCGTATTTTGCGAACTTAATTCGTAAGTAAGCGGAAGAGTTGGGCGACATTATGCAGTTAATCAAAACAAGGATTTTAGTTAACTTTTTGGAGAAAATAATGCATTTTTTATCCATATTTTATGTTCTTAAGTAGCATAATCTGTTACTGCAATGTATTTTATTCATATTGTAATTCTCAAATATTTTTCTCTTCTCTCTCTATGTGCTGTTCTTTGCTTTTGTTTGGGTGCATAGATTTCTTATTACTCGATGCTCCCACTCCATTAGTTTGGATGCAACTTCGCCGGATGTATCGTGTCGCGTAAATTGAGCGATAGAGTTGCGGTGTAATTTCATAAGAAGTTAAATATGCGTTGTTGGGACTGACAAAAAGCTAATACTCTCTCATACCACTTTATTTTCCGCTGGGGATTTTATTTATTTTTTTAATCTTTTCTATCTCGCGCTCCAAGCTTTCAGCTTTCATCAGTTACTTCACTGTTTTAGGTAAAATATCAAACTCTTTTACTTGTTTGTAATGAGACGGCATTAGTGCGGGTATATTTTCTATTCTAATTTCTAGGGAACGACTATTTTTTGACTGGCCGGACTTAATTTTGTCTCTTGCCAATTGTTACTGTTGGATCTTTAAATCTGTAGTCCAGTTCTTTATACCCATCGAGTGGACAGGGGCAACGGCCTGCCTCTATGGAGACCTCGATTCTCTCTGAGTCACCGGGGTAAAGCATCGTTGAGCGATAATACGAGGGGTTGTAATCCTCATGATCTCTCGAGTGCAAGTCGTGTAGTAGTGGTAGTCATAAAGTCCCGCTTGACCATTGCCATCGAAGCTCATTAATCTGAAGTGGAAAAGTGACTCCTAATGTTTTCATGCTAACGTCATGCTGCTCTCTAAATAATTGTTAGTATAGTGTGCATTCGTGGAGTTTGTTATCCATCATAACGGTGGGATTAAGGCTAATCAAACAGTCTGTGGGATAGTTTTATTTCCAGTTCGTGAACTGACTTCTACTTTTTAGCCCCCGATTAACTTACTCATTTTCTACGTCAGTCATTGAACGGAATTAGAATTCATTTTCTTTTTCCGTGTATCTGGCGTTTTTTACTGTCATTATTTAAAAGGTTATCTCCCCTCCAGGACACCTCTTGCCTAAATAAAGCTATTTATTGAGAAAATCATTGTCTTTATTATTCAATGCTCACGTAAAAATTAGCGTTGTCCGATGCAAAAATGATTTAATGATTTCAATGTGGTAGCCTTTCTTTTGCACTTAATTTGGTAGTTGCTTCATGGTATATCACCTCGAATATTAATTTCTTTTCTAAGAGGAAATACTTATCTCTCGACTCTTATTCTCAGTTACTTAATTACTTGACAACTAATATTCATTGCTATTCGCATGTTAAGATGGTTGTAATACAATCATAAGACATTGTTACTAGGATCATAATGCGCCAATCTTTCATACTATTCATTTGTAGCAATCTTGTTGACCTAGATATTGGGCATAAATGATACGCTCACGATATTTTTATCGATAACTTATACTTGGTGCAATATTTGTCAAAATACAGGCGATTGATTGAGCAACAGGAGCTTCTCATCCTTCGTAGATTGGCCCGCAGATTCAAAAAGAACAATTCAAATTATTGCCACTGCCAAGGAAAGAAATCAGAGCAGTGACCTTTTGGTTAGATGCCAAGTACTTTGTCAGCTAAACCTATGAAGCTGGCTCAGCATTCAGATATTATTTCTTCCAAGTCATCGAATCCTCCAAGGATAAGATATCTTCGTTGATCAGTGCGTGCCGGAGGCAATTGTGGGACATAAGAGTACAAGGCAAGTTTCGGAAATGCTGCTCAGCAAAAATATATCCCCCATAAATGTTTGAAGCTGGTAAGATTTACCAGAGTGCCACATACTTAACCACGTTCTCTCTGGCCATGTATCTTATCGTACCTTTAATATTTTCTGATGAGTTTCACATCGGGTCTGAAATCCAGCTGAACTCTCCAAATTTTGCCATTTAGAATTGTACAGTAGAATTTTAGTAAAATCGCCGCCGTCATGAATGTCATGAAACTCGGGAAATAAATGTTTCGATTTTTTCAGCATGCTTGTAGCCACTAATGACAAATGAAATAAAATTTTTGCTTGGGAATGTCTTTGGCTATTCCTCTTTCACCCTGGTTTTATACCCTGCTCCATTCTCAAGCGTAGTGAATGTTTCCGAGTATATTATTTAAATACTCCCTTTAGATTTGAAACTTTGTCTTTATGTTCTGGAAATTTTTCGAAGCCCTCAAAAAATGGTGAGTGAACTCATGTTGTACACAACTTCCTTGTTGTCTGTATAGTTAGGTATTGAGAGGAAATTTATATTTTTAAATCTCTCTGTATTTATATTTCAAAGTTTGAGGATGACGACCGACAATGAAAACTAATTTCCAATGGGAAACGTATTGTTTAAACGGTATTCTTTATTAAATGAACCCTTTCTTTCGTTTACTCTCCTGCTTCGGCGATTCAAATCGACATATCCACGGCTGCCAAATTTCAGCTGTTTTTTTCCAGAATTTAAACTGAGCGGTTTTATTTTTCTATCCCTATAATTCAACCAGCTCATCGTATAGTTCCTATGATTTTATTAGCCTAGCTATATTATCTAACGCATTGGTTTCGTGGTGACGGTGGCTGTTTCCGGTCCAGCCTCATCCGTTCTCTCCTCGCGTTTTATGAATAAAATCCGGCGAGTGTGTCCTCACGCCCAATAGTGACCACCCGTGCCGTCGCTTAATTCGTTAGCTCAGAAAAACAACAGAGACGCACCCTTCCATCCCTTAGCACGAATGTTAAATCGCCCATGCGGATGTTTGTGGGACAAACATGTGCCGCGTTCAATTTTTATTCCCACCCCGAATTCCAACCCCAGTCCCATTTGTTGTCGCCGCGTTGGGTGTATTTGGAGGAGTGGTCGCATTTCGACGGGTCCTGATTTGTCCTCTAGCCACTCGTTAAATCTTCTTCCCATACTCTTCACTTTCCCCATATATTATGCATGTTGTGCTATTCTGATAGAATATGCATTTCAAAGCGCATTTCTTTGTTACCTCACGATGGACAAATGGAAAAGCATATTGTGTTCTAATTTGCCGGGCAGAAGATGATATCACTGTGTACATCTACGCACTACCCTGCGAGCCGCCGCGTTGGCGTGTGGCATGGGGGTGTTGGGACACCAGCCGTGTTCAGATGTACGGTTTTGGGAGGTGATATGGTGACGTGTACAATGGGAGCGTATTTGGTGGAGCTCAGATTTTATTGTGGTCGCTTAGTGTGCGCGGAAAGAACGAGTTTTTGTACCTATTTGTTCGGTAATGTATCTCTCTTATTTTATTTCGTCTAATAGACCTAGAGATGTAGTGAGGCGTCAGGGTAATATTTTCTGTGTCGCTCTGAAACACACCAGTTCTGATTTTCTCAAGCAAGCTAAGCCTAGCGTATAGCCTCCGAGTCTCTAGTGGCTCCCACCTTGATCCCTCTAGCAGTTGTGAGACACGATATGTATTTTCGTAGCAGTTTTTAACGAAGCGTGCTGCTTTTCAGTGTTTTTAGTAATTTTTTGGTTGGATCTTTATAACCAGGGGCCCAAATGCTCGTGGAGTACTCGCGGGTACTTGCGGATAGAACTGAGGTATTTAAGAAAGTCCTCAGGGCCTCAAAGATAGCTGATTATTTAGAATTTTTCTCCACGTTTAGGCCTGTTTACGCGATGCATGTACCCGTGCATGTATATGGCTGGACAGAAATGCAGCGAATGCTACATATTCGAAGGGTCTACTTATGTCCATGCGTTCACACATTTGCGCATTTTGTGTGTTTTTACATTGAAACTTTAACGGTGATTATGTTCAATCGACTTTTGTGTGTACATGTAGAGTAAAAACGGCTTTCGAGATACATCCATTGTGCATTTGTAGATTCAAGCGCCTGTTAAAAAGTGGTATCAGTCTCGGTGCCTAAAACCAGCACTTTTTGCCCATTAACGGATAAAGTGATATACCGTGTATCTCGTAATGTGGAACCTTGATTTGAACATCACGGGGAAGGACTTAGTGACCAGTTATTTGATTTATCCAAATCGACAGCAATTAATTTGAATAGGTTTTTACTACTATATTTTACATTAAAAATGACAACCTATAGAGTATCTCTAGAATTAGTAAAGCACTGTTTCCTACCCTCGCAATTCCTTCTCCGGATGCGTCTGGGTAGAAGTCCACTCCTTCATCCAAGGAGTCACTTCTGCCTTTATATGTCTGCATACCTCGGAGATGAATTCACACCGCTCCCAGTCCATTAGATATCGCGCGAGTGGCGCCATCCGCTTTTGCGCCTCAGGCTATTTTGCAACTAAATTCGCCACTTTTTTAAAAGTACTTTCAAGCGTTCGAGTGATTTCATGCATATTTTGTTAGATGGACATGCGTTCTAATATTCTTCGCTTCCTAGAAATGGCGACGCATGGTGATGCCTGAAATATTGTCATGAAACCACATAAACGACAATGAGCTGGACCAATGGCTATGGATTACGAGTAGTCAAATTCGTACATCTGCTGTATCTTGCTCCTTTCCTGTTGAAGTTAATAATTAGTACTTTATTATTACCATTTCACAGGCAATTTCGGTCATTAATTTAAGATATCAAATGGTGCAGTAAAAATTAAATTTGCTAATAATTTACGCAAAAATTTGTATCATATATCTGAAAGTATAAAACAAAATTAATTTTAAGTAAAAATTGTGGCCAATTTATGTTTTCATGTTGAAATTTGGAAGCGACGAACTTCAACCATGAAAGCGGCAAAAAAATACCAGCGATAATAATTTCATTTTATTAAAGGATTTCCGAAATAACGAATCGTAAGAACTTTGAGCATTGAATTTTATATCATTGAATTGTATATATATTAAATTATCTTTACAGAAGGCTGATTTTAATTTTTTTTTGAAATTTATAAACACAGTTCTCTCTGTAAAAATATTTTATTTGCTATCGGTTAATTATTTTTTTTCAACCTCTTTGATCCATTTAAAATGGAAAATACTGAGATATGTATAAATTATTCCTGAATAGATGAAAAAATCTTCGTGAAAAATTTACTTTGTGGATATTAGCATAAGTAAATAATTCCTGAACTCTATGCGCTCCTCCAGCTGGACTTGCATATAAATGCCTGTACATGCGTGAACGCTTTAATGTTTATGCATATATTTCACTAAAGGCTGTAAACTCCAAATGTGTCCGATAAATACGAAGCGGGACTTAATGCCGGGCGATGACCTCCCGAAGTGTGCTTTCATGTCGTTGTTTTGTTTTCTGTTTTGTGTTTTTTTTTTACCAGTCCGCGGGAGTGAAAAAAATTGAGTGGCCGTAGAATTCGAGCTGTGTGGAGTTAGGGTGCTGGCACTGAGGAGATTGAGGAGCGTATCTGCGTCTACGGGAAGGTAGACAGAAGGGTAGAGTTATTGTGTGGGAGGAAGCGAGAGGCCTAGGTTTCGTCGTATTGGATAGATAGGTGCGGATGAGGGATTGGGGAGTAAATTAGAGAGTTAAGGTACGGCGCACCACCGAATCCCAGGCTCCCACACCATCCAGGGGGCGGTCTGTCTCCTTTCTCCTCCTATGACTCCGGCCCGCTATCTCTTGGCCATTTACTAACCCTTCCTTCCCTTAGACCTTGCCGCGCGGTGTGGCGAACGTACAGACGTACATCTAGCCTCTTCAACAACGAGCCCTCCCTCCCTCCCGCTGGTCCTAACATCTCCTCCGCTCCCCTACAACCCCCTTTCCTGTGGGACCGACGCAGATGCGGTGCAAAGGAAGATAAATAAACGCAACGGAGCTATCCAATATGATTTCCCTGCGGTCCCACTAGACTTCAACGGGGGTGAGGTTGAGAAACGGGGGGAGGGGCCGTAGTCTGCCGACACGGGTCTTCTGATTCCACAATCCCCCCTCAGTCTACCCAACCCCTCGTCCCCCAAACAGCCCCTCTTTTTCTCTTAAAAAGCTCATCTTCACGTTTCCTTCAACCCCCGCTCAGTGGTCCGTTTCTCCTTATAGCATCCCCGTTGCCCCAGTCTCCGGTTTCGTGAACCCTTCTGAACTCCCGCAAATCTCTCTCGTGCCCCTCATTTTGCCTAGGTACCCACGAACCCTATACGCCAGGGTTGTTTGATTTTATCAACGCTGGAAGTAAAGCTCTCGGAAAATGTTGGGTTAAAGTTGGGGCGGTGCAATCTTCTGAAAAATTGATAGCGCTCTTCCCGAAAAACTTGATAATTATTAATGTTTTTCGTGATATTGCATTTATTTTTTCGTGTACGTATGTTGCATCATATTAGCACCACCCTCCTCTATCAGCTAAGACAGATCACACCAGTTAAATCTTTGTATTTCGGAACTGCATTCCTCGTTTTTGGAATTTAAAAGAAAATCATTGCTGTTATCAATAACAATCAGGATAAAATTATTTTGTGGAGCTTTTCCTCAAATTCATTATATGGTGGTTGACATTATTTTGAGTTACGCGACCATATTGTCTTCTCAGCCTGTTTTTAGTGATCTTTAAGAGGTTCATTAGGTATTCTACCAATCATAATTTCTTTAATACTGATGAAGTAGGAAAATAAATATTTTTGCAGTCCTTAATTGAGACAATTTTTGCGTATACCGAAATATAAGTGACTTTTCTACAATATATCTAAAATGCTCCTTGTATTGATATTTCGAAATCTTGGGAAGTTCACCCGACTTAATAAAGTTTCCAGAGTTTGAAGCGTTTTCTACGCTATTTTATTGCGAGTTGAGTATACGACAGACAGCATCACTACGACGCGTTATTCAGGCTTTTTTCATTTTCGTTTTCTGTTTTCTCAGAGGAAACTCGCAGTATAAAAATCACAAGTAGAGTCTAGGCATTGCGCGTATTTATAGCGTAAACTTTTTAAAAAAGTATTGGGACAGAGTATGAGTCAGAATAAATATTTTAAATCAAATTGCATAACTAATCGAAATGTCCTTAGGCTTTGCACCGCCGACACAATAGACTCCAATTGATTCGGCGATGACTCGGCTGTCATTTTGACTAGCTAACGATCTCATGGTAAACAGGTATATTCAGTGTACAACTTATTGGCTGCTTACAGTTAGCCTTTGATGTTCTATTAGCCGCTAATATCTGCCCTAAAGCATTCTCACCCTTATTTGTGAGGGCCTTACATATCCTGATATTCGTACAGTTTTCAATATTTGCAGATTGCCTCAATTTTTATAGCCTTTATAAACTCAGTCTGTTTTTTATTGCGTTGAGCAATTTAAACAAATTAGTGGCTGAAAATTTTCAAATGAAGCCAATTGAAATCTTTTTGCACAATTGTACATGAATCTACTATAGCGCTGTCCTATCACCGTTGGCCGTCGCATTTTATACGGAAACGTCATGTGGTTCAACATTTATCTCATCATTTTTCAAATTTCAACCTTCGTATTTCATGTGGGATACGGCCATTTCGAATATATTCTATAATTTCCGAGGTCCAAGAATATTTTTGGCACACAACTTCGTTGCTTCGCCTCCAGCCGCTTTTATCCATCCAAACCGACGAGTAAGAGGTTTCATAAGTTATTTTACTTATCTGGGATGGTGCTGTGTTTTTTTGGCCATGAATTTTACACATTTTCCTACAAGTTAAATCTTCCTCTGTCTTTATTATCCCGGGAAATGTTTTTCTCATTATTAATCCACCTCTTTCGTGTCACGTATCTCTTTCGATAAATATCTCTACATCTTTCCGTTAATGCCTCCATACGCTCAGGGATCCGTCGTGTCTCTCCCCCTATACACTCCAAACCCTTTCAAATGCTCTTCTCGTCCTCTTCACTTCCCATCGTCATTTCGTCTTCACCTCTTCCGACGCCCTTCCTTCATCCTTCAACCGTCGGCTCTCTTTGAGAATAATATCGATCCGGTGATTATCCGCGGAGGAGAGGCTGATGACGGTGATAACGAGCCACTGATTACTAGAGCGTGAATCGCTCGGGGTGTGTGAGCGAGCGCTGCGGAGAGTGCCCCCACGAGGAGGAGGGGGAATGTGCTGATTTGCTGACTCGATGCCGCTTTTATTTTTAGGGCCCCTCTACAGAAGATACTCCTGGAAGGTTTTTGGGGCAGATCTTCCTATTGTCTCTCCCACGATTTCATTTTTGCGTGGGATATACCCCCGTGTGTGTTTTTGCCCTTGCATCAGCATGTAACGTAACAAGAGGAGCGTTGCCAAATTGAATTTTCGTACCAAGCCTCCCAGAGTTCAAAAACGTGAAGCTGAGGTCAGCGAAGCTGAAAGATGATGATGTCTTATAGAGATTTCGTGGTATCAGACTTCGGCTCAAATCTTATGTTATTTTAATTTATACACATTTATTCCTTTCACACATTTCCTTTAATTAGACCGATTTAAAAATCCGAGCCAAGTACCATTTTTCTTTCTCAGAAATTTCATCTTCCCAAGAATTAGAATGAAATGTTGATGCCATGCCCTAGAAATAATAATTACATTAGGCCTTTCATGCACATAGAATCAATCGTAAGGCAAGTAAGATTTGACTGACAACTGACGTTATGATAGCCCTCGCTGTTGAATTTCAATCGCAATTAATCACATCTATGCAAATGGTAAAGAATATTTGCCTGCCTTTGACCGAATAAAATGACACAATATTAGTTTTTCTAGGAATAAAACAGTACTTATTTCTAAAAGAATGTTATCGGCTGTACATAGCGGCAATTTTTTTATATGGAGGGGTGAAAAGTTTTGTTATGAATTATATGTTACTTTATTCGCTAGATAGTACTGAGATAGGTCTCCGTGAATTTATTCCCTGTCTCGTGTCACGGTTATACGTTCAGCCTAACATTTTTCTGCTTTAGTGCTATTAGGACAAGGCCTGTATTGAAGGTAGAGATTCAATAAATCTTTTCTAGAGGACATTATACATGGCTGTAACTCTCGGGAAATATACGCATGAAGCATTTTCGCAGGCAACCTACGGCAAATGGGTGTGAGGAGATGGTGACTTTGTCCGTTGGAGCGAGAAAAGTGGAGAGAAACGATTGAGGTGGCACGGGCTCTTCTAGGGCCGTAACGCCAGTGGGTGAGGTAAGGTATTTTCGCGGGTCCGTCGAGGGACGAGTGGCAGGTGAAGCAAGCGTCATAAAATTCGTTTACTTTTTTTCAAATGCTTCTCACCCCTTTGTGGCGCGCATTTATATTCTTTTTCCATTACGCTCTCGCGTAACTCCTCGTCACTTCCATCCCCTCCGTGTCATACTCCCTCGCCCGTGGAGGCCATACCGTATTACGCAAGACATTTTAAGGGGGTTGGGCTATTTTTATACCGTTTTACGTGAGGAGGTGTGAAGGCTCTAAGCCATTAGACTTAAGATTTCATGTACTTGTTTGATCTCGGCTGTATCAAGTTTTAATCTATTGTCTATGATGGCAGAAAATAAGTGGTATTTTTTCAACTTTTATTGTAGGTCCAGGGTTCGGCATGACCTTCTGCGTCCTCTCAATACAATGTTAAAAGGAGAAGGAAAAATCCTGTCAACCTGTTCCAATCCAAACCAATCAACTCCAATTTTACCTCATGGAAACGGTGAGTATATGTGTTATCTACTTTTGACGGTATTTATAGCATTGGGGCTTGAAATCATGATGCGTTTTTTAAGTGCTCTCAAACATTCCACTGTATCACAAATTGAGTATCTCCAACTTAAAGTATCGCTCTACTTATTTCAACTTATTGCAATTACCTGCTCGAATTACCTGTTGCAGACGAAAGGATTTACGTTTGCGTATTACCTTTCCTAGCAAAGCTAAAAAGTGGACAAGGTAATAGGATGTCGTATTGGACAAAAGCTAACAGTTTGTGAGCGGAATATCTTACCGCCTTGCATTGTTCTTGTTAATGATGTTTAAAAAGGACGAATTTTGTACCTTTTATTTCGAATCCTTCTCTTATTTTTTTTGCTTTTGTCATTTTTAGTGATAGGTGTAGTGCGTGGTTAAGATGTTATAGTCTATATCATTATTTATCTCCTTTCGTATAAAATTTTCAAGCAACCTTTGCCTATTATAGCCAATTCTCTTGTAGCTGCAGACATTGTCTTTCTTTAGGCTGTATATAAACTCTGTTCTCTTGTAGTAGTGTGTAACGATGACTGCGGCTCTCATTTGTATTTAGTTTGTATCGTGAATCAAATCTGTCTCTGTAGTACCCCTGATGCTCGCGGCGTACTCGTGGCCTGATTGATACAGAGAAAGATATCATCTCCCTCAAACTTTTCCTCCTCCTATCATGATAAATTATAGTGTGTTTACGACATTACTACAAATGATACGTATATGCAATCTCTACCCTACGTCCTTAAGTTACAGTAATTCCTTGCTATTTGGCTTTGTTTGAAACCTCTAAATATACTCTTTGCTCTTAGTATAAGTGCCATTTTTTTGTATGTTACGTTGGTGAAAAACTTTACTACGTTGCATCGTCTAAGTTTAAATTAAAATTATTACTGAAGAAGCCACAAGATACGGCAGTTAAGATCCGATGAGGGAGCTAATAAGCTCACGTTCATGGCATTTGTTTTATCGATGACCGTATCGTCATAAAAGATTTAATGTTTCTGCTGACTCTAGAGTTAATGTCGTTGATACAAATTAGGTTAATTTGAGGGCCAATCATACCTTATTTTTTGGGAAATTACCTATAATTATAAGACGTATGAGAGGGGACATGCTATTTCCAGTAAGTGGTCCCTCTGGCTCCGTATCTCTCATTCCGTTCCCTCACTTTCCCCACGGATGAAAAAAAGCTGCTCATCTCGTCCTGTCATCACTCTCTCTCCTCTTGCCTCGCACGTATTTCTCCTTTCCCTCGATTCACCTCTTCCCCACCCCCCAACAACCCCCCTTTTGTCGCTCACTCACTACGTTTAACATGTCCCCAGAGCCGTGCCCTGAATTCTCTCTCTGCTCCTCCTATCCCATCCTCTCATTCCTTCTCTCTCTCTTGTCCTCTCCTTATTTTACGCCCTCCTCTTCCTCCGTCCATTTCCTTTAATTCCGTTCCGTGGTCTGCTTTTATTCCGTATTAACCTTCCCGGATTCTCCTCGGCGACCCCTTCACGTTAGGTTGTATTCCATTTTCTGCCCCCGCCCTTTTTCCTTGCTCGGTTTGGTGCCCTTGCCGCCTGCCCTACTCATTAATTGTCTGCTTTATTTAGCGGCCCGGAGTTTCCACTTTTGTGCTCAAATTAGAAGCGTTTTTCCCTTTCGTATCCCATCCCTCTCCTCGTTGCTTAAAGGATTATTCGCCCACTCGTAGGTTGGCTAAGTTTTAGCACTTGCTAATTTATCCCCCTAGTTTTATCTGATCTTTTTATCTTTTGTTCATCATTCTAGACGGATAACGCCTGTAGAAGTCGTTTATCAATTCTAGCGAATTCGTTCACTTAACCACTGTATAATCCAAATCAGTCACGGGCATCATATTTCAGTCAAATTATAAAGGAACTAATGTCAACGGCACAGCAGAAGTGCACTACGAATCGCTCCATGCCCAATTTTAAAATCCCAATGAATTGCATAAATGAATAAGTATTTTTTTTAAATTACTGGGAATGTTAAAAAAAATGTTTATTATTCTATTCGGCACAAGAGTTAAACTCTACGTTTGAACTTCCAAATTGAACTGCAAAAATCGAAAAATTCATGTAAAAATATTTCGACGCTTAAGAATAATTCGCATTTAAGTTTACAAAGATATGAAAGCATGTTTGATATTAGCTCACTATTAATTTTAATTTATTGAAATGGAGTAAATTCTCTAAAGTTTTGATGGAAAATTATGCAGCAGACTCATCAAAAGTTATGCTTTCGTTGGATAGATTCAATGGTTCCCTAAGCATTCAATTTCTTGCGCAAGTAGTTTTCAGAAAAGAAGGTCGCGAGATTAGAGTTTGGAGAGGACATTGATATTTCTCCGAAGTTTGTTGTTTGCATCTGCTTGCATATTCAAGTAAAACCACGTCGGAACTCGGAACTCATTGCCATTGCTCCTGTCCTCTTCCCCTCTGTATCTTTTCCGCTGGACTTATCCCTGTTTCTTCCTTTTCTTAAATTCAAACGTACTGTGTCCATTCTTATGTGAATGCGCAGCGCTTCTGCCAGCTATGCTAAGGCTACTTTCCTCAACTGTTTGACAACCTTAACGTATTCGTTGACATTTCTTCCTTATTCTTCCCGACGAAATTCTGCGAGTATATTGACGAAACTTTGCATTTTAGTCGTTTTCTTAGTGGAACTGCGCACTTTATGAAGTTGGAAACTTACAGTATTCCATACCAATTGTGTTTTCCGCCCACTTACATGATAAATAGGCCACTTAGTGGTGACCGAAACATACTACGCTCCAAAATGAACGTAATTTGAATGAAAAATCCGATTCTATTCAGATTTCTTTAAAGTTTATCACCTCCCCAAGCAGCATATTTATTTTTCATTATAATTCCTCTACCCCGTTGCTAAATTCTATTTTATTGAAGGGAATTCCATATGGGGAACAATCAGCAAAGTAGTTTTGCTTGAAATAATTTTTATAACCTGTTTTTATACATGAATACTTTCCTTAAAGTTGCCATGTCAATATTTTCTTGAAAAAGAACAGTATGTGCCATATTAGATTAAAATACTTGTCTTTATTTAATGCTAACTTTAAGAAAGAACGCATCACAGTGTAAAAATAAATATGAACACCTTCCTCCACCCTTCCGAATCACTGATATCTCTTAAAACTATAATCAGCCTCAAACTACTCGGTTGTTGAGGCGAATTGGAGGCAATTTATCCTTTAATATTGTATTTTTCGAAATTTCTTCCGACAAGTCCATGTCAGAGACGAAAATGCTGTTTATTATTAATCTAAGTATGAAATTAATTTTTCATGTTGAGTTATGGATCTTTTTGGGTCATATGTAGGATTGGAAAACGCTAAACTGATTTACTTCCGTTCCGTAGCTGCTATTACCCAAAAAATTTGATGGCCCTTCTCGAGAAGGTGTAGGATATGTTGCAGTACTACAGTCATTCATGTATTACGTCGCGACCGTGGAGGGTTCATTGTCTTCAATGTTATTGGCTAGTGAAATTATGATGTTTTAGTATTACGTTATTTCAAGGTCGTCATTGGCTATAAATTGTCATTAGAACATTTCTGTTATCTTCAAATTACTCCTAAAAGGGGGAAAGACCATTTATATCTTTAAGTTCTCTTCCATCTCTAATTTTATTTTATATAAATTTTTTATCATTTCATAGAGAATATGGATTTTCCTCCGAGGCATAGTGTCATCATGGATACCTATGCCTCTGCATTCCTCTAAATTACTTATTTTTGAATTTAACTTGAATGCCGTTTAACTATATTTGATTCTGAAAAATTACATGAGAGAATGAATGAGAGTCGAATGACGGAACAGATATATGAGTGAAATGAATGGAGCGAGAGGGAGAGTCTTAAAAACAAGAGGGCGTGTATGAAGCAGTGCATGGGGGAACAATGAGGCAAAAAAAGTTTGCAAAGATAGGTCAGTATAGAGGAAATTATTGAAGCAGACTTAGGTGTATAGATGTGTGTTTGTGAGTGAAACTCTGTAACTGTGCCTACTCCGGAGGGGATTTCTGCCGCAAAAGATATGAAAAGAAGACCGGAAGGCACTAGACTACTAGGAAAATAATACGCTGGAGCGACGAAGTGAAGAAGGACCTGAGAAATATGGACACAGGAGAAGACAGAAGGGCATGGAGGCGTGTGGTTGGCGAAGCCAAAGACCATTTAGATTTCCCATGGCCACATGAGTAAGAGTAATTCTTTCCCATTTATAAATAGTAGGTTGTTCGCAACGAATGCTCTACTTCCATTGAAGCGACCAATTATGATATCCACAAGAGCGGGACGACGCGACGGGCTATTCCACTGATTCCTCCCACAATATCTCTCCTTACCACCCTCTTGCTCCAGCGCAGCGTCCGAGGACGGCCAAATGCACTCGCCCTCTGGTGCCCTGCAAATCCGAGGGACAGGATTCAAGTTTTAATCACGCCCAGGGTCTTAGTTTCTCTCCTCGGGCACTCCGGAGATATAATGCGGAAAGAAGTCTACCCTTTGTCCCCTTGAAATTGTCATGTAAACTGGGAATCTTAGAATGGCTAATGCTGGTAAATGGGATCGTATTTCTGCACAGTTGTTTACACATTTTGAGTTGATATACGTCATTTATCCAAATTTTAACTTATGTAGTGTTTATGTTTTTCTGAAAATGACCGATAGGTACTTTCAACTAGCTCAATACTGTTTAAAATGGTATTTTAATATCATTTTTCTGTATTTTATTAATGAAAAACGTATGTTTTTGGTGAAATAATGTCTCGCTGTTTATCTAAAACTCTGAGATATTAAAACGATTTTATCAATACTTCCAATAAACTAGGAGTGTTTGGAGAGATACTGTGATTAAGAAGCGCACGAGTTTCATAGAATTATGTGTGTCGTTTTGTCGTGTGATGTCTTCCTCGTGCGAGCTCTTCGCCTCTATGACCAACCGTGACGTCCATTTGAAACCGTCGCATCGCCGAGGCTTCTCCTCTCTCGGACCGAGATCCGTGATGCATTTCCGTGCAAAATGCAACCAACGTAACCTCAGACGGATACACCGACACGGCGACACCTCTTCCTAAAGGGTCACGTTCCCCATTCCACCCTCACAGCCATCCCCACCACCATTCCCCCGCTTCCATTCCCGGGTATCCCACTCAGCAGTCCTTACCCTGTCGCCGACATGTACGGCGGGCGGTTCAGCCTACTGCGTTTAGCCAACCACACGGGACTGGCCTCGAGACTCTCCCCGTCTCACTGCCGCCACTCGACAAGAGGTCTCAAAAGCGCCCGCTAACTTCGCGGTAATTGTGTTCTCTCCGTGGGATGCTTTCTAGCTCTACCTTATCCTTAAACCTATCCTCTGAGGGATGCCAGGGGGTTTTAGAGAGCGGATTTGGGTAAGGAAAGTGGAGGAGGAGGGGTAGAAGGAGAACTCTTTACGCTGAGTACTTAAGTCGGTGTGTGCGGGACTGGGAGTTACCCTAGACGTGGTATGTACTGCTATTCGCTTCACGTCGCGTGGACTGCGAGATATAGCTGCCTTCCATCCATGCTCTCGACCCTAGAACGCGTCCCTTTCTCCTTCTCTCTCGCACGTCCTCATACCCCGCCCTACTTCCTCTCTCCCACCCACCCCGTCCTAGCCAACTCTTCGCGCTACGATGCTCGCTCCTTAGTTGTAGGGTCGGTGCGGACGGTGGGGGAATTCAAGTTTATCGGAGGGTGAAATGCTAAATAGGGTTTAGGGACTAAAAGCGAAGTAATTACGCCTGTTCGTTTAATAATTATGTCCGTAATTGGCCATTGCATTCAAAGGAGGAACTTTGAGAAGCAAAGTTGGTCGTTGTGCCGGCTTTCCTCGAGACTTGGCGTTCGTGATGACATTAAATGTTCTTGCCATCGAAGTGGGGTATTTTTTTTGTTTTGTGCGCAAAATTGTTTTTAAGCCCTGCCTTACCGTGAAACTCGAATGTTTGTTCGAACATTTCTTTTACGGAAAGTACGGAAGGACCATGAGGGACGAATTACGTTTCTTTGTAACAATAAATGTATTCACTGCTGCATCAAACTATTATTCGGCATGGTAAAATTATATTTAGGCAATTAAAGATTAGGAGTCAAGAAGCAATAAAGGAATAAAATGTCATAATTGAAGCTGGAATCGAACTGCGCGGCGAAAACCTATGGAACTCAAATTTTTGACGTAGCTAAAACGGTGGTCGCGCAGGACTCCTGTTTAAGGCATTTAAGTATTTTATGAACAAACCGCTTAGTTTCGTCACTTATGATAAAAAACATTCACATACATATCTATGATAATGCGCCTACGAAATTTAAAGCGAAATATATGTTAAGGGCCTTGCGGAAATAGTAACTAATGTTTTATTTGCATGTGTATCTACTCCGACTTTCGTTTTCAAAATATGCTGTCACTTTTAGTGAGTCCATGAAGTTTCAAAACTGGCTCATCAACTTTGGTTGAAATTAATATAATTAACTCAAATATTGATTATGCCTCTCTGATTTAATGACCAATATGCAGTAAAGATTTTTTATTCTTTCAGTTTCGAACCTTTTCTTGCATTTCTCATTTCATTGGTTGTTAAATCCTAAGATTGGTTGATTGCAGACCTCCATCCTTTCCTATCTAATGCTAGTTCCCTTACCTCCCATTGTCTCTTTCCATGTACTTTCCTCTTTATTTGGTTCATGAAATTATTCTTGGGTCTTCCTCTGGAGACTTTTACCTGTCATATATCCTTAATACAGGTAGTACAGGTAGTTCTAATTTAAGGTGGTATGTTGATATTTCTCGTGTGGTAACTGGTTAAATTGTTAAACTTTAATATGATTCAAATACTTGCTTGCATATTGCTGAGTTGATCATGGGAGCTCCCCATACTCGTAATTACATTCGTTACCCTCGCGGTAGCATGTACCCACCGGACTCGAGTACGCTTGGCACAGTAAACGTTTTATCTCGTTCTTTGCGAGGAGGAGGGAAGCAAGCAGCGGAGTCGTCGGGCGTTTCAAGGGACTTAAGAAGGGCGAAGGGCAGTGATTGTTGGGACTTATGAAAAGGATCCCCGCTGGGTGACGCGTCGCGACACTTTCAAAGGGCGAAAGCGGAAAGGGGTAAAAATCTCGCAGGGGGGGGGAAGTGCAAGTGAAAGAGAGAGGGAGGTCTCCTTTCCTTCGTGTGGAAATCAAGTGTGGCGAGGGGGAGAGAAAAAAGAAGAAAGAAGAGGAGAGGTTAAATAAACTCAGCCGTGCGGAAGAGAACGATGGTGAATTAAGTCCAGTGGCGGGACGGAGAGAGAGAGATAGGCAGGCGGGGGAGGTATGAATGCGGAGAAATATGAGGGAAGTTGGCGAGAGTAGGACGACGAGGGGGTGTGAAACGTACCGTTGGAAAGTGTTGCCTCTCCGCGAAGCCGATACTAGACCTAGCGAGCATAGAAGATAATACTTAGGAAACACGTCTGAGATACCACTGGCAAAGGGTGGATCGTCACGATTTTGCTGCTAGACCTCAGCGTTGTTTACTGAACTTTGATAAAATGAGCATCTTTGACTGCGATAATATTTAATACGATCGGTTTCGCTTTTTACAGCATCTTCAGGTCAGGGCAGTATCTTCAGGTCTGTTTCAGACCTGTAGATGCTGTAAAAAGCGAAACTGGTCGTAGTAAATATTATTCCAGTTGAAGTTGCTCATTTTTTCATAGTGCAGTCATGTTCCGTTCCCACTCTAGCAGGCTTGAAGCCGAAGATTATATTTGCATCGTTTGTTATGACCTAAGAAACAATTTTTAGGTTCAGTTAAAATTAATTAAAGGAATTAGAATCTCATTAATACGAGGTTATGTGGGTTTTCGCTTCGTCAAGTAATCAAACTACTGCATAGTATTAAAAGTTCAAGTGAAAAAATAAATTTAAAAAAATAAATTTAAAAAAACATATTTGCTTGGGCTTATTGCAGTTTGTGGCATAGTGAGTGTCACATGTGGATGTAAATCCCAGTTGATCGAAT
Source organism: Ceriagrion tenellum (assembly GCA_963169105.1). Classification (NCBI taxonomy): domain Eukaryota; kingdom Metazoa; phylum Arthropoda; class Insecta; order Odonata; family Coenagrionidae; genus Ceriagrion; species Ceriagrion tenellum. The sequence continues at coordinate 31,901,089 of OY720636.1, read as the reverse complement.
GTCGCGTCCATTGCCGCAATCCGACGGTCGTTGTTCGACGGTTGCTGAACTGACGTCTTGCACTCTCCTCGTAGGTATTTATCTAACCCTGCTTCGGATATCGCGGAAGTGCAGAAAATTAAGACTTTGGATAATCGAAATTATTCTCCATGCTGAATTTATTTCCATACTTCATGAGAACGACCGATTTAGACGCAATGTATCATTTTACCATTTCCAAGATGACTGCAAAAAAGTTCGTCGATTACTTACAACGTGCCCAAAAGATAAATATCTCTTCATGCTACTTCAATAAAATGCTAAATCATAAGAAAATAATCTCTTTTATTGTATCAGTTTCACAAAGTAAATTTACAAATTATCACCTTTAACCGTCTTAATGTAAGTGAACCCTTGGCGAATGTGTAACTAACACCACCGGATAGGCTAGTCGGAATTTACATACGGATAGGGTTAGTTTAATTATAAATGCATAAAAATGAAATCATGATAAACCATTTAAATTTAGGATACGAATGTCGTCTTTCAAATGTTGATCTTTGTAGAAAAAAGAAATATTTTTCAATGTCATAAGTTGAACTTAAACATTACGCAAAAATGGCCTGGGCAATCTTTCAAAATTCTGCTGCAAAATTCTCTGGAAGTAAATGGTTGAACCATTTCGTCAACTCTGGTAAACATTAAACGTGACGATGCGACGTGGTAAACTGATATTGTGATATGCGCTGAGATTACAAGTTTTGTACTTTATAATAAATCAGGCTGCCGTATAGTTGAAGTGAGTATTATCGATGAGAGTGCGCAATCTCTTCAGAGTTCATGCTGAGAAAAGGTTTCATCAGAGGTTATAAAGCTTCGCCCAAATATTACGAATGAATCTTAGCAAATTCAGAAAATTAATGTAATACATGCTGTGGAAACGGTTTGTTGATTTTATGAAGAATCGACAGGCTCCTTTATGTCATTCAGATTATCGAGTATTTTATGCTAGGAGGAAAGTAAGGTATGGCTTATTCAAATATGAAAGGAGGAGGGAAATTCAGCTTTCACATAAGCATCCTCGTATCGAAAGCTGTCAGTTGGTTCACGGTTTAGCGCCTCCTCGTTCAGGTGCAGAACTGCACTGATCAAATTGCAGACCATATAGCTTCACGGGAAGCAAAGGGGTTCTGAATACATTAGGGTTAATTAAGCGGATTGATGAAGTAATGTTAATCAGGGTAATAGATGGCGTATATTGATGAAGTAATTTTAATCAGGCTAATAGATGGCGTAGATTGTATTCCGAGGAATTCCGAGGATAAACCAAAAAAAATCCTTCGAGAAGGAGGACGCCTCGGTAGCTTAAATGGATATAGTAATTGGCCGAAATTTGAAGGACTTCAAAAAGAAGATTATATATGTCTATAAAAATAGAGATATCCTAATATTCTCGACAAACGTATTTCGAATGCTATTATTGGGTCATAGCTTGGATAAAACAATCTTCAATACAGAACGCACGGTATAGATGATGGTTATTATGGGCATGTAATAGAACAGATTATTTCTTGGTGAATACTAGTTATCGCAAAAGTCGCTAATGTGAATTATCCTCTGGTTACAAGCCGAGTTAAGTCCTCGATCTCCACCGACATTTTGATCCACAAATCGTCCATCATCCGTCGGGCTCATAAATGATGATCAAGTCGCGCAGCGGAACGTTGATGTACATCGAGGACCTGAATGGGTGTGACTGGAAAAGAACTCTCATTGAATTGCAAAAATATACTGTATTACGAACAAATTTGAAGGATATTTGGCGTCTTAGGAATAATTTAGATTATTTATATCGTCTCAATGAATTATTGAGCGTACCTTCGTTTAGGAGGAAGTGTAAATTCAACCCGTCAGACCGTGCAAGGCGTGACCTAAAAATGCAAAACATATACCCGAGGGAGGGCTAAAAGAGACTTGAAGGGTGCCGGCATGGAATTGAGGGGCGACGGAGTAGGGTGGAGGCGCGGGAAAAGAGAGACGTGCCAGAATGATTGGGGTGCGTGGCGGCGGATGACGGGTGCGGCAATATAGGACCGGGGGTGCTGGGTAACAGGGGGAGGGCGGCTCCAAGTCCGGGCATAATATGTGTGTACAGTCCACCGCCCAACCCGGACCACACCCCCTCCCCCTTTTGGCCGACATCTGTCTCCATCTCCCCACTTCTCGCTCCCTGCTCCCCGCGGGCATCTTTCTCCGCGACCCATTCCCTCCCTCCGCACTGTGCACACACGTTCTAACCACTACCAGTTCTGTCCAACGTCCCCGCCCCCATCGGCTGGACAATCTAATGAAGAGTATGAATCGACTATTTATCAAATGAGTAGGTGGATACTATTTTCTCACTGACCAAACTTTAAAAGACTTACGTACTATTGGAGAGTGGTTAGGGGGGTTTACACATTCTAGTCACTTCCATGACAGCAGTAGCCTTCCAAGTTCGTTCCACATTCGTCACTCTGATGGGTCGGCATGGACTTTGTGGTAGTATGGGTCGCTAGTGGTAGTAATCGACCGCGGTTCGCATCGCAAGGAAAATAGAATGGCTTCTATTTTGCCTACAAATATTATATCAATTCTGCGATAAAAGGACATCGTATCCAGTGAAATCTTCGTCTTATTACTGCAAACGGAGCCAATATACACCTATATAAACAAAAATTTAATTAGTAGATAAAGAACTCTTTACTGCTTAAATGAATATTTATTTGTACTTGAAAATAGTTTAAATGCTAAAGAACACCTATATGACTTGTCTCATATTTGACAATTATAGTTAATGTCACAATTTTCATTGTTGATACGATGTAATAATGCAAAATTAATTTAATTGAAACAAATTCATTATATCCACGTTTGCCTCTGTGACTCAAACATCGATATACGAACGCCATTATTGCATAATGATGGCAATCTACGAAATTCCATATTCATTGTTTACTCCCGTCTACTCTTTTTTTGGAAAATGCCGGAAGTTATGTGTTAATTATGTTATGTATAAGCAGAACGATGCCCTGCAAGTGGCGATACGATTCGAGACATCGCTAAACTTCATAAGTAATGCCGCCTTCAGTATCATTTTATTTTTTAATGACGATATATGTTTAGTATAGAACTTACTAATTTTGATGATATCTGAACTAGCCACGACATTACCTTTACGGAGTCATGAGGCATGCGTGTAAAATGGCAAAACATCCTCAGGGACGAAGGGTGCATAGGTAATTTAACTATCTAAAGCACTCGACAGGAAATGGAGGGATCCGGGTTCGAGCCCGGGACTATGCGAATAATTTTTACTCTGTGGAATTACGCGCTTTTTGAACAGGAAATCAAGAAAGTCAACCATGTGTTCGTCATTTATGGAAACTTATAGATGAATATGAATGGGTTAGATGCTCCAGTAATGGACATATATGAAAGGAGTGTGCTTCGTTGGCTTGGCCATGCTGTGAGAATGGTTGAGAGTCGAATAACGAAAGAGATATATGAGTAAAATGAATGGTGCGAGAGGGAGATGTTGGCCGAGATAGTTGTGGTTGAATGTGGCTGAGGAAATTCTTAGGAGGATGAATATTAGTAATCTTAAAAACAGGAGGGCGTGTATGAAGCAGTGTATTGGGGTAAATGAGGCCAAACGGGTTTGCAAGGATAAGTCAGTAAGGAGGAAATTATTGAAGCAGAGTTACGTGTACAAACATGTATTAATGAGGGAACCTTTATGACTGTGCCTACCCAGGAAGGGATCGGCGTGATTGGTATGTATGTGTGTATGTAAGTCTTCAAATATATATTTGCAGCTTACTGCTATAGGTTCTACTCGATTTTACAATAGTTTTACACCGGAAATACGGATTATTATTGACTAAAACAACTAAAATATTTGAGGACAATGCATGCTAAAAAAGTAAGTGCATGCTGTTCTATGACGTTCTCGATGATTGAGCGAAATTCGCGGTGGAAAAATCAATCGCCTGGACTGGGAATCGAACCCTGGTCCCTCAAATTCGCGCCGAGTGCTCTAATCAACTTTTTTGAAAATGTAACCGATGCAAAACACTGTAACAAACAAAATTGGTGTGTTAGTTAATTTGAGCTATAGAAAAATGAGGGTCAAAGAAGATAGCGGACTGGCTTCAGCTTTTAGCATTGGCCACCGTAGCAAGTGCTCTCTCCACATACCTCAGTGTAAATAAATGTAACCGTATCTGGCGGGACTTACTAAAGTTGTTAATTTTCAGGGTGGATAAAAACCCTTAGTAATCTTCCACAAATCTGTGGATGAATAAAAACCATTAACCAACTTTGTGGAAGATTACTAATTGGAAGTGTTCTTCCATTCATATTGAACCCTTTTTGCTTTTATTCTGGGATTGAGTTATTTAGATTAATCTATAAAAGATTCCTATTGATATTGTAATCGGGCGAGCCTATTCATAATCGTTAGAGAAAATTGCTACACGCACAAATGGCGATATTAGAAAATCGAGTTTCGATACTGTAAACGGAGTATCGCAGAGTCCTACGCATCCCCGTATCAGATTCCCCCTCTCCCTCCGTTTCCCCGAAAAGAAAAAAAAATAAGGATTTTTCGTCCCCGCCCAGGCTCCTCCCGCCATCACAAATTCCCTTTCCTCTTGCATGTTCATCTCATGGCGGGCACCCCCGTGGCGCGCGCTTCGCAAAACCCCCTTTACTCTTCCGCTCCTTTGGGTGCATATAAACTAGTGGGTATGGCAAGAGAGGGACTAGCGTGTTAGGAGAGTGAGAGAGAGGGAGAAAGGAATGGCGTGGTTCGTCCGGGGAGATTTTCGGGGGTGTGTGTGAGAGGGAAGGTTTGGCTGAAAGGGTTGTGCGTGGGGAAGGGGAGGAGGTAAGAGGGCGGATGTGGGTTGGAATTGCGGGTGGACATTCTGCGGGGCGGTAGGGAAGCCATTCACTCTTAAACCATCCCCACATATTTATTCCTCTCTTTCTCTCTTAAGCCGGCTTCTCGCGGGACGTTCCTCGCTTGCGCTGTTCCTTGCGTTACACCGGGAGTGGTTGTTGCGGGTCGGTTGGTGCTACGTTTCTCTCGGCTTGTGGACACTTAGCGCTTTTTCTCGTCTAGGATAGTGATTGAGTAGACTTTGAATTTTCGTCCAAAAGGTGTATTTCATAATTCTTGTATTTCTTGTGGCTAAGGAAGTCATTTTTTCTATTTGAATAGACACGTGTCCCGGTGCCTTGTCTCCCTGTCAGTCAGCAGCAAAACGGTGGACTGAACCGTTGCGATGATTGAAGTTGTTGGATTGGATTGGATATTTGGGGAGGTGACCGGCAGCTAAGGTCATTTGCGCCATAGGGGATAGGTAAGGGAAGAAGGGCGGATAAAAATCCGGTGTCGGCATTAGCCTACTCTTTACGATAGGCGCCAAGGGTACCAGGTTTAACGTCTCATGCGACGGACGGAGTACTGTATTTGAAGTGCCCTCCACAGGTGACAGGACACTCAAGTAGGAATCGGGTTTCCTCTGAAAAACATCCTCTTCTGCAGGGATTTGAACCCTGGCCATCCGTATGGTTAGCCAGTATTCTAGCCGCCACACCAACCCGATCCCCCATTGAAGTTGTTCTGCCGTATAAATTATATCATAAAAATTTGAGTTAAGACTATTGGAATCCACCTGGTTCTATGGAATCTTAATCACGTACATTTTCCGTCCATTAATCTTATAACTACGCCTATCGTGCAGCATTGGGATCTGATGTTTATTTTCTTCGCTTGGAAACCACATTCTTCATTATATTGAACCGTAGTGATTATTTTGTTAGAACAAGCGTGTTTCGATCAGGAATTCCATTTTTTGGCTCGGTATTTGGGAAAATCAGACTGTCGATCGTATGGTTATGCGTAGCTCAAGCATTAGATCTTCTCCTGGCGTTTAAAAATTTCAAGTAAACTAATGCAAATCAATTAAAATGGTAGTAGATTAATAATTTCACGAATGTGTGGTACCATTAGTGGACAAAAGTTGTGGCACGGGCAATCGTGTGAATCTATGCTCGGAATTTGGATGTCGAGTATGTTAATTTGTTTACTTTAATGCTTATAGATGTCGTCCTTTCCTCATGAATCTTATGCACAAACTCTTGAGTTTTTACATTAATTTCACTTGAAGTCCTTTTTCTATATTAGCGGTCGTTTTAAGTATAAAGTGACTTAATACTCACGAAAATGACCCCTAACTTTCAGCCTTCCATTATCTGCGGCTAGGAGCTTATGACCTTGTTTGATATTCTAACCATCACTGCTGTTAATGTTTCAGATATGGTGGCCATGATTTATAACTTGGAGCGTTCGTCATTTTTTCTCAAAATTCCCAAATCGCGTGAAAAGAGTAGGAACGTTAAATATAGTTAACTGGAAGAAAATAAAGTTCACGCTCGTTCTCTCTCGATTTACTTGCAGTGAATCGCCCAGCGGATCCCATGGTAGATAGCTGGTCTCAACGCTGGGGAGAATGCCGGGGGAAACGCTCCGTATGAAGGCAGCTTAACTCTCTTTTCCACTTTTCCCCCTCAGCCTTACTAACATCCCTCCTCGATGCAGGGAAAAATATATAACCGGGCCCTTCTTCTCTTAAAACCCCCAAACACCCACCCTTTTCCATTTATAAGGCTTTTTCCACTATCTCTGCCACGTTCTCTTTCTGTATATGTGGGTGTGGGTAGGAGCCCGCCCCTCTTAACGAATTCCCAGATCCACCCTTCCCTAACCCTTTTCATTGCTCTCCATTCTTTATCTCCGCAGCAGCTCTTCTCCTCGTACCCCATACGTTCTCCTCGCCTCCCCCATTCCCTCTTCCCTCGTCTCTTCACACGCTTCTCTTCCGCTTGCTTCTCCTATTCTGTTCTCATGTCTTTCTCTTTCCACTTCCCCCTCTCCACCGACGCATCTCGCAATTTCTGCTATTCCGCAATTCAAATTCCACTTTGTTTCCGCCCGCGAGTTCACTGCTTCCTGTTTTTTTCTTTTGAACTGCTCACTCCTAGTTCTTTTATCTTCCTCTTTGTCTTCCTTTACTCAGTTCGCAGTGGTTTTTTGAGGCTGAAAATTGGTTCATATTAGAATGAACCACGTTCCCTGATCCCTGCTATGTGAGATTTTCTACGTCGCAGTCAAGGATGGCAGTAACAAGATACGTGAGATACGATACGGGCAATCAAGTATACGTTGTATACATCTGCTTTCTTTGGTTAGTTACTCAAATTGTACTTCATAATTTAGATTTTACTAAAGTTAGCCGTCTGCTACCAATTTAAGTCATTATGTCAGGTCAACGTAAACATTGAAGTGACGTTGGCTTTATGCTCACTAGTTGGTTGCTGAGAGTTAGAATCTTTCTTAAAACATCAGATGATCGGTAAGTTTACGAGAGAATTATGGAAAGGGAATGGTAAAAATACTTTTTTTTGCGTGAAGAACTCAACGAGTGATTACGAAATCGGTTGTCTGAATCGCTATTTTTTCAGGAAGTATTTCGTTGTGCAAATTCGCCGGATGAAAAGTTTTCCTCACCAGTGATTATACCGCGAAGTGGCGCCTATTTGTTATCGAAGGAACATGGAGAGTTCTGTAAACTTGCATTAAGGATGTTTGAATTAAGGATGTAAGAATTATTTGAGTGAGATAAATTTTTTTATGCTGTATAACGACAGATTGAGGGTTTGAGTAACACCAGCCATTCCCTTCGTTATACGTTTTCACAAGCCAATTTTTCCGATGTTTTTTAAAAGTATTCTTTCTATACTTTTTTCAAACAAATTTTTCGATATTTTTTTCTTAAGTTTAAATCTGCGATTTTCTTATTCAAATTGCAAAACTGTTTTTGTCGTTGGTAACCAAATATCATTAGAGAAAAATTTTAATCTTCCTCAATTTTCTTTGGCACCTTTACTGTGGTTCTTTGCTTCTTGCGCTTAAATGAGTGTAAGTAAAGAGATTTTTCTTGAAAGAATAAGCGTATGGTAATTATTATTTGGTTTTCCATTATGTTAGTTTGCCGTCGAAGTACTAACCTGTTTTTTCAGACGTCACTTTTGGTCATTACTTACTTGTGTTTCACCGTTGATTTGATGGCGTTAGAAGATGAAATGTTATCAGAAAATGTTTATGGATCAGGTGGTCATTGCAATGATTGGACCAAAAATTACGTGAGCGTTTCCGTGTTGACCCAACATCTGCAACACCGTTAGGGTAGCATTTAATGCGATGTGCGGTGGTTGATTCTTGAGTGTCTTCTGCTTTAAGCGTACCCTTTTTGGTTAACTTACCGCAAGTAAAGAAGTATTTTCCTTTGTTGCCGAAATGAGTTCACAATGTGGGATGTTTTTGCGAGCTTTTTGCCGGCGTAATTCTTTATATTTTTACGAGATATTGTTATATGTTGGTATTAGAATTGTTATGCCTATTTCGTTTACTTAACTGAAATAGAAACTATTGCTAATGGGACTTAAACTTGCATGTATTTCTTCGGCATATGCGTGCTTTCCATTATCAGTAGATATAAACTCTTATTGATAACATACAGTTTGAAATTCTGAAACATATCCAAGATGCATAAGATGTAGTTTGAGATTGAAAGGACCCATATACTCAGTGTTTTCACTCTAGTGTTGCCTTTATTTCTAAAACACATCGAAGCTGCCACTTGCAATTTCGTAATAAAATATTTAGTTTAAATAGTTATTTTCATAGTAAATTTTTGCTTTCATTTTTATGAGTCTCCGCTTGACTTCGCAGAATACATCGATTTAGTTCCTGAATGACGCATAATCTGCAACTGGGCTATTTACGGAAGTATGATTTTGCGCATTTTTAGTATAGATGTTTGTGGGAAACGACGTGGATAATGTTCATATATTATGGTAAATTGTGGTTCTACGATTACTTCTCTTCTTTTTAAGTGGAGTTGTTAAATGTGGAAGCCGGAAATCTGATTTTAATGTTATTCTACGCTTGAAATTTTATCTTCTGGAAATAGTACAGGAAATAGTGTTAGCACGTTCTTAAAGCATTGCGCTATGGACTATATATTCTTCTTTTACGATTTAATCTATATCCCAAAATACTATGTATCTATTAATTGAATCTATGTCTTTAATTGTGGATATTATATGCCATATGACTATGATACTGAGAAATGCCTTTGGAATATCCATCCCCAAGCTTCTCTTTCTTGAACTTTTATTCTCAAATTTCTATAGCTATTCATACCTTCTATCCACGGCCGTGTAGTTGGACCACCTATGATTCATCTAGGTGGAGACCTTGAAGTTCATAGCTTGCTTCATAGATTTTTTGCTGTCGTTACAAATGACCACATTATCGCTGTATTTATTCACAATTCTGTCCTTTTATAACCCATTGCAACACCCATCAACCTTCTTTCTACATCTTTGCTAATCACTCATGGTTGATAGACATGAAACAGGAAGGGTTATACTAGTTTTTTCTCAGTGTTTCCTCTTTTGTAGTAGTTCACAATAGTTATTACTTAATTGTAAGCTTCTTTAAATTAGCGTTTCTATATTTCGAAGAATTACTTCTGATTTATGTGGCATAAGTAGCTGTAGCGTATCGGTTCTGATAGTACTGTGTGCATCAAAATGTGTGTCAGTATGATTTTTCGTGCACTGGGCAATTTATCCGAATAAAAAGTCATAGTTTTCCTCTCTTTGTGTAACGACTCTCATTTCGTCCGTCTTTCCTCTTCCACCATCTTTCTTCACCATCCGCATTCTTCGTTCACATTCCCCTCCCTTCCTCGCTCGATCTTTCCCTGGCTTCCTCTTAAAGCCTCCCAACCCTTTCGTCATTCTTGATGGTTGAGCGGCCAAAGTAAACTCTTTGCCGGTCTGCGCTCGGGTTGAGGCCCAGGACCGGGAGAATAAGTAGCCGATGGGTGGGGGTAGAGGGTTTTCGGGAGTGGAATGGTATTGCGCTTCGGGAGGATTGAGCGTATGGTGGGAGGGGGCGTGAGAGGGAGGGAAAATGGGTGCTGCGGAGGAAAGGATTGAAGTTTGCAGGGTGGGCAGTCATTTTCCACCCTCGGGAAAAGACCCGTGGGTAGGAATCCACCGAGCTTTTGAGCGCGCCGGGCTCTCTCTCTTCTACACCCTGGGAAAACCCTTTCCTCCCTTTGGTCTTCTTCCTTCCCTCCCCCACTTGATTCCAGGGCCCGTCGTTTGGGTTTTAATCAAACGGACCGTGCCCCCCGCCATTCCCACATCACCTCCTTTCCCTCCTCTCAAACTAACCCGGTCCCTGAGATGTACATACCATACCACGCTCTCGTCTTTCCCATTTTGCCCTCCTTACCAGATTGTTTAACTATTTGGGCCCCTTTCTCTTGGGCGTCGCCCTTTAAAAACATCGACGGGGCAGGGATATTCGGGTTCGAGGGCAAAATTTTCGGAGCCAGCCTGGTGTGTTCGGCGGCCTTCTCACTCTCGTGATGAAACGTGTGCGGCGGCTGAAAGTTTTGATGAAATCGGGCAGAAAAAGTTGTATTAGTTAGTCGATCAAACAACCTTGGAGGAAATGACCTGCGGCTGGGATAGATTACTATTTCCCGGATTCTATTTTCTTCTCTTTGATGCATTAAAATCCTTGTAGAGTGTGCAAAAAATGTAAACTGTTTCAAGAATTGCGAAATCCTTGTTAAACACGGATTCAGGACGTTTTACGCTCTGTTTCAACGAGAGCGTAAATTTGTTCCTCTCACTGAAACAAGGAAGAAAGTAGGTGGCATTCTGGGGCGAAGTCCTATTTGAACCATCTCGGCCGATATTGGCCAAGGAAACTTAGCTCTTTCATTCTTTGGGTACAGTACTAAATTGTTGGAATTCCAAGTAAGGATAGTAGTTTATTAAACATACAAAGTTCTCATAAACGCACGGGAGCCCTACACATACAACATTGCTCAATATGTGAATGTCCTTGTGTTATTCGCGACGCTGCTAATAATATTCACCTCGCTATATTTGAAGAAGTGGTGACCAAAAGCTAGATACACATGGAAGGAAAACGAGACGGAAAAGCGGACGACGAGATAGCTGGAGGCCAATCACAGCCGGCGGAAAGCGAAGGTGCGGAGTTTTGGCCTTTGATTGGCTTTCTGCTTTTCCGTCGTCCACTTTTCCACCTTGTTTACTATCCATGTGAATCCATCTCAAGGCCATCGACGGTGACTTCTGATCCTAATAGGTGACGGAACATATTTATTAGAAATAAAAATGCTATGCCTGCATGCGATATGTAATTTATTCAAGCAGCCGCAACGCTTCTATGTGGAAAGCGATGGGAAACTAAATATCATCCTCCCTAAAATATACAGCGTTACATTTATGGGCGTAATGGGAATCTTTTGAGTAAAATATTTCGGAGATAAATAGTCCTCCAATTGATTTCCGGGTGGAATATACTGGGAGGAAATGATAAACCTCACTAAACAGTTGTACGTAATGCACTGCTGTTCTTTGAGGTATCATGTTTTGTAGTATGTAATGACATCTGCTCAACACTGATATAATTTAGTATCTTGTTTTGACATTTGCCTGGTACTTTGTCTCCGGAGGTGAGGTGGGGTGCGGATATTGTAGTCTGAAAGACCCTTCACACTGGACTTGTTGGTATCGTGGAGCATCAAATGGGAACATAAATGAAGCGTCACATAATATCCTTGCCATGGAGTATCTTTAAGTAGCACCAGCATTGGGATTAACAGAAACAATTACCTACCTTTCGGTTCTCTGGTCTTTGATTATACGGTTATCACCGCGCCTTCTGGGCCGAGCAACGATTCAATCTCTCCATGCTGCGTTGTAATATCAAATTGACGTCTGACAATGTTTGAATGAGTAATCAGCTGCAAAGGACACTTGAGAGAGGAACGCATCAACAGCAGGAAAAGTTTTGATTAAAAAGTTTTTCTTTGAAATGTTAAAAGTTCAGGCTTGGAAATGTTCCGTAATGCTCTTTTAGACTGCTGTTCTTTCTAGTTTCAATTATCGTCGTCAATCCATTAGCGAGTTATCAGTCTATTCAACAAACGCATTTGTTTGTATCTCTATTGCTGTTTCATATTTTGTCTGGTCTAAAAAAATATCTCCACGGCTTTTTAAATGGAGAAAATTACAAAGTTGCATTATTGCATTATGAACAACTGGTGAAATGATGCATTAGTTTGCGGTGTTATTTTGGGCTCTGGTGAAGTTTTCATTTGAGTTGACTGTGATACATAAAGAAATTTATAATAAAGTCACCTCCATTTTCCGATGACCTTCCTCCTGTACTGAGGTAGCCCTCGATTTCACGTCGGAAACAATCGGCTTATTGAGAATTAAAGAAGCTGACGTGCTAGTTAGTTAATTTAAAACATCCACAAACTTTTCCATGGACATAGTATTTTACATGAGAGATAATATCGTGGCGTTTCACTCTTTTAATGCTGATGACGACAACATTTCATTAGGGATTTGACCTTCATAATGACCTTCCTAAGTTTTTCTGGATGCGAGAGTTGTTTTGCCGAGTCAATGATGGCATATTGTGACTAGAGAGAAGTAAAATGTGTGAATAATAGTGTGAGAGGAAATCTTTCATCATCCCCTTAATTCTCTATTCAGCTCGATAAATGGTAAAAGAGGATTAAAATTAGTGTAACAGATAGAACACACATTTTGGCGCAAATTTGATGGCAAGAGCTGTTTGAACACGTCCATTATGTCGTTTGGTCTTCGTTAATGAGCTATTTTTACGGGGAAGATATTTCTTTTTCCTCCAAGTCTGCACTTAGCCCCGGCAGCTGATGTCGATACTTTTTCTCCCTATATAGATGTGGTGAGGCGTCACTTTGTGATATTTGACGATGTTAATCTTGATTGAGAAAGTAGTATAGTCAACAAGTTTTATTTTTCCGATCTATATCTGCCTCTTTGCGTCATTATCAATGTGCATAGACTCGTGTACCTTGATAATGTTGCAAATATGTTGAAATTGATCTAATAAATAAAAGTAGTAGTTCTGTGTTAAGTATTTTTATCATGATTTTTCCACTAGTGTAACAGGTGGAACGCGGACGTCATTGCAAGCGTGGGATGAGAGTTGCTCGAAAGTGCTCTAGGAATCGAGTGAGATATGTCTGCATAGCAGTAGGTAACTTTTTCATTTTCCCTCATAATGCCCGTTCTTTAACAAAAATCAGTGGCAAGGTAATTAATACTAGGCATACTTATTTTTATGCATTAAATCGTCATAAGAAAGTACACTGGGTCTGTTGGTACAATTTTGAATACCACGCATCATCATCTTATGAAGGATCATACATCTCATTTAAAATAACATTCCTTTAAACTAAAAAAACATATCTGATAATAAAGCATCATATCTTTTCTTGAACACGTTCTCAATTGTTGAGATTGGATCTAAAAGCTCTCCAGGTTATTGATTCCATTCTGTAATTGTTCTCTTTAAAATAGCCACTTCTCAGACTATTATTTTTTACATTTTCTGCATTTTGTAGGTGTGGTCATTTTTTTGTAAGACCGTTGTCTTCTCTTAACTCGCTGATTTCCCTCCAAGGAACTTAGTACAATTTTTTTACTATTTTAAAAATTCCACTCGGCCTATTTCTCTCCTTTATTCCAGTGTCTCCAAGCTCAGAATACCAAACATCTCCGTCGCACTCCCGTTGCTTTTATGACTGTTCAAAACGTATCTCCTTACCCATTTCTTTCTCTGAACTTCAGAAATGCCCCTCTTCGGGTGGGTCCAGTTACAATTTTATCTTCGAGTTTAGCGAACTATAGGTAGTTGATAGAAATCCCTCACCTTCACAATTGGGGGCGAAATTTCTGTGAAAATATACCCATGACGCCTCGCATTGTCTAGGAACAGAATGGAAGAATATTTGTAACGATGGGTTATGTCATCTTACTCTTCAGCGCCGTTCTCTTTGACTGGTGGTGGTGGTGTTATAGGGGAGTGGGAACGGGGCCACTGACCCCCTCTCCCGAATCGGCAGGCATTCCGCACGAAACACCATTTCCTCTTATTTCTCCTTTTCTCTCTTTCTCTCTCACTCGCCCTCCTCTCTCGTTTTATTTATTTATTTTCCCCATCGCCTTCCGCACCCTTTCCCGGCCCTCGGTTCACGCATTCTGCCCCACCTGTACACACGTCCTCCTCGAAAGGGCATAGAGGGGACGTGCGTTAGAGGAGCGATGTGTGTGTTTGGACAGACCCTCTTTTCCCCCCTTCCGCATACTCCCTCTCTCCACTTCCCTCCCAATCGCCCTCTGGGCCCTTCTGGGCGTCCGAAGGGGTGCAAGAGAGGCTCCAATTTTTTCCACACCCTCGCGTATCCGCCGTGCCCCGCGCGCGTGACTTTACAGCAGATTCGAAATCGTCAACGTGCGTCTCGTGGGGTGTTGTCCACGCGCCGTGGCTCTTGTGTGCTCAGCGGTCCATTTCGACGACGCTCGTCTGGATGCCGCGCCGTTGAATCCCGAATGGCCAGTTCTCTCGCTCGTCGGGATGAATGATGATGTATACCCGTAACATCCTACTTCGGAGTCGGACGAAGCCCGCGTCGCCTTTCTCGTAACAGTCTGATTATTTAAGATGAGGTGCCAAAGGATTGGGTGTGGTGGACAAAGTGGCTTGTTTTTGCAGAGGAGCATCATTATCGATGCAAACACGACAAATTTCGTCGTTACTTAGCGAATGAGTCCTCTTCTTTAATCCCTTTTCCTTAATCGTGAGGAATTACCAACACTTTTGGTCACATATTTCTCTCTGTTGAAGTGGTAATATTCTTCTGTTGCCTGCGTTTCACTTATGTGCAATACCATGATATATATATGTATATATATATATATATATATATATATATATATATATATATATATATATATATATATATATATATATATATATATATATATATATACGTTGATGGATTGAAGTCAGCCATGCGGCGATGAACACACGATGTGGATAGGATGGAGGAGATAGACACACAAAAAAAAAAGAGACGATCACACTTACATAGCTAGCTTTCGGAACTAGTCCGTCTTCAAGGCGTATCACGGAACAAATGTCCCGTTTGACATTTGTTCCGGACATTTGTTCCGTGATACGCCTTGAAGACGGACTAGTTCCGAAAGCTAGCTATGTAAGTGTGATCGTCTCTTTTTTTTGTGTGTCTATCTCCTCCATCCTATCCACATCGTGTGTATATATATATATATATATAATCGTTCACTCATTCACTCAGACCGCACAGCGGCAAATATACTCATATAAATGTTTATACAGAAAGGTAGAAAGAAAGTGGATAGGAACACGTAAAATTTACAAAGACAATGGTGGTGTGAAGATGAAATGATGGCCGATTCCAAGCAGAAAAAATTCGACTGGACCGGGAATCGAACCACGGACCTTTGGATTTCGCGTCCAATGCTCAGACCACCAAGCTACCCAGTCTACTAAGAAACTGCTGGAATCGGCGGGGGGTTTATATAAACAAACACTCCCCAGGGCATGACCCACGAGAGCGGCCAATAGATGGCGCGCGGGCTGCTTATCACCCACCGGCAGAGAAGGAATGACATACACAGAAGGCGAAATGAAAGAATAACTCAAGCACACAGACAGTGGTGAAAGATATAGAACAGGCGTTTCGGGGTACGCTAACCCAAGTAGGAAATGACCCGTTCAGGGCATACAATCGTTCACTCATTCACTCAGACCGCACAGCGGCAAATATACTCATATAAATGTTTATACAGAAAGGTAGAAAGAAAGTGGATAGGAACACGTAAAATTTACAAAGACAATGGTGGTGTGAAGATGAAATGATGGCCGATTCCAAGCAGAAAAAATTCGACTGGACCGGGAATCGAACCACGGACCTTTGGATTTCGCGTCCGCGTATATTTGCCGCTGTGCGGTCTGAGTGAATGAGTGAACGATTGTATGCCCTGAACGGGTCATTTCCTACTTGGGTTAGCGTACCCCGAAACGCCTGTTCTATATCTTTCACCACTGTCTGTGTGCTTGAGTTATTCTTTCATTTCGCCTTCTGTGTATGTCATTCCTTCTCTGCCGGTGGGTGATAAGCAGCCCGCGCGCCATCTATTGGCCGCTCTCGTGGGTCATGCCCTGGGGAGTGTTTGTTTATATAAACCCCCCGCCGATTCCAGCAGTTTCTTAGTAGACTGCGTAGCTTGGTGGTCTGAGCATTGGACGCGAAATCCAAAGGTCCGTGGTTCGATTCCCGGTCCAGTCGAATTTTTTCTGCTTGGAATCGGCCATCATTTCATCTTCACACCACCATTGTCTTTGTAAATTTTACGTGTTCCTATCCACTTTCTTTCTACCTTTCTGTATAAACATTTATATGAGTATATATATATATATATATATATATATACCGTGAAATGGGGTTACTTTGGTACATTTTTGACATATTTTTGAACCTGCAGCAAGCTATGTTTTTTTCACAGTCCAATTTAATTTTTCTTGTGAAAGCTTCAACCCTCATGACCAAAATCAGCTATTGCTTAAGGTTCTATGTGCATTACAATGGTTATAAACACATTTTTTAAATGTACTAATGTTACCCCATTAATTAGGGTCAATTTAGTACGAACGTATATCATATTGAAATAACATAGCAGAGACTTGTGTACTATTCTCACCCCATCACAAACGTTTCCTCAGATTCTCAAGACGTAGCAAGGCCAATTTCTGATTAAAAAATATATTTTCAGCATGTTTTAAAATTATTAAGAATATTTTGTCAATTTCCAACTTCACGATCGTCTCTGTGTTAGGTCACCAAAAAATAATAGAAGCAACACCAAAATAGATATCAACTTTTATCATAGAGTAACAACAAAAATGCTGAAAAGACTTTTAATTGGGAATAAATTTAACCCTGTCTCTTCATATTTCCTTTAACCTTAACTTCACTGAGTTTTTCCATAGTCATAAGCCTTGCTGGCTGGGGTGTTTAAATGACCAGTGTTTTTTAAATGTCCATCAATGTGCCAAACAAACACACTCGGCATCTAGGGACACAATTTGTGTGCCGGAGAGACACACTCGGAAGATAAAGGTTAAGAAGGTCAGTCTTTGACCACAGTCTCTGTTGTGTAGTTTCGATAAGGCCTTGATCCTAATTTACGAACATACTGCCGTGGCATTGTTTCTGGAACGAAAACGTTGTCTTTTATATTGAAAAAATATGTGTACCAAACTCACCCTTCCAACCTGTAGACTAAACAGGTGTACTAAACTGACCCCACCAAGCTTCATATTTACATTTTAGCAAACTACTACATTAACGAATGCAGATAGAAAAACAGATGTTATCGCAAATTAAACAGGGATATATTGTTACCAAAATACACACTAACTTTTGATTTGGGAACAATCACAATCGTGTTGACGTCAATTGATTTGTAGAACTGAACAACTGACTCCTAAAACATACTTGTATATAACCTCCTGTTGTGAGAATTCAAAATCGAAAGAAACGATTGTTGACCGGTGTAACCAACCCAAAGAAACTTTACCTACACAATAAAATTGACATCTCTTGTCAAATTTTTGAACTACGACAAATTATCAAATGCTAAATGTATGAAAACGAGGTTGTAACAAGTTTACCCCTACGTACTAAAGTAACCCCACTTTACGGTATACACATATATGTGTGATATTTGTGCCGTGATACACCTCGAAGACGGACCAGTTCCGAAAGCTAGCAATGTACGTGTGATCGTCTCTTTTTTTGTGTATCTATCTCCTCCATCCTATCAACATCGTGTGTTCAATCGTCGCATATATATATATATATATATATATATATATATATATATATATATATATATATATATATATATATATATATATATATATATATATATATATATATGGAAAACTTCGCCAAATGGCCACAAACACAATTAAAGAGGAAACTTACAGGGGGTAAAAAGACGAAAGTAAAGAGAGTCTTACTTAGAGACGTTTCGGGTGTTAGCCCTTCTTCAGTCACACAGAGAATCACAAGTCACACAGAGAATCTCTGTGTGACTGAAGAAGGGCTAACACCCGAAACGTCTCTAAGTAAGACTCTCTCTTTACTTTCGTCTTTTTACCCCCTGTAAGTTTCCTCTTTTTTGTGAGGATTCTATCACTGATGAAGGTGCGGGCGACCCACCGAAAATTTTAAACTCGTGAGTTTACATTTTATATGTTTTATGTTTAGTGTCACCCTGTGACGAAGCTTTATATTGTTTGCCACGTTCGTGGAATCTTCGCAAGAACTATATATATATATATATAAATACGTTGATGGATTGGAGTCAGCCATGTGGCGATGAACACACGATGTGGATAGGATGGAGGAGATAGACACACAAAAAAAGAGACGATCCGTGTTGTTTGTTCCGTGATACGCCTTGAAGACAGACTAGTTCCGAAAGCTAGCTATGTAAGTGTGATCGTCTCTTTTTTGTGTGTCTATCTCCTCCATCCTATCCACATCGTGTATATATATATATATATATATATATATATATGTATGTATATATATATATATATATATATATATATATATTGTGACGGTATGCCCCGCACAAGTCACGTTTCATTTTTTATTCCATTTTTCGTTTCGGACGTTCCCTGTCTCGAGCTTTTGCTCGTTCAGATTTCGCGGGCACAGCATTAGACGAGCTTTCAACTACAATAGGGGTTTCGCATGTCATGTTGTGTTTGTGTCACGTGAACGACCGTATAAAACGGGCCCGGCGCAAGGCGTCTGGGAGTTATGTTGGTGGAAGGTGCGAGGAGGCAGTCCCATGTACTCCGTAGACTGGCAGCAAGGTTCAGCAGAGCACCGGGGAGCAAGACAGAGAGAGAGAGAAAAGAGGGCCGAGGTGCAGTGTCAAGGAAATTCCTCACGTCGTCTAACGCCAATACGCCGATCATCCAGAAAACCTCAGGCAACCAAAGACCTGTGGGTTGATGACGCGCCCAGCGGTGAATTCGACGTGGAGCCACAGCTTGACACATAAGTACTCTACAAATCCCCTTCTCCCTGGATAGTGAATTATCCACTCTTCCTGCTCCAACCAGCATTTCTCCACCGAAGAAGACACCTCGAGTGGAGGTGATCGCATGTAATAGTGACTCAGGAACAATTCCACTTAACGTTACTAAGCTTGTCACAATGCAAAAATCTGTATAATTATTCTCCCGTCCTTGTGATTTGTGTTGTAAATCCCAGTAGTGCTGGACACTTTCGCACGATCGGACGCGGAGCATGTAAAATTCAAGGTGGACAATCAACTCGACAATAAGAATTGTAGTAGAGATTCTTACAGAGGCCATTGTGAATTTTGTAATGTGTTAGTGTTAGTTTTTTTGGTGGGTTATTACGTTTTTGTGTTCTCTTTCCATCAGTGTGTCATTCAAACAGATAATCATTTCATCCCTCATTAGATTTAAGGAGAAAGTTACTTGTGTTTATTTTTTGTTCTGCCAATAAATGCCTAAAACCATTCACAATCTGAACGAGGTCGTTTCGTCTTTGCTGTGCTTCGCACTGAGCTCCAAAATTCCCGTATTCTCCTTCTCTTTCGTGATCGCGTGCCGTAGAACCCACGTGGTTTTCCTTTCAGTAAGACCCGTCCGCCGTCGACCCGCTGTGGGTGAGTCAGCGGACTACGTGAAGGTATGCACTATCGCAGCTGGTTTCTAACCAGCGGGAAATCGTCCAACATCAGAGTTGGCGAGCTCGTTCGATGGTACGTATCGTCACTATATATATATATATATATATATATATATATATATATATATATATATATATATATATATATATATATATATATATCCGAGCACGGCCGCTGCTGGGCCCATTGTCGCCCCCGCTGTTAAGCATGTTGTCGCTAATCCTGGATTCTAAAGTGGCGGTCACTTCAGTGGGAAGCAAATAGCGAATGACATGGGTGAAGGGAATCAAAAGGTCGGTCTCTTCTTCAGTGTTCAACCCTGGGGTTGGTTTGCAGCATTACGCCACTCCTCTCTTCTGTCTGATTTTCTCTTCATTTCTGTGTATGTGGTGCAACCCATATCATTCACAATCTGCTGCATGAATGACATCCTTGGTCGTCCCTGGCGATTCCTTCCCTCTATAGCTCCTTCTGCTATTGTTAAATGATGTTGTCGTGTCTTAGAATGTGCCCTACGAGTTTGCCTCTTCTTGTTTGGATATGCCTCCACAGGGATCTGGTTTCTTGAACTCTTTTCAGTACCTCTTCATTCGTTACTCTATCTTTCCAGCTGAGCTTCAACATCCTTGTGTAGAGCCACATCTCCAGGGCTTCTAGCCGCCTTCTCTCTTGTTTTCTTATTACCCATGTTTAGCTCCCGTATAGGGCCGCACTCCAAACAAATGCTTTCATCATCCGTTTCCTTATTTCCAAACTAATGTTCTTGCTGGTGAGTAGGTTCTTTCTAAGATAGAATGCAATTTTGGCCTGATGTATTACTCCTTACAATTCTCCTTACAAGTTCTTTCTGGCTTCTACCATCTCTTGTTATTCTGCTTCCCAAGTATGCAAATTCCTCTATTACTTCTAGCTGCTCTCCTCCAATTATCATTATTGGGGGTTCATATTGTTCTTCATTACTGCAAACCATCACCTTGGTTTTGCGTTTGTTTATTCTCATGCCATACTGTTTACAGAAAATCCTACCCATTGTGTTTAGCATCCTTTCTAGATCTTCTTTGGTCTCTGTGATCACAGCAATATCATCTGCATAACGCAGCATATCTATCTTCTGTCCATTAATTTTAATGCCCTCCTCAGTAGTTTCACGAACTTGGTCTATAGCTTCCTGGATGTAAGCGTTGAATATAAGAGGAGAGAGAGCACATCCTTGTCTCACGCCTTTTCTAACTTTTGCTTCTTGCTTTTGGTGAAAATTCCTTATCGCAACCATTTTCTTCTTGTATAAGCTGAGTATTACCCGCCTGTCTTTATATTTTAGGCCTGCTTTCTTCAGCACTCTGAACATCTCTTTCCAGATAACATTGTCAAATGCCTTTTCCAGGTCAATGAAGGCAATATAAGTAGTTTTATTTCTCTGCATTTGTTTTTCAATAAGAAGCCTCAATGCCAGAAATGCCTCTCTTGTTCCTGATCCTCTTCTGAATCCAAACTGATCTTCACTCAGCATATCCTCTACCTTTCCTTCAATTCTCCTCAGGATTATCTTTATGAGGATTTTCGACGCATGCGATATTAGGCTTAAGGTTCGGTACTGTTCGCATTTTGTAGCTACCACCTTCTTCGGTATAGGAACCATGATGAACTTCTGGAAGTCGGTTGGTATCTCTCCTGTGTCATACATGGCCCTAATTATTTTCAGCAGCATTGTTTTCATATTTTCACCAGCATTCTTGATTAGTTCTGAAGGAATCTCATCAATACCCATTGCTTTGTTCTCTTGTAGGTCTTTAAGGGCTTTGTCGAATTCTTCAAGCAGGATGTCGTCTCCTTTGTCATCTTCGTTAACTTCCTCTTCCTTTCCTATTACACCCTCTGATAGAGGTGGTCTGTCATACAATTCCTCAATGTACTCTTTCCACCTCTTCCCCACGTCTTCACCAAACATCATTTTCTCCTCTTTATCTTTATTGTGCCCAGTATTGTTGTTTTCCGTCTGTTAAAAAATTTGTTTGCTGTCCTGTAGGTTATATCAGTTTTTCCATTCTGCATATTTTCTTCCTCTTCCCTGCACATTTCCTGAAGAAAACCTTCTTTTGCTTTCCTAGCTTCTCTGTTGACTAAGTTCCTCAGTCTTCTGTATTAAGCTTTTCCTTGTTAATCAATGGCGTTTTTGTATAGTCTTCTGTTTTCGATAAGCTGAATAACATCTGCTGTGATCCATTTCTTTTTGTTTTTGGATTTAGTTTTCCCTACTATCTTTTCTGCTGCTTTGTATATACCGGATTTAATTTTCTCCCATTCTTCTTTTACGCTTCCATGTTGGAAGTTTTTCGCAAGGTCGTTCGTTTCCTGTGCGTACTGTCTGGCGAGTCCCTCAGTTTTCACTTTTTCGATTTCCCATTTCTGTTTTACCTCTTTTCTCCTAAGACATTTAAATCTGAGTGAGCTTTTCATCAGGACCAGGTTGTGGTCGCTATCTATGTCTGCAGATGGGTAGCTCCTGCAGTATTTCACTTGGTTCCTAAAACGTGATTTCACTAAAATGTAATCGACCTGTTGTCTTCTTAAGTCTCCTGGGGCCTTCCAGGTGTATCTTCTTCTCTTGTGATGCTGGAAAAGAGTGTTTGCAACTAATAGTTGATGTCTCGAGCAGAACTCGATTAGTCGGGTTCCTCTTTCATTTCTTCTTCCAAGTCCATAGCTGCCGACAATCCCTTCTTCTGGTTCTTCACCCACACTCGCATTCCAGTCCCCCATGACAATCAGGTTTTCATCTCCCTTAGCATGTCTGATCGCATTACTTATTTCTTCGTATATTTCGTAAACTTCCGCATCCGCTTCTTTAGACGTAGGCATATACACTTGTATTACAACGGTGCCTTTTGGTTTAGTTTCCAATTTGACTAATATTATCCTGGAGCTATATTGCACATATCCCTTGACACGTGATCCCATGTTTTTTCTTAAAATTAGTTTCCAGTTCCTCCCAGTCCTGGTCTGTCTTGATCAGTTCCGGTGTGAATGACTCTGTATTCTCCCGACCAGAAGTCTCCTGATTGGGGCCATCTCATTTCTGATATGCCAAAGATATCAATTTCCAGTCGTTCCATTTCAAGTTTCAGGTTTTCTAGTTTGCTGCACTGCAGCAGCGTTCACACATTCCAAGTAGCTATTTTAAAATTGTTTTTCTTTACCTTGTTTATATCTTTTGCAGTCCCCAAAGTCCCCAGTTTGCAAAAGGTCGGTATACAGTTAAAATTGGTGAAAAGAAGATGGAGAAGGAAGCGCGCTGATGAGATCTGGAGAACGGAATACTGAACGTTCGGCGCGAGAGCCGGACGCCGCCGCGGCGGGAGGCCAGCGTTACGCCTTCACTGAACATTTTCTTTTCTTTTTTAAATGAAATATTATCCCTACCAAATTTTTTAAACTTGTAGAGGAGGGTTGTATCTACAACATATAAAAAAATGAGGAAAATCAAAGGCAAGCTAATATCGAAAAAATCGATTTGAAAATTTGAATTTGTTATAAACTTTATTTAATTGTTTAAATTTTATAAAATAATCAACCAATTATCTTTCTTAATTCAATACCTTTAAAATAAGTCTTAGCATGTATTTTTATCTTCCTTATTTCCGGAGATATGCCGTCAAATGCGACGACGCTTTTGTAAAATTCTAGTTTTACAACATTGCAATATCTCGTAAACCGTTGAATGTATTACAAAATGGATTTGAGGCTTTCATTTTGTAATCAAATGAAGACGATTCACCAAATTTGGTCGAAATCGGTTACCCCAAGGGCAATCAGCTGGTCGAATTTGGATGGAATGACCGGAAAAAAACTTAGAAAAAAACTAGGAAAAAAAAAAGTTTTTTTTTACCTAAGCATTTATAAAGTTGATATCACAGAACTGTTTGACTGCCATTTATTTCAATATTCGTTAGTTCTACGGACGCTTCTATAGCTGACTCCATAATCACCTAAGCAATCTTCCGTTCAAATTAACATATTCAAGCCCGTGCGTGATTTGGTTGTAGCCAATAATTTATCACGCATAATATTTAACAACTACGTAAATAAACTAATAATTCTACGTAGATATAAAATGGTGAGCTGCATTAAAGTGAAAAACTGAAATAAACGATTAATGGTAAATACCCCAAATGACCAGTCTGCCCTGAATATGCCCTGAGTATGAGATGGATTAGGCTCGAAAGTGTTAATACTTAAGGTGAGCGAAATGACAATCGGTTGTAATGAGGGTTTGTTTTTATGATATTCTCTTCCTAGCTATTTCAGTAATCCTCGCCTTTGCTTGCACCACTGATTTCTTCCTTTGTGGTAAAAATAGCGGAGGTGCTGTATCATCGTTTCCGCACTCCCAGGAGTAATGAGTATAATTTCTGGAAGGGGCGAGGGCGCACGAGAACGTAGGTGGCGGGACGGAAGCTAGAGTCGGGAGGTCCAATAACACTCCGCTCAACTATCTAATCTGCATCGTAAATGCCTGGCGCATCCCTCCCCCATTCCCCTGCGCAACATTCCGAATTCCTCTGCCCCATCCCCACCATCTCTCTCCTCATTGTCTCAGCCACTCAGACCGACTGGTTAAGGATCGTGGAGGGGGGCAACCGTGTCTGCGTTTTGAAGGATATGGGCTCTGCGGTAGATACATGACGATTATTTGCATTGCCGACCCTCCTCGGGAATTGGATGGGATGATTGAATTATCGTATTGGGGAGAGGTAGAGAGAGGGATGTTTGCCGGGATAATTTTATGCAGAGTAAGGAGTGGAGGGCCTAAGCCTTTTCATGTGCTTACGAAACCAGTACTTGGGTAGTCTCAAATGTCTGCTACGCTACAACCTCAAAAAAGTGACCACCTTATCCTGCCGTAATTCTTACCCTCGGTGTAAGTTGTAAATATTAATTAACTGGCGAGTCGGCATTCTTGTTGCACTTGAATTGTTATGGAGGCTCGAGTATGTGTTGTGGCTAGAGTACTGGCTTCCCATCCTGATGGTTATGGATTCGTATCCCGGAAGAGGTTGAGATAATTCAGCGGAATTCCGCTCCCTAATTGGGTGAGTTATAGAAAACTTCTCTCCGTTATTTGGATGAAATGTTAATTAATAAAGGACCTCTTGTAGCGTTTTGCTCATATTAGACAAGTGCCGATTTATTCAAATCAAATCAAATTGCTAATTTGATTGCTTAAGTCTATTATTTTCCCGGAAAAATTCTCTACCCACTGTTTCCTAATTTATCTACCTACACTGAAATATATACCACAATTCTATGTTTTTTTTTATTTTTGGCCAAGAGGTGACGTATACGATATTTTTCCCATTTGCTACGATGCCAGAAGCACATGTGACAAAGATGGTTAATTTGTGAGTAGAGCCAGGTGAAAAAGACATTTTAGGGTTTTCAAAGTACGTAATAGACAAAGTAATCGACGAGGGTAGAGGAAGTTGAAATTTTATCCAGCTCAATCAAACTCTTCAATATCTTCCTACTATTGATCTTATTATGGCGATCATGTTAGCGACTATTTTATCTCGCTAGTCCTTTTAAACACGTAAGGTGTGCCTGAAAATAATTCAAAGCAATTATACTGAAGACCAGCGGATTTCCTCATGCATGTGAGAAACTCAGTTAAAAAAACTTTGTGGAGTTCCATGTTAACTAGCAGGAATAACTTTTACACTCCACTGGTCAGTTCACTGATCAATTTATTGCATAATCTGGCATCATCATCAGGTGTCCACTGACCTGAAGATCTAATTGAAATCCGGATTGTGCAATAAATTAATCTATGAACTGACCAGTGGAATGTAAAAGTGATTGTTACTAATTAAATATGTTCCCTTTTTATCAGTCTATGCTCGCCGGGTGTGATTAAGACATAATCGCATGATACTTCAATCTCGGAATCGGAACCGATTCGCAGGCAAATTAGAGTGCAGTCTGTTTTGGTGTAGAACTGAGTGTACCGATGACTAAATCTATAGAGCCTGCAGAATCGGTGGCACGGAATCGTTCTGAAAAGATTGGGAAACCTTCAGATGGAGGACGTGAGGGAAACACGAGATAGAGACGTCAGGGTATCAAATTCAGCGCTGTAGAGGGGGAATGATGGAATGGGGGAGAGGAGGTTGAACGCAAGTTTGGAACAGCAGTTTACTCATCATATTTCTCTGAATCTTATGTCCTCCGTAGCAGGTATTCTCCCTAGTGGCCTCTCAAATTCTCGGAAATGAATGAGTAGAGGATTTAATTGAACCGTTCCCGTTAGCACTTAGCAGGCTCGATAAATTACTCCGGCCTAATCAATTTCACATACAGTGTTGGAGAAATAGGCTGCGAATCACCAATTCCATAGCAGAAGTAAATTACAGTTGGGATGCACAGTTAAAAATTTGCGAGTCGAATTTTGATATATGAGATGGAATATCGAGGAGTGAGTATCGTACCCAAAACCGGCTCTATGAAGTACTCTTTTTATAGGGAAAGGTTGGGATGTTGAATTAAAAATTATGAAATTTACTTTATGGTCTGTGGCGTAATTCGTACCGAATCCTTGTCATTTTTAACATGACATGCGTCCTGTATATGCGGGGTGTATAGTGAAAATATCTTTTTCCTTCAATACCTCTATTACATTGGCGCTTGTCTCTAATTTGGGTGATGAGGGTTCGAATGCCAGTAATGGCAAACGGTTGAAAGGCTTCTCAGACTTCCCAGTGGGTTGAATTCTTCATTTTCGATCGATGAGTTGCTTTTAAACTTCCCATTGTCGCCGGGTGTACCTATGTGCTGTGGAAAGTCTCCTGTCAAAATGCAAAAATTTGTAATTCCGCTTATTGGGAAACACAAAGAGTTTATTTTGAGAATTCGTCTGTGAGACATAAAATCTTTCTTCACTGGAGAATAATTGATGAGTTGGCGATTTGTTGAGGCAACCCGGCAACTGCGGTTATTCAAATTATTTTGATTAAGACAGGTCGGTTGGTAAGGAAAGGGTTACTTTAGAGTAGAGCAACGACAGTGAGCAACCCAGCGTCGGTATTTGGCTACCTTTAAGCATAAGAGAGTAAAGTTGTGACTCTAACTTTCTCACATCCACGAAGCGTAATAAAAGATAAAATAGAAAAAAATAGCATGTGTTTGTAACGGCTGAGGTTCACTTAGTGCATGAATATTACCTATACGTTTGTCACTATTAATTGCCTTGTACAGTTATTTCTTCGACCGTGAACCAACAGTAATGCAAGTTTATTTCTACACCAAGAAAGAGCTTACTTTTGAGGAAACGAGCTTGACAACTAATGGTACTTAAAATATTCAATCTTCCTCTCCTTTTGGAGCTCCCAATGAAAATTATATGGTAGTGTCCAATAAGGGATTAGGATTCCGTTGAAAAATCTCCAACACCGCCGCGATTTATGCCCCTGCCCTTAGTGATAATTCATTTCTTCAGTTCACTTCTTTCAACACCGCCGCGATTTATACCCCTGCCCTTAGTGATAATTCATTTCTTCAGTAGTTACTTGAAACATGCCTCCTCGAATATTTTCTGTCATCGAGAATGTCACGCTTTCGTGTCTCTCCTCAGCGCGCTTCTTCCGTTACATTTGTCCTGCCGTACTTTAAATTTCTTTTTGGGTCCGTTTGTCATGGAGATGAAACCCTCCCCCTATTTTAGCTTCTAGTCTCCCCCGTACGCCGTCAATCCCTTTCCAGGATTTTATCCCCTTTCGAGGCCACAATCTCCACTCCTGTATTCCCTGTCCCCTTGTTCGCCCAACCACCCCTCCACACTCCTCGTGTCATCCCAGCCAAAGGCGACCCGCGAATTGTGAGAGACATCAGACGGGACCCGGTCGGCGTGGGGGTCATGTCGAGCGTGTGGTGAGCCCCGGGAACGAGAAGCGATGGAGGAATGGGAAGATTTAAGGAGTAAAAGTAAGGGTTTGGTTGTGTGTGTGTGGCATGGGATGCAAAGAAGAAAAGGATGGTGCGACTGATGAGGAAGACCGCCCTGACCACTCTTACACATTCCCTTTCTCTCGAGAAAATTTGAATGTCCACTGCGCCATTAAATCCTCGAATGAAAACGAGTTCCGTACCGTCGACAGTTCCATCAAGGAGAAGCGCCGTCCCCCATGTGCTTCCCCCCTCCCATCCCTGTCCCGAGTTGGGCGGGTGTGGGACGCGGTCGCATTTTATTTTCTCATGCAAAAGGGAGGATGGAAGGTTTTGGAACGGACAAAAGAGGTTTTCGAGCGGGATGTGCGGCAGGGGGTGTCGGAAGGGGAGCAATGGTAGCGCCTGGTTCAAAGACCTACCCCTCCCCCCCCTTATACCCTCTACATTCCCCCCAAACTCCCCCTCCCCACACAATCCCGGAGTTTTCGCAGAAGAGACGTCTAGGGGAAAGGTTTGTGTGTAGCGGGTGGACTAGACGTCGTGCCTTGGGACTGGATGGGATGTATTTTTGGGGTAAAGCCGATGATATATATATTTCTTCCCCATCTGCGCTGCGAATGAGTTCGTGCTTGTGTTTGTGTGCTCGCACCAAGAGAGTGTGCGTATGTGTGAGTTTGGGCGAGCCATGTGTAAAAGCTGGAAAGGGGGTCGCGAGAATTGTTTTTCCCGAGATAAATTCTCAGTTTCGGACTTTAGTGGCGGCGGGAGGCGGTTGGATTGGGTGTTTGGGGGAAGGACTGTTTGCTCAGGATTTCTGGATGGATCCTTAAAGGGCGGGGATTTGAGGAAAAAAGTCTGGACGCGAAGTAAAGCGTTGAGTCATTGTGATCTTGCCATCGCAGGCGCACGGAACGATCTACTGGATATGACCGACGAGTTTAGAGTCTATTGTGAGCTTAAGACTTCAATGTGTCTAGATGCGCGTTTTCGGAAGACTAGACCCAAGAGGTGGATGTAGACATGTCAATCGTTTAGTTGCTAAGGCTTTCATGCGCGTACTGCACCTAGAACTGTATTCCGAGTTCGTATTTCCAGAAGGGTACACAGTACGTCTGTTGATGGATGCCGAAAAAAGGTTCGACGTGAAGAAGTCAGTTGAAACGTATAGACAACTGCAGTAAGTCATCATTATCGTACAGGGGGAAATCTGAGTATCCATACCTACATCACATTGATATATTGATTTTTGCTATTTTTATCGTTCTAACTTGTTCCTCGTACGATCTAGCCGGGTTGAATTATAATTGATGTTGTGGTTTTTAACTGATTTGCGTTATTGTTTTCTTCTGAGAACCAAGACGCTACTGTTAATGCACTTGTGTGTGCACAATTGTACAATTCAATCAATAAAACCAGAAAAAAAGATGGAAAAATTAAACTACAAAGTAGGTAAGGTAATAAGTTCCATGAGGTGGATAGGTAAGTGGATGTTGGATCGATAATAGATATGGCAATCGGTTTAATGACGTGGCATGGTAATTGGCTTTTTCAGTGGAAATATTTAGGGCATAGGCTTCAATTAGGGCTGTGAAAGGAATTCTTAACCAGAGTTTTAATAATTAAATCCTTCATGTTTTTCAAGAGATCACTTTATGAGTATATTCCGTCAAGTGGGACTATTTGTGGTGAACTTCCTGGTAGTTCTCGTTAATAATAATAGTAAATGCCTACGCCGGGATTTTCTTATCCATTTTACTTCAATCTTCTAAGTAATATTTCCCAGTCCAGTGTGCCGACCTGCAATGTCAAATCCCGTTTACAGACTCCTTTCTAATAATTTTGAGCATTTATTTAGTCGGCTGTAGTAGATTGGACGTCACACAAATCCGGACAAAGTGTCCTAAAAAGCTTGTGACTCAGGGAGCGTACTGAATGAGCAATGACAAGTGTCCGGTATTCCGATACTTCATAGAGTTTAGTATTGGACTATCTCATCAAAATAATAATTTCAGGGTATTTTCTAAACCAAGGATAGGTCACATTCCAACGTATCCCTTCCAGAGACAAAGGCTTCTCAAGGCTATGAAAATGTACGCTTCAAGATGTCCCAGTTATTGCTGGGGGTATTGTTAGGCTTCAAATTATTCTATGCCTGGTAACTATTACACGAGTCAAATTTTATCACCAGCATGATCTGCGGAAATTTGAACAATAATAAGGACATTTCCGGATTTTCCAAAACTCAGGAGATATTGACACTATTATGAAAAATATTGCTTCGGTGACAATCTGAATTAGCGATAATAAGTATTACTGCGTTGAATGAAGGTAGTGCACCTAAAAGCTGTCTGTGAACTGTTTGACAAGGATATTTCTGCGGATTTCACCGTTTTATTAGGCTCTTAGGACACAAATATTGACGTTGATCACTCCAACTGTCGCTTGCTAAAATATAACCGCTACCTCTATTATTTCGAGTGTACGGACATTCAGATGTATTTTGAGCTGTCATTTTGTGACCACGGGATTGGTGGTTAAGCCTGTGGCCCTTATGATTTAGAAGGACTTCAGCGTAACGTATGCGTCTTTCAATTGCGTGGCGATGTAAATTCGAGAGATTTCGACAGTGTTGTTTTGACTTATTCAAACTTGTAGAGCTCTCTCTGTTTCTTTAAAAATTACGCATTAAACTGTACTTTAGGAAAAATACTGCAGTTAGTATTTAATACTATTATCGTATAAAGACATATTAAAATTATATGCTTAAATGATAGGACGTCTTTACGAAAAAAATGCTCGTCAGAGTTAGGTAAGTAGCTCGAGGGATCGCAACAAATGACTCCATAAACGATGCGTAGACAATGGACGAGGCAGAATTTTGACTGTGGCAGCTGCCGGGAATGTGCTAATGCAATCGATATCTCTGTTAAGGCGTACAATTTTTTCTAGCATACATAATTTTATACGTTTAAATGGATATATGTACCTGCTGAGATGTCCATAAGTTCTGGAAGGAGTGGACATTAAGTATGATTCATTTCCGTATTCTCATATTTATGCTCTGTACTCTGACAAACAATACTAATGTTATTTTGGCAAAAGAAAGTTCATCTGATAATTGTCCATAATTTTTAATTTTCAGGATTGTTGCTGGGATTTAATTTCTTTCCGCAAGCTGTCCATACCTTCCTATATGACCTTTTAATCTTCTTACTAAATGGCCTTGCTAGCGTGCACAGTGAGAGCAGTGCATTTTTATCCATTTTTTTATGTCTCCATTATTATTTTCATCTCGCGAGTGTAACCTTTTAAATTATATTTTTCCTGCATTGCCTCAATAGCGTGTACTGCAGGAGCAGTTTATCTACTCCCGGGTGTAATATATCTTTTATTTGTCCGTATACATAGTGTAAATTATTTTCCATTTCTACCTTTATTTTATCTGACATCGGTTCACCCACTGCAAAAGTTGTTGTGACGTTACACGTGATCCACGTTTTAAGTGTGTGAGTCTTAAGCGCAGTTAGGTAAAATGGTGGTGTAAGCGAGGCGTAAGAATATCCTGTGGAAATCATTAATAATACCTCCATGGTATTATGGTCATATAAAATTGGTGATCGACGCGTAATCCAGTGAAGGGAACATCATAGAGGTTTGTATTCTACACATGACGTTTTATGACGAGAAAAAAATCTAAATTTCCAATCTTTGAGCTCTCTCTTTGCTGCTGCTCTGAAAAGGGGTGTTTTTTTTCTTATTTTCCAATTGAATTCTGTGCTTTTATTGAAAAAGACTGCGGATACCCTTTGAAATGTTTTCAGCTCTGGATTTTAGAAGCCTTTCCCCTTTTCAGTGCCGTGTCCATTAATTTTGCTGCTGTGTTTTATTCGAAAAAGGATTTCAGTTATTTGCGGTGGGGTCCGTAGGGAGGGTTTTGATATAGAAAACGCTGGGATTGAAGTATGTATTTGTCTGTCGGTGCTTATTGAAGTTCCGGCGTCCGTTTTAAGTTGAAAGATGCCAGAGCGTCTCCTGTAAATTTTTGCTTATCATGTGTTAGATGACATTTTTCATATCTGTTTTTGTTTGCATAAATTTAATCATTGCACTTATTTTTATGTTTCTGTCAAATTTGTCATTCTGAAGAAAACATTCAAGTGAGTTCGAGCGTAAATCTTTCTTCTAACCTGTTGGAATTTAAAATATATTACCTTGGAGATAGGGACGGTTAAATAATAATGCCGTCAGTACATGAAATGTTTTCTGCCTCCACTATTTGCTTCTTCTTGCGTAATATGATACAAGTTCCGTCGTGTTCGGTCACTTAGGTCAAAAAATCCACAGACGAATGGTCTAGCTCAGGTACAGCCTTACGAGTGAACTAAAGACAGAGGTTAATGGCATGAAGCTTGATTTTCTGCAAAAAAATTTAGTTAATTCAGCTTCGTACCCCCATAGTTCATATTTTACTCTTTTCTTGTGTTATTTAAAACTATCTGCACTTGTGAATCCTTTTTTCAATTCAAATGAGAAAAATTTCACTTCCCCTGTCAGGGTAAAAATCATTGGAAGGAATGCTGATCAGTAAAGAAACAGTTCCCATGTCTGTGAAGTGATGAGGGTAGTATTTATTTTACTTTTTGATCGATCAGGTATTATAAATTCGTTCTGTGCCTGTTAAATCATGGAGATTAGTATATTTATAGAAGACATGCATAGGAGATTTATTAGTGGCCTTGTAAAAAACTGAAATGAAACTGTAAATGGAAGCTAATAATGAATAGTTTATAAAATGCTGAAGGTTTCTCGCAGAAAAGGTAGATATGAGTTATAAATGGGTGCTTAAATCGGTTCTTTAAAATAACTTCTAACATTCATTCATTATCTTATTGTTACTTGAAAATAAGGCCTAGGTTATGTTATTTTTTTCATTTTTGAATTTTTTGCATTGAACTTATTTTTTTTTCTTTGGTTTAATGTTGATGACGTTACAAGCGTCAGCAAATGTTTAGCGTCGGTTTGGAAAAAAATGGCAGAGATAGGTGCTTATATTATTTCATTTTTTTACCATCCTCAAGTTGTCAGCAAGATTTTGCTACGGTAGAGAGCCTTAAAGGTGATCCATAGCCAGACATTACAGTGAAAGTTCGCATCGAACTGTAGGTTCTCTAAGTTGTCTTTTTAGAAGCGGATACCTCTTAATGAATTCGCGCCATAATAGAAAACGGTGGGCGTTGAATGGAGTAATAAAAAAAAGTCTTATTTGTTGTTTGACAATGCACCCGTGCGAAACAAGCCAGATGGATTCCTATGTCTCGGCGAAATACATTACCGTAGTAACGCTCCATCACTCCCCGTATTCATATCACTTGGTTCCGTGTAACTAACTTATTGCTATTTCCAATACTGAAATAGGAGGTGACAAGGAAGCTACTTGATTCGATTCGATAACAAGCATTCATAAGGCTTGGACTAACATTTTGGCGACTAATCCGGCCAATTTGTGTTTAAATAAAATTACGACCGCTTTCAATGCGCTATTGACTCCCGTGGGGTCTGTAACAAAAAAATGATACCTTGAATTTCATTTCGTTTCATTCACTTCTTTCATTGGAAGGGTTGGGAATAAGGCGGCACTTTCTTCTTCCTGTAGTAGATCCAAGAGACAAAGGTGAGAGGGTAGCAAAAATGGAAGTGAAACAGCCGCTCTAGACGACGTTGAGGGCTAAGCAAGGGAGATAGCCACGGAGCTTGCTCCCTTGTGCGCGTGGTGTTCTGTAGAAAAGTAGAGTACATACAACCATGTGGTAAAGGAAATCTAGGAATCAGGGAAAGCTTGGCCATAGACACAAACATGAAAAAGCACACATATCCCAAAGCTGGAGCATTGCTACTCACCGCAGAGCCGACACGATTGTTACTGCAAACCGAGTTATTGCTGGTGTGGGAGTTCCTAGAAGTTCGTGCCTACGTCACGAGAGAAATCCATGCAACTCTTCGCCTTATTGTTGCTCACGAGGCTTGAGGTATGTTATGATAAACATACGAATGTTTATCATAACATACTTCACTTTCCTGCCTTGAGGTTACCGACATTCTTGCCTTGAGGATGGATGACGAGTCGTTGCCCGAAACGTCGACAGTACTAACTAATCTAAACCGGTGTGAAGCCCGTGAAAAAGTTACCATACAAATGTATTGTTGGTTGATTTTGGGTTCCGCGATCTTTTGCGGTCTAACTGGTTTCTATTCTGTCGCTCATATCTGGCGTATTTAACTCTGAATGGATTTATGGATGACGTTATAAGTTTGTTTCATTTAAAAGTGTAGCACTTATGCCTATTACTGTTCGTTTAGCCTTGCAAGAAGATTTGCTAAATGATGAGAGGAAGCTCTAGGGTCTTATCAATAGTTCTATCATGCAATTTTTATCTTGCCAGCCTTTCATACCACCACTGTAATTGAGAAATCGATGATTTCTTCCCAGCATACCTGGTTTCAAAGTGTAGTGAATTGATAACTTTGAGTGAAATCTTTTTGGAATGATTTACAATATATTTACATCCACATTGAACGGGCTAAATTCAGAGATGGGCGTATATTATCCGCAAATACTCATATACTGGAAATTATTCGTGATGCAATATCTCGACTAACTTAACCTAGGGGAGAAATTCAAATATCTCAAATATCGCGCCCTTTTCTGTGGAGGTGTTTGGCAAGTTGACAAACTATTTAAATCGAAGTTTGAATGTTCAGCAAGAACCACTTGAACCATTCCGTTGCGTAAACATTTATTTTTTAGTCTAGTTTTTTAATGAATGAATCATTGCTTACTTTCAATGATACTACTATTAAAAGAGAATTCCATTTTTGTACCGAAATAATCCAGTAGGCGCTTGTCGTGAAGCTAAGTTAAATAAGGAGTAAATATCGTCGACGGTTGCTGCTGGATACATCCTGTTTATGAATAAAATCTCTAACTTTATATTTTATTCATCAACTCAGAAAATGACAAATTGCACAATTTATACGAAACATGGTGTAGTTTCGCCGTTTTCAGAAGAATTTTACGTAAATGTTTCATAGTTATTGTGCTGGGCGAGCACTAGATCCTTAGAAAATTATTTCGTTGCCTCTGCTCAGTAGTTAGATTCAAAACTCATCAGAATTTGATGTAATATAAAATGTCGACATCTTTTGGTAAAACGGAAATATTTGCACTTTGAATAGATCCTGAGGTTGATTGGATGGATATTTGTGTGAACAAAAATCTTTAGTCATGCAATACAATTTGCCAGTACAACGGGAGAAAAAGGCTAAGTTTTAAAATGCTAATAAAATGTAAAAATGTGACTATCCATAGAGGTTACTTATTGAAGAACTTTTTTCCTTATATTATGTTGTGAGCGAATGATTTTGACTAAATATGATATTGTACAAAGATCTATACATTAATTCTGGAGTTGTTTGAACGAAAATTAATCCTAAATTGACAATCAAATGATTGTTTACATATAAAATAAATGTACTAATTTATTATAAGATTTTCTGTTGAAAAGCTAATGGTTTTCTGTGTTTTCTATTGAATACTTTTCTTATTATACAAACGTCAATATTTTGTAAAACGCAAAACCCGTTATGTAAGACATGATTTATCCCTCAAAATGATTCATCAGGAATCAATACTTTGAAATAGTGAAAAATAAGAGACTTTAGGATTATTTTCTTCTTTTGTTGCGAACCTGCATTCTTCCTAAGGTTCCTCAACAGAAACATTGCACACCATTGGTAGTGAAAAAGTTTCAATTGATTTAATTGCATTTTATTTCTTTGATTTTATAGCATTTTTTATTTTTCTAGTAATATACCAGTTAAGATCACGCGCGAATGGTGTAATCTTTTTCCATTAATTCTTTATTCATCTCCGCGTACGTCACGCCCTTATGCATTCCGTACAGAAAACCCATTCTTTTTCTTACCCTTCTCCGCTTGCCCAAAATCCTTCCCTCTGATACGGCCGTGAGCCACCCATCGTCCCTTACTACTTCCTCTATCCACCTGATATCCCTCCTAATCTCATCAAAAGCTTTCTTTCCTCACCCTCCATACCAAGCCCTTCCTCGTTATTCCTCTATTCCGCCCACAAAACCTTCTCCATCCTCTTCACAGCCACATCTAAGAAGCCTGCAATTTAACCTCGTTGTCCTTCCTCACAGCCCACGTTTCTGCCCCATACGCTACACTCCATACCGTCAAGCTACTCACTAGTCTCTTGTATATACCCTTCCACAAGGATTCGTCATCAGCTCTGTCCTTTTACGTAAAGCTTCTTTCGCTAAGGCCATTCTCTCTGTGACGTCTTTGCTACTGTACCTATTTCTCTCCAGCTTGCTTACTTGGGCAGTAATCTAAAAGAAAATTGGGTATAGTAGCAAAGGCAGAACGAATGGTTAGGCGTTAGGGAAAGATGCTGATAATGATAGAAGTGAGCTGATAGCAGGGATACAGAAATAATAAGATCCAATTTTCCTCGAGGATAAAAATTACTTCGATCCGAGTTTCATTGCTTATACATCACCATCGGGTATGAATTCCCATGATCCGTTGATGATGTATAGGCGTCAATACCCGGGTCGAAGTAAATTTTATCCATGTAGAAAATTGGAACATTTTATTTCTGCATCCCTGCTATTAGCTCTCTTCTATCATTAACAGCATCTTTCCCTAACGCTTAACCCTTCGTTCTGCCTTTGCTACTATACCCATATTTCTTTATTTCTTTTATCTTTATTTCTACATTATGAATACATTCCACTTAATTACGCTGAACTCTTCGAATTTTATTGATAGCAGGAACCTTGGATAAATATAGAATGAAGATGCTGGTGTATAGCTTGATATAAAGTGAAACGTTTTACGGGGTAGAATGGCATAGATTAAGGATAGATATCATGAAATTTAAAAGTAAAATAATTCAAAATTTTAATGTTATGCGTAAAATTTTACGTAGAGAGATGGCAAATAATTTTTCATATTGATATTGAATTTGATATTAGACAATATTGTATTCTGTGTAGCAGGTAATTTTTTTAACAATAATGGTATTACATAAATTTTACGAATACAGTATTTGAATGCTCGAGGTATTTAATTATATTTGTAATCTATATTCGAATTAGAGACGACTGCTATTCGTCCCATCTCTTGTTAAATTTCAGCATCGGTGCATATCATTAAAATGTCGACCACTGCTTTCTAATTCACTGAAAATAAATGTAGTCTTGTGTTCATAGTCGTATTCTTAGGGGAAGGCATGAATTTCCCCTGGCCAGGTCAAACTAAAGAGTCCCCTGCGCCGCGTGATTCGTACACCATACCTGGGTAGCCCTCGGCCAGGGGACGCCTGGGTAAGAGAGTTGACAACCATCTCTGGGGACCCATGAACGGTTCCTCCAAACAGTTCTCGATGCTCGGTTTTCATCGTAACGAGGCAAGCAACGATTTAAACATAAACGAAGGGGTATAGACCGAAGCATAGCGAACACCACCACGGGGAGGAATATTTAATGGGAGACGGTCGAGGATTACAATTGTGGCTGAAAATGAAAGGACGGACGCTATCTCCAACAGGTACAAGACGAGAGCTAGGCAAGACATCTCAAAAGCATTTTGTACCGATCGAAATGTCGTAGAGAGGACTAGCAGTCAACTGAAAGGACACGTAAGTTTTGTAATAATGGGCTTTACGTTCTAATTCATGTGGTTCGGATATATTCAAATACTTAATAGCGTCACAAACGGAGGTAATAGTGACCAAAGTACTCATCAAAACTGCGTTAAGGTAATGATATTACCTTTTTTCCCAGAATAGTTGACAGCATTGTGTAGTTAGCGTTGTTGCACTGCGACTGTGGATGAAAGATTTTCTAATATGATCCTTCTCTCAAATTCAATAATATGCATTAAACGCATCTGGAATCTTCGACAAATTTAATTGGTTTACTCTCGTTCTTTTTATACGTGGATAGCGTAGGTACCAATTAAAAATCACTTAGGCGTAAGCGATTTTTACTAGTGAAGAATTTTCATTCTTATCAAAATATTTCATATTTTAGTTAACTCAAGTTACATCACAATGAAGACAACAAGACATTGGAGACAAAACATTTTCACAATGTTTATTATAATGTATGTTGTCATGTGCAAAAATATGTTAAGGTAATGTCATTACCTTAACGCATTTTTGATCAGTACTTCGGTCACTATTACCTCCGTTTGTGACGCTTATTAAGTATTTGAATAATACATGAATTAAAACTTAAAGCCCATTATTACAAATGTCTAGGACAGAATTTTTATTTGGATTAAGGATTTTTGAGAATGTCATTTTCCGTTTTGGTGAGGTAATAGCGCATATGTTATCAGCATTTGGTGAAGGAATAGCGATCATTTGGTTCTTTCAAATAAAAATTCTACTTTATGGAGAGTAGTCAAATAGAGTAGTCTGAGAAAGAGAGAGAGAGAACTTGGATCGTTTAACGAAAACTCAAAAATATTTTTGGAGTCACATGACCAATATGACCGATTTTCTTATTTTTCCGAGTTACTTATTTCATCCTTAGTTAAAATCATTAAATATTTTAGCCCCAACGCAGGAACTCCTTTCTGAGATATAAGTACCTGTACACACCAAGTTACAGAGGGAAATTCTGCTCATGAGTCAAACTGTGCACACCAGCCATTTTTAATCCGATGTAAAAGCTAAAATTAGCTAGCAGAGCTGGAATGTTTTTGCTATCATGTACATGTTAAATTTGTTTTCCAAACTGTTATCACAAAAATTCTAATTATTAAAATTTTGTGTTAGAATCATTCCTACATTGCAATTTTTAGAGATTTCCACCAAAAAATGACATTTTCAGACTTAAGCATACAACATTTTACGTAAAACCCATGAAAAATGATAGAGGCAATACGATAACAAGAGCCAAAGCAAAATCACCAGTCCGATTGATTGTGGATATGGTAGGAATTGGATCTAGCACAGTAGTATCAATTCGTCCCACGTGTAGGCAGCAGGCCTGCGTTAGGTGAACTTTGGATTAACTACAGGCCTCACCCGGGAAATCGGCGGCCTGGGAATGAGTTAGTGGACCGCGCTCCCCTGGGTAACGACTATGAATACCATATCTGAGCCTAGGGGTCTCCTCACACCTGGAGAACACCCGGGTAACGACTATGATTGCGGGCCTTAATCATACGGTTGGTTTTTGTAAAGGATTAAACACAGGTAATTTCAAATTTATTAGTTTTTTTTACAGTAATTTTTCTATTTATCTAATTAAATTAGCATTTTTTGGATTGATATTATTTTTTATCCCAACCTCAAAAGGAGGTGAGGGAACTAGCATTAGATAGGGAAGGGTGGAGGGCTGCAGTTAACCAACCTTAGGATTGTACGAACAATGACTATTAAAAACTATTACCAAAGCATGGTTTTGTTAAAAAT
Source organism: Ceriagrion tenellum (assembly GCA_963169105.1). NCBI lineage: Eukaryota > Metazoa > Arthropoda > Insecta > Odonata > Coenagrionidae > Ceriagrion > Ceriagrion tenellum. The sequence goes on along the minus strand of OY720636.1, from coordinate 31,861,812 downwards.
TCTTTATTACTCTAATGAATTAATGGCACTATACATTCATGAATTCTATAATGACAATAGACAGAGGATGAAATCTTCTATTTTCAGAGTTATGGAAGAATTTTCGTTGATACACCACGACTTCGTCATCAAATATGTGGAACATTTGACTGTTTAATGCCAAATATTCCCTTCTTGTATGGTAATGATTAACTCATAGGGCGGAAAATAAGAGGCCCGTGTAAAACTCATGCATTTGGAAGGAGTTGTGTGCGAATGCTAAGTTTGTTTTCCGCAGTCTTGTTCCTGGAACGGAACGGGGAGGAAATTTATTCGACGTCTTCCAAAACTTTTTCGTGGAAGCCAACATCATTAAAAAGTACAATCTGCTGCTGGAATAGAGAATAATGCCGAAACATTATCGTTCAATTTATTTCCCTCGGTCTTGGCGTAGTTTCCCCCTGAAAAGTCTCGGTGTTCAAATCTTTACGAAATGAAGGAGGAAAAAAAATCCCTCCATGTTCCCTCTTTGTATCTTATCCCATTTATTTTGCGCAGCCACTTAGTTGTCATCCCATTTTCTCTCATTCGTGTTCATCACTCAAAATGAGACGGTCCCATAGGCCCCAAGGGAGGGAAGAGAAGAGCTGAAGGAGAGTGCTTACGCCTCGGCTCTTTTAAATTCATCTTGCGGCTTAAAAACTCGCGTTTCCTCACGCTAGAGGCCCTCGTGAGCGCGGTGCTCTCCATCTTTCCCCAATCCTGTGCTTCCCTTCTTCCACGAAGATCCTTGCTGCGTTCAGAGAACTCTCTTTTTCGCGATTTGAGAGTGCCTGTTCATGACTGCGTGCGTGAAAACCCATGAGAAAGTCCCAGTTTTTATCCATACCGTAGAAATAATCTTCTCCATTAATATCTAGCATGCCTAGATTATAAGTAACGAGAATATTCAGCCCGATTGGATAAAGCATCAAAGGATTCCAAAACCATGGAAGAATTCTCATTATCCTACAGTTATGCAAATATGGAAAATACTGAACAATGGTTCCAATAATTACACGGCAAACCAATGTCATAATCGTTTACACAGCAGTGCCTTGCTTGTGGAAAAAGCTGTACGATGATCTTGTTTAATATTTTTTTAAATATTGCATGTAGACTATTAGGATTTCAAATGTTCAGGAGTATTGGGTCGAAAAGCGTCAGCAACAGCTCGTATGTTGGTACTATCAGTTACTAAGCATTTATATATTTTCTGTCGATTATTTTCATCAGTAATAAACCACCAATTTCGCTGTTTTCAATCTACTTATTGCAAAGATGCCTGGGTAATTTTTCAGACAGTTTTCTTTTGTACGAATAGTTTCATCACATAGGTCACATCTTCAGGTAATATCCTAAAGATGTCGCCTTTGCAATAAAACTGGTCGTACAAGATAAATTGACGTGAAAAATTAACAGGGTGTTTTGAATTTCCGCAAAGTGAAGCCCAGTACCATTGAATTAATAATTATCGCAAAACTATACAGAATAATACGTATGATGTTTATTTGTAGCTACAATAAGACTAGTAAAGTATTTATTGACAGGCATTAAATATCTGAGTGAATCTTTGGCAGTATGACTGGACTTTAATTATAGAAATAATGCTGAATTTGGGAAAAATGTCTTTGTGAAAACCTCTCTCTGAATCACACAAATTTTGCACCCAGAATTACTATAAATGGAGGAGAGGCATCGATTGTGGTTTCATTATATATGACGTGATTGATTTTTTTATTTAATTCTCGTTTTCTACACACGGGGATTTAAGAGTTTTGACGTTGTATTGCAACCAAGGATTCAACTTTCGAAGTGGTATTATGAAATTTTCTGACTTAACAAACCTGGCTATTCAGAGACGCAGCTTGTTAAGCAGTGACGTGCAGGTATCCCATTTTGCGACAACCTTGTTCAAGTTTGTCGTCGTTGAACTTACGGTGGTGTTGAAACTGTTATCAAACGTATTCAGTGGCTTCTCATGAGATTTTTTTGGGGTCTTCTATCGTTAAAAAGGATATGGAAGTTAGTTTATCTGCTTTCATCTGGGCTCCTCGAGGTCTCTCTTGAAATTCCTGAAAGCAAGGGAGTTCGCGTATCGGAACCGCGGGCAAAAAAACCGGGATGCCGAGGACCCGTAATTTTTTTCATCTTCGGCGAAGGATGAGAAGGGAAATGAAAGGGGAGTCAAATAAAGCGAATCGGGCACGATGGCTCTTGGAGGAGGCGGAGGAAAAGGGTGGGTAAAGGGAAGGAAGCGGTGTTGGCTAGGTCGTCGCGAGAGCGCGTGGGACCTCAGGAAATCTCGTGAAGGAAAACGTTGGCTAGTTATACAAGGGTCTGCGGTTAATATAAAGTCATCCTCGTACGGTCCCATCTTCACGGCGAGAGCGTTGGCTGAAAAGATGTTGAAATATGAAAGACTCATAAAAGGATGAGCTCCCTAAGGGATAATTTTTCCGCGGGTTAATTTTATGGATGTAAGGCTTTTTAAGGTTTTACTCTTCACTTGACGTCTTCCACCTTAGTTGTCCGTTCTCTTAGGTCGAGCTGAGCGATGTTCATTTTTCAGTATTACATTGCGGTGTAAAATTAAAATCGCCGAATGGACGATGTATCGCATATCGTAGAACACGATGCATCGTATCGTGTTACTGCATATGGCCAAAAATATCGGATTGATTCATTTTAACCGAGCGTCGAACGCCATATAATTTCATAAAATTTCACGTTGAATCGAATATCATTACATAACATTACATATAGCATTGTATAGCCCGTTTCAAGACGTAGAATCTTGCATCTTGTATCTCATGACATTGCCCTCTTTGTCCCAAAACAACCGCATGTAATTTCGTTCATCTATTTGCCAGAAAATCGCAGCAAATTCAATGCAGTATCTCTCTGCCCTAATATCAGGCGCTACTCGGTGGGTGTATCGCTTGATTTAAGACAAGATTTTTCCCCTGATGAAGGTTTCATGCTTGAGTAATTTAAATTTACGAATCGACCTTGCTTAGGAAAGGATCCATGCGTATTGCATTAATGAGGTGCTTTTCATTACGCCGAAAGGTTTCTCATCTCTCAGAATTTCAAATTCTTTACAGTGGAGAGATATTCGCTCTTACTTCTAACTTCAGCGAAGATAGAGTGAACATGAAATGATAATCTTAGTTTTCCGCGGTTATTTTTTTGCCAACGGCTGTGATCTCTTTGAACTCCATGTAAAGATGAGTTATGCATTGCGATTTCCAATGATGAAATAATTTTTTTGGTCAGAGCTTAACCATGTTTTTAAACTTGAATCTAATGATTTATCCGTAGGTGCGCGGTGAGCTAGGACTTATCAGAAAAGAACTGGGTATTTTTCTGGAGGATGTTCCGTGAGCTGTCTCTGGGAAGTGGAAATTGCTACCTTAATCAAAGGGGTTAATGTAATTACATCTGGAATATGAAGGCATATTCCCTGAATAAATCTGACGGAAATATTAGCAGTATTTCCTTGGGCGCAACAACGGTGTCTTAAAAATGTGACCGTGTGGTTTATCGACCGCGTAGTGACATGCGATTCCTACTAATCAAAAGTAGACTTACAGGTCTGTGTTTCCTTTCTAAGCTAAGGTCTGTCTTGTGTCAAAATCTTATACGATGCCTTTGGAAAGATTAGAGGATCTCCAAGACTGACTGATGACTGTTTATCCTCGTAATATTTTGGATTTCTTTATGTGCAAAAAATCAACAAATTTAAGGTAAATCATTTCTTCTTGTATTTTTCGCCGTATCTTTCATATTAATAGCTAACCAATTATTGCTTGCTTCCATGTTAATGCATGCTGACTTAGGTTAACTTGAATTAAGAAAACAAAGGTGGTGTCCACGCTGATGAGTTAACATTGGACCCGTGTATAATTATCAAAGTAATTAATCGACTTTATTATGGTCACCTAGAAAAACGTAAGTTATAGTTGGGCAAAATCAGTTGCACATTCAATTAGTGGTATTTTTCAGAGACTTAGTTGATTTTTATCATTATTTTTGACTTGGTAAAGAGAGGTGCCTTTAGGAAAAGTCAGGAAACCATGTTTGAACTTGAGCCAAAAAGTAATAGTAACTGAGGTTAAATTATAGCAATGATCGACTTAATTTCAATGAAAGGTAATAAATCCTTCAAACGGACATATTTTATCTTTGTAATTACTCTTGAAATGTTTAGGAATACTTTTTTCTAATGCGGAATTGGAAAACCTAAAATCATTGGGGTTAATTCATTACATTTTCAATTTGGAGATTTGAAACTCTCAATGCTACTGTCGAAGCATTGCTTCGTTCATTATCTGTGGTTCGGCGTGCGTGTCGACAGATGGATCTTTTAACCCACTGAGTCTTTGGAGAGAGAGGCATCACGTAGGAGAAATTCGCTCCATATATAACTCTTCCCGCGGTGGATACAAGAAAATTGCCTCAACACTTGGGGCTCGAGATAAGGACTATCCCTGGAAATTAGGTTGTCTGCCCGCAGTAAAGCCGCCAAGGTAACGCCTTACCTCCCCCTCCTCCTCTCGACCCCGCAACCTCCTCATCCCCTTCAAATGTGACCCCGGGGGAGTGTGTGTGCAGTGACCCTTTCTTACCTCCCGTAAAGGGATCTCCGAGACTGGAGAGAGAAGGGACGTGCGAAGGGAAAAAAAGCGGAGTGGCGGAGAGCACTCGAGTCCCGAGTCCTCGTGACCCTTTTCGTCTATCCTTCCGTTTCCCCTTTTGATTTGCCGCCTGAATCCTTTTTCTTTCCCGTTTTCTTTATACTTTCATCCCTCCGTTCACCTCAAGTTTATTTCCTTTTATTGTGCTTCTTAATCGAGTCAACCTCCGGCCTTGGTTTTTCAAAGTTGAATATTTTTATGATAAATGACAAATATTTTACCACCCTCAATAGTTACGTTTTACTAGTAGGTATATTAGTCTAATCAATGAGCAATGTAACTTTGGAATCGAGTAGGTACTGACAGTGAAAACAAATTGCAATAGTGAAAAGTGTCATTCGTTTGATTTTTTCTTTGTTGTGATTTCTGGCTGAATTTGCAAATTGCGAGTGAATGAGTTTTTTATCTAGATTTTTTTTAGGAATCTAGGAAGTGAGTTTTAGAATAACCGCTCTTATAATGGTTATGCGTAATCAGCCACTTCAGAATTCAAAGTTTGAGTACGAAAACTGAAAACAATTCTCTGGTACTTCATGGGGTGTAACTATTATAGCACTCGTAGTTTTGTTCTTTGTATATTACCTACAATAATTTGAGGTGACACATTTCATGTTATGCAATTCAATATTCGTTAAGGCCGCTAAACACTGTACATTTTATTATAGGAACGAGTAAACGAACTCCTTCATGAAGGAAATTATGCCGGTTAAACTGGCAAAATGTATGATTGTCTGAATGACTTAACGGGATATGGAATGATGGAATGATATGGGATATGCTCTAATTCCATTCAGTTTCTTGTACATTCTATGATACATTCGTTTGTACAATAAAATGTACCGTTTACAGCGACCTTTAAAAAACAGCCCATGTATTGTCTAGCCCATGCGTTGTTTAGAACAACTACTCGATAAGGTACCAGCAGGAATGTTTTCGTATTTATTAAGAGGGTTATTGCCTGGTATCTTACTTCACCTAATAAATGTTATACTCTCATTAAAAGCTGGATCTGAATTTTACACTACCAGTTAGATTTGCCGTTTCGTAACTGCTTTATAAATCGATTTTTGAAGGTCACTGCTTCGCCACAGGGGCGTCGATGTCACGTAATTCGCATTGTGAACTGTGTTCTTTTTTCGTGGTTTTTCTCTCCTGTCCCGAATTACACCTTGAAAGTTAGAAATTCTTTTCGTATTCCCTACGGTAAGTACGCATATTTCAATTTCGAGAAACTTCAGTTAAAACAATGCAGACTACGATTCTTGACTGCGGGAGACTACTTGTGGTACCTATATAAGTAATATGTCTCATACAAGTGAACTAAATAGTTAAGTAATTGGGCCATTAGGGTTTATAATGGCTCTTTGCCAGTTAAAAATTGTAACTTAATTAGGCCAGCTAGGAATTGTAAAGGAAATCGGCATCTTGACTTTCAAATAATGTGGAAAAATTCACAGGATATTGACGGCCGCTTTTAGTTGCTCATTAAAAAAAACTGCTTTGGAAAACAATGATTCAATAACTTATTAATTGGAGTGTTGACGTAGTAGATTGATAAACTGACCAACATCGACTGCTCTAACTATGACTGTATACTGTTTCTACTCATCGAGAAAGGACGTCAATAAATTGATGCATTCACTGAGAAAATAAATTAACTCTCAATGATTCATTGGTCTAACAAATTTTACGCTGTGTTTTTTTTACTTGTTTTTGCGTTCTGTCAACCTTTTTTACGTTGTTATCCAAATTTTACGTTGTCTTATACTTTTTACGTCAATTGAGCTTTAGATACCCTCCTAAGTGCTAAATCTGCTTTTGCGAGCAAGAATTTATTGGTCATTTAACTTGCGCAAGGATTGATGAGTGGTAAAAACTACCTATCTTTTTATTTCGGCGCATGACAGTGAGTCAAATCATTTGCTCACCTGTTGGTATGATATGATATATTGGTTGTGTCATGTGCCCTTTTGTTATCAAGCTCGCTATTTAAAATCATGGACAAATATATTCTGGTTTTTCCTCCGCTTTAGTTTTTTTCTTTCAAATAGTTTCTTGAATTTCCTGAATTCTACAATGTAGACTGCTGACAATATTTCCTCATTTTCCCGTTTTTATACTTCACTGTTCGCCTTCATGTCTAATATGCACCAATCTCGTCCAGTTTAAAACCAGCGTGCCATCCCCCATCCGAGTGTCCTAGGAATTTTGATATTTCATGCATGGATTGCAATCTGAACGTAATTTCCAAGCATTTCCGAATTAGTGGTACATCGTTTTTGATATGGTATCGCTGATTCGCAGTGTACCGTGAATGTTACATTGTAATGAACAGAGCGTGATATGTAGAATACGATATGTGGACCTCGATTGGATTTTACAATTTTGCCAATTTCCTCCTTTCAGCACTACGCGCGATTGTGATGCAAAATATCTCACAAAGTCAACTGATTTGCAGATAAATTTTTCAAAATAATTATTTTCAGTCTGGAACTTGAATCGACAATCAATGATTAAGATAACATTTTTCCATGCACGTTTGCGTATGAAATATGATACATGCGTATGTCTCGGGGTCTTCTCGCCCTATCCCGTTCGATTTTCTTGAATAATTATGGAAGATGATTTTTTTCTATGAGTAGGAGAAATGAGCTCGGATTGTACATGGTATGTACTGCAGACTTTTTCTAGGATGAAAATCTCCCACGTGTGATCTTCTACTCGAATGTTTAGTCACTTGATCGCCACGGTATGCATTTAATGCATACATTTTTATGTATAAAATGCATAATTTCTAAACATTCGATGAGTGTATTATCGCAGTATGCATTTTTAAGTAACTGTGATATAATATTAATATCCATCTAGGCGATAGCAAGCTATTTTGTACTTTGAATTCCGCGTTGAAATGAAAGATGAAATATCATACATTTGCTACGCGAAGGGACTGTATAGGCATTCACATGATGCTAAGCACCCAAAGTGACATGAAATGCAATCCATGTAGTGTTTTAATTTTTCGGGTACTAATTTACCTATATATCATTATATTCAAGGTATTTGAGGTATATTTATTTGCCTATATGTTTTGCAATATGAATGCATTACTTGTGAAAAACGTCAAAAAAATGTAGAAAGGGAAATTAAATAAATATCTAATTTTGTCGTAATTCACTCTCTCACTTAACCTTAACGCACTGTCAGAGTTTTTTGATACCCGCTTTACCTCGAATAATTGAGACTTCTCTGTATCAGTACCAAGCACTCTAACTGCGACTCGTCTTTCGTTCATTCTCTCAATCTGGAGCAGCATTCTCTCTTTCCTCACTCCACTCTTTCCGCTCGTGCCCTTACGTGCGCCTTCGCATCCTCGCGACCCGAGTGATTGATGTCTCCGGCTAGAGAGCCGTTGATTGGCTCTCCCCGTGGGGTCTTCAAGCGTTCTCCTGTCTCGATCTTCCTCCCCCAAGTGTTCCACCCCGGACCCTTCTACTTCTCTCCTCACCGGATACACCTTTATTGGCCGGTCGCGTGGGAGGTGGCCGACCGGTCCATGCTGTAACGAGCCTCCCGTCCCGCTACGTTCCGTCTCTTTTTTCCGCCGACACCGCTCAGCGCGGCTCCGCCAGAGATGCGATTTGTGCCTTCCCTCCGCGTTTTTTCTTTCTATTCCCCTTAGCCCCTTAGGGATAGTTGGTTCGTGGCCAGGCTAAATTGGCGCCATATTCAGAGCCATACATCAAAGTGAACGTAATGCTCCCTGGGTGTCCGGGATGTCTTATGCAATTCTATTGCTCTTGTTTTTTTATCCATCCGAACTCGGGGTTTTCTCGAACTAGGGAACTCGAACTAGGGATAAATCCTATGCGGAGGACAATATGCTTGTAGAGAATTAAATCGATATACTATAGTCTGTTAAGAAATGCTATGAATATTAACGAATCAAATGTGTTCATCACGACAATATGCGTCATAAAATGTATATATTCGTTATTATCTCTTGTTTAGTATGAAAGGTTTTCTAAAATAGATTATTTATGAGTATACTCAGTATTGATGATTGCCCCAAGATCTCCCGTTTCAGACTGGGAGGGAGTTAGAAGTTATACGACTGGGAGGAAGGGCTGAATTGTGGAGAGAAACACTGTGCCTACGTAAGCCTGCGTAATATCAGAAGCCATCTTATTATTGCGCTTAACCTGAAACAGGAACTTAAATTAAACAACCGTCAACATTCAAACCCTTCACACGAAGAGGTGTTATCTGAACTAACACATTGTGAATCATAAAGCTCATAATAAGGATCGGTTGTTTTTGAAAACGTTAAGAAGTAGGCAGAAATTTTCTTCGAACTCGGATTTAACTGTTAGCAAGAAATTCAATTCATTAGCCTCGTTGATTAGCATGAATGATTGCCATAAAAATGCCATTTCTTACGTATTTGTGTTTGGGTAATTACTTGGAATGAATAAGTGACCTGCTTGTCAGCCAGCAGAAAATGTTCCTAGACAGGTGGTCACGAGCTACAGTAGTGCCTTAATTCTCCGCTCCATTCAATCGCCTTCTTTTCGTCTCCCATGTTACGACTCTAAGATGGAGAATATTAAGAAATTTACGCTATTTTATAACGCATAGTCCTTCTTTTTAGCAGTTGTCGTTATCTGCATACCTTGGTGAAATCGGCCGCTTAAAAGGGTAAAAATATTCGTCGGCTGTTGCGTTCATTTTATATATTTCGTCCTTCACTTTCAATGGTTTCTTGCTATTTTCATTGTTGCTATCACTCGATTTAGTATTGCAGCAAGTGGTCCAATTTGATAAGTTATCCGGCATGTAGGTGACGATTTAGCTGGGGCCGTGGGAATCAGCGATGAAGTACTTGGTAATTTCATGCCATGACAGTTGATGATAAAAATTGCATTCCACAATGGAAATGTCCATAACACAAAATAGGGGATTCGAGCATAACACATTTTGCCCTATCGAGACTTATTTAAAGATAAATCTTTTCGAGTTACAATAAATTACTTTACTCATCCCTTTTTTAGTGGCATGTCCGCAGCGTGTCTGCCACGTTCATCCACGAGACAACTTTTGGGAGTGGCCGTTTATATTTCCCCAAAACTACTTACTGCGGGTGTATGGCTAGTTTTATGCCTCTGGTTGATCTTCTTGTGGTGAGCCCGCTAGTTATGATTGTGTGACAAATCAGGCTGGGCCACCCTGTCTCCTCTCCGAAATATTTTCGATGCCTAGTCAATACGAGTCATTTCGAGCGTCTGCCTGTCACCAATATTTTCAGAAGCTGTACAGTTTTGGACCTTTCTTGTGTATCTAAGAATGGTATTTTCGTTAGTTTCTGTCTAGTTTCAAAGACGCTAGTAGAAATACTGTCATTTTGTATGATCGATATTAATGAGGTCGTGGGTTGAATACGGGAAACTAAATTTTGCTCTTCTTTTCTATGACTTTCCTGCTCCGACAAACGTTCCGAGATACTGGCTGAATATCTTGGTTTGTAGATTTCTGAATATATTTTGAATGGGTAAAAACATTTTTGATTTCACTCACATAAATTGACTGAACATTTATTGATTTGTACATGGCTGAATACATAGTTTTTCATGGCGCTTTTGCGGTGAATATTTTTTATTCCGATGCGATAGCTTTTAAAAAATAATTTGCAGCTTTTTTTACAGTCATGATGTAAACAGGGTTATTTATCTGTAATCGAGAGACATAAAAAGATCACCTACACGAACTTAATATAAGAGCGTAACAAAACTACATTTTACAATTTCACAAAGACATTTTTATGAAAGGAGAATGTGTTAAGATACGAACGCAGCACGCAGTGTTCATTATACAGCAAGAAAATTTCTTTTTCATCTTTTGCAGGAATGACTCAAGCATCGGAAATTAGTTAGGCTTCACCACCAGTGATTTTCTGGGCTTTGGATCCCACTCACGGTCTTCCTTATCCCTCATTTTCATGGTTTGCTTCGCATCGTGGAAGATTTCATTTTTCTCCCGCTCATCGTCCGAGTCCGTCTCGTGAATCCTTGTGGAACCGTACTTGCGAACGACGGTCGGTGTTTGCGGAATTTGCATCATCATTTTGGCGATCCTCCCCGAACCCGCCGATGCCACTTGGGGTAGTCTTCGCTGGTTTGAGACGTTACCCTTGCACCTCGCCACCCATGCCGCTGTTGGATTCATAACCGTAGATCCATGAGTAGGCGGAGAGCCACGCTGAGGCCCTCGTGGTGGTTCAAGGGCGCCCATCTCCGAATTCGGAATCATTTGTTTCTTTGCCCTCTTCTGCCCTCCCGCACTGATCGACACTTTCTCTTTGAGGGCATTAGCGAAGGTTCCCACGACCATATCGAGCTGAGATTTACTTTGGCAAGGGGGCATCAAGGAAGCCAGGGCCGTAACCAGCGTGTCGATCTTTTTGCTTGCATCTACGGAGTTGTGTTCGTACCCCAAAGGGTCTCCTTTGTTCCTCTTTGGGTACATTTCTTCCTTTTGTGGGATCGTTCTGTTGACTGCCGGCGATATTGTGTGCTGCATCCTTTTGCTTCCGGAATTCTGTACTCCATATTGTGGTGTAGGATACAACGTCCCGGATGTGTGACCCATACCCGAGTCAATTCTCGGTCGAGTAGAGGTGAATTTCATCGGTGGGTTGGTAATTGTGTGAAACTTTCTTGTCACCCCAAGAGGTTCCTTTAAAATTGTAAAAGAGAAAGCTGTTAATGTATAGCTTCTAGGGATGTTAAAAGCACGCTGATAAATGGAGTTTGATTAATGGCATCAGTCCTTCATAAAATGTCGGCGCAGGCAGTTGACAGTTTCAAAATAAGTGACTGCTAGATGAAATGTTGGGTTGATTGATTTCCCTTAATTACGGGAGAACAAAAATAATTTGAACGAAAGTCATTAAATCATTACTAGGTGGTATTTATTGTGAAACATTCATCATAACTTTCGTTTGCGTATTATGTTGAAGCTCAACAATGTGATTTGGCATAAGAATACTTTCCCAGCACTTACGGATACGGATATCTTTGACGTTTTAGGTCGCATTATTAATGGAGATTTACGAAGTAATTGGGATTTAAGTGGGCCATTTCTATAATTTTTCCGCTGCTTGTTTTGCTTTAACGCAATAATCATTTAGTCTTGAAATGTGTATTTTAAGGATCTCGGTGGTTAATGCTTACCTATGCCATAATGCCTTTCTGCTGCTAAAGGCGTAATATCCTACCTACTTTTTCCAACTCTCATCATGGATGCCTTTCTAATGATCGTATTATAATTGCTTTTACTTATTCTTGGAAAGTAATAAAAATGCAAAATGTATGAACGCTCGCAGTGAAATTCAACTCAAATGAATCTCTCTTGCAAGAGAACTTCGTAGAGTTGAATGCATATTAAAATTTTCCTTTCGAGTGTTCTCCGCTCCCAATCCTTTTGGTCACATACGGAAAGGCTTTCACATCGATGCTGAAAAATGAAGCAAATAAGGCATGTAATTCCCTCAACATCTCAATAACGTCATCGTGATCCAAAACATGTAAAAATTCTATATTGCACAGTTTGATAATCCCTTCCTAGTGTGATGTTTGATGTTTTAATTTATGTGAATATTTTTGGGACTCTCTACTGATGGGCATTTCTACAGTCGCTTTGAAACTCTAGAACGTTTGAGGCCAATGTTATAGCATGTACTCCGGCTTGATCTGCGCTCAACATTATAATTCTCGTGCCATTCATTTAGCTGTTTTTTTTATTTTACATTAGCAACTCAACGTAATTTGTGATAAAATAGTCGAAGAGATTGGGGTAGGCAGTTGTTGCATTGATGGTTCACCAGGAAGAAACTATGACAGACGCAGGAGAAAAGGGAAAGTGCCAATGCCTGGGGTACATTCGATATAAATGTGTTACCAGTGGTGATGCAATGCAAAAATAGTTGTAAACTGCAATTGTAGATGAATACTTGAGTCGTTATAAAGCTTTTATTTAGCCCAACCTTTCCTGCCTTTAATAGGTATCCTTGACCGGATACTCCATAGTGAAAGATCGTAATCACCCTCAGTGCTCATTCTTACCTTATGGATTCCCATTAATTCTTTTAGGATCGTCTTATTCCGCCAAGCCCTCTGTGGCGATTTCCTCCCCTGACTGGAGAGCTGGGACGAGGATTCCTCCGTCCTTTCGGAGGCGGAGGCGTTCGAGAGGCCCTTGGTCGCCTCGCCCTTCTTCCGCACCCCCAGCGTCTTCTTCCTTGTCACGTCGCTCCCGGTCGGGTCCACGGAGGGGCGGGCCTTCGCCGACGATTTGTGTCCCTCATCCCTCTCACCCAACGCCCCCGACGAGGAGTTACGCTTCACCTTCCTCGAGGTCTTTGCGCGGCCTCGGCGCATCTTTTCCCTGCCGAGATAATACGGTTTCGGAGTTAAGGTGGCTTCACGAAGAAAGGTTATAAAAGAGCGTATTGGCACAAACTTTGTGGAACCTGTGGATTTCCATATTTGAAAAGAAACACTGGTGCAATTTCAGCTCTTTTATTTTCCGTTGCCGACCATGGTTTCAGCACATTATGCCATCATCAGGGTAGCATTATGCCATCATCATCACTCTGATGATGGCATGATGTGCTGAAACCATGGTCAGTGACGGAAAATAAAATTTTGGAAATTGTACCATAGTTTCTTTTCAAATATGGAAGTCGAAAGTGTCATTTTATTTACCGTCAGGATACTTAGAGAAAAATATGTTTGCTATCTGATATGAGCAACAATATGTTACCTATCAGAGCTTTTTTCTTTTGGAACTGAACTTCAAATTACTTGTTAAATGGTGGAATGGGAGGAACTTGATGGGAAATGGTATAATTATCTTTAATGTGAATGCTACTTTCGCGGAAAACTTTATAAGAAGTGAAAACTCCAAGGAAATTGATTGCATGCGAAGTAGTTCCATCAATTGCATGCGAAGTAGTTGCATCATTCTGTCTTATGTTATTATATTTTGTGATAAATAGCGAAATGTACCCGTTGAAACTCAACGGCAGTGAAAAACATTGAACTTATTTTATAAGAAAACCACATATCGTTCACTACGTAAGGGCTCTCTCATACTCATGCAGTGCCCTATGAGGGCTACTTTGAGATTAGATATGGAAGAGAAGACTTTTGGTAAACGTGCAATGAATTAATCGATTCCCCCCCGAAGCAATCATTCGAGGGGACCTTGGATCTCGGGGCCCTTTTTATACAGATTTTCTTTCTACGTGCTATTATAAGCCTGCAGCAAAACGTGATTTATAAATGCTAGAGGCGTGAATATCCTCTGAAAATCAAATCCCTGGTTGCTAAAGAAATATGCTATTGTTGGTTTCAGAGAAAAATGTGAGATTTTACAGCTAAAAACATGATTTTCAGACAAATACGAAGCGTTAAAGAAAATTAATTGAAAGAATTCTGAACTTCATTTATTCAGCCATCTGGCAAAAACATCCCAGCCCCCTATCTTGAATGAATGTACCTATTTTTAAAAAGCAAAAAATTAAAGCACTGCACCGAACCCAATGCCTAACATGGACCACCAGTGGGACCTTCAGGGGCCCTCAGGCCTTTTTAATATAGCCTACCTTACCGTATGTAATGTACCGTAATGTATTTTTCATCTACAAATGCCAAATGTTTGCTCAATCGGTCCTGTAGTTTTTGCGTGATGAAGCAACAGACAGACACCATTACATTTTTATATACAGGGTGTTTCAGGAGGAAAGTTCAAAACTTCTGGAGGAGGTAGGGGAGGTGATTTTAAGCATTTTTAATCATAGCAGTATAATCATAGAAGTATTCTGCAATCACAATGAAAACACCGAATTTCAATGACTAGTATATAGTGAGGAGATTTGAAACTTTTCACAGCGGAGCATGTCTGATCTGTCTGATCTGTCGGATCTGTTTTGTTCTTGTTGTGCTATCATCAATGCTAATGGTATCTTATTTTAAGATGGCTCTCGAATATTAGTCAAAATTTAGTTCCTCAAAAACAAATAATGTACGATAGCGCTCTTAATTTCAAAGATCTCAAAAAATGTGCAAAAATAAAACTTCTAGTAAATTATTTTATTCATTCCCGTAAAAATCACATCTCTATTATTTAAAATACGGAAGATTTGGTAACATAACTGATGATCATACAACGAGACAACAATTGTTCTTGTGGATAAGAGCTTTAATTAGCTTAGAAAACCTCGGCAATTAGTGACTCTTATCAAGACTTACCTTTGAGAAAAAGACCCGAGGAGAATATGCTACCAAGGTCATGGTCTGGTTGCTCAGAATTCCGAAGTTAATAGTCACAAAGGCAACAAGTACTCGTCGGTGTGGTTAACAATATGGACGAACAGTTTCTCCCAATTACAGAATCATTGCTAGACACGCTCACTACTTTGACATAATGCTTCAATTCTATCATCATCGTAATGAAGAATCGATAACTTTATTTACGAAATTCAAACAAATACCTTCACTCTGATTGCGTAAGTTGCATATCATAATGCACATCATCAACGTTTACATTTCAGCACGTCTCAGCAGAGAATTCGTTGCATCCTGCTGCATTTGTTGGTCATTACTTATTTACTTGGCAGCGGTGTTATTATTTCAAAAAGTTCATGCGCATAATGGACCTCATATGCGTATACTAGAGCCTGCATGTGGACCCAATGAAAGTACTAAAGGGGGTTTAAATCTGGAAACGAAGCGGGCCACGAATGATGACCTCCACGCCCCATCCATCGGTTGGGGTAATAGTCATTCAACTGGTCTGATTCAGTGCGATAGAAATAAGTTGCGGCTGCGTCATGAATGCTCAAAATTAGGGAGGGACCGATTCCGATACCGATACAAAGTATCGGCCGATATTTATGGTATCGGTAGCATCGGTATCGGCAGTCAAGTCAGTGCTTTTCCGATATTTTCAAATTTCAGATTTTTACCACCAATATGGCCAATCAAACGAGGTGTCGAATTCTACTGCTAGAGTGCTCTGGTACCAAATGCCATCAGTAAGGTTATCTAATTGTAAGACAGACAGTTTCAGAGTGCGTTTCTTTCGAACACCAAAGTTATATTTTTTTAATTACATTAGATAATTAAAAATCAATAAGTAGGCAAATTAACTTATGACTACATGCTTTTGTTTTTACGATAAAGCAGTTTTTGCAATTTTCTCTTCCTTATATGGAATCGCGTGTCGAAGTAATGTCGTTTACTTAAGCTACGCAATGCTGACTTCATGGTAGCGTGGGAATAATTTGGTGAAATGTGATTATTTGCAATTACAGTCAAAGAAAAAAAGAGTCATGTGCGGTAAAAAACGCAGTGAAATTTGGAGATATTTCAAAGAAGTTCAAAGTGATCCTCAATATACTATTTGCACCTTGTGTAACGTAAGAGTTTCAAGAGGGGGCAAACATGCGAGGAGTTTTAAAACGACTAACATGAGGAAGCATATTGCAGTACACCATGCCCATATTCTGGTCCAAGGTAAGCGTAGGCCTAGTCCTACTGTTGAGCCTGAGTTACGACCCGACTCGGCTAAAAAGACACGGTTAGTGCCTACACCAGACGAGGAGGACTGTCTGCCGTTGGATTCGCTGCAGCCAAGCTCAAGTGCTACGCCAAGGACTTTAGGATCATCACCTTGAGATTGATTCAAGCCTCGATTCTAGTAGTCTTTCAACTCCTGGAAGTGTTAATCTCAAAGCAGAAATCAGTGAGGAAAATACTCCTAAGATGAAGCAGGCTAATTTTTTAGCAAACTACTTTGGTAAAGTTTCTGCATTATACGAGGCTAGGTCTGCATTTCCGAACCAAACTGCACCTTCTTCCACATCAAGTGATGCTTTACTAAGTTCGCATCTTATGCAGCCAACTATAAGTGATATGATCAAGAAGAAAAAACTTTATCATGCTCTTCATCCCAGAGCAATTAAAACCACGGAACTGATAGCCAGAATGATTGCAACAGACAATCAACCCTTTACACTAGTGGAAGATAAAGGATTTAGGGATTTAATCAATTACTTAGAACCACGATACACAATACCTGGTCGAAAATATTTTTCAAATGTAGCCATACCAACAATCTACAAGACTACAACAAACTCAGTTCGTGAGCTACTACTTACAGTTGAGCCAAAAACCTTAAGCATTACTACAGATATGTGGTCATCTACTGCTAATGACGACTACTTGGCCTTGACAGGTCATTTTATAACACCAGATTGTGAACTAAAGCACATTTCTTTGGCTGTTATCCCATTTACTGTGGGAACTCATACAGGAGAAAACAAGTAATTTTCTTCATGATTGTTTTGAAGAATGGAATGTAGTTGACAAAGTAAATGTCATAGTTACAGACAATGGTAGAAACTTTATTTCTGCAATGGAAAAAGGCAAATTTGAACACATTCCATGCCTTGCACATTCTCTGCAATTAGTGGTCAAAGATGGCATATTCCACAATAATGAAATCAATAATCTGCTTAAAAGTTGTAGACGTTTAGTTGGTCATTATAAACACTCCATACAAGCCAATAAGATTTTGAAGAAGTCCTAGAAAGTTCTAGGAGTGTCACAGCATAAGTTAGTGCAGGATGAGCCAACTCGCTGGAAGCAAATGGTAAAGAAGAAGAGCCTAAAAATGTTGTCAGTGAACTGTTTTTATACTTACAAGAACCACGAATAAATACTTCCAAGGATATCCTTGAATATTGGAAAGAATCATCATTTACTAAACTCAAGAAACTAGCTCGTAAATATTTAGCTATCCCACCAGCTACTGTTTGTTCAGAGCGTATGTTCAGTACTTCAGGGTTAATATGTGACAAAAAACGAAGTCGGCTGGATCCTGAAAAAGTCCAAATGCTAGTGTTTCTCAACAGAAACTTAAGATAAGGTGAGATTTAAAATTAAGTGTTTAATAGTAGTCAATGAGATTCGGGTATTTGAAATTCCTTTGCAGTCATGTTGAAATATGTGTATTAATTTTGTTTTTAGACCATGACTCGAGACAACATTCATCTGAATTGCCACAATTTAGACTATTTTTGATGAGGTCCTCACTACCCAGGATTCCAAGTTCAAGTCCCAGGATTCAATAGGCACCCAAGATCTTTGAAATCTATTTTTTCTCCAATGTTTAAAGAGGAGATTGTGTGAAGTTTTGCACAGTAAAATTTGTTACAGTGTTTTTGAATAGTTTTATTATGATCCTAAATTGTGTCTTTTAGTTGTGATTTCTTGCATTTATAACTTTTCTTTTATCTAATATTTTTAATACAGTGTTATTGACTATATTTACAGTATGTATAATTTGTCTATTAACTGTGTTGCCATGTATACACTTGTCTTTAATCTTGTATTTGTGCTTTGAGTATACTTTCGTTGACGAGTTCTACATCACTTGACCTGCTGAAGAATGAAAATATCATTATTATTAAAACTTTTTCAGTGAATTAAGTGTTTTGCCTGTGTAATAATGGTTGTTTCCATAATCTGGTTTCTTAGTTGGCCGAGCCATCTTGAAGTGCTTGTGGTGAAATGCTGAGTTTGTATTATACCTAGAGTGGAGTAGTATCGGTATCGGTAATGGTATCGGGGGGAGGAGAAATGGTGTCTGAATCGGTATCGGTATCGGAAATTTCTGGTATCGGTCCATCCCTACTCAAAATGCTTGAACATACGTTTGGGCTTATATAGCTAAGGATATTTCTTTTAAGAGGAGAAGTAAGCGATCCCTAAGGGACTGTAAGTTTTCGCCGTAAGACGACCGTTGAATACATGGGGTCCAATTTATTGGTTACCCTGGATTCCTCACCAAATGTTCAACGAAAACCGATATCGGAATGGTTTCGATTGTTGCATGGAGATTTTGTGCGGACCAGTGGTGGCTATTTTGCGAGTTATTCACGCCATCTCTCGTGAATGTAGCTTCATAAGTGAACAAAATGTGAGCAGAAAGTTTGTTGTTGGCGATGAACCGCTGGCAAAAATGTATGCTTGTATTTCATTAACCTCTGTAAAAAGTTGCACAGGTCAAGAGTGGTGGGGATAGAGGCCTTCGGAATGAAGTGCCCTCCATACCCTTACGTGAGAAACACCCAGGCCCACAGATAGCCTCCGTGCACTTGTTCCAGGACTGCGTTAAATTGCAATAACACATTCAAGAAATTCCTGCTGGCGTGCAGATTTCAGGGTAAAGGAGCCGGTTTTGCGAAGCCAGCGATTACATGAATCTCGCGAAGCTAACGGTAACGGGTAAACATTGTCCCACTCGAAACTCCACGGTTCAGAAAACGCCGTTAATACTCACGGACAGCAGCTTAAGCATTTTCATCGCAGTACCGATAAATGACATTGATGTCCGCGTATTCTTCATTTATGAACATAGATGGCATTTTTTTCTATTTTTTCCAATTCAAAAAATGAATACACAGGATAATATGCTATAGTAATTGAGTCGCTGTGACTACAACTGAATATCAGCAGCCAATTTGTGTATGCATTTAACTAAGCATGTAAAACTTAGCTACAGGCATACTAGGTGGCTAAAACAGGAAAGCTCATCTCAAATTAACGGGCAGGACTTCCACTTGATGAGCTCATCTGTTAATTTTGAATACTAACGAGTTGTTAAAGATATAAGTTCATTCAAGTTGTGTGGAAAAATTACCGGTTATCGACGTACCCAACAATGATTCTGGAATTGGGAGAATCTGTTCGTCCACATTGTTAACCCCACCGACGAGTATTTGTTGTGTTTGTGACTGTTAACTTCGTAATTCTGAGCAACCAGACCATGACCTTGGTTGCATATTCTCCTCGGGTCTCTCTTATCCACAAGAACAATTGTTGCCTCGTTGTATGAACATCAGTTAAGTTACCAAATCTTCCGTGATGTGATTTTTACTGCAATGCTACCCCGCATTACTAGTGGGCGATTCCACGCGAATTCAACCAAATGGCTATGCACTCGTGGCTCGACCATCTCCGATTTTCACTATTTTTGGCGCATAGGAAGGATACAGTAAGAAATGAAAATTTGCCAAATATTTGCCTTTTATAATTATAAATTTCATGACACTTCAAATATGACAAATTAGCGCAAATTTGCGCGCCGCAGCTCCGAACTCTATCTTCAATAAATGACGATCTGGCAGAGATATTTTAAATATAGTCACATTTTCGTAATTAAAAGACTTTTACTTGTGTCAAAAAATTTCTTATATTCACGTGCAGGGTCAAAACGTACATTTTCATTAAAATCAAAATGGGTCTATTGTAAGTTGGCTGTAAGTTATCGAATGTACGGTATAGAACTATACTAATTGCAGGACCCTAATTTTTTTATAAATGCTAAGCTTTTGACATCATATCATCATATAGTAGATTTTATACACAATCCTCAGTTATTTAATCCGTAGATTCGAACGCAAATCTCGCCACTTCTCCCATACTACATAGCACAGATGTTGTGCTTAAGGTGATCATTGAATACTTACGCATTAATGGCCTCAGGATATTCCAAGTCTCCCTTACCTGTGATATGTACTCTTAAATACCTATTGTGGAAAATAATAAATTAAGGTTCCTAAATGCAGTACTCGGAAGCCTTTCATTTATGAGGAATATATTATGAATAGTAAATTAACGATTAGGAATTTCGTTTTTTCCCGACATGGTTTAGGAAATGGATCATGGCCTTTTCTTAGTTCTTATGTACCGCTATAGGCTCAGGTATGCTCCTATTGTTCTTCTTAGTAATCGCTAAAATCGGAAAACTTTTAGAAAGTGAAACTTTTCTTTCCATTAATGAAATTTCCTTTAGTGACTTTATTTTCCTTTTTTTAATTTTTCTTGTTTTATGTAAATTGTATCATAAACAATACCTGATCTAATGCTTGTGTATCATGGGGGGGACTACTGGGGAGATAGATATTGAGTGATAGACGGTCTCAAAAATTGTCATGATTTTGTTTAAAACTTTGTTTAATTTGTAAGGTCTTGGAGAAAATAGGGATCCTAACGTTAATTTCCTAAACCACAACAAGTCCTTGGCCTCTCCAAATGGAAAGCCTTTGTCCGCCTGGCTGTTCTTATGTTTCACATACCCAAGTCTTTTCTCCAGGGCATCAAGTCGATGAGGAAATGCAAGAATGAGGGAGGGGAATAGTTTAGCAAGATTGAAGTCTGGATGCGCCGAAGGTTTCCCGAGAGGATACCAGGAGGCTTTTTAAAGAGGAGAAGGAGACGCTGTGAAGCGCGGAAAGATGGTGAGAGGAAGGAAATGAAGAGGGTCGGGTGTAGCTTGACCACTATCTTAGAATGCCTGGAATGTTTGATAACAAGTTGGCCCGGAGTTTCCAGTATGACACGTCGAGTAGGCATTCCTAGGTGATATTGAAATGTTTGCCGGGGGCTCATCTCAACCCTCGGATACCAGAGCGGGGCGGCGCGGCGTGTGGGGAACGCCTGGGCGCGGGGCGTTGGGAGGAGAGAAGATGCCTGGTGCTGGACGTCAGAGCAGGCCCTTTAAAAGGCAGCCACTTCTTGCGGGATTATGGTGCCTTTCAACGGTGGGGGCTGAATTCAATGGTCCAAGGTCTGAAACGTGAACTGGGGTAACTGGGGCCCCATGAAAATAGTTTTGCGCCCTGTAGAAATTTCCAGTTAATTTAATGAGACCCTTATTGAAAGCCAAACTTTGTATGGAGTCTTCAAAATGTCCCTGTACGAGTTAACGTAGTGCACTATAATACTTAGACGCTAGACAAGAATCGCTGGCCAGGTGAGCTGCAAAACAGCTTATGATTTCACTGAATAGGCATCCCTAGCCATCAGGGGCACATAACTGCCATATTGAGGCTAGAATTTCAGTTTCCGTCTCAAGTGACATCTTATTGCACAAAAATATGGTCGCTTTAACCAAACTAAAATTAATTAGAATTAATGAGTTGGTGTTTTCAGTCGATATTTCAAAAATTTAAGACAATTCTTTTATAATATATTTCGAAAAATATTTTGTCCTTAATGTTCATGTGGGTAGGCTATTTTCGCCGGGTACTATATTTCGCTCCCAGGAAAAAGTGGCATTACGACCCCCCCCCCCCAGTATCAATATTCATTGAAGGTCAGAGTTAAACCTTAGTCTATTTATGGAAGATGATAATGTAGTGCGGTTATGATCGCTAAAAACCTTTTTCTAGTCAGTTACTAGCGAAAAATTAATTCAAAAGTCGATTCTTATAAATACTATTCTTTTATTTCTACAAAAATATGTTCTATTCTCTTTCTCTTATCGGCATTAGAACGATTTATTTTAAATCGTGCTAGTTTAAAAGCTTTTCCAAAAATTAGGATTGATTTAACTTATTTATGGTAGTTCTTTTCCTTGCATTGTTCTAAACTACATCATTCCCTCTCGACGTTATGATTCTACCCTATTCTCTTTCCGTGAACAATGGCCTCTTTAGAGTAATTTATGTTAGAGCTGTTAAAAAGTTTCCCCCTGCTGTGGACTGTATTGAGGCACTGTAAATTTAAAGCATTCCCTTGAGAGCGCTCAAATATTATGCACAATATTGTCCAAACTTAGTACTAATTAGTTCTCTTTTATTACGGGGAATCACTCCATGTCTTCGAAAAGCACAAAAGTTCCGGTTTTTCATTTGGATCCTTCCATTTACATGTGAGCGACGAATGAAGGTACGTCGTCATGAATCCCC
Organism: Ceriagrion tenellum; assembly: GCA_963169105.1. Classification (NCBI taxonomy): domain Eukaryota; kingdom Metazoa; phylum Arthropoda; class Insecta; order Odonata; family Coenagrionidae; genus Ceriagrion; species Ceriagrion tenellum. Next base: position 31,839,279 of record OY720636.1, on the reverse strand, counting down.
TCTTTTGTCATCTGTCATTAAAACTTGGCCTTCCGGACCACGTGAGTCTCAGATCGCGGGAGCAAACCAATATCATCTCCCCCTCATTATGCTAGCAACTCCCGCCGAATACCTATTCATAACTCTTGGTGCCGCCTTCCCCTTTACTCGGGCCCACGCCAACTCAGCTCGCCGCCTCGAACCCGAATTCTCTTCTTCGGCACCCAACCCGTCCTCATCATTGTCCAGCGGTCAGTTTCTACAGGCAAATATTTGTTACCGGAGATGGATGCGCGTCTGATGGCTATTCGCCACCCATGACCACCAAACCCCTCCCCCACGGCTGTCTGATCCCCCCTCCGTCCCCACCCCCCCTAGCTGTCCAAAAACAACTTCGACCCCACACCCCTAAACCCGAGATCCACCCCCTCCTCCCCAGCAATCTTCCACACCAAATCTCCCCCACCTCTCTCTTTCCTCACCATCTCCAGCCCTTAGTACGAAGAGCGTGCTGCAATTTCGGGAGGCAAATATTGACACATGCACCCCCCGCCTTCTGCTTCATCCCCCTCGTTGGCGTGTTGAGGGGGTGGCGGTTCTTCCTCGCCGGATGAGCCCTAGGTGAGTGGGAGCGACTGGGTTTTCCGAGGGCGGGTCGGGAGTTGCCGAGATGTTACACGGGGTGGGTGGCCCTGTGGGTGTGGTTTCTCCGCTTGCCCTTTGCTCGCTCCGCCCCGAGGGCGCGATGGGAACTTGGGCCCGCGTACATCGGTCCCGGCGCCTTCACTTTCATCCGAGCCTCACGAATGAATGACTGCCCCGAGTTATTTGGGTTTAAAAGGGCTTCCAATTCCTTTCGAGGAAGTTTTCTTTCGCGTGGGCGTGCATCGCACTTCTTGAAGTGCGGGTGATATTGGGACCGGTGTTTTTTCTACTGCTAGGATTTGAGCTTCACCGCTCGAGTGTCAATGAATGACGGCTCAAACATTACGATCAAATGAAACGCTACCCCATAGCTTAAAGAAGCAGCTCACGATGGTTGCATGTTCTTGAACATTTTTCCGTTGTATGGTGCGATCTTAAGGAGCCTAGAGAGAATTACTAACCTAAGAAGATAGGATGCTTTTTTTCTGAAAAGAGTCACGGCGAATGTTATTGACTTATTTATAATTGATATGCATGTTTTAATTTTAATGCAGGTTTTAAGCACTTACATCAAAATTGATGCTGTTGAAATGGAATTTTAATTCTCGTCTATTTGTATTAAAATTCAAAAGACGTTTATCAATTATTTAACCGTTGGTTTTCCTAAAAGAAGCTACCAAATTCTTTATTTACTAAGTTATTTACTACTGTTTATTTTTTAGTGTTAAATATACAGCATTAGTTATGGTTTTTATGTTTCACATAAAAACTGCAGCAAATGAATTTATTGCTTAATGATTTAAAATATACGAATATATTGATTGCCATCACTGCGTAGGTAAATATCTTAATATGAGTAGATGAGAAATGAGCACTTGCCATCGTCCAACGTAAAGAACGAATGGGAAGTTTACTCTTCAGGCAGGGAATGGTATTCCACCCAATCCGGAGCATTTTTATCGACTCCTCCTTGTGCCAATTTATACAGCTACCGCGACACTATTCACGGAGGGGATTTTTGAAATTCGGAGCGAGATATTTCTGAGAGAATATTCGTTCACCGTGCCTCCTCTATTGGTAGGGGGAGATTGAGTATGGGAGTGGCACAAGGGCTTCTCAACTTCAGAGGAAACTTTAGGCAAGGATTAAGCCTCGGTTTTAGGACCGTGAAGTTATTTGGGTTTGCTGGTTTGTGATGTGTGGATGATGCGGCGGGAAGTTAAGGGATGATGAGGTTGTGCGCTGGCGGAGTGAGAGTTTTGAACAAAGGGTTGGGGGGCGGATTGGGGGAGCTGGTGGGGTGAGTGGGGGCAGAGGGTAGGGCGGGGGTGGAAGTAGAGGCGGTGGAGTTGGGAAGGGTGGGATGGGGAACGAATGGCTGTAGCCAGTTTGAGGAATGAGGGAGGCATGGCCGTATTAGCGGTGATGCAGGTATTTGGTCTTGCTCTGGAGTAAGTGTGAACACCAATGTGCGTGTGTGTTTATAAGTGTAAACATGCAGTTGGTAGCAGTGATGGTCGGGATTGGATTCACCGCTCTTCGTTGACGCTTACTTAACGCTTGTCCTATAATCCACCGTTCAAGTATGTGGTAAATGACTGTAGGTGAGAGTTCAGAATCTTTTAAGTGGCTGTGAATGACTATGTCTGTCAAGACAAATGCTAAATTAACACGTTTATTTATTCATTGCAAAAAAGACTACTTTCACAGATGAAATGGGTTACCTAGTAGAAATCAAATTTAAGGGACAAAATTTTCAGGCTATTCCACGAACATATTTTTAATTACCTTATTTATGTATTGGTATGTATCAGAGAGAATATTTATATGACGCCTCACCATATCATTTGGTCTGACAGAAGCGATACAATTATCGAGATACATTACCGATATCTGCAAATGTTAATCTGATACCGAACTGATATCTGCAAAAACTCGTTTTTTCCGTGCATATTAAATCCGACCACAGTAAAAACTGAGCTTCACTAAATGCACTTCCATAATACGCGTCACCATTTCCCCTCCCAAACCTTATGCCACGCTGGTGTCCTAACACCCGCTGCCACACGCCCATAGGCTCGTAGGGTAGTTTGTAGATGTAGATTTTTTTCATGCATTGAGGCCGACTGCAGGGCCTTTTTTATGAAACTATCGCATTTTGATTTCAGTTGCAGCGATATTTTGCTAATAACTCTGAAATTGATTGGTAGTTAGACGACAATATTTAATTTTTATTCAATTTTCCAGGACTTTCGCTCCTTATAAACAGCAGTTATCAAAAGTTTGAATGCGCTTTTTTTCTTATTATATTATTAAATTTAACATTTTTCCCTGTAATCTAAGCAAACTCCATGCGAGCGCTTATTAAAATTTCTACTTTCTAGGCCGAATTACAATATGGCTAGCCTGAAAACACCATTTTATTTTAACCTCAGTTTTTAAAAATCTCTTCATAGATCCTATATTCCAGTTTACAGAAAGGATGGAGTGAGTGACCCTGAGGTCAGAGCCATATAAAGTGACTGTGCTGTGAAAATGATGCATGTAATTTTTACTAGAGGCAACTGCTGTTGTTTAAAATGAAGATATTTTCCCCGTAAACTTACGTCAGGGAGGCTGAAAATGAGCCAGTAATTTTATAACATGCATTAAATGTCAGTGAATGGTGATTGAATAAGGTCTGTTATTTGGTCAGCGTAATTGTTTTTCTTTCAGCCTCGACATTTGAATGTTACTCTTTAGCTATTATATTGAGTATGACAGTTTCATTATGGAAGTTTAAGTTTCGAAGAGAGGAACCCTGTGTCACCCTTCAACTGTTCCTAGTAAACGATACCAAGTTTCATCTTCTATCTATATATAAGGAAGGGATTAGATGGAGATGCACTGTTTGATAGCATGGGGATATATTTTAGCCATCAAAATACCGACCCTATCGGATGCAGTTGCGTGCTTAATACGCTTCCCACTATGGTAGATATTAGCAGCGGCATTTTCGCAGTATCTGATCACACAATATATAAAAATGCTAATTGGAAATAATTTACAAAAAATACGGAATCATTTATGAAATTAACGTCTTTCGACAATGTTTGGTAGATCGTATTCTAAAGTTATCTAGACCTCTCTCCTGCGTCTACCCGTCATCTACTTAGGTAATCATTTTATTTTTTGTCCAATCCGAGACATTTCTGTCCAGAATTAACTTAGGGATCGAGATTTATAGTAAAAGCTCTACCCCTGTTAAGATATGAATCCACGTACTTTTTGAGACCGTTACTCAAGTCACGTAACCATTCGCCATATACCTTCAGCTGAATAATATTCAAAATTTAGCTTCGTAGTTTTCATGGACATTGGTGCTAGTTTGTGCAGACCAAAGGATTTGATTTCCGCAGTATGTTTGTGCTTGAGTTAGTGTATGTTGATGACTGGAGTGTTTACACCCCCCCCCCCCTCCGCCTTGTGTCCCCCGGTATCCCGTCCCAGGGCGTCAAGCTCCGGAAAACTCTGCCATACGTCCGCTCTTCCATTCCCCCCTCCATACTCACGTTCCGTGAGATAATAAAGTTAATACATTTGCGCACAAAAACATTGATGAATCTCACGTAGCCTTCGAGCTATTCTTTCCCACCAATTTCCTAAATTCATGATTAAGAGGTATGCCAATAAAACGCTTGCCTCCCTGGCTTGTTTGCCAAAAAATGTTTTTTTTTCATTGTGGGAGTTAGCTCTCAATCACAATCACTCATGATTGATTATCGTTCGGACCGCCGTTTTTTCCCGACGAGTGAACAATGTGGGAAGATAACAACATCTGCTCAATTCATATTGAAACAATGATTATTGCTGGTAGAGCCTGATATGCCTTCATGTTTATTTTTCAAAAGTGAGTTGAGGGTGGTAAATATAACATAAAATGTTAGCTTGGAAATCCTTGAACATTAACAAATTTGTTCCTTGCAATTTCAGTTTGCGCGAGCTTTGCGATATCATCCAACAATTAGAAGTTTTTTTCCGACAGAGGCGTTATTTTATTGGTAATTTCTGAAAGTCTGAATAATTCAACACTTTTTTATGGCCAAATAAATCTGGAGATAATGAAACCGGGGAATAGGGGTTTGAATGCTTATCTTCCAAGTATGACCCTGTGGGAGTTGTAGAAGCTCAAATCCAAAGAACAAATATAATAAATTCGAAAAAAAAAATATTTTTTGTGCTACTTAATATCACGCCAAGACTTGGGAAAATTTTTATCCTACCATTAATGTCATAGCGTATTGTCAAACCATTCGTATTTACTCGTTGAAAATGCGGCCGATGTACCCTTTTCGAATGGAAAATTTATTAATTATTGCGCTCTTCTTCTATGTATATATGTTCTGTTATATGTATCATTACTAAAACAGTTTTATTTTATCTCCCTGTCTCATGTCCCCTTAAATTAATAATTAAATTCTATATTCTAAAAGATATAGTTTTAATTTTATATATTTATGTGTTAGAATTATAAATTTTAGATGGGACACAATAGAACTTGCCGACAAGCCATAAAGGTGTAGCAGGGCCGTATTGTTCGATGGATTTTGTTCTCCTCTGTGTTGATTTGTGGATTTCTATAATCTTTTATGAATCGATGAGGATTATTAGCTCTTTAAAAAGCTTCTTATGGCTTTCGCTTACTTCTAGTCATCACGTCTTATTGGTATGTGTATTGCCTATCACCATTTATTTGCATTAGCATTGGTTAACAGCTAGCTTATTCCATCAAATGTGTATAACTGCCTTTGATTTGATTTAAGGGTGATAAATGGAAGTAATCCTTCTCGAGAATATGTAGAATATGACCTGCGTGCGAAGTGCTACAGAAAATCCCAGAATTTGGGAAGTTGTGCTAGGGGGTTGGTACATTTTTTTCCGTCATGATGTCGGGAAGGAATATCATCGAACATAGAGAACCATGCAAAGTAAGTAATGCTTATGATAAAGTCATTCGTACTATGATTTAATATTTTATACGTAGTCCATGTGTCCGATGACACGTGCTGGTAAGTAGTCTTACATACAGTTGTTGTGCACCTTCATATGCGTGTGTGCTCTTGCTTCTGTCTCTGTTCTGTTAGCACTTACTTCTTGCTTATTTTTACATTGTGCCTTTGAATTTCCATGAAAATTTACTTATGAAGGGATCAGTGATTTGGCTAGTATCAAAGAATATGAGACTTGGGGGCGCGACACTTGGGCCGCAAACGTCAGGGATATCGAGGTCACAATAGGTTCGAGGTACTACTGTAGTCTTTACCGTAGCTCGGACGAACGCCACGGAAAATTTAATCCGAAAGGGAATCCGTTGGCCGTAGATTACAGATGTACATGATTTGCATTCCCGGGGTCTTAAAAGACGCGGGGAACTCTTGAAGGGCAGCGTTGAAGGGGAAACTCGGAAATTCCGTGCGTCTTGAAGGAAGAGGGTGACCCGGGGAATGGTGGGGGAGAGAGAGAGAGAGAAGGGAGACGACGGAATAAGACTTCAAAGCTTTTTTGTGCCTCGCCGCGTCATTTCCTGCTTCCCTTTCCACTGCCCTACGACTCCCATTCTCAAGTCTCAGATCCACCTCCCCTAAGAAGAGGAAGGAGGAGGTTAAAAAAACTCGTACAATTCCCATTCCCCTTTAGCAGTTCCCTGACCCTGCGAATCCCTCCCCAGCTCCGTGCGTATCCCGCACCCTTAGAATCCTTCGCCCCTCTTCTAGCCCCGCCCTATCTCCTTGGGAGAAGGAATCCGTCTTATCCCCTCCCCCTCCCTCACGCTAAAGTTTTCGCCTCTTCCCTGTCCAACGCCCTCCCCATCTCCTTCCTCCACATCCACATCCATGAGATCCCCCTCTACCCCAAGCATCCACTTTCTTTCTTCCTCCTTACTTCTCTCTCTTCCGCCTACTCTTCCTCACTTTATCATCCCTGTCCATTTTTTCCTCCGCTATTTTTTTATATAACTTAACACTCGCCAACCCAACCTCGCCCCACCCTCATCTCGCTCTTCTCTTCCTCTCCTCCCCTCCCGCCCACTCGCACTTCCTCATCCCCGTCTCATACTTTCGGGCATCACTTCCGCCCTCGCTTCCATTCCGTGTCGTTGCTTAGGGAGTGTCATATCCTCTCCGAATCTTCTTTCTTCGCCACCGCCCTTCCAACCCTCCCTCTCCCGCCCACTCTGCCGCTTCAGTCTCGCCTCCTTCATCCCAACACCGACGACGCGTCTGGTCGGCCGTCGCCTCCTTTTCTCTCGATGGAAATTTCGATCTCCTTTCGCTTTCACTCGCTGCTTTCAGTCTGGTTTTGATCCCAGTATTGATGTTATTTTAACACTGAGAGGTATCGCCATGATGATGATCTATGTGGTGAATATGGAGGTCTAGAAGTATCAAAATGACAAAAAACACGATCTGAAAAACTCATCCCAAAACATAAACAACTGCAGAGAAAGCGATTCAAATGAATTGTAATCAAGATGTTATGTTTAAAATTTTTTCTTTAATATTACTAAAGAAAGGTGTATTAGTTTACCGCCTTAAACAGTGTGATGTGATTTGTAAGAGAAATTTCAAATAAAATTTATATTTAGAAGACAAATTGTATTTTAAAATAGGTTCAGGTTGGCTGTGTATTTGACTCATTTTATGTTATATTCACGAAAAATTTCACTAAAATGGCCGTCTTAAGGTAGTTAACGAAATAATTATTTATATTTTGATTAAATTTACACTGATAAATTTACAGCGAATGTAAAATATTTTGAAATTGTAAGAAATAAATGATAGGTAATCTTTTTTAGAACAGCCTTAGTTGACGTTCTGGGCAATGCTTTATAGGCTGATTTCTGAAGCATTTATTGAGGTGTTTCGGGCTCACGGGGTTCAGAGAATTATGGGTGAAAGGAAAGAAAGGTAGAGGACCGGATATTAAAATTTGCGAGTCAAAACGGGGGCACTGCGCGGAATTTGACGAGCAATGAAAACGAAACCGATAAAGTGAGTGGAGAGACTCGATGTTACTTCCTGGTGTAGTATACAATTCTCATAGAAACAGTTATGTAACGTCCTGAATTTCCATTGTTATTTGAAATGAATTAATCAATGAGAGAATGGGGTATCGCAATTGTCTTTCTTTGAACTCCCAAGTCTTTGCATTTTAGGATTTTACAGGTTTGACTTAGCAGAGTTAACCGACTTGCGATTGCTCTGTGTATAATTTCCCAGTCGTTTAAAGCCCGACTTAACTACTCGTTATATTTTTATTGTGATATATTGTGATTTGTTTTCAATACATTACTGTGTAAATTCATGCGTATATATTTTTAATTGGCGAGGTTACCTAATATCTTACGTATGTCTTTTGATTACATTATATGTGAATTTACTGTCAGCAATCACGGTCATTTTAAATATGTTATGATAGTTTTCTTTTAAAAAATGTTAAATTATTATAAATTTTACAACCTGACACAATAAACGGGTCTCTAGAAAGTGGTTTTGCTAAAATATTCGAAGTACGTTTTCAAAATATTGGACTCGTTGTTAAAACTATGGCTCGTTCCTTATAATTAGCCCTAGCTATTTTACTTGAGCTCCTACGTCCGTGTTTTTCTATGAATTCAATGAAGAGAAGTAAATGCTCTTCTCATTCTTTAGTTTATATGAGATAATGTACTAAGTTATTGAAGTAAAGGCACAGTGTATAATTCTATCAATTCTTATTATAGTCCATAAACAATAGTGTCATTTGGTTACATTGCCGATTGGTCATAACTAGCTTTTCTAATGTAAATTTTGGCTCTAATAGTCAGTGCGATTTTACTAAATGTGTATTAGTTATCTCTCATAGTTTGGTCTGAAACATACAATTTGCTGAAGTCGCAACATCTGGTAAAATTAATTCTTACGACATGCTTTAAAAACTTTCCTTGAACGGAGCGTGAAAATGTGCTTGTTATCTTCTCCATTGTCCTTGAAGGGAAACCTACCTTGACACACATCTTTCCTTAGCCTTTAGAATGAATGGATATTATGCCTTATCGATTAATGTATCCGTTACAACTAACTCCTCTTAAAAGAAGTTGGATGTTACGCCAAATTTGAGTTTTTAAAACATACATCATCACTGGCTCAATGCTTTATTGAATCAGTTAATAAGCATTGGTGGCACGTGCGGTAACGGTGCATGCGATTCATTGCGATTGGCATGAGTTTGAGATTTGCTCTCAAATATTTATATTAATATTACTGGTTCCCGTCATTAAACATATACCAGTAGCTTGGTTTCCTTTAACATACATACTCCTTTCGTTTCCTGTCTTTTCGTTCGCCAATCCTACCTTTCATTCTCGAATTTCCATCCCACTCAAGGGCGTCCTGTGTTTCATCTCTTGATATATTATTCCCTTCTCTCTCTAGTCTACTTAATTGAGTGTAAATAGTCATATACCCTTTTATAAATAGCACGCTAAAATAAGAAATACAGTTGGTTGTTGCCTTTCCCTGTCATTCCTTTCTCGAGCTGCCATATTTAAGGTAAATAATGGATAAGGTTATGGACCTCCCCCCTCGCCACTCGCCTCGTTATCAAGTAAGAGTTTAAACGCGCCGTTAATTAGATAGGATCCCTTCGCCCAAGTTGCTCCTCTCTTTTTCTCTGGAAAATTCCCATGTCCCTACTACATTCACCTTCCCATTTTGCGTCTATTCCCCAGTGCCCGCGCTCATCAAATCTACTACAGCCACCCTTCCTCCTTTATATTTCTCTTTTCCCCTATTCCCACCCTCACGTCCGTCCCTTCTCTGAGCTCCCCGCGTTTTAACATTTTTTCTTTCTTTAATTCATCCCCCACACTCCTCCTTCCACTCTCTTAACGGATCTTTGCCCTAGAGCGATCTTTTTAGTTCCTTTCCCCCCCGGCCCCCACACCCGCGTCGCTGCCTTTCTTCTCTCGTCTCCCCACCTCATCCTAATTACGACTCTTATTTTGAATTTTTTTCGCTCGCCCATTCCCTATCCACCCACGATCTCCTGCCCAGGATGCCCACCCCCCTTAGCTCCTTTTATCTGCCTTTTCATTTCAACCCCCTTTTCTCCCGTTCTTGTTTTTCCTTTCCTTTCCCTTTCCGCACCGAGTTGTTCGCTAACCTCTCATCTCCATGATCTTCATATTTTCTTCCCGGGGCCTTTGTTAATTTTTTTTCACAGAAAATCGGCCGTGGCATGCCCCTTTTGCGATATTTGTCGCCGACCATAAAAAAGAGGAATTGGCACTCATCTCGTACCGTGTCTTAACGTCACTCCGCCGACAGTTTCGCCGGTCGTTTTTGGCGCAGGATTTTCAGTTTGCACGTTTCAGGCGAGAATGGAAGGAGCGAGGGTGTCTACACAAGAAAGGCTGTTCAGATGGGTGAAGACTGTTATTTGCACGCCAAATTTGCTTGTATCAATCAAAAGAAAGAGAAAATAAGCTCCTTGGTCTGCGCCGGAGAAAGTGGCAGTTCTGCAATTAACAGGGAAAGAGAGAACTTCAGTATGGCTCGCTCTTTACGGTTTCTGCTTATCGTTTCTCATGCCTTTGAATTTTACTTTCCTTTTATTTATGTGCACACGTGAAAGTGGCCAATTATTGCTTTTCATTCATTTCTGATGAAGTTGAGCAAATTCTTATTAAATATTCAATGATGAAATCGCGGGTTTGTTTGTGGACATCGACATAATTTTCCTGAGTAATACCCGTTCTTAAAACTTATATTGTTTGATTTATTACTGACCAATTGCTTTTTACGAACGATTTACGGCGTGTTTTTTTTTCGGTAGAAGCCAATACTGTATTAATAGATTATGTGGTAATAGTGCTAGAAATCCGCAAAAATGTCACATTTTCCGTGTTTGGTAAAATGTTTTCAATTGATAGTTTTAGTGCTCCGTTTGACAGTTGAGTTAAATACATTCTTTCTCGTCAAGTTTTGTGCCTTATATAAATTATACCTAAAAAAAATCAGTATATTGTCACTTCGACCTCTTTTCATTGCAATAGTTCAAAGCCTGCTAGTGGTAGTTCTTCATGATATTGCTGTATTTCTCAAAATCTGTTCTTTTCCTATATTTTTCGGAACAAATCTTAAAAGTTTTTATAATCTGTGATCTGTGCGAACTGGCTCATGCTTTTAGTGGGTGGCTCTCACAGTGTTTTTTTATATTGCATTATTGTGACCTTGTTCCACGTCGTTTAACTCGTTTCCGGTCCATTATTTTTATCGCCAGCCAACAATTTGTTGGGCGCGGATTTGCAGTCCTCTGAGGACACGTTTGCTACGCTTGTCTAGGCCCCATGTGCTGTAATGAGGTCGGCCCTGAATCAGCGAAGCTGGTCTGCAAATAGACGCACACAACATTCTCGCACAACTGTTTTTGTCTCATTTCTGGGCAAGGACGTAAATGTGACAATATGTTCCATTCAGGTTGTAGAACAGGGAAATATATTGATTCATTAATTCTCGAGTTATGATGACTATTCACTACCTTACTTGTTGCTACATCATTATAAAAATGTATTTATGGATCTTGTTATTTCTTTTGCTTTCACACTCCTGCTCCGTCTGGGGAAATTTTTCTTCTTATAACCACGCCGTAACTAAATAATTTTGGCTTTGTATTTATAATGTTAAATTGCTTTCAAAATGGTACCATATAAGTAAAATATGATTTTTATTTATCAATCTACTAATATATTTATAAGCATATTAATTTTACTCTATCAGTTTTAATTTTTTTTCCGTAATAAGAATCGACTGAGAATGAAATTCAAAATTCAAAATCAAATTCTTCGAAAACTTTTTTGAGTAACAAAACACGTAAATTACTCCTGCATCATGCCTAATTGGATGAAATTTTTAGCATTTACCCCAGTAATATCCCTCAAAATTTTATATAATTTCTTCAAACGTATTAACTCTGGCAATGGTGAAATATTTTATCGGTTACTTGTTACTCTACCTTTTATTATGTAACAAACTATGTATCCAATGCATAGTAGTGAATAAATTATAAGGAAATATTAAATGGTGAGTAAACCGAATCCATTTTGAAACATTTGCTTACGTAAGTTTTCGGTCTCAGGTTCGAATGAAACAAAAGGAATTTGTTTTGGATTACGATAAAGGTTTTGGGTTAGATAATCTCCGCCGTCGTTAATTGCGCGCGTAGGCAGGGTCTGAGATGAAAGCAGTCGTGAGGCGATGAGCGGGCAAACATTGGTTCACAGGAAAATAATAAAATAAGCCGGGGTTTGGGTTGAGTGGGGAGTGAGTGAGGCAATCTTTGGCATTGTGTAACCGTAACGAATCGAGCTCCGCCCAAGTAAGAAGCGGGAGTAGGGGGTGAGTGGAATTAAGCTCCGCAACGGAATAATTCTCTGAGGACGCATTTTGGGAAAGGTCCCCGCGGTGTGGAGATGGAGGACGGGAACTTATATAATGTCGAGGGGCGTTGTGCGAGAAGGGCAAGGATCTCCTCCTCCCTCCTCTCCTTTATTCATTTACCTTCTACCCACCTCCATCTCATTTCTTTTTCTTCTCTCGCGTCCCTCCTCGTTCAAAATTATGCCTCGATATTGCTCCCTTTGGTTCCTCTACTTGGCCCACAAATTTTCCCTTTCCCCATTTTCTCAATCCGCAATGGCCTTCTTGAAAGTTTTTAACCGCTGCGATCCACTTCACCTAATTATCTGCGCCAACCCTATTGGGTGTGATCCTGCAGTAGAGTATGAATAGGCAAGCATTATTTGCTTGCCTCGTGAGATAAAATGAGTGTGAGGGATTTTTTTTTCTCGGGAAAAAAATATTAGAAACGTTAGTTGAGGATAATCTTGATCATCGTATGCGATCTTCAGCGGTGAATATTAGTACAAGTCTAAGGATGTTAAATTGCGAAATAATTTTATCATATTCATTGAAATGCATAGTTCTTCAAAATACTAGGATCTTGCTTCTTTCTTAAATATTATTTATGTTTGGGCCTTTATTAGTCTATCCTTTGGCATGTCTTGCAAAATCCGTATTACCTCACTTCCTGTGACATAGTTTGCCATCGTTCTGACACGGGTTCAATTCGTCGGATTACCGTTGCATGATAAAGTGTATTTGATTAAAACTTTTTTACTTCCTTCTGTGCCTCACTTATCCTTTTAAATTCGCTTCCCTTGCCTCTTATCCTCCTAATTGTCTTTATCCCCTTGTCCTTTTTAATACCTGTAAAGTCATACACCCTGTATTAGACGCCCTATCTTTTCTCTAGAATATAAAACTTTGATTCAAGGTATCTTCTTATCGTATAGAGACAACATGAAATTTTCCAAGTTTATTTTGTTGTACAGCGATTTCTTTGAAATTTTGCTATAGTTTAGCGGACCAACATGGTTAGTCTTAAATTCTCTTTGCATTATTGTTATTTTTTGTGTCCATTCGTATATATTTAAAGTATTTGTCTTCTATTAGAGAGATGGATATGTGTGCAGTGAGACGAATAATGCCTTATACAATGACATACTTTTCGACAATCTATCTTCGAAACCGGGGTCTTGTATAAGGATTTTTACGGTGATGATATTTGTAATTTTTATATAAGCACGTTGACTAAGAAATAACCACATAGTTACTGTAGATAAAGCTCTATTTAGACTTATTTTGCCTATAGTTTGGTTTCTTTAGTTGATATATCATTATTAAATAATTTTGATCTCTAATATGCTAAATTGGCTAAATTTGCTTCGAATGTCCTATACATTTATGATGTATGCTCCTAAGTTAATTAGGTAATTAAGGACCAAAACATAAAAACTCAGTAAAATATAATTGTTATGGGGAAATTGCATTGAGAAATTGTTCTTTTCCTCGCTTCTACTAGCTAATGAAAGAATTTCTCTTAAATTACTTTAAAATTTTCATATGCAATCCCAAGCCTGAGTTGCTTCATTGTATTTCACTTTCATTTAAATCAATTTTCTGTGCCTATGAAACTGAAATTTTGTTCACTGTAGATTTTTAATCCCCCGGACGGATTAAAAAAAAAGTTGGCATGTTCCTTAGGGTGACTAATAGACTATGTTAGAAAGACTGCAGGGCCCCCGGTGTTCCTATGTGGACTCATTAATAATAAGTTTTTACTTTATTAAGTAAAGCATTGGATTCCGTGTAGAGGTTTCTTTTTGAAAATTACTCCTACTGATGCTGTAGTCTTGCAATTCTTAGAATTGGAAGAGTGAAAACACAAATGTTTTCACTCATTCAATTAACTGCCATGTGCTAATCGTTTTTTCTTGAAATTTGATATTTTGGCTCTATTATCGTAACTTAATGCACTATTACCTCAACTACAGAATTTTCATTCACTTGGAAGCCGCAGTATACACTCGTAATGGAAAACAAATTTTTCCCGAGATAATTATGGTTCAAGTAACATGAAGAGTGCAACAGAATTTGAATCTTTCAAGACATCCTCTCCATGTTTCCTCAATGGCTTTGGCAGAGCAATGCATTTTTTAATGCTTTTTTGGAAACCTTCGATCATTCTTTTTTGGAAGTTTTCCTTTAATCTTGTGCAATTTTTTATGCCTGTTGTGACTCAACGGGAGCCATGTATTAGCTGTGGATATTTCCTTACCCTCTAAATTAAGTGAAACAGTATGTATGGCAACACAACTTTGTTTCTCAATGAAATCGCCAGAGAAGTTATAGCAATATGTGCTTACTAATATGAGTAGGTTTTCTATTGGTTATCCAGAACTCCACCTCAAAAAATCCAATACCAAACTTAAAAAAAAGGTATCGTGGAAAGCGGCTGGATGGAAAAACCGTTGGTAGGACGGGGATTTTAATATAGAGAAGAATGGAAATGAAAAAGCGGATGAAATAGGGGGCGAGAAGGGAGAGGCATGGGGGTGCGGTCGGAATGGAGAAGGGGGTAGTAAACCGCAGCCAGTCCGTTGAAACAAACGGGAATCTCGAGTAATTAAATCCAGCTTCTGTCACCGCCCCCTGCCCCCTCTCTCTCTTTTTCTCTAGCTCTCCCCTTGGACCAAATCCCACGCTCCCGTATTTCCTCTCCTTTCTCCAACCAATCTCTGGAGCACCTTTTCGGAATTTCCGAGAACCAAAATTTTTCCCGAATTTCCTCCCCTCCTCTCGTGGATTTCCATTCTCTTCCCGACACATCCCCTCTCGCTCTTGTCTTCACCCTGTATCCTACTCCTGCACCCCCTGGAGTTTAAATTCTCTTTCCCAGGTCTTCGGCCCCTCTCTTCCACCTCCCATTACAACGGCCTCCCTCCGCCCCAGCCGATGTCTCTTCTTATTCTTGCGCGATCCAACTGTTTACACGGCATGCCTCGACTCTCACCACTCCCTCTATCGGCCGTAGGAATT
This sequence comes from Ceriagrion tenellum, assembly GCA_963169105.1. NCBI lineage: Eukaryota > Metazoa > Arthropoda > Insecta > Odonata > Coenagrionidae > Ceriagrion > Ceriagrion tenellum. Next base: position 31,824,196 of record OY720636.1, on the reverse strand, counting down.
CTCCTCTACCGATCTCCTACCATTCCTTATCCCTTTTCTTCCGTATTCTCATTCCGAGTCGCCCACTCGGAGTTCTGTTATCACCCCCACTGGGACATCCCACCATCCGGATTCCCCGGCTGCGTTCCAGCGCCACCCTAGCTCCTCACAAACCACCCCCTCAAGCCTTTCATTTCAACCCCCGGCGCCCACACCCTGTCCCAGCCTTCCTCATTCACCCACAGGCTCCTCCCCTAGTACGCCTACAACGCCTGAGCTTGTCTTATTTCCTCCTAGTTGCGTCGTGTCCCGTGAGGCCTCCGTACATCTTCTTCCTAAGATAAGGAGTCTATCTTTCGTAGACCGTGCGGCTTGTGTCTAATGAGCCGATTTCTCTGGAGCCTATTTAATTCCTCGCGTCTTGGGCCACGATGCGCTTTGATGCGGGTCGTAATTCAAGGTTCATTTGTCTCTTCTCGACCCCGGAGCTTTATTGGATGTTTCAGCTAGGGATTTGTAGCTAATGCATCACGCGATGAGAGCTTTTAGTGGGCTCTCTGGTAGTTCATTATTATTTCTGGCGTCTGTCGGAGGAGATCGTGTTAATTTCAGCTCAATTAGCCGTCGTTGGGGAATTTTTCGATTACATTCCTAGACATGTGTTCTCCTATGCAATGCTTGGTCAAAATTGTTTCATTTCTTTGTCGTGTATTCCGTGGAGAAGTGTTCGTAGATTCTTATCTGTTGGCAACCATTTGGTCGATGACTCTATGTAGTAGTAGAACTCATTTTACTGGAGGCTTTTCAAATATTTTGCTTGAATTTTACTGCTATAAGAGCTTCGTATCAGTGAGTGAAAGTCTGTCTGTTTACTTTTTCAGTAGGGAAATTTAAAAAAGTCTTGCTTTCACTTTCATTTACCCTGAGTGGAGCGATATGCCTCCCAATTTACGCTTTTACGCTAGTCATCTCTTTGTGCCTCGTGTTTTCATTTCTTTCCGAAAGAGATGAAAGTTATTTATTGGATTGTTTCAATCACCCCGTAAGTTCAACATGAGCACTTATTAATAAGCCAATGTTAACTGAACTGCTTCCGAAAAATGATTATTCCCAGCGCTATTTCAAAATTCAATTCCCAAGTAGACTTGTCTGTGGTAAAGCAGCTTCAGTTGAAGTAAGCCTTCATTTCCCTTTCCAAATATAAATATCATTTCTTTACTGAAATTTTTCCAAAGGGTAAGTATTCTCTTATTTCATATAGGGACTTTTTATATAATTTCAAAAAGTATTTTTTTACGAGTAATTTTCTTTACAGCTCCTGAGTTAATATGAATTCCCATGGAAAAAAACAAGAAGTTTAAATGGAAGTTTTTCCTGTCGTATAAAATAAACGTTGTAAATGTTTGCAAAGAACCTCATTAAAATCTATGTTCGGAATTCAGAGGAACTGGACAACCGGAAAGGTCCAAGAGAGATTCAAAAGAAACTTGGAGGTAGTCAAAATTCGAAATATGATCCCAGTTGCTATTTCGAAACATGTATGAGAGCTCAATCATTTTAGGATGAGGTATCTTTTAAAAATTCTATCCTTATACGTTATTTTCACCGCTGGAAGGATTATGAATATTTTATTCTCACACCATTGGCCAATTTTTACTTCTGAATTAGGAAAATAATGAGGAAATTGTCAAGTTTATCATTAAATTTTTACCCAGTGTTGGAAACTTCAATTTTTGAATCAATAACTGTAATTTGTGGCAAATATCTATTTGTAATTACGCCCGTGCATTTCATAACTGTTGATTAAAAGGCATATTTTTGATGAAATTTGTTTGAAATCACAGTCAAATGCCATGAACTTAATTCTTTCTCTCCTACTTTTGAGTGGAGGTGAATAACATTATTTCCTATTATTTCTGGTATGCTCTTCACTGCGAAAGTATCTTGAATTGCGTCTTATCTCGTTATCACCAGGCTACTGGAGAGAATTAACTTTAACTTGGGTTCCGATTTTACCAGATCCGACCTGTAGAGGTCTCTTCTACCATTCTCCCTTGATGTCGGTGCGAAGGACAAACCAGTGGTTTCCTATTTCCAAGCGACTACACGTTTCACGCGCAGCCCCTTAACAATGTGTACGCCATTTCTTGTTTTTTCCCCCGAGCAGTTTTTGCTAACTTCTCCATCGCCATCCTCTTGTGTCTTGCCCCACTCTGTCGTCTCCCTTCCGCTGTTCTCTCCCTCTCTTCGTTATTCCGAGCCATCAGCCGTTGTGTCCATTCACCGGCCGCCAAACCAACCTGCCTCCTCTAACGCCACCCTATTCTCGGTTATATCCCACCCCGCCGCATTGTTAATTCATTCCCTCTCCCAACTGGGCCCTCTTCCGGTTGTCCCAGCGTTCGTTTTTATTAATCTCTTTCATCGCCTTCCGCCTTGGCGCCCCACTCTGGCTTTTCTTCTTGCCCTTCTCCTCTCTTGACTAAAAAGATCTTGACTCCATCTTCATGCTTCCTTCCTGCTCCAGGCCTCTCATCTCTTATGCTGCACCCCCCATCACTCCACTTCTCGCATCCGTGGGGTGTTTCATTTTTTTTAGCGTACGCTCCCATGAACTGTGGGAGAAGTTTGTTATTTTCGGGGCGTTTTTGCGATACAGTTCTTTTATTGGGTCCCACAAGGGTCGGTGAAGGGGCCGCTATATTTCTCACCATTCTTGTTTTTCCGAAATTAGATGGCACAACGGGTGAGCGGTTTCATTTTCTGTCTGATGCCTGCTCTCGTCTCGATGATTTAACAGGGATTAAAGTATTCTTGTGGGCATTGGAATTCAACGGCATTGGCATTTAACTATGAAATCGAGGAGAATGATTTCGATAGTCTTTACTCGAGAGACTGGAGCTGTGCACATTGTTAATGTTTACTGCTTTAATCTTTTAACTATTTATAGAAAAGCAGGAATACCTTGATAGAGAAATGAACTACGCTTGGTTTTATACAGGTTAAGGAAGGTCTTAATGATTTTTTTATTGAACAAAATGTAAGTTTACTGAAGTCGGAAGACAACAAAATCAGTTGTTCCTCAGTATTTTATCTATTTAGAAAAGAATTATGCACAAGAGTAGTAATTGGATTATTTTTATCAGTTACAATTATCTGCGAAAATAGATAATTTTTGTTATTTTGATTATAATTTATGTTATCATATTTTGGTTGTCATCTGTAAAAATCCGAAATCTTTAGTCGTTTCATAAAATTTGTGGATGACCAAAATGGCTGGCTTTGGTAGCTTCCTAGAAGAAAATTCACTAACGTCCTTTTTTTAGTACCCTATTTGGTTAGGCACATGAGAAGATAACTACAAAAAGCTCTTTTGCAAATAGCAGTAAAATTAAACATAATTTTTTTTCGTATGATGATGCTTGGTATAGATTCATCTTTGCGGAGGAAAATTGTAATGGGACGAAGTGTGAGCCCTTTTAGGTCTGCTTATTAAGACTATGAGGGTTGGGAGGAATATGTGCCATTTGGAAGGAGTGTTCGATTTAATCGTGAGGGTGTGATTTGGCGAGGTCTAGAGGGAAGGGCGAAGAAGACTTTGTTATGTTGTTACGAAATAGAATGACATGTTACGTACAGCAATCGCGAACCTGTCATTTTTATGCAGTGCGGAGCGTTTTGGAAAGGTGAATTGTATTCCATATAAATAGGAAATTTCAGTACCACTTTATTTATTGCTGTGGTGTTGCTATCGTTGAACATGATCGCTCCACCTCGCAAAGGGTACCGATTAAGTACTCACGAATTTAAGATTAGAAAATACATGCCAATAAAGAAATTGAACCTCTTAAACCTATGAATATACTTGCCATATTTTCGCCCTTATTCAGATATTTTCATTGTTTTGTATGTTGACTTTTCCGAATTAAGTGAACATGCGTGAGTTCTAACCATCGTAAATTTTTCTATATAATGCAATCCCGGGTGAATATCCCGTTGAAAGTGATTCAAAATTGTTTAAGCTTGTCTCGATTGTGTTGATTAAATAAATGTTAAGAATTCAGTAATCATTCGTTTGAACATTGTTCAGTTTTCTTCGGATATGTCCTTATGCCACCAAGCAGTATGGAAATTGTTGCCTTACGTGACGATGAATAGGAAAATTGAAATATTTACTCGCAGTAAGTAGCTCTTATTCTTTTACAATCGTTACGAAAAATGCTCCTATTGCATCAGTCTTGGAGATGTTTACTCCTCGGAATTTCCCAACCCTCTGAGACGTTATTCTGCCGCTTTCTTGTATTCCTTCTTCCCCGCCAGCTGTCTCGGCCTTTCATTTTGCATTTTCCTTGGCTCTCCGCGTCGGCTTGACAGTGACTAAATGGTCGCCACGTCAAAAGAGCGCCGCAGTGCCATCTTTCGCTTCTCTGTTTCAAAACCGACTAGGCGCTTTATGGAAGAAACCCGCGCCCCTCTTCGTCGAGCCCTCCATCGGCCGCCTCACCACTTTCCATTCCACTGCTTCACATCGCTCTCCGCAACATTCCTCCTCAGACCACGCCACACGTTCTCTTACTCTGAAAAAGATGAAGGCGGGCTAGGGCCTCAACTACGAACGTCTGACTTCTCTTTGTCACCCTTCCCGCCGAGGATTGGTTGCCAACTCCCCGGATTCACCGATAGATTCCAGGATTTGCCTTGAATTTTTTAAATCTCCCGCTTCTTGAACCTACACGATTTACTCCAGATTATGCCTTTTAAAATAATAAATAATGATATTTCAAACATCGTTATCATTGGCTACGATCCTTATTTTTAGCATATTATTGGACTGGAATATGGTGCTCTGTAAAGTTCAACGTAATAAAGACAAGAATGAAATATTTGCTTACGACTAAGACAATATTACGAAACTAATGAGAAATATAAGTCATTAGCGGTACAGGAAGAGGATGCTTTTTAAAATATAGCTGTAATTATTTAATAATGTTTACATTACGTACTCAGTTTGTGTCTCGGGTGTCAGTTCTGTTAAGTCCGTGCTGCTTTCACAAATGAACGAAACTCTTATTTTTGCACCCATGCAAAAATTCATAACTGTTGGGAAGACCTCAAATGTTAGACAATGGTTAGTGCGTATAAATGTTAGAAGGTACTTAAAACATTACTTTCAATGTCATCCGATGCTAAAATTCTAATATTTTATTCTGGGTGTAAGTTATTGTAATGAAAAAGACACCTCTTGGCTGAATCTAATGCTTTTATTATGGAATAAAAAGATGGTCGCAATAGGAGCCATTTCGGGACCGCTGTGACACTTGGTCCGTTCTAATTCATATTGTTGATTACTCTAGATCGTACGGAGCATGTGTGACAAAGTGTGTTGGAACATTTCCCGGTAATTGTGTCTATTTTGTTCAAAGATACTATTTTTATCAACTGGTTCAATCCGTAGTTCTTCCATTATCCAGCTCCGTCCTTTTGCTTCAACAGCTAAGACCAATTTCAAAACTCCGTGACTAGTCTGACTTTTTACTCTGCTTCTTTTATATCGTTGTCTTAAGTGGAAAAGCTTCCCTCTTTTTCGTGGAATGAAATTGAAGGTAATGGATGGAAACCTGCGAAAGTTGTCATTGTCTCTTTGATTCACCTTTACTTACAACAAGTGTCCTAACTGAGAGTTTTATAACAAAAAAGAAAGAAATTAAATTTTAAGAAGCTAAATACAATGGGCTAAACCTCTCATCATGCAATCTATGTATATGAAAAGTTTATGCTGAGTAAAATTTTGAGTGGACATTTTAGAAAATCCACCGTGTCATGGTAATCTGGAAGCCGTCGAATTATATCCTTAGAACAATGGAAATATTAGAGGTTTATCTATTTATGTTTATTCTTAGTATTAATTGTGTGGCAAACTTCGCTACCTGATATTTCAATTTTTAATCCCTTAGCTTAATATTCAAAATTGGGTATTTGATACCCGGAAATCATGAATTATCGAGAAAATAATCGATGCATACGTGCGACGCAATGTGTGGCGTCAGGTCATCGACGTAATTGCAGTTTCTATCAAGGCCAAAAATATCTTTTAATGCATTTTCTTTTGTTTTATAGGGATCGTTTGAAGTTTCCCTCTCTCCGTAATAGACGAGTCTTCATTAAACAGCTCGAGGGGATCCCCGGGCGATAATATTCAATCCCTGTCTCATTAGGATGATTGGGGGTATTGATACTGATTGGGGCGAAAGGGTATTGCCAACACTTCCTTTCCCCTATCTCCTCTTACCTAACTCGCCGCCTCCGGCGTGGGAGGTCCCGGGAAGTGAGCGCTCGAATCTGCGGCATGAATCCGGTTTTGCCGGGGAGTACGGAGGGGGTGATGGGTGAAGCGCCGTCGCCCAGATTGGATTTAGTACCCAGGGAGATAGAATGTGAGCGTCCCGAGGTTTTCTGACGCGGGCTGCTGCCGGTGTCGCCCGGTCCAAGTGCGGGAGGTTTGTATCCCCCCCCCCCCGCCCCTCGCCACGGTCCGCGCCAGCATAAAGGGAGAGATTGTGTTCGTCACCGGCCAAAGTGTTGACGGCCCAGAGGGCTCGTGTGACGATGGGTACCTGTTATCTCGGATTACCCGACCTGACAGCTTTCCTCTCAACCTGTTCTCCACACCCCCTTGCGTTCAAAATCGCCTCCCTTCCTTGCCCCCACCATGTCTCCCATGTCTGAATCAACCCCTCCCCTACTTGCCGTCCATCAAATTTCCCATAATCCATGATTTTGTTTCCACGATCGCAGTTATATTCCCAAAAAAATAAAACATTAGGAGGGTTCGTTCCAGGATTGGGGAGGGTCAGGAAATAATGTTCGAGGGATGGCTGCTGAAGTGACGGGAGTGTTCCATCCTCTGATCCTTCGTCAGGGTATAATTCGATTCAGGGAATTAAGCCTCGCTGTTGCGTTGTAAATTTATTTGTCCTGATTATTTTGGGATCTCTGTTGACGCAGGCTGGACACGATTTCCCCTGTTTGCAAGGCTGTTTTTTGACGCATGATAGAAGTTCAAAGACAAAGAGGTAGGATGGAATTATGCCTTCCATTGTGATGTTACATGCCAATTTTTTTAGCTTAAATTTATGGCCATTTTTCAGTTCAGAGATAATTCTCATCTGAATAATAACAAGGCGGCATTAATCAATAAGAGAGGACAACCTGATACATTTTCAACCTTTTATTATGTCAAAATGTGTTGTTTTGGAGGTTAGAAAAAATGACATGAAGGACGATTATTTTCATATAGAAAGGGTATGAAAATTTAGTTATGAACGAAATAGCTCTTCCTCCCATCACTTTTATGAAATCTAAAAAAAATCCTGGATCGCCGTAAAAGTGTACATATTTAGGGAGTAAGAATTAATTGTTCGGGAAAATATTACCTTGATGTAAGAACAATTGGATGAAGAAGAGAGGGTATCAAATTTCATGTAATTTTATTGACTATATGCTTGATTCCTGAAAATTACCATATCCTATTTTTGATTAAGTGAGAATGATGGATATCGGAACATCATTCAAATTTATGTGACAGAAAATTCAATCTTAAGAAACTGAAGTGTTAACTTGAATTTGAACAAAATTCATTCATGGCTGAGACGTAGTGAAACATTTATTGGCTTTTGAAAAAAGTAAATTTTCGTCAATATTATATTAGAGAGAAATTTGTGTATGGAAGACTTAAGAGGTGGATGTGTTTACTTATTTGAGCTATTCCTGTGATAGTAATTAAACTATTAACGGCTCCTCTTCCAGGATTAATCTTTGAAGGATACCCATATTTATATGTCTTTGCGATGAAAATGATCAATTTGATCCATATCGATTCTATCCTATCCTAAGCAGATAACCGCCACCGCCGGAAATTTCAAATAATGATTCAATTGAGTTCAATGCCAAGTGTTCCCCAGCACGTGGTAATCTGGGCAGTGTGTAACTTGATACATATTAATGGATTGGTCGTTTCCATGTGTGCTCCCAGTTCAGATGATCCCAGCCAATTATACATCAAACCAGGGAAAATATTGTCTTTTTAAACAATTAAAGGCGATGTCACTGCGTCCCAAGGTATTACTTCCCATTGATATATTCCTGATATCACTCCCAAAGAATCTGGCCTTGTGTGTTGGAAATTCCAGTGTGTAGTATCGATACCTGGTTTCATACGGCGGGTATTTTATTTATTTTGGAATTAATTCCATGAAAATTGAAACTTGAATTCGTGCGCCTAGAGCGTTCCTGGTTTAAGAGGCGGTGGATCTCTGGGCGGAATGGCAATCCGAAAGTAACCTAACTGGAGAGATTATTTGTCGTTGGAAATGTCAGGTATTAAAAGGCAGGTCAAATTGAACTACATGACATAGTATCCTAATTCAAGAAAGCTGAATTTGTGCGAGCCGTGTATTGTGTGTTCACAACGCCTCAAAATGAACTACTCCTGTCCCAGTTCATCTCTGATTATATTTAAAAGTCGCCACATCTAAGAAGAATAATGTATTGTGCTGATCAATCGGAGTCTACTTGAATCAGTAAACGTGTACCTACCAGTGGCGAATAACTGAATGAAGACTATGATTTGAGGTGGATTGGATTTAATTGTAAATAGCGACCACAAATGCGTTGGTATATACTTCGTGTTTTTTGTTGCGACGCTACTTCATGTAGAACATTTGCCCACCAAAATTAAAGACCCAAATTTTATATATGCTTCAATGTGTTACTAATTGTGATTAATCAAATTTGTTAATTGTTAATGACGCAAAGGCTTCGTTTTTTATGTTCAATTGTGGCACTGATTTGTTTCATGATTTCTCAACCGAAGTTGTGTGTCCGTTTCGAAAATGCGATGGCAGTAAATTTATTTATTTGAATTATAAAAAATAGACTACGCACCTCTTTTTTTTATCTGACTTGATATGTTCATGAGAAGTAGTTTTTACGTAATTATTTCTGGAGCGCATACCAACACTTTATAGTGTAAAAGATCGCTCCCGTATTAAGACTAATAGCTCAAAAAAAAGTTAATTTACTTCGAGTAATACCTCAAAAATAGTAAATATATATTTTGGTGTCACACTGAGAATGAGATTTATTCTTTTAAATGAAGCCACATACATTGATTATAATGCTTGGTGAGATTTATAGCATAAACTAACGCGATTTTAACTTATTATAAGCTACGTTATGTTTTGAAGTTATGCTCTTGTCTTCCTCACGGGTCACCCTTTCACGATGGCAGAGGTAGTAATTTTTGGTCATTGAGCTAACATTTTCGAAAATTTGCAATTAATTTAAAGAATACCTTTGGCCACATTTCATTAATTTCCGTCTTTTTATGCGGTGTAATTTTCTCCATTCACGTAGTTGTGGAAATAATTAGAGAATTATGTGGCATTTTTGATTGTGTAATACCTCGTTTCGTTGACCAAAAAGACTACCGTTTTAAAGTATAGTGGAATTGTCTAAAAATATATCGGTAGAATGCTATTTTTTCATTGTCACCGATGAATGCGTCTAATCAGCACATGCATGACATGGCTTCACGCAGAAGTGTACGTGGAAAAAAGTTGCTCTTACCGCCTTTAGGTGAGAAAGGAATATGTTAAGGTACCACTCGACTTTGTTTGTAGTCGAAGCCGTCCTTATTCCATCCCCACGATTTTCCTATCCCGCATCACTGGTCTGGCTGAAGGGGACACGCTTTTTCTTGGAAGACAGAGGGCAGAGAGGGGTGTAGTAGTGGTGGCTCCGGGAGTGGGGATTTTCTTCGGGATGAGGGAGGAAGTTGGCAAATGCGGGCCTTGGGAAATTCGGCGGTGGAAGAAGGAGCGGTGAGGGGGAGTTGGTGAAGGAGAGAGAGGAGACCTATGTCTTGGAGCGGTGGGTGGGCGAATTGGGAAAGAGCGGAGGGTGGTGTAATTAGCGAAGCCGTTGTAGTGGATTAGGGCGATTAGTGCTAAAAAGGAAGGAGTTGGAAGGGTGGGGGCGGAGGAACGTCATGGGTGGGACGTCCTATGTAGCAAGAAGGTAGGTAGGCGCTGATGGGATTTTGGTAGCGGGGCGATGACGCCGAATCCGATGGAAATGGTTGGCGGTGGGTGGTGGCGGGAGGTTGACGGAGTTTCTCGAGTGGCCGGGGGTGGGGGGGGAGACGAGGCGGTGCCGCAGATAGGGGTGGCTTTATGTTCGAGGGTGGTTTTTGAGTCGGTGCGGGAGGCCTTGGTAGGAAGGTGGATATCGTTTGGGGGAGGAGGGGGGATTTTGGTGGGAAACCTTATAGGAGGTAGGGTGAAGTTGTTGGGAAGGCCAAGTGAGCACGGGAGCGTAGGCAGATGGGGTGGTATTTAAGAATTTAGCGCACGGGTGGGGCAGGGTGTTCTTGGCATTGGGGAGGCTTGGGAGGAGGGCATTGTATGCTATGACTTAAAGTCAACGGTGTTCGAAGTTCAGCCTGCGAATGGGATGCAGTCCTATCTTATCCATTTGGCTCTTTGAGCACAATGCCTTAGGTCTACGAAAAATTCCGATTCTACTTAATTAGAAAAACATTTCAAAATTAATATTATGTGCTATAAAACAAGTGTGACATGAATGATAAAATACCTAAAAGTAATTTCTCCAATTAAAGTAAATAATTTTGAAGATGCTTAAAATGTTAAAGATTAGATATGCTTGAAATGATTAAAAAGTACATATGGCCTACGTAAAGCGAGATATGGCGCTGTTGGAGTGGTGTATAGTTTTGCAAAAAAATGATATCGCTGAATCTAACTTAAGTATAAATTGGGGAGAATAATGAACTGTTGTACTACTTCACAAGTGATTGATGAACTAAGTAATGCGACATAAAGGGAGAAATTGTGACATTTTTTGTGATATGCTTATTAGAGTAAGTTAAAGATCTCTAAATTGTTTAATCATTCTGTTGTAACTCTAGTTGATTTGAATGAAATTAGGCGTGCATGGTTTGCTTGAAATTAGCGTTAGTTCTGTGTTAACTGCCGTGAAGGATATGCATGGATTTATCATGACTGTTAAAAATATATGGCTATTCCTAGAACTTAAAAAAAAAATCACCACAAATATGTTCATTATTAAATTAATCCTTGTGAATCTATTACAATTAAAGTGTCTACCCGTTCTATTATGGGTTTTGTAATTCTCAGACGTTCGAAATCCATATTATGGAATTCGTTTCTGTCAAACGATCAGGACATTACCGCCTTTTTATTTTACAAAGCTATGCACTGCGCGTAAACTCATAGTAAATATGCATCACTAGAAGTATTTTATGCGGCTAATAATTGCATGCTTGCAAGAACATGTATGCAAACTGCAAGTATATTCTTGCAAGAATTCAAATAATGTAATGTACAGCGAGGGATTGGCGTATTTATCAAAATTAAATTTTAAAATTTTATGAATCATTTTTCGATAATTTAAAGATTTGGCATGGCCTTATGGCCATAGTGTAAACCATTCATAACTTTTAATTTTCTGTAAATAATTAATCCCATTTCAAGCCCAGGGTAGTCTTATTCATCAGACTAATTAATTTATGGAGGTGAAGAATCTTTAAGTAACAGTTGTTTGATAGTAATTTATTTGCATAATGATGGTGCTAAATTCTGAAATATTGTAAATTAAGTGTATCGGGCTGTACTTGGTGGAAGTTGTCTATATTCATGCTGAATAAATCACTTTGTAATCTCCCACAGATTTATTTGCTGGAAAGACGTGGTTCACCACATTATGCTCATAGTTATCGCACAAACGCGTCGTGTCAGAAAATTGCTGTGTGGTAGATTACTACGAGTTTTTATTCAGCATGAAATTTTTTATTTTGGCATTATAATAATGTTGATGTGAATCCATAATCTTGGTTAATTTCGACAAAAATTTCGACTTTTAAAATGAGAATTAGCGAAAGTACGATGGGTAGTAGCTAGGTGGAGATAAATATTTATCCCTGGATGTACTCATCATACATCTTCGGTCGTGACGTAAATGTATATTTAACCGATCTAACTACTTTGGAAATACGCCTTCACCTTCGCGCTGAAAGTACTTTGCAGAAAAAAAACGGTCCCGACTCTTGGAATACATTCGACCGTCTCAAATCCCCACGACGACCCATCCGTGCCGAAATGAGGACCGCTTTTTCTTCCCTCCCTCTCTGTCTCGCCCTCCGCAATTCTTTTCTTTCCCTTTCTTAAATTCTCGTCATTCTCGGGTCGGCTCCTTTCTCGCGCCCTCTTACACGCACTCACATAACTTAATCCCCCCGGATCTCCTCCTCATCCTGTCCGGCTCCGTGCAAACCGAACCAATCCGGCTCTAAGGCAGGCAGCCACCCTTAAACCTCCTTTGCCCGCCCGCCCGGCCGCTCAGCCGTGACAAATGGCTGCATGGCAGTAATCTCCGCGAGATAAGATAAAGTCGTTTGTCTTCTTTCTTCGACCCTCCACTTTTGTCTCGCATATCCCTCCCCCTCGTACACGCTGTTTTCCCTCTTGAGTAATCCTCCTCTCCGCCCCCCTCCTTCCCCCGCCCACTCATTGCCTCGATGTGTCTTCAATTCCTGGTCTTACCTGTTGTTTGAAGGTGGTCACATCGTTAGATGATAATTATATCATTTAAATCATATTTCGGCTATTTGAAAAAGACATGTTCTATTTGATTATACATAATGATACATACGAAAAATTATTTTGAAGAGTAGAGGAAAGAATCGTATGATAAAATGCAGGAAAACATTTAACAGGGAAGGTTGGAGGGCTTGGTGATCCAATGACAAGATTCAGTGATCAGTGAGGATGAAATTAGCTCACCATTTCACGTTTTGTTTTGCCATTTGAATTTAAATACGTCGTTGAAATGGTAGGGTCGAAAAGGGGCTAATTAATAATACCATCTAGTGCGCCATTTCCGTTAATGTTCTTTCCCGGAAAAGTAGGTTGTAAGAAGCGTATTATCCTACGAATTGATTGGCCATAAAATACTTCTCTAAACCAATTAAATTTCCGAGTCAGGTCTGAAACATAGCTACAGGAACCAAAATTAAAAATTGTTTGCATAATGGTGCAATAGTTGGTTTCAATGGAGGGTCCATTATAAATTATTCCTCGAGTAATCCACGCATTTTATCTTACTCTAGTTTCCAAAAATATGTCTTGTCATATCGCAAATTTTTATTTGCCAACAGTATACTATGTAAGTTATAGATCTGTTTTATGTCCTGTTGTCTAGTTGTAGAAGAAATTGTGAAACTGTGAAAATCAGGAACTTCGGCCGCGAATTACCTAGATTCTGTATTGCACTGCTGTGTTGGTAGTTTCTGCATACCTTGAATTGCATAGTGTTCGACCCCACAATGAAGGCTCGGCAGTGATTTCCATTGATTAGATGTACAACGTTACTTGGGATACATACTGCGCTCATGTAAGCGCGCTGATCTGTCCCAGTGTTGGGAGGGTGGATAGTACGAATCGCTTTGGTGGTCGTGTAGTCCTGCGGTCCTCCGAGAGAAGGCGCTTGCTAGGATAATGAATGAATGCTCGGGGACTAATAACTTGGCCAGCACCCATACATCACCACACTCAACCTCTTATCGTTACTAGCCCGATTCCAAACTGTTTCATAGTATGTGTATCTCTAGTCTCAACAGCTGGTAAGGCGAAGAATGAATGCATGGTTATGTATCTCTAAGCTACCCTTTCAGTTTACATTTGCATTGTATACTACAGCGTTATTGCTTTGGGTAATATTCCAGACATGCTAACTTTAATTATCAATGGGAAGCTATGGGTATGATCTTTCACTTATATATCTGGTCTGGCTTATAGTAATATTAATTTCAATTTATCTAATCTCTGCTTTATAATTTTTCTGCAAATCTTAACATTTTCTGTTTGAATGGGGACAGTTGTTCTTTCTATGTAATAACATTGATACTCATGTATGTATTTATTTCTCGGTCAGTCACTATTTAGTTCCAGAGTTTTAATCCCGTTGACTCTACATTTATCGTGCCCACTTAATTTCTTAAAATTGAGGAGGCAATGATCCTCACTAAGCGTGGAAACATTTTAATTCAAGCATATATGTCTCAGGTTTGCAGAAATCTAGGATCCTGGCGTATTGTGATGAAATTAAAACATACCCAATGCTTTCACTTTAGAGATTGTGCAGAAATGAAGTTTACTTAGTCATAAGTGTCATTTTTTGTTGTGTTTAAGAATTCTGTTCCCATTGATAATGGTCATTCTGTCTCATTTTTAAAAGGATTACTGTTTACTTCGAGAAATCAGTTAATGGACACAAAAACTTGGAAATACTTGGTTGAAATAGTGTTATGGTTTACTCATGTTAAATATAGTTGCTTATTTTTTTAATTCGGGCTGAATTTGACCAACTAAATGTGAACACAATCCTTGTGGAGGTTGGTCTTCAAATGATCAATTTAAATACCTGTTGTCGACGTATCGCCATTTTACTTTTGCGTCATCAGGTTAAGAAAATACTGCAAATCCCTCTAAATAGCACATGATTGATGTTAAAAGGGTTAGCCTAAAGGTGTACAAATATGTTATGTTAATTCGTAAAATAATCAACAGAATATATCTTCATTTCATTGCCTCTATACTATCGAGATTATTTATCACAACTTATTTTTACCAAAAGGTTTTGGTTTTTAAATGATTCCATGGTAGTTTTCAATATTATTGTTCTTGATCTCTATGGGTAGCAAGCAAAACAAATTGTTACCATTTCTAAGTACATAATTCTGTGCTGCTACTTTTTTAATCTTGAGGTAAAATCAGTGTTTCAAATATCTTATCAGTGTTAATGGGCTACTTTACTTATTTATGCTATATATCTTAGCCCTCATAATGCTAAAATAAAGTTGTAAAATGTCGGCAAGAGATAGAAAATTATTAGAAGACCAACCCTTCAGAGGAATTGTGTTTTAAATGTATCTAAAGTTTCATTTTAAAATACATTTGTTTGGATCTCAATCCGAGTGAATTAAGTCTCGATATTCAAATGAATGGCTTAGTCATCTCCTGTGATAATTATATCCAGAAAGAACTTGGGTAGCACTTCGGACCATTATCTTTATCGACCAATGGCCATAAGAAGTGGGAGCACATAATAATTTACCAGAGCACCGACTGCGTCGCACAAAAGTTTTCCCATTCAATTTGAAACATTTTGCGAGGGAAGCACTGGATGACATCGGAACTTCTGAAGACCTGGCAATTTCTTGGCCTTTCGTGGCACCCGGAACTGGCACTAAGTCTTTATGGACCATTTCCGACACGTTGCCATCCGCTCTCAAATGCACTGGTCGCCCGACGTTTTCCTAGGCGTCCCCTGCCCGTAAAGCGTTTCTTGCCCTTAAAAACGTGCAATGTTCGGTCAGAGCTGATATGGAATAGAATGGGATCTGCGTTGGAGATATGAGACCTCCTCCCTCTCAAAATGCAAAGGTTGCGGCGTAACGCACCAAAAAGACACCCGTCGTTTCTTCCACCTCGGATTCCTTTCGAGATTTAGCGATTACATTTGTTGCTCCTCTGCTTGAAGCATTTTTGATGACTCAAGTCACGAGAAGTGGTGGGCATTGGAAATTTATCCTTTCTTTCACCCATTATGGCCACGTTATTTTTTATGAGAGCATTTTGGCAATGCAGATATTATAGCTGAGTGAGGAAGTCAACAGAATTATGACTTTTGGCTCGTAATTAGTTCGCAAAAGCTATATTTTTTTATATTTTCTCCAGAAAACATGAGAAATAAATCCAAATATGGCTCTTTTCACTGTCCAGGGGTTCGGATTTTATCCCCATTTTTATGGCCTTTATAATTGGAAAAATCATAACTCTATTTTTAAACGTTTCAATTATTCCAATACCAAATCTCAAGCTTCAAATTATTCAAAAGTCCTTCAAAAGAGTTGTAAGGCACTGAAAACTTTGAAATATATTTTTTTATGGAAGCCCAACGACTGCTGATTATGCAACCAGTGAAAGGCCCTACGTTGATGTCCTGCAATGTCCTGTGTTAGTCATTTAAATGACTGATAATATTATTTTATCTTCGAAAAAAATCAAGTCTGACGGTATTTTTTAACTCATTGTGCAGTTTTCTTTCTTTAATTTGATAAAAATGGATGAAGAGTTCATAAATCGATGGTGATCCGTATTTGTCCACAGATTTTCAATAAGTTTCCGCTCACTCCGCGGCGAAAAACGTACACACACCGAAGCGCGATTTTTCCACGCTGTGTACGATATCTATCGATTTGACGGCAACGTGAAAAAGCTGAGCGATGAATTCCTTGCGGAGAGAGATACGTTTGAGTTGCATTATTGGGGTTATCGGAAAGGGATCGAGGAAGAGCTGACCCAAATAAGTATCAAAACGATCATTAAGCGTCGCAAATTGTAATGAGCCGCACGGGGAACTTCAAACGGGGTCGTCAATTGATGAGATAATTGGGCACGATGATTGGAGGAGGATGTTGGCATTCATTTTAAAACGGATTAATGAGCGTGAACCGGGCCGGAGGGGGGTAGGAGCGGGATCGGCAAAGGAGCTTTTGCCCGTGGAGTTGCGGTGGCGCGCAGGAAGGGAGTTGTGTGCTTTGCCTCATCATCAAAGGGCCAAAATCCTTCCGCTCCTACCCTCTCCTGCGAACCCTTTACCCCTCTGCTCCTTTCCACCTGACCCTGAGGCGTGTGCGACGGTGCGAAGGAGCTTAAATCCCCAAAGGCGACTGAAATGCTTGGTGGAACTGTGGGGATGGGTCTCTGGCGTCAGCGGTACGATCCCCCCTTCACCGCGAAAAGAATCGGTGTAAGGGGTATGTTCGTCGCTACGGAACTGTTTTTACGTCCCACATGGGCCTCCTAGGCGGCACTAACGATTGTTATTCAGTCTGACGTCCCTCTCTCATCGAGCGGCTAATTGGCGCGGTGCCAGTAAACAAAATGTTATTTTTCTTTTTCAAGACGCGCAAGACCGACGAACCTTTGGATCCGTTTCAAGTGGATGGTTGTTCTACAGGATCCTTGGAGATATTTTTGCGCCAACTTCCTCTGGATGCTCTTCATCCATGTTTACAGGACTCGTGTTAGCATTCAACATCACGTAAACACGTGTTGGACCAAATTTGGCTTATACTAGCCTTTTTAGATTTTCCGTTTCAAGTATCGAAATATCATGGTGGAGTTACACAGTTTTAAATTTATCTAAAATAGTCTTTGATACCCAAAACCTTTCATCAAAAACTTCATTTTGATATACTAAGCTATGTTTATAGAGCCCTTCAAAGTAATTCAAATCCGGCTATTTTGGCCAGAAACGAATTCTTCCATAGGTAATCGAGAACATGGTAGTCGTATTTTATCTTCTAAACTTATAAAGAAGTAATAAAATGTAAAAGTATATTTACTCACATATATTTCCCCGTTTATAAGCCTTACAAATGGATGAGATGCTTTTCAAAGCTGTGGTAATCCTCCGCTGTTGTCATAAGTCTTTTCTGATATTCCTTGAACACACGTATCAAATCTGTAAGAAAATATTGTGTGATGGAGGTGAATTTGTATTTATTGAATCCTATATTCTGGTGTAATGTGAGGCAGTGAAGAATTTATCTCATATGTAGCCATAATTTTATTTAAAAATACTGTGGTTACAGAGTGTGTCTGAAACCTAACATCTCGATTTGGAAGCATTTTATAACTTTTGAGACATCATTATATCTCAGCAGCAATTCTCTAATTCTCACCAAAAGGAGCCAGGCGTTCGTTTCATTACAATGGTGGACTTTTCTTTTATGACTTTGCTCCTAAACGGCTCAGAAAAAGCGAGGTCAGTGATTGAAGTTCTCCAGCACATACATGGTCATTGATTCCGAAGTTTTATATGATGTGGGCAGCAATGCGACATGTTATCCTGTTCAAAGATCGTAAGCTGTAATCTTTCGGCAAACTAATAATACTTGCCAAGGTTTCACAGAAGGTAACTGTTTATTTTGGAAGAGACCTGCTGGGAAAATGGGTCTCTGTTAGGAAATGAGACTCAAGGACAGCATCGGATATTCAACCGTGAAACTTAAAGTTGCGTCCTTTCTAAATGAAAACTGGTGAAGGTAATTGAAGATGCTAAAATGACCCCTTTCACCTTATGTCACCAATTAACGCTTCCATTTCCCCGGAGGAAGAATGAAATGAAGGCGATTTTACGGCAGGACATTCGGGAAAGTGCCACGTAGGGAAACCGAAGGAAGGACGGTGAGAATAAGGATAATAACAGCGAGGGGTTTTAGTTGGCATCGAGCGCTGTTTGCGGGGGAGGCCGGGGGTGAAATGGGGACTTTCAGATGGCCAAGAAAGGAGATGGGAAAAAAAATTATAACCCGGACTGGGATGTGGGGGATGTAGATTGGGCCAGTCCGGGGAGGGGCATGTGCGAGGAGGACACGAAGAGAGGCCGTTCCGAGGGCCCTGGGCAGGGAATATGGTGTACCCTACCGCGAGTATTCCCAGCAGGGCCGGCCCCCCTTCACCCCCTCTGTCCCCTGGGCCGGTCGGCCATTAAAGCGGCATGGTGTGGAAGGACCTCGCCCAAGATGGTGAAGGCCTTCGAAGACGCAGTTTTGGAAATGTTGGAAAGAGGTGGAAACGAGGAATTTCAGAGATAAGGGGAAGGAAGGATGGGGTTAGTTTTTGGGCGAAGGGGGGGCTCGAAGTGGATCTTCTGATTTGTCACCGTCCAGATTGGAAGTTTCTCGGTCGTATGGGCTCGGGAGGCGGAATGCTTTTTCCTATCCGCTCGGCCGTCAACGGGAAATACCCTTAAGGAGAGAGAGAGGGCCCACCCCCTTTTACTCAGTCGACCAAAAAAAATGGTGGCGTTTAGTGGGAGGCCATTGGGGGCTGGTGCTTGCCAGGAATTGAAGCTGAGCGTCCTTGTACATGGATGCAAAGATGCGGGAAATGGGACTCGTTCGTTTCCTAACCTAGTTGCACCGCGGCATTTCCCTCCCACACAGTGATTTGAGTGTTGTATATTCACGTGCTGATTACCTCTGAATTGCTTGGCCGTGGAACGAAAACTGAGTCGCACTTAAGTACAAGTGACTTGAATATGTCAGAGAAACTTTTTTGTAATAGGAGAAAATATAGGCCTGCAAGATGATATGCAAAATTAGCGGGCATTATATTTTTGTTTGCAATGATCGTGTGCTAATATTTTAGTGACCTCTATCAATATAAATCTCCCTAAGTAAATTTGGTAAACCCTGATTAAGTAAATTCTTTGTGATTGTTCACTTGAAGTGTGATATGCTACCCATCGAATTTAGTGAAAATAAAAATGTTTTTGTTGATGCAGTCATTATTTCAGCTACCGAGAAGAGTGACATGTTTCATAAGGTATTATTAGCGATCGCAATTCATTTGTACGTTAATACTATTCCATTGACTCCATTTCATGTTACATTCTCTCTGGGGTTGTGTTTAGAATTATAATTTTTAGGGCGTTAATCGTATGCAAATGGTGGAGTCCGGTTTCGCAAAAAAAATGTACTTAATGAACACAACCTCGCGTTATAATATCGGAGTCAAATTGAAGTATTTCTGGGATAAAATTGAGTTTGTATGAGAAAACTGTTCGAAAGTAAGTGAAATCTTACAATGCTATTAATTCCCTTATTTTACCTTATTATCGTCAATTTTGTGAGTGAGAGGTGTTGCATCAAAATTACCAAATGCATTGTTAGTGCGCAGTGCGTTATCGACGCGTTCATTCGGTAATTTTTCGCGGCGCTAGATACAAATACCATTACCAGGTATAATTCGGAAAAAATCGTAATATTTGTATTTCATTTGCCTGATGAAATTATCTTTCGTGCTGCGCAGGAAGTAGTCAGCTTAATGTCTTTCGTTGGAGCTCAAGGTTTGGAAGTCGTATAATTTATACGTATGTACATGTAGCCTACTTTAAGCTATGGAAGTAAGTGATGTGGCTTTTGAACACCAACGCAATGGAGTGACATGAACGGTACTGCTACATGCATACTGCTGTACACTTTAAACGTAATTGATACAACGAGTTATGAAGACATTTCCTCGCTGTTACTTTCTTTCATATCAACCTATGAGTCTACCCCATGGCCAAAACCTGGAATTATGGTGATTTTATTCTTAAGCAAATATCTAATAATTAAATTTTTGGAAATAAATAAAATGGTTATACATCATGGAAACACATATAACACCTCGGAATTCTCCTCTGTGTTATGGCATTTCATGCGTATCCGAAATATTTATATCAGTTACGCTGTCAGCAGGAAGTATGCCAATATATTCGGCGTCTTTGGCTCTCTCGTGAGTTTCCCCATCCTTTAGGGCTAATCTTTTCAGATATTGCAATTTAGCAGTCTAGGCTTATCTTTATTCGCGGGAAAACAAGATACTTTTGCGCTCGCCCCCAGCAATAAAACTATATTTCTGCATACATTTGAGAGTAAACAAGGCATGAATATCAAGTTTTGCGGATGGGGGGGGCACGGAACGGTAAATTTCCATGCGGGAAAAGGCAAGAGAGTGGGATAGAGGCGATAGATAAGTCACCATTGGAGTAATTTAAACGGAATGAAAGACGACTGCATGGGTAAGTGAGGAACAAACCTAGCGGAAGTTTTTAGAGGCTGAGTCAACGGTCGGTATAAAGTTCCGTGAAGGGTGGGAGGTTAAGGGGGGGGGTAAGATATTTTTCGTTTCGTTTTTTTTGTTGCCAGGGCCGGCGTGTGGAAATTGTGCGCATGTGGAGGGAAGTTGAGGGGTGGATATTTATATTTAAGGCTTTGGAGAAGGGATCGGAGAGTAGTCCTTGGGTGGGGAAGCACGATAGGGGTTTTTCTGGGGAACAAACGGGGACGCGAGCCCATGACCGTATACATCTCCGCGTAATCTCCATGCGTGAATGTGTTGGGTGTTGGGCGGTTTTGGTAAATGTTTCGGAATGCCCCGCGTACATTTGAGGGGGCGAGGGCGGGGGCGCAAGGGGGAGCACAGTGCCACCCCTCGCGGAGGCAGGAGTCTGGAGAGGGTTTTTCGGCAGTAATGGAAGGAAGCAGCTTTGAGACTTTGCGTTTGCACCGCGGGGGTGGTGGCTGGGACCATTGGAGAGGCCGGGCGTTGCGTTGGGAAGGTCGGGGAGAGAACTCTACTATATACAGGGGCGGGTGAGGGAGATGCTGGAGATTTGGTTGAATGTGTGCGTCCCCCCTTGCCCCCGTGCTATCTGCTCTGACTGATACTACTTTTGTGGGGTTGGGGAGGATGTGCCCACTATCCCATCGTGGTACGGGGAGAGAGAAAAAAAGCCTTGTGTTAAAGATACGCTACGATTGTAAAAGGTTTAGTCCTAAAATATTGGCGAAGTGGTAGTAATGGGGCTTTCCTTGGGATGCTCTCTTGGGTTGGGAATAGGAGGGGTGGGTCCCTTCGCGTTGTTTTGGCTTGAGTGCGAGTGAGCCGTTGGTATTGCCATCGGGAAAGCCTGTGTGTTGTGGGATGGGGGTTGGAAAACGACTAGAGCGCCGTTTCTAGAGGAGAGATACGATGAGAATCATGACTTTAATGGCTGAACCCGTCACTTAGAACTACGGGCGCTTCAGATACAGCTGGTGTTTTGAGGATTAAATTGCGTTCTTAACCGGAATTAAAGGAAATTTTGGGTGAAAAACGCGTGCAATACGTAATGTCGCCGTATCTTTATGTCTACTCCGGGGCCATTGGTTCAGACTCGGCTCTTCCATGCGTAAACGCCTCAAATTTAAGCGTAAGCAAATATATGAGGTCCCTTCATTGAGTTTTACCGCGCACTAATGTACCAAAAAAACGCTACCGTCCTAAAGATTGATAGTTCTGTTATTTTTTGAGAGATTTTATCACTGCAGATATTATAACTTCTTTAGTTCTTTTCTCCCCGCAAAACGACGTGCAGAAGTTCGTAGGAATTTCGCCAAATAAAGAAGAAACGTTTAAAATGTATGTGAATATTATGCAGGTGATATCTGCGGAGTATTTTATGGTATAATTCTAGTCTAACTTGGTGTAATTTCCTCGAGATTAACGTTTTATGCTCCGAAGCTTGTGAACGTGTAGGAATATTTTACTGGCGGAACGTTACTAGCATTGCGTGATCCCTGGTAATCCTCTGAGGTAATATGAATTGTTCCGCTTTATGCATGAAGATATTTCTTAGGGAGACTGGCCGATTTGCGTCTGATTTTTTGACTCCGGGACCAAAAATTGACAATTATTCGCAAGAGAACTCGCTTCAAAGAAGTTATTAACGAGGACCCTTGAAAACCTCTTGAATAGCCAGAATTTATCTCGAGAAAGAGTTACGGAGTAGGAGAACCGTTGCATACTGAATGGTGAGAAGACTTCCCGTAGTCAGAGTTCATTGCAAGTAGCCAATATTAATGGCTAATTCTGCAATGTTTAATCGCTTTTGCCGGTGAAAGTTTAAAAATGAACACTGCTTTAATGAGTTAAGGGTTCGGCGTCTACCTCTCAGTCGCTTTAGATCCCTCATAGTGGTTAAATGCGATTATAAAAATGATATATTTTAAACTCTTAGATCAGTGCTCAGTACTTTGAAGCCTTGTCAAAACTGAGGCCTTGCAAATAACATTGCAAAAGTTCGTTGATTATTGGTAATTGCGAAACTAAAAAAAGCACATTTTAAGATATCACACCAATACTATTTTTTTCGTCCTAATGGGATTCTGAATTGGAGTACTGAAGATGGTAGAACATGCTACGTCCTACGTATCCCTATATTAACAATTTCTATGATTTTTCTTTTTCCTCGCACTATTTTATGGTCCAATTCTATTTTCTTGCTGAAATACTTTGGATATAATTAGTAATTGTTGGTGAAACATGGATTATTGTTACTGGATGCTAATATTCTTATAAATTAAGAGAAGATGTTTACGTCTTAAATTTGATGGGGGAATGGGTTGAATTAACAGGGGTGATGGTGATATGTTCTACTGCTCTATTTGCTAAAAATCTAGCCTATTTGCACTCTTTAAATATTATCTCAGTCGCAATGTCTTCAATCTTTGTCAATAGTTACCTTTTGATTTTCACTACCAGATAATCTCTTTTCAACAGATTTAATGCTTGAAATAATGTTTTATTTCGTTTTTTCCCGGATGAGGTCTTTCAGTTTTAAGAATAAGTTACAATTCTTTTGGCATTCGGAGTTATTTAGGAATGTTTTAGCTATTTTCTTATTCGGTTTAATTATATCAGATAATTCCTCGCGAGGGGATTAATCTAAATCAAAGTGTTCAAAAGTAAAATCAATGGTTTTCGTTGCCCAGTCATAGCACGCTCACGTGTCGTAATCCCCTATTGAGTTGCCCTTCAAATGTTTGTGCGAAAAAATGATTTAACATGAAAATGATTTTCTTGAATGCAGTCATTCAAATAAAAAGTAAAAATTGGGGTGAAATTTCAAACTAAGGTCATAAAAAGAAACTTTTATGATTAAATCTGAATTCGACAATGACATATACTCGTCTTCTGATGCGTAAGGGTTGAGTTTGAAGTCGACTTCAAAATTTGCATGCAGCGCTATTGTCAGTTTATCAGAAGCGCAGAAGAAAATTTTCGAACCATCAGAAAATCAAGGGAATATGATGAATAGAGTTAAAGGATGGTACATAAATCAAAGAGAATGTACTAGTAGCAATGTACAGTTGCGGAAAAAATTAACGCCAAACTCATTGGCGTCTGATTGCGGCGTACGCGGGAACGAATTGAAATCGCTTTTCCTTCAACAACTTGACAACACTGATACAGCCAATGGAAACCGGGAATATTCAAACTCTCTATGAATAGATTACAATTTTACGCGTCATATAAATAGAAATACAAATAAGGTTCACGTTCGCGAGACCGTTGTGGAGTTATAAACGTGATGAGTTTGCTTCAGTGAGTTAGCCAATCGAGGTTACAAAGTCGTAGTCAATTATGTAGGGATACTTACCACATTTATTTTAGAGCTTTGGACCCTTTAAAAAACATTATTTTCGGTTGAAACTTAGGAAAAGTTACGATGAAAGAATTATTACTTGGGACACAAAATGCAAATATTCTCCAGATTAAATCCACTTGAAATAAAAATTTTTTTCGCGCGTAGGAAAGAGCTGTCGATGACCATTGTTTTAATAGGCCTCAAACTACTTCCGAAAAATATCCTACATAACAATTAACTTTTTGGCATATTATCATCTGAATTTTAAGTTTAAATATGGGAAATCTGGAAGAATAGAATGGTTTTCATGAGGAGAAAATTTTCTTTTTTCCGCATTCAGGTAGACTCAAACACTTAAATTTCTTAAATACTTCTAATGGAATATTATTTACTTTCTGAAAATTACTTTCAACAGTCCAGGACATCTTATTTGTCTTAGTTTTTAAGAAAAACGTTGGCATTCCCTTTTTTCGATGAATAGTAAGAACCACTGGACCCAGACTTATCTTGATTGATTCGATAGCCTAGAGGGAGAGCGTTTGTCTGTGGCCACGAAAGTCTGGAGTTCAAATCTTGGCGCGGCCACTTCTCGTGCCCTTATAATTATTCTATGCGATGTGATTTTACTGTTGCCAAAACTTCTCAGGGATTCGCGGAAGGTCCAGCGAATGGATATTGACCTCAACCATGAGCGTGTGTGAGTTTTACACATATTCGGGCATTGTAAAGCAATCAGAGCGGTTTCCTTGATCGTCTAATGAGATGTTTACTCCCTATTCTCGGGTACTCGGCCCCACTCGATTTCTACGTCCTTCCTGTCGTCTGATGTTCATATCCACTCAGTCGCCAATTTATAAATCTATGAAAAGCTATTCATGAACAAGAGAATAGACCGGATCTCTGATTGTGTCAATTACTCGATTTAGTGAACTTACCTGAGGCTACTTTCATTTTTAAATTACTTTGAAATGATTTAATAAATATGACAAATATTTTCATTATGAATTAGAGTATGGTTCCATCAGCCGAATTTGTAAGTTAATTATCTGAGTGAGAGATCAAATAAGTGCGGAATTATCTTGAAATCATCATCAAAAGGGTTTTTGAAGTTTTCCCAGAAGTATTTTCTGGGTTTTCAATGGGTAATACATTAGCCATGTAGTTTAACAGTTCAACTTAAGAGGATGGAGGATAATACTTAGAGGATAAGGTAAATTACTGAATCATTTATATACCTTTTTACATATTCGCAGTGAAAAAGTTTTCGCTAAAATTACATCGTTAAATTTTATGAGGAGCATTCTTACACTCACCTGTAAGTAATACTCCGACAACAATGCATCAATCCATCCCCCTCCATTCTCGATTTCCTGACCAAGTCTCTGAGACATAGAGTTACCCACATTTTGTCACTGGGTCCATTTTCCATTCTTCCTCCACCATTTTCCATATTGCGTCTAAATTTGGCGTTATTTCGTTTGAGGGAGTAAAAAACGTTTGTTTCTCGCATTTTCTTGATAATGAATGCCCAAATACTTCCTGTGGATTTGAGATCTGGGCTCCGTGCAGCCCGCTCCATCTGTGCTAAATGGTTTGCTTTGAACCATCTAGAATTTATACGTTTGTCAACTCGCAAATATTCCTAATTGCGGACGAAAAATTAATATTAATTAAAATTTGAATAAACATAGTTCTCATCATAGCTGACAGTTGGATGACTTTCGTTTAATGATAGTGAGAAATGGGATTTTTTACATTTAAACACCAAATCAAAGTTCAGTTGGTGATAGTCGAAAGCGCAACATCTATTCGGGTAATTTTTCGACAGACATTTGCCTTTAACAAATCTACTACCCGATTCCTCCATCTGGGAGAAATATGAGGCATACTTAAAGGCTAATAAGATCATTTTTCCTTCAAGAATTTAGGGAGATGCCGCTAAAACTTTGGAAAATATCTCTGCTTGCGCTGTCCGCTCTGCTTATCCCTCTATCGACGCTTGTCTCAATGAAATAGTCATCAGTAAACCTTTGCAAAGTTCCGGGTGTTAGTGGTCGGGGTAGATTGTTGTGAATGACGCAGAGGTTTTTGTTGCGCCAGAGAGAAAAGGCTCATCGCGTTTCGAAAAGTTCGGAGGCACCCGCCGAATACTTTTAAGGGGCTGGAAGAAGTCAAATGCCACATCTTTCCTGTGGGTTAAACGACTGGCGTCCATAGGGACTTTGGGAGAAAAGGTAGCGCCCGCAACATAAGGGGAAAATAATCTCTTATTAAAGGCTTACTACGTTCCAAATCAATATCATGCGCTCTTCCTACATTCCCAGTTTGACTAGATTAGTATTGGCGAAGTTTTGTTTCGATACGGGGAAAACTTTTGGGATTCTCAAGATTCTCACAAAATTACTCATTGCTTTAACAAAGACTGTCAGCTGGCCTCAAATCCCTTGCGCGATGGGAACTAATGGCGTTTGATTTGAATGGCCTGGCCTGATGAGGTGAAATCCGAGAACTACTGCTTTCTGTTTGCTTGCCAAAGAGAATAGTATGCTTTTTCCTATCTTTAAAGTTCTATTGAACGTTCGCACACAATATCTCCACGCATTGTAAAAGTAACTTAGTTGACAGTAACGCGTGCGGACGGAAGTAAATTTACCGAAAGGATACGAAATTCCATCTGAAATTCTCCTTACCATAAGAAAGCTCGGGAGTGGGTACTGGGTAGCAAACCTGAATCGCGATCATGGCTCTTCATAATACTATTGATCAATTGCGCTCATGATTTTGAAAACGTGATCGTCATCAAGTAAGATCTGGTGCTTCATAGCAATGTAATGCGCTCCCACGACTTCGAACACTGCCCTACCAATATGGCTTGCCTTATGGATGATGATATCGACCACGAGAAGGAAAGAACCGTAATCCCACCCCTGGTCGAGACATTTTTGAGCTTTGAATTCAATTTATGGTCAATTAAAATTATGTGCGAATCTCCACAGAGAAAAATTCATCCGCCTTGACCGGGATTCGAACCCGGATCCCTCGATTTCCGGCCGAGATTCGATTTCCGGCCGAGCCTCGATTTAACTGGCTAAAGCACTCGGCCGGAAATCGAGGGATCCGGGTTCGAATCCCGGTCAAGGCGGATGAATTTTTCTCTGTGGAGATTCGCACATTTGTGCATTGAGGGTGACTCCGTAAAAGTGAAACTCCGTGGCTAGTCCCGGATAGCTTAAAATTTGTCAATTAAAATTATTTTTACAAGGCGAATTTTATCTTTTGTATTAATAAAATTTCATATCATTAGCCAGTCATTGCAACTACGTATTACATTAATTCATATCACCAATATGTGACAATTCAAATAAAAAGTCATATTCGTTCATTGAAAATCGAACACGGACCACTCTTATGCTGACCAAATACGTCTGACAGCTGCAAAATTAACTGTTATCTATTAATATATTTCATTCATGACATTTTACTTCAAAGTGAAGTCTTTTAAAAAGCTCTTTTGTCAATTTTATATGAGCGGCAAATTTATAGCTAATACATATAAGAACATATTATGCAGAATACGTTAAAGAGTTGTTTATTTATAACTACACCTAATTTGGGTTAAATTTTTCTGAACGTTTATTCGTATGTTCCGCGTTTACTAGATAAAACTTCACAGTGAACGGCTAGTTATCAAACTTCCTGTGATCAGATGAAAGAAACGTCGGAAAATATATCTAGTTTGTTCGGTACCAATGCGAGCACATTAATTTTTAATTCATGAAATCATATATTTACGTATATTTTCAGAGATTAATCCCATTCTGACTTAACTAGGGATGGATTAAGGATGGATGGACAGGACGCGTCATTTAAAAAGATCCTCGAAAATTCAACCATAATGAATATCCCTTAGTGATGGCAGATGAAGATTTCAGCATATATTCCGAGTTGGGTAGGATAGTGAATATTTGTTATAAACAGTCTTTCAGTAACATCGATATTATTTGATGTGAGGGACATGGTTAAATATACACTGCGGCTGAATGCACGAATAATATAGGAAGAAAGCTCGAAAAAGAGGCGGTTGATGAGTAAGTTCTAGGCTCTGGCAAATGTGAGTTCAATTGAGAATTTCAAATATTTGCGGTAGACGATGTCTTCCTCAGTGTTGCCAGTCTTTTGAAGTGTGTGCAGCTCCTCGAAGTACCCAAGAATACCGCATTATGGCGCGCAAAAAATTTTGCGTTCATTTCTTCCGCCACTGTACTAGTAAAAATTTGGCGTGATATTTGGCCTTTAACCGCTAGTTAGACCTGATCTGTTGTATTTAAAAATTTCTAAGCAAAGAAAATTGAAATGAAAGAAACTCCGTCGATAACATGATAGGTGGCGAATAATAAAATATATAATGAGGCTCAAATATTTTTACGCCATTTTTGCCATTATCAGTCGCCATATCAAATATCATGGGAGACCGTTTATCGTTTAGGCCAGGTGGACTAAATTTCACCCTGTTGATATGGCCACGCGACCGGTGGCGTTTTTTTCCACCCGTCCAGTTTTCTCGGCTTTCAAAGGTGTCTGGGAGGGTCATCCCACCCTTCTCCTGATTTGGGTCGATGTTTTGGAATTTCCAGGTCCCAGATTAGTAACGCAACTGCTCATTTCCTGCGTAGTCAATAAATCGCGGCGTTGGGCTGCCCTTGTGGCGTGAATTGAGGGAAGTGAGAGAACGGCGAGACGGGGGAAGGCGGCGTCGGAAGGAGCCAGGGGCCGCTTGGCGACTGGGGCATTGTCCATCGTGCGGTCGGGAATGATCAAGAAGCAGCGACAGCCGTTAAGGCGCGCGGGAGGCCAATAGCAACCAACACTTGGCCGCGTGCCTAGTTCGACAATATCTATCACAGCGGTCCTTTCCCATTCTAGCACTCAAGTCACCTCGCAAGTCAGCACAGCCAGAAAATATTATGGCCTGGAACAGGGTGGGACAGTGGAGGGAAATGGTGGCAGATATCCTCAATAATTTACCCCTCCTTCTGCTCCGATTCGATTTCGTGTTTAGGGTGTTCCTTTGGATTTCCCAGAAAAAAATTCAAGACCCCATGTTGGGTGTCGCCACCAGCATTCTCCAGTGATATGGTCATTTTTTACTTTGGATTGTGCTATTTATTTTAACCTTGTTAGTTGCAGGAGTATTTGAGGCGACGTTTTTATTGAGTTTTATATTCTATCGATAAGGAGTAATCACGTAATCCTACTAGCTGGTCAGGAAATACTTTATTCAATATTTCTTCGGGTAATATTGCAAAATAATTCTTTTGCGTTGTATAAATCTGATAAGAGAAGTTTTTTTACATGACATTTTTATTTACTCCTAAGTAATCCATTTCATCTACAATTTTTAAGTATCTCCCTTCATAAAATCAGGGTTCGGTCAGTAGAATATTCTGTGTAGGAAATGCATAAACTACGTCTATATTCTACCGTAGAATATGCAATGTAGAATATTGCTTATAGTTACATATTCTACGTGTTGGAAATTAATTATATACATATACTGCTAAAGAAGTGATTACGGTTATTGGAGCATTTTATTTTAACAATATACTAGTACATTTTAATAATAAAACCTATATTTAGTGTATTTTCTACTTAAATAGCCTATCACAAGCCTACCATTGCTAGGCCTGCCAGGAAATCAATAACTATCCAACACTGAACTGTCTAAATGCCAAATTATCCACTAGTCAAAGCAGTATTTTCTAGATTGATTGGTATAGGCCCGAGTCATTTGTAGCTACTTCATATCATTTTTTAAATTTTCTATGGCAAGTACTTGCAATTAATTATATATGCAGTAGGCTAGATTAAGGATTATATTAACTGGTATTTAAATTGAAGTAAAATTATGTCCATTACCACGTAGTGAAACATTATAGGATATTACTGCACCTCTATCAAGGTCAAGAGAAAGTAACCATCAAAAAACAACTTAAGAGCTGTATGTTTACTTGTTGTTCCAGGGCTAGCTGCTCTCTTTATTGCTGGTCAGCTCTTTCAGACAGAGGAAAATATCTCTATTATTTTAAAACTACAATTATGATGTATTTTTGGGACTTCTACGGAGTGATTACAACATAATACAATTATAAAACGTCAAGAATAAGAATACAATAAAACTATAATTTTGGGTCGTGTTAAGTCTCATCTTTGACAAGTTGGCTTTTAGTATTGTTTTATAGTATTAAACTTTGAGATGCCGCATAGGACAATGTAGGCCTACTTAGGTTTTAATGCCTGTCTTGAGTTATGTGGAATAGATAGATATTCACCTAGAAACGAAACGCTAGGGAATATAAATCCCCTTGAGTAGGCTTAAATGTTTTCGTTTCTAATTCTATGAACATAAATGGTTGACAATCACCCCCTTTTGAGGTGTAGGTCTTCCTATCAAAATCTCATCTAAATTATAAAAAATTATAAATAAATATTGAAGTAAGATAAGGTGTGAAACAGGTTATTTTGCTGAAAGGGCCACAGGTTAGCATTTACCTTCGTTGTATGCGAGGTCAACATTTTGTAATCACTCTGCTTTCCTTCATCAGGACAAGTCAAAACTAATTATATATATGCACTATAATTAAATAATAGAGTAAATAAAATAAGAGAATAATATTTATTAAAACTGCAATAAAATAATGATTTAGGAAGACTAACATTATTTGTTCAAGGTAACGTAATTTTGTAACCATGAAATCAATGTAATACTTTAGTTTTTTAAATTGTGATTTTCTGCATTTTATTAAACATAAAACATTATGTTACAGACAATAAAATAATTAACATAATACTGTACATAATCTACGCAATATTCTACATAATCTACATTATCTACACTATTTTCTACGTGTATGTAGAAAAATAATATTCTACATGTAATGACCACACCCTGGATAAAATATTGGATTCAGGATAAGTGTACTACGCTAAATTTTACAGCCTGGCTTTCCGATATCAGTGGGTCTACGATCGCTCTAAGCTAAATTGAGAACTCATCTAAAACGAATATAATGCACACATATCAAGTTAAATCTATGCTTAGTTCATTATTCTTCCTTTTGGATATCTTCAAAAACCTATATATCTAGTACGGTGACCATAAGATTTTTCTAGTTAGTTGAATTGTTTTTTATGCAAAGAAGTCATGGTATATGTTCTTGTTCTAATATAATTCTGTCATTTGTATATGTAGAATATTCCGTAAGTTCAGAGATATAACATTTATGGGCAAAAATTAAAATTTAACGTCATAATATTTGTTCGAATGGTTGTAAATTTTTGTGATAGTTTGATGATGCGTTTCCTAAAGCAAATATAAATCTCATAGGAAATGTTACCAACATTCTGATCTTGTATTGTGTTGTATAATTAGCTTAATGCAGCTGTTTCACCAATAAAGGCAGTGTATTGTCCTGCCATATGGAATAATTATTTTCTTTGGTAGTCTATCAGAAGTAATTTTCCTCTTTTCCCGGTCCTCATCCCTCAGTTCACCAACTTCATTTTGTTTTTCGGTGATCTGAGCTCCTTGCGGACTCCGATATCTCTTACATGCCGTTCTCTTCCGTAACGTGAGCATAAGGCATGCGCAAGTGGAGCAGGTAATTATATGCTGTGGGAGCGCTGGGGAAATCGTGCTAGTTTCTGGAAATCTATGGCTGATTTTGGCGGTCGTCCGTGCCAAGCCTCCGCTCCACGCCTCATCTATTTTCATCCTTTCTCGTCTCTCGCGTTCTCTACGCCATACCACGGTCACAAATCCTATGAGACATCTGAGAATTACGTCTCTCCCCGTCTTCTACCCTCCCCAGACTCGCATCTAGGTTCGTGTTCTATCGCAGTTTACAACCATTTGTTTCTTCAGCCTCGCGTATCCTGTTGCCATTAGCTTGGCCTTTTTCGGCAAGGAGTTCTTTTTCGAGTAGGATGTTCCGGCTTGTTAAAATAAAATATACCTTCTCGCTGGATTATTTTTTTACTTGCACCGTCAACCTTTTCAGGTTCCTACTAGGACTAAAGGATTCTTCAACGTCTATAGTCGACTAAGGGACGTTTCTTTTAAAGATGCACATCTTAACTAATGATATCGGACGTGGATCAGCATGAATTTTTCCATGCTCATCTTTCATTAGTGCTATCAGTTACATTTTGTGATTTATCAAAAAATAAATCAGACTTCTAGATTTCTGTGACATGCATTTACTTAAAATCGGTTACATTTCTCTTTATGTTCAATTTTTTTCTCTTGTGTTAAGAAAATTTCGACACTATAAATGGAGATTTTTGTGATAAGGGCTTTTTATATTGCCTCATTTTACGGTTTCTGTGTCTCATTAGTGACTATGGGCTTTTTAAGATATTTTTTTGGAGATGAAATAATTAGGCATCATGACTTTAGATCTAAGAGATTGTGACATTTTCGGCTGAAGAAAGGTGGTCGGCATGATGCTTGGCTTAGCTTTAGTTTTATCGAAACCTATTCTAATTGACAGAGAGGTAAGGGCAAATCAAAAACTTGAGTCTATCGTGCATTTTATTACGGAAATCACGTTTCATCACTAATATAAAAACAATTTTAACCACTTGTGTGTTTGCCTGGGTAATATTTGCAGAAATTTGCCATCAAAAAGGGGATTGTTTCCCAT
Source organism: Ceriagrion tenellum (assembly GCA_963169105.1). NCBI lineage: Eukaryota > Metazoa > Arthropoda > Insecta > Odonata > Coenagrionidae > Ceriagrion > Ceriagrion tenellum. The sequence continues at coordinate 31,791,389 of OY720636.1, read as the reverse complement.
TTGTAATTAATATATTTACTCAGTTCCCAATATTTTGACGCTTTATTTCAGTTTTCCTCTCTATTTATTACACTCCTGTGCAGTTTTGTAGCGTCTGAGTCGACATTTTATTGGAATAAAAACCTATGCAGTTAAAATGGCATATCGATGATTTTAAGGTTACCAACTATCAGGTTGCTTTAATAAAGTTTTCTCCCATTATCAACTTAACGTAAAGCATAGGCCATGTAACGGTTGAAGCTAATCTGACATAATAGAACCAGTCCTAATGATTGCCTGCGTTCCATAACAATTCTCTATCATTGTTTTGCTGCATTCATCCTCTCATACCAACTGGTGAAAATTGGCGAATTCAGCATGTCTCAAATTCCTTGAACGCCATGCGAAAATCCTCCGGCCTAAAATATCCTGGGTATCATTGGTATGACGTTTCGCTCTTCCACATCCTGAGCTTGTTCATTCGAGAGTTCCGCATTCTCTCCTCCCACCTTTCTTGCCACGTTCCGCTACCCACTGGCCCTCCCTGAGCGCACTACCTGAGTATCGATTCTGGTCAAGAAAGGCATTTCAGTTCCGCCGTAATGAACATGGTCATTCCACCCTTCTCCCTCCTCCAACATCCTCCCCTCGCTGTACCGCAAGGCACACCCCCCGCGCAACCGCTAATTAAGCGCCGGTCACTGTGTTCCTCACCATCGGATAACATCTAATTCCCATCCCGGACGCGGAGGGCGCCACTAGCAGTCTTCTCTCTCGTAGCAACTTTCCTTAGCTTCGTCGGAGGGCTTTTGCCATCTCCGCTTCGCTCTTACATCGGATGTACGACCGTAATGATTTTCCGTTCCTCGAGGACGTATTGCTTGGCAACAGGGTGCATGTCGGTTTCGTACATTCCCTGTGTTTGCTGCTCCTGGGATCAGTGTACTGAAAGCGCAGCCATTAATCTGCAGTGGTGTGAGAAGCACGCTGAATACCACAGTCATTGTTCATTATGTTTATTAAATTATAAATCTTAATTATGATGTGGTATATGATCAATGGCTGATTCTGATTGAGGTTTTTAAAGTTTACTAAAAATATCTGGGGGATAGTGAATGACGACTCATTGAAATTTCTTAAAAAATCTCAGAAGAAAATTTCCGCCGTGATCCCTATTAAGAATCCCACAAAAGTCGGAGATAATCTCAAAGTTGAACCCCATATACTGCAGTATACCTTTACAGCAATCAATTAAGTATTGATATATAAGAGGCATATTTTTAAACTAGAGGATAACACACATATTTTAGGTGATTGTTGTGTAGGCATTGTTTTATATTTGTGGAAATGTTAGCATTGCTGTGGCCTATATTTAAGTTTAGGCATGGCATTTGCTGGTTGCTGGAATTACAACGTGATAAAATAAAACTAGTCGTTACGTGCTGAAAAATTGAGATGCACGATGACTATTACTTTTTATCTGTTCTCCACTTCCCGACAGTTAGGGTTCTAACTACTAAGTAATATAGATAAGACTTTTACTCTCTTTTGATCGTGATTTCTCCGGGAATAATTTATAGCCGCTCCATATAATGCCCTCGCTGCACGCTTCAAACCCTAGGAAACTCCCATTACTTAGCTCGAATGCTCTAAAATGCTTTCCTGTGCATTATTGCTCGCAGATTTGCGTGTAATGGTTCTCCACCGTCTTGTATGGCGTACTGAGATTCTCTTTCTGGCCTAGTATTATCTATCGCCATCGCAAACTCTCGTAAAAATGTTTAATGTCTCCATTGTCATCTACTGGCCCCGGGAGTTTTTTTGTGTCCTCAAAAGCGCTTCGGTTTGCTTAGTCGTGCTTATTCTAGGGGTTTTGCATTTATATCCTCGCTCCTGGAGACATATGGGTATGGGGCCCTGTTACTCGATAGTATTATGCCGTGCATTTCATGCCTTCAGGTATATTTTTCACGCTTTAAAACGCTCACTCCGACTCGACCATTTTCTCTTACCTAGTGCTTGAATCTCTTTTGGTCCGTAAAGAAACCCGCGGTGCTCTTGCCAGGAGGCAAAAGTTCTTCTGCGCGATACGTTTACCCTGCACGCATGCGACCAGAATAGAAACCAAGAGTTGGCAATGGACAGATGCGCATAAATGGACGATTATCCCTAATAAGAGTTTTATGATCTCACCACATTTTGTTCGGACTGCTTCCACGCACCGAGCCCTTTCCAGAAATCTTTACGAATTCACGTGAGTGGCCGGATTTCTGTTCGCTTTATCATTCTTAGGGGTTGTTGCTGGAATTGCAAGTGAGATTCGTGGATCACGCGACGCAAGGGCGAGTTCTGATTCTGTCGATATGGACAATTTATTCAATTTGAATCCGCATTGGCAGCGGAAAGTGTGGAGGCAGTCGAAAGAGCATGTAGAATGAAAATTTAAGTGGAGTCGCTTATTTCAGCAAACGGGTGTTTTGGAAGTCCTGATAACGCGCTGTCGGTTAAAAAATAATGGATCAAATTAAATCGGATGGCTGTGAGACTCGGCCTCAATCTCCACCCTTTATGCGTTCCTCATTCAGATTTAAACTCCTCAGCAACGTTAAGGTCTCCCAAAGTTTATTATCATTGAACTCCCTGAGTCATAAGTCCAAGGGTTGTACTTATGAAGCTTTGCTACGTAATTCAACCGACTGACAATCACGGCTTATCGGAGTCAATGAATGATTGCGAACTTATAAAATGCCACCTTAGAGACAAGTTACTGAGGCAATGATGATATCTCTTGGTGATTTGTTACATTTATGCCTACACTTCAAAAGAATGTTCGAGGATTATCAATGAGGAATCTCTCACAGATTGGTCCTAAGAATACTTGAAGAAGTATCAACCGTTAACGGACGGGAGAAAATTTTATCCCCGCAACTGTAAGAGAACTATGAGATATACGTTCCATCATGGACGAAGCATGGCGGAGAATCTCGCACAGATCTGCTGTAACCTGTCACTGCTGCTTTTTTCCTATGCCTATTTATGATGCGCCACAATCTCTTGAACCCTTGAACTTGCATAAACCTTAAGTATATTAAGTTACATCGTAAGGTATTGGCCAATACTGTTACCATTATTTCAGTAATTAGAAAAATAAGTACATTGCTTTGAATGACCACCATTTTTTGTTAAAATGGACGATATTCTGCCAAACCTATCGACGTTGATGTATGTTCATTTTTACGATTGCTTCTAATTACGCGGATTTTATATCTCCAAGTAGTACCTAATTATGAATTGTCGAACCGGGAAATGTAGAAAGTTTATTGTTATTTTTCAATGATATAAATTTAGACGCGCGGCTATTCACGAAAAGGTTTTTATATTCTAAATAAAGCACTAGATAATAAGTAAACAGTTAACTACTGAATTATGCGTATTCGTAGATGATGATTTTGAATAATTGCCTATATTGTAATGATCTTCTTGTGGTCCAATTCTCTCGCAAGTAGGTACATTCTGTTTGGCGTGACTGGATATAGTTTTTACTAATAATTTTGCAGCAAATTATTCTTTTTAATATTTGTGATTAGTTTATCATTTAAGATATTCGGATCTGATCGGAGTCGAACTGTAAGAGAGCGGGTAATCCACTGTCACCAATTCAGGAAGTTTTACGCCTGACAAATAATTTTTTGGCTCTACGGACGTATAAGACGTAAATTTTCGTCGTTGAATTCCATAAAAATGAAATAGATCGTGGATCGTAGAAAATTCCTTAGTCGATTTAATTATCACCAAACCAAGGTAGTGTAAATTAACTAGTTACATGAATTCCCATAGAGCTTCCCTGCTTTCATAAATTTTATGTTGGTGAGTTGCACAGTTTGTTGCAATGTTTCCAGTTAGTTGTTGTGGCTTTTATATTGTGCTCCGTCCATGATGGAACGTATATTTCATGGTTCTCTTAGAGTTGCGGGGAGAAAATTTTCTCCCGTCGGTTGACGGTTGATACTTCTCCGAGTATTATTAGGACTGACGCAGGTGTGGGCACTTTGCGTGTTCGCTTCGGCTCGCATTCACATGCAAAACACCTGCAGAAAGTGACACTATCGCTAGACGCCGCGGCGGATTTCGGTAATGGCACGGACATACACCAAGGGGAGAGATAGTGGGCGATATTAAAGGCTCGTTGGGTGTATGTGTAGATTGGAGGGGGGGTGAAATCGTATTACCGCTCATACGTGTCTCCCGGCACTAATAATGGGTCACGAGAGGAAAGGGGGCACGGAGTATTACTCCTATGATATGCATGACGTACTGTATGCGAAATGGCTCTTACGCGTGCGCTGGGGGAGCAAAAATACGAAAAAAATAGTGGGAAAATGTAATGTTGGGAGGAATGGGGAGCCATAAATATGAGCGCGTTTCTTGCCATTGCTGCTTCCATTTACCCCCACCCCCTGCGTGATTTTACGTGGAAAAGTCTAATGGGGAATTCCAAGAGGGTATTTTTGTCTCGTCAGTGGGATACGCGGTTGTAAAAATCTAGTCTTTAGTACGACTACTGGGCGAGGTCAATTAATATCTCCAGTAGACTCGCTGAGGTAATTTTTACATTGATAATGATGTGAGAGGAAGGCATGGGATTTGAAAAAAGACATCAATTTTACTTAGTACCTACTCGAAATTTAACAGCGTGAACTTAGTGTAAATTGATGTAAAATTCAGATTAGTAGGTAATGTAAGGTATTTTCATGTTATTCTGTGCACGGGATCATGGCCAAGTTCCTCTTTTCAGATGCCGGTTTACGTTCACAGCTTTTAAGGCCTAAATTCCAGTAAGTAACTTATTCACGCACTGTAACCCGTAATTTTTTTAAACTTATGGATTGCATTAGTTTAATAACTGATGAGGCAATACATATGTTAAATAGAAGTTATTTTATGCATACTTACTCAATGAAATCAACGGAAAAAGACATTTTGAGTGGAAACCTTGACACGTCCTTTTTTAATTGACAGCAGTTACCGTCACACATTGGTGAAATTAGTAATAGCTCTTGAGCAGGTACTTGAACCATGTACATAGTTGATGTGGGTATGAGTATGTAATGTATGATCAATGTAGTATTAGTTATCTCTGTCCAGGAAGCCAGCGAACACCTTGAATATTGCGAAAATAAGAAGAGATATTCGATTCGTAGCGGCGAAATACACGAACAAAAATTCTCTGATTCTCTGTGTTTTTGTCTACTTTAGATACATTAGGATCTTTGTTGTGAGGGTTTTCTTTTGACTTTGAAAGTTTTGGTCACTTTTTGGCCTGATGAATGAATAATGACTGCAGTAGTGGTTGAGTAATAATCATTATTTATCGGCAATCTGATGTATTGGGCGGATGTAATACTTGTAGTCGTTGAACGGGGTGCTTTCATCGAGTGTAGCCGCACGTAAATGCACCGTTGTGGGTCGCAAGTGTCGTCATCACATACTGAGTAAAAGGCTCTCTGCAAATGAATTTCAAAGAGGAAATTGAATGTTAGTTTTGCATTTCGTTCCCTGAATCGAAATGTGAAATTACTGCACCCTCTCTGAATTAAATTCACGTAGAGTGCTTGTCACGATTTGTAAAAAAAGAAATATCCTTTGGGCTCTCAGAAGAAGAATATTCGATTATTGCAGGACGATTGAACGTAAATTTACATCAAAAACTCGATGGAAAATGTCGCGAGCATTATCAAAGGAACGAGAAGTTTATTTGCGCTTGCCTTTGAGAGGGAATCGATTCTGCATGGTTTCCTAAAAAAACGGTCCCACGCAAAGTGTACCGGGTGTCCAATAGAGGCATTTTTATCTCCTGAGGGCTTATATGCATCGAAGTTGCTGGCTTCAGTCAATTATGACTTGAAGAAAGACTAGAAAAAATTGTCTAAAAGTCCTTTGCTTGGTTGTAATGTTCGTTCATAACCCAGGCTTGCAGTTATGTATTCCGTGTAAATGGCTTTCCATCCGCGCGTTACAGTATAAATTTCTTTTAGTTCAATGCTAGTTGAATAAAAGTAGAGCGGAAGGGGCTCTTTGCCTGCAGCACAGGCCTCGAAGATTTTTTTGCCAAAATGAAATGCTTTTCCTCATTACTTATGCGAGCGCAAGGGGATATAAGGAATTTGAACTGCACTGGATTGCATAGTCTGTGCCTTTCATATCTAACTTTGAATTCTGAAACATATAATGACATCATCCTTGTGTCATATCTGAGTGTATTACATTTCAAGCATAGTGTTTGATCTGTGATACCTATAGTCTGAAAACTCAATACGGTCGGAAATGGCTTGTCAGTAATGCGTACATCGTCTTTTTACATCCTATATATATATTGAGTTATAACGATGTCTAAACGCGAAAGTTATTTTAATTACTGGTTCAGAGTAAAAGCATTTTAATGGAAATAGGTATGAAAAATGGAATATTCTCGCTGCGTTGTAATAAATATCCCGTGTTCCTTAATTATTCCAGTGTTATTCTTCGAAAATTTCGAATTAAAACATTATTAACCCTGAGAGATTATTTATAGAATTTACCTAAGGTTTTTGCATTTTTCGTCATTATTGAATGGAGAATTATTTATCTACACAGATTTTTTACTATTTTTACACTTTTTTATCCTTTTGGGTTCTGAAACTGATCTTATTCAGTTTGGAGTTCAGGTATTCGGATGAATTAACTCATTGCTGACTCGAGCAAATATTCGCATTCTAAGCCGCTCGTCTATGAAGTATTTATCTAGCGTTTTATGTATAGTTTTCATTTTATAACCAGTTTTTCTTAATGATATTTTTCTTTGGACTTGCAAATATCATTCGAAGAAAATTGCCAACAATATACATACGCCGAATTCACGCATTGCCTCTGGAAGTTATGACAAGTTAAGCAGAAATGACATCGAATATAAATGCTAAATTCTAAAAAAAATTGAAGAAATGAATATACATTGAGGAAAAGCAGTTGTTAACAAAATATTTTGCTCTTTTTATCTTGAATTTACTTTTTCATGCGTAGTCAGTGAAATGTATAAAATATTTAGAGTATTTCTCTTCAGTAACGCATATTCTAAATGTAGTCCGTTCAACCCGCTAATGATCATGTTAACGCAGTGAGAACTTGTCCTTTTCCAGCCTTGCCTCTGATTTCGCCAGATATCCTTAACCTGTTCTTTTAACTGGAGTTTTCCTTCGACGTTAAAGTCGTACTCCAACCGTTAAAGATGACTACGTTTCACGTAGAGAGTTCAATTAAGACGAAATAAATTTAATGGCTATGAAAAAACTAAAATTTTAAGTATTAATATGTTGTAAACCCAATTATTCATGGAGATGCAATCTCAGATATCTATATAATGATGTAGATATGAAATATCATCCAAATTTAATGCAAAATTCGCAAAGTGGTGATCGCTAGCGTTTGGCTTTGGCAAAAAACGTGAAAAAGAGACCCATTCCACATTTGTTTGTATTTTGTTGCAGAATTGAATTTAAGCAGTCATTAAAATATAATTTTCTGCATCCATCCTCATGAATATGTATCAAATGCCATGAATCAGGCTATGAAATAATACCGGCATTAAAAAGGTCTGCAGAAATGAACGTGTGTATCGTTAAGTGAGTTATGTCCTACAAAAGCTGAATTAGAGTTGTAAATGTTATGGGACGGCATTTCACGTTATTTGAGTGAACAAAGAATGTAGCTTGACACTTTTGAAAAAAAGAAGGAAAGAGAAGTCACGTCCATAGTGCCTGTAGACACGCCTACATTAATTTACGTTTGTCTCCCTGAATATCTGGTTCAAAGCGTTCCATTTCCATTAAAATAATTCAATGAAAAATACAAGCTTAATGCAACGTGATTGCATATGTAAATCCATCTGCGTAAGAAAAAAATTTGCAGGTAATTTTATTAGACGGACTCGCACGTCCCTCAAATAATTATCCCTGAAATACGACTCGAGCGATCGCACGACACGAATGCTAATGCAATTATTCCGTAGCATTTACCGTCTGCAAATTTCCCTCGCGTTTCCAAATACTCGTGACGAACCAACGATGCGCATCCCCGTCAATATTGCACTCTGTATTGTAGTGGAAAATTTCTGCTGATTCGTACAATAGACCTTATCAACGATGTCACTCTCTCTGGTAGTGGGGTGTGGAGGGGGTAGTGATTGGTAATTTTTGTAAACGTTGGCGTCTGAGTACTGGCACAAGTCAACCATAATTTTTACCCGAGCCACAATTTTGCTATTCTCGAGCAACTATTCATGATACTAACTATTAGTATGTAGATGTAGATATCATGTAGTGCTTGACAGAACATTATTGCAAAAAGGTGGTTTTGTTACAATCTAAGACTAGACGAAATGTGTATGTGAATCTTGGAGTGGTAAATGAGGGTTTTCCCAACACGGAAAATATGAGGACTTGGCCTTTGAAAAGGAAGGATAAGTCTATGAAAAATTTAAGGAAAGCGGTGGATTTAAAATTGGAATTCGAAGAATTCAGCTTTAGAATATTAGTTTCTTGGGATTGATAAACTGGTTTTGATGGTTTGAAAACCTCCATACATGAAGCTTGACGGTAGGTTTATATCGAGTTAGACAATGGAATCGCTGGCGAGTGAATACCCATTATTATTTCTTACGACCCCCGTCTTTCTGTCTGAAGCTCGAAGCGGTAGTCCTCAACCTCCAATACCTCCATATTCCTCAGCAATAAAATTTGCGAGATGGGCGCGAAGGATTTACGCCTTCGTTTCGTCGGGAGGGCAATTAGGAAGTTTGATAGGTGCCGACTGGGTGATGGGGGGATTCCGTGTGATTTCGCTCAGCGTTATTGGTGGTGGAGCTCGCAACGGTGTTCCTCCCCGCTCTGCGACGGGACGCGTGTGAGGACTGGGAAGAAAAGGGGACGAGAGCGTCATTATACCGGTGCCCTTTAAGTACTCACTTTTCCCCACCTCCTGAGCGAGGGTTGCTGTCTAAGGAAGGGTGTGGGCGTCGTAAGAAACGCCTTTTGCATGTAATTTCAGCGTGAGGAGGGGTAACAGTCCTGTGAGACGCGGGCCATTATTTTACCTTCTCGCGAATTTAGGAGGAATTACCATCAGAATGCATGGTAAGGGTCCTCTAAAGGGTGCCACCGCGGAGAGATACTTTTCTTCGACGTATCCCCTTGCCCATCAAGCCCCCATTAAAATCCTTGTCGAAGTTCTCGTCAAGACCCTCATTTCGGTTGTACTGTGCAATGTTTCGATGTATGGACTGCGATTCCAAATATGCCGGATAAGTCACACAGCGTTTTGTGCATCAATTCTGTGGAATATCATTTTTTTTGCGGAGCTGGACGTTATTTCATTATGTCCACAAGAGTACAATTTGAATTTTGGCGTTGTGCAATATCATACGAAATATTTACACCAAGTGTTTTGCAATGGAACGATCTATCGTACTATATTTGATGCTATCCGAAACTATGCGTTTTGCGACGTACCACATGTTTTGCATTGGGAAATCATATCTGAATACAAAATTTAAACGTAAATACCGCACCATCCTCTATCTCTTTCGTCTGGGGAACGGGTTCACGTTGTGGCAAGTGTAACTAGACGCTTCTTATCCCAAGGGCCTTAGTTCAGACCTCGGTGCGGTACTTTGTCGGCAGATACGACCCGGGCTCCCTTGGCACCTTTCACTCAGAGCGTCTACACCGGGCGAACGCCTATCGCTGGTTCCACTCCACCCTTCATAATGGTCTTTCTCGAACAAATCCTCTCACCTGTACTAAATGGAGCCACTAATCTAAGTTATCGGTCACTCATTCAAATAAACTAGCAAACATTTTTTATACCTGCGCATGCCTCTATTCCTTTCTCTTCACTTGAGCTACAATAAATGCTTTAATTAAGAACTACAAACTCGTATTCCTCATTTTCTACCACTTTCGGTAGTCCGCAGGAAGACAAAACGCTCTGAGAGATGTATCAAGTACATAACGAAAGTCTGAGGATTAGATTTTTCTGAGAGTCAGATACATTCAACATGTCAGGGACAACTGCTTAGCCCAGATTTGCAATAAAATGGAATGTACCGATAAATAAAACATTGGTAAGCTCATGGAATTACTTGATGGGTATACTAGAACTTGCTGAATCAATTTTTAAACATAAATTGACGTAGATCTGCTGCCGATTTGCTCTAAATTTTAGTCATGTATAGACTCCTAAATATTAATTTACGATCTCCTGGAAAAATGTGCTTGCCAAATAACACGATCAAATGCTTTATGTTTATTTATACAGAAACAATATTATTATTCAGCTATGCTTAATTATTAATAACCAAAGCTTGAAGGTTTTCTTGCTAATGGAAACTCGTTTGGCTCCTCGATAGAACAATATTATTCTTCTTCCCTTAATTGCTTCCTGGTAAATTTTCTAGAACTGCTTGAACACGAAAGATTCGTGACGTATCAATGAAGTGCAACTCTTTACATTAAGCCTTATTAGAAAATGCTCAAATGGAAGTCATAGGGTAATGAAATTTTTTCTTATAATACTGGTCTACGCTGTGAAAATTATTATTTGAGGTTTGATTTTTATGTACAGAGTTTTACTATGAAATAACCAAATTAGACTAATTCCCTTTGCCTTGAACGCGGAGAAGTAGTTAGCAGTATATGTCTTGCGAAAAATGAAGGGAAATATTAGCAAAGACTTTTTATAATTAGTGTTTATATTATTATTGTCTTCATCTATTGTGCTGTTTACCAATATTTGCTCTAAAGTGTTGCATATTTCCTGTATGCTTAATAAACCTTTTAGTTGTGACCTTAATATCTTACTTAATATATTATGTTGTGATAGTTAATATCTTTTGTACTGAAGTGACTAGCAAAACATCTGTCGATCTATATAACCCTTGAGTAGTCATGAAATAGCGTTTTGGTATCAAAAGATGGGTTGGAACTTGCATATTTCCTCTATTAATGGTCTGAGGTTTCAAAATTAATTATGTAATTTAGTATAAAACCAAATATTTGAGTCGATAATTTCATCAGATTACTTACGGTTTACTGTCGATGCTGCTAGTTGCCCCTCGAAGGCCGGCAGGGATGAGATGTCTGGGGCAGATTGTCCGTCGAACACCGCAATCACACTTCACAAACTCGATTCTTATTTTTCAAAACTCTTGCAATATAAACAAATATTCACGGAAAGATCACGCCGCACGACACATAATGAACAAAATACTAATTTAAACACCTTAAGTATTCGGGAGGGGACGATGATCCATCGAAGGGGAAATAATTTGAAGAGTATTCCATTAAACTCTGTTTGTTTGTAAATCTAACATTTTCACCGACTGCAGCGCCATGTTTATCTAGCTGAGTCAACGGCCGAAACAAAAAGCAAAGTAATTGTTGAAGGCTTGTAATCCAGATGCAAATCGAATGCGTAAACAATTGAAAAAATAAATGCGCATGTCAGAGGCGGAATCGGATGCATATGTTCTTTCGTATTCATCTCCAAGTTTTGTGGGTATATATCTTAAATAATCAAGGAACACACGTGTATGACTCGAGAACTCTTTGGGTTTCTTTTGGTGTCTTCATCTTATTCTATTATTAAAAGAACGTTATTTTCTTAAATTATGTTGGGGATATTAAGTATGGTAGTGTACCTCATAACGTTTCATTATTGATTTTGCACAAATTTTGGGACATTGTCAAAATTTTAAATGACCTTTGTGGCTACTTCCTTCTCCTTGCCCTTAGGGATAAGAGATATGCGACCGGATGTTTTCAATCAGAAATAACCCTGTTTTTTTTGTAGAGATCCCAGTAATACGGAAAAAATAACCACTGGTAAATGTATTATAGAGTACGAATCATGTATCTTCATCCTATGGCGAAAACATTTCCTTTTCGCTGGTTGTTAATATTTGTCATAACTTTCGTTGATCTGAAAACACCCATCCAGAAATTACTTGTGCTACATATCTATTCTCACCTTAAATTATTCTACTAGTTTTGGCGAGTACTGAATTCTCTGCCCGGTATAATTTTTCAATCCAAAAATGAAGACATTATTTTATCAAACAGTGATTGGCGAGGTACAATTTTATGGCTTCAAAAATGGCATTTTCGAAATCCGTGCAGCAAATATGCTGTATGTGAAGCTTGGTGAATGAAATGTTTGAAGTAACCTTGCAAGTGATTGTGTGACATCGAGTAAGTATCACTCCAAAATGAATGTAACCGCAGTACTCGATTAAGTTGCGTAGTCTAATGGACAGGCCACATCTTCAGGATTTTAGCCTCTACTTATATATCCTTATGTTTTACCTTGGTAATTATGGCCCAGATAAGGTAGTGTATTAACAGTTGTTATTTAAACGTTATCATATTACTTATATTTGCGCTTACACCTGGCTTTCCTGCACTCTTTTTTGGTATGCAAGCACAGCCTGTTATCTTCATCTTGATGAAAAGGACATAGTAACCCTTATTGTGCCAGTATTAATTTCTATGTCATGTATTGTTTTTTTAAAACATAGTATTATTTAATATGCATGGAATCGTCTTGCAAAAATGATATTTGCGTTCAAAATTGATGTTCACAAATTTCTATCAGATGTTCATTGCGGAAGAAGTTTATGATTTCCCGGCGAAAGAACGAAAATGTAACTGTGTTTAAAAGGGATAGTGTTGAAAAGAAAGGAGAAAGGCTATTTTCTTTTTTACTCATGTTCAGGGGTTATTTCTTGGCTCAAAACATTTACAGTTCACTGTCATAAAAAGTCTTGAATTTTCAATTTTTCTCTACTTCAACAAATAATTGTCATTAAATTTGCTACGGCATGAGCTGATATAATTAACCTGTATGGTATGTATTTATGTCTTCTTCTGCGAGGATATTTGATAGTGATGATTTTAATTTTAAGGCACCATTCAATATCGTAATGCTCTATATAAATGCTCAATCAAATACATACTTAATTTTTTCATCCATAGGATTGACCGAGATTTGGTTATAAGATGAATGACCCAAAGTGTCCTAACTCATTCTCCACTCCCTGACTATGCCACTACCTATGTATGAGAGCGACATACTTACGGGAAAATAAGACAGGCAAAACGACGAAATAAAAGAAATCCTCTGTAAAACAGAAAAGTTTAAGATATCGTTCCCTTGCACCCTTCGCAGCTACAACGGGAGATGATCGAGACAATAATTTTAGAAGCTCTTCAAAAGAGTTCACTTCACGAATAACTACTTTCATTCGTCAGTTCATTATTATTATACTCTTCCTTTTAACTTTCTGTGTACTGTTGCATTCTACCCTTACTACGATTTGTGGTGTGATATTTATGCGAATGTAGGATTTCCTCTTCGGATAATAGTGTGTTATCGGAGTTTTTCTCTGATCATATTCTAGATTTTGCAATTTATTTCCTTTTCTCTTTCTTCTTTGCCGGACAGCGATTTGTTTTGACTGTCCTGGATTTTGAGGTTCCTGCCTTGTTTTTGCCCTTAAATGATTCGTCAGGGGGACACCCCGTGGTGGATTTTTGTCTTTTTTAACCGTTCAGGTAGATCCTGTTTCCTTCCTCGGCCCCTTCGTCTTCCCAAACCCCCCTTATCCCTCCTCATTATTTTCCCTCCGTCTCAGGGGGCTCAGCCCAACTTTCTTACCTCGTCCGAGACTCCGGGCCGTAATGAGCCAACTTGGGAGGCCGCTTCAGTCGTTAGCGGAACGGAAGTCATCAGATCGGGAAGAAAAGAGGCCGGATCACGACTCGCTTGTCGCACAGCTTTACCTCGGTCCTTACCTTACCTCGAGTTCCATGTCCTTCCTCGTCCTCAATCTGGGCCTCACCTTTTTCAGCTTTGGCATCGTGCACACTTTCCTTCTCTTCCCTGCTCGTACTAGGTATTCCCTATTCCTTAGGCTATCCCCTTCCCTCTTCATTAGGCCGTAGGAAATTGAGTGCATGCATGAAATGTATTCCTTATTTTTGTGTAGCGTACTCGTTGGCTACTTTTCTAATTAACCCATTCATGAAATTATTTTCAAATTACTCAACAGCAGGCATAATTAAATTGCCTTTTAAGAGTACTGTTTAAAAATTTTAATGCCTAGTGATACTCACGAGATCTTGATATTGACGGAGCAATATTTTTCATCGATTGAGTATCGCCAAAAAGAATCAAATTATAAGGGTTGGCTCTCGTTTTTTCTTCCATATATGGAAACAACTAGGAAATATTGTGTTTGTCAAACTATGAAAGTAGCCTTCCTAAATTCACATAAAAACGCGTCGTAAGACTGGCAAACTGTCCCGTGACGTTGAATCTTAGGTTCCTGATGAAGGGTTCTTGAAAAAATCTTTTTAACTCACGTTCTGTGATGACGTAATATGCTGAAGGCCTTTAAGTGTGCATAATATTCACGTTTAAGTGCGTTCAATCAAATTTGTTCTTGCGCGTAGTCAATGGCAATTATGCAGCTGGTTGTTTATCGGTAACATTCATGTCATGGTTATGTAATTATGTTGTCAATTAATTCAAATATGTGTTAAAAAGAATGCGATCAGAGAATGGGACCACAAAAAAGTAGCGAAAACGACCGTACATAATACGGCACCTCCCGAACCGAATTGTTACATGGACCTGAGGAAGCCAGCAGGACATCCGGCGAAATATTGTCCTCAACATGAATCAACGCGACGGAATATCCGAGAAAAGGAATCAACCTCCAATGCAAGTTACCCATTGCGGTTATGTAGCTGAAATGCGAACTTTATCGGTGTGATACTCAGGAAAGAACGTAAATGTTTACGTTTACGAAGATTTTGAATTCAATTCTTTCAGTCGTAGCCTTGTGGAAGTCCATTATTGAATTAATAATGACAAAGCAACTAAGTTTCAATCCATAAAGGTTTTCATTTGGTGCAGATAATTTCAGCGCTACTACGACATCTCCACGTAGTACCTGATAATGACGTAGTATTGATAAAACCAGTTGTATCATTAAAAGACTAATCAAATGCGCAAAGAAACTAATCTGAGGATTGAAAAATAGTTGGTAATGTCATTATTAAATCAAATGGGATGTAATATAACGTATGGCGTGGGTAATTTAATGTATGGCGTGGGACAATGTATTCAAATATAAATCGATGGATGCAAAATGTGAAGAAATGCATTATTTCTAAATAAAGTGCTTGTGGTAATGCAGCATGATGTCATGCGATGTGATGTAATATAATGCGATATCGTAAAATATGCGATTCAATCGTATATCAGGCGATTTGAAAGCCCGCTTTAAGTACTCTTTTTATTTCCCCTCTCACTCCTCGTTGCGGTAAACGATTTTGCAGTCAGGCGGAATCTTCAGTTTCCGCCGGTGGAAACTTGATTTTAACTTCCCTGTTTTTATCGTCTCAGTTGTTTGCTTGCCCTCTCGGCATCCTCCGGAGTCAACTAATCCATAGATTTTCTCCTGTTTACCTCGAAGTCAGCTCGTGGATCTTTGACGGATGGGTAAGAGGAAGGAATTTGAATGCTTCTGTGTTCTAATCCGAAATTATTTTCTCGCTTCGGTTTGACGAGGTGAGCATCTCGGGTGTTATCTGAGAGGAGCGATTTTAAGTTGAGCAGGGATACTAGAACCAAGAAGTCGTTTTTCAGTCCGCTTGAATTTTGAACCGCCTTGGTTGCTCACTAGAAGAAGAAAAACCTATTTCAATCAATTAGAGCAAAAGAAAACGTAGCGATGAGACTAGTGTTTGATAGTAAAGTTGAAAAAAACTCAATTGGAAAGAAAATATCGCAAACCTAACTGTTTGCCGGTAATGCTCACTATTTAATTTCCCATTTTCAACGCAGAAGTACTCCGGATAGATTAGCAATACAACGATCTACTATTGTGTTTTCTGTCACAGTGTACGCGGGTGTTTTCCTAAAATAGTTCTCGTAAATTTTGAGTGCCTTTGTGGTCGATGTTCACCCTATACATCGATCAGTGCATGTTCTAGAAGAGAGTTATCAGCATTGACTGTAACGGAGGAGCATATTAATTGTGATTAACCTGTAAACTAAGAATATTAATTATGCACAGCCAAAAGAAACGAGGTATTAGAAAAATTGAATTCAAAATATAGTAATGATAGAATCCATCGAATGCACTCATTCCATAAGCTACAACCTACGGGTTGTTTATAGATAATACAGAGCGATACCTCATAATACGGGGCGACCTGATTACCATCCGAGTAATTGATTCGTCATTCTATCATCCTGTACTTCAAGGATTTTTTGAGAATATCACTTAACTTCTTCGGACATATTGTTAAAAATTGAATACCAAATATCCGCAGTCCTCTCACTCTGATGCTGTCATTGTCCTCACTCTCCCTTAATAAACTTGATAATATCTTCCTGATAACTGATCTTAAACTTATCCATAGCACACTGAACTCAACCATTGATTGCCCCGACCTTGTTTCCTTGATAAATTTCAGAATACCCCCCAAAACACCAGGACTCACTCATTGCTACATATCCCTACTCCCAGATTATCACTTAAAAAGCACTCCCTAATTTTTCACCAGTCTTCTCTTGTGAATTACCCCCCTGAAAAAGTCGACCCTTTCACCTTATCTTCTAGCCTCTTCCCTAACCTAGTCATATGCCATTTCCAAAAAGAGTAATTTTTACTATCTCTCCATGTTGGATAATTATTTGTTATCTTCTTCTTGTTATTTTTTTACGTTTTTGTCCTTTCTTGTTTGTTATAAATTCACTATAAAATGGCTTCATGCTTTATGTGGTATTTTTCTCAAATGATTAAATAATAACTAATAATCAAATGTAGTATTCATTGAAATTTTGCAGTAATGATAAACGAGGAGGTTTTCATGACACCTTTCTGGATATGGGTGACACGTTAATGGCGCAGTTCGACTTTCTGAGTCCAATCCGCTCGAATTTCTCTCCCCCTCAACAAGCTCCATAGCTTCATTGGGCAATCTTTTTCCATTTCCATTAAAAAAATAACCACTCACCTTGAGCAGCTGTCCATCCATTGTGAGTCCCGCTCGCGGAGAAAAGACTTTTGTGGCTGAAAATGCTCTCTCCTAAGTAATTTTGGTGGCTGTGAAGTTTGTGGGACTATGCCTCTTCGGGACTTCATCTTGAAAATTATTGGTGAATGCATAATCACGATACCATGTCCTCTCACGTTTTTAAAAGCTACATACGAGTACTTGCACATCTTTGTGGATATCATTTAACATTTTCTTGTATCTAGAGGATAATTAGCACTCAAGAGGTACAATAATATTACTGAGACACGTGTCTCGTAACGGTATTTCCCAATCAGTCAAATCTTCCTACTAGTGATTGCTGATCAAATTGCTTGAATCACTTTTAGCTCCATACGGCGTAAATATAGCATCGGAAATTTTTATGTGCGCATTTACGCCATTACAGTGGTGAATCACTTTCAGTATTTGGTGGAAATAACTGTCATTTCCTTGAACTGTAATTAGTGGACAACTCGTAAAGCAAATTCTTATTTATATGCGTAAAATTTAGTTATTATTTAATTTTAGCCCTTTACTGTTTTGAAACTGACATATTATTGATACAGAATCAGTGAATTCTTTCATCATACACAATTTTGGTAACTTCGTATATTTATAAGGTTCTGGCATATCATACAAAGTCTTGCTTCGAGGCTTGAGATGTTCATTTATACGGTGATTAAAAGCGCTTTTACTTCCTATTCAACGAATTTTTATATAGGTAATAAAATTTACCATATATGTGAAGTCAGGTGGAAAAAATGTACACGCTGATACAGTTTTGGATATTATGGGGGAAAGAAAAATTGGTGATATTGGGGTAGCCCAATAAAAATATAAATGAGTTGAAAACTTGATGGGAGAGAATTTTAGACGAGGGTATCTCTGAGTTAACGCTTAAAAGCCGATAAATATGGTTTATAGGCAAAAATATTGTTGATTGACCTAAAAGCATTGAATTGGGAGAAATAAAACGTCATCAGCCTATATTGGAAGTGAATGGACTGAAGATTTTTTATATCAGCCCTTGCATGTTAAGGTGGTACGAAGGCAATAGTTTCTTCGCGCATTTTTCCATCGTTGAATTATCCTTTCGAAGATAATTATTATTTTGAAGCTAAATCGATGTAATAATAATTACCCATAAGTTTTTATATACCTACACTGCCTACATTTAGGCTTTTAGCGCACAAGATTTACGATTTAGCGTACAAGGAAGCTTGTTATGATATTGTTAAGTGACTGTTTTCTTAGGATACTTAAATCATATATACCCGCAGAACTCAGTTTTGACGCTGGAAACCTAACTGCAGTTCAATATACTTGGAATTGTATCCACATTATAGTATTTGGGTGTTGGGTATGCGCAGACTTGAGATCTAGCGAATTGGTCAATTTTTATTATAATTTTTTGATGTGTTAGTTTTGAACCGTAGGGTGGACGATATTTGAAATTTCACATACAAAGTTGTAGGTGACTGAGATCTAGCAACACCTGATTTATGCAGAGAGAAATAGAAGTCAAGCATTTTTAACCATTACACCGAGGAAATTAGACTAATTACAGATTATTTGTTTAAATAAAGGTATTTAGTGGTTAAAATACTTTGTTGTAACTTTCGTTTTGTTTTAATAGAAGAAAATGCAATGTCTTAGAATTTTAATGAGAAATTCGCGTTTCTCCTCGACTTTGTTGTCGATTTATTTTAGCTCTTTCTGCGTATTTGTTTAATGTTACTCTAGAAAATGAATAACGATTTTGAAGAAATGGTAGTATGCATTAAATTGGACGAGAACATATGATTGAAAAAGGTTCGTTTTTGGAGAAAATGATTTAATTTAATTTTAATAACATTTAAAAAAATACTTTAAAAAGTCAAATTTTTCACATGAACCTTATAGGTAACCAAGGCGGCAATAAGTCAAACAATTAAATTAAGCAAAAATAAGATACTTGGGCAAACATAAAGCACACAAAATGTAATAACAGATAGGAAAATACTCTGATGTATTTATTGAAAGTGGTCACACTGCTGTTTAAAACGTTTCCGTTATCTCCACCGAAAAAAGTAACTTTTCAGGTACAACCGGAAAAAGAAAATCGTTTTTGTACTATAAGAGGAAGCTTCTGATACTTCTTTCGGTGTAAAAACATGATTAACCACATCCATTTCATCTTCCATTATAGTATTTGGGCGTTGGCTGTACGCGCAGACTTGAGATGTAGGGAAAGAGTCAATGTTTATAGTAATTTTTTAAAAAATAGATGTGATAGTTTTTAGCCATGGGTTGGGCGAGTTATGGAATTTCACGTACAAATTTGCAGGTGACCGAGATGTAGCAACACCTGATATATGCATAGCGAAGTAGAAGTCAAGTAAGAGTGAGAGAGCCAGAGCGTGGGAGACGGAGTGGTTTGTGTGATTGCGCTGGAGCATTTGAATCGAGAGTTCGATCCCCACCCGATTCTTTTGACTCTCAAGGTTAAGGATATGGGTTTATCCTGCTTTTTTT
Organism: Ceriagrion tenellum; assembly: GCA_963169105.1. NCBI lineage: Eukaryota > Metazoa > Arthropoda > Insecta > Odonata > Coenagrionidae > Ceriagrion > Ceriagrion tenellum. The sequence goes on along the minus strand of OY720636.1, from coordinate 31,771,758 downwards.
TAGTATTTAATAGGTAAAGATTGTGCATTGTGTGTAGAATTAGAATTCTTAATGTGTTCAATTTTTAGCCGTTGAAACGAGGAAATTCGACTTTTTACCAACGATTCATTTAAAGAAAGGCAATTAGCGATTTAAATACTTAGTTTTAACTTTTGTTTTTCATTAAAAAGGACAAATGCAGTATCTTAGAATTTGAAGGAGAAATACACGTTCCCCTTCAAGTTTTGTTGCCAATTAATATAAAATATTTTTTGTGCGTGTTTGCGAGTGTTTAGGACGGTCCTTGCGAGATTACGAGTGCGGAGTAAAGTCGAGGACTGGTAATGTGAGTTTTGACGCTTTTCCCACTTTTCAGGTTGTTGACAAAGTCCAGAAGGGGCGAGAGCAAGAATATCGAACATGAGGGTGACGTAGAGTCTATTTAATGAGACATGCTCCTGCATTGATTGATAGTGATTTATGTGCAAGATGAGCAATGTCAAAGGATTGTTTCCTTTGGTGTTTAATCGGAGCTCATCGACGAGTTGAAAAAGAACGAGGAAGTCACAGATATCTTCGCAAAGATGATCATTGATAGTAAGCTGGAGACTTCAACTTTGGTAATCATTTTTAGTCTTAAGGCAATCACCTTGGTCTTTCTGTGGACAGTCCTGAATACGTGTTTTGTCACAAGGTAAAGATAATGAAACCAAAGCAGCAATACGATCTATTCTCTGATCCAATAATTGAATAGACTACCGCTAAGCGCCAGCGCCAGGGCTACCTGTAGACTAATAGAAATCGCCTCTATACTATTGTGTGCGTGAAGGTCTCATATTGTTCAAACCGCATTGAAAGTTATTTTTTACACCCGTTCTAAGCTTCTGTTGTTTTAACGGAAAGTAAATCCGTTTTTGTGTTGCGTAAGTCGTTATGTAAACACCATTAAACTACCCGTTATTGTTGTTACGCGGGATAAGAAGTTTGGAAAAGTGGAAACCCAGCGACTAAATCTGTGCTCTGGTGTTTAAATGAGGATGTGGCATAAAAGCTATACGGAAAAGAATGTTTGTGGTATGGATTAAAAATGCATGCTGAATTATGATGATGGATGATGTAAATTGTGCCACTGTTTCAATAAAGCAACTTGTAATCAGGTTATTCAAAAGCGAAGAAGTAATGAAAAGGGGAAAGAAAGCGAACCTTTGTGTGAGAGCAAATTAGAAACGCGGTAAAATATAAACTAGCTTAAGCTATATAAAAGCCTATCAGGCTTACCTTTGTGGAAGTAATTGTTATTGATATCCATTTCAAAATGAAACAATGGTAACTTTCCACACAGATTTTAATGACAACCGACAATGGCTTCAGCATCTAGTGCCATTATCAAGGTACCTTGATACCCAAGTTACCTAAGGACCTTGATAATGGCACTTGGTGCTGAAACCATGGTTGGTTGTCAATAAAATCTGTGTGGAAAGTTACCATTGTTTCATTTTAAAATGGATATCAATAGCGTAAGCTAGTTTATTGTAAAGTTATTAAGTTTCATGGCAAATGAAGCCGTTGTATTCTTCCAAGTAAAATACCTTTACGAAAGACGCCGGTGAAAATATTTTCATTTGTATGATAAGTAAATTAAAGGAAGTTACCGCTCCGCCATTTTGGAAAAAAAACTATATCCTCTAGGTAACTCTTTTCAAACAGTCTTTGATGTAGTGAAAACTTTCCAATTGGCATAATTGGAATTGTAATCAAGCATTAAGCATTGTTTGAAATTCACAGACGCAAGAAGTCTCTCTGTGAGTCCTCGGATGGCTTCTAAATAGAATCATAACTTTGGAGAACAGTTTATACACAAGACATAAAGACGTAAAGTTAAATCAATACAAATTGCCTACCTTTTTCAGAGGAAAAACTCGCATTTAGAGTTAGGATTAGGGTTAGCATCTCCAAAGATATGCAGTTAGTATTTGGAATATGGCTTGTATTAAATTATGTAAAAACACCAGAAACGTGTGTGTTTGCTACGGTACCATGCATAACTTTATGATAATTTTTTCGTTTACGTTGTTAAAGAGTCCGAAAGAATTAGTTATGTGTATGATTTAGTTAATTATATTAATATTATTTAACTCTCCTCTTGTAAAATTGCATACTGATAGCAGCATGTGAAGAGATGGAATGGTTAACAGTAAAATGAATTTTAATGATGTTATTAATAAATGTTAAATGCGAGTCTATACTACATTTTTATCTTACCGTTACTTTCTTCTTACTCTATGGAGAAATGTATGTATAATTTGGATCCCTTAATGATGGTTATAGTGTATCATAGACATCTGGGTCTTTTGAAAATTATTCTTGTTTGATATACACTTTGAATGATTATTCATTGAAAATTCTGTAACGTTTTGCTGCCTGCATTTGACCATGGTATTCTTGAATTCTCTCTTTTTAGTATTTTTAGTATACTACTTTTAGCTATTATATCAACTTGGTACACCTTTACTCAGCGAGCATAAATGTATATTCAGCATGAAAATTTAATGTCCTATATGTCCGGATGTGGCTTAACTTAGCTACTCTTAGGTAGTATATGCTGTACGTCAACCGGAAATATTTATTGTGAAATAGTTTAAATCAGTATGTAAGTAGAACTGTTGTAGCATTAACCAGCGCATATATTGAATGTAGTGTTTTCGCATTATCCATTGTGGAAAGGATAAAGGAACAAGATTGTTTCAATCTGAAACATATTTGTTGGCGGAACATAGACTCACCCGTATGCTTCATGAATAAATTTTAGGAGGACAAAATTCTTTGATGCGCGAATGGATCTTAGGTCAGAATAATTGAAGAAACCATTGAAATCATAATTGAGAAATATTACATCCATTGAGGTCAGATATTTGAATTTCAAGCTACACAAGTAGACAAGTCGTCAGTCCCGTCATTTTCCTCTTTTCAGACCTTCGCTAATAATGATGACTGGGATAGCTGATGAAATGTTGATTCCTAGTCGTCTGCCCCGTTGCGAAACCCACGAATGGTATATCCAAGTAGGAAAGTGTTTGACTGTCTCTACGTGTCTGGTGTGGAACCACCTCTGTCACTCCCATGAGGTGACATATAGGTCACTGCATTGTTGTGTGTCCATCTCTCTCCCTCCGGTACCTTACTTTCCGACCGTAAAATCTTGCGGAAGTCTTAGACAATGAATTGTGGAGTTGGGTGAACATTTCTCCGTGCGCTCCGACGATGGAGCATCGAGGGCGGCCAGTGAGGGGATAGTGCTCACGGGAAAGAATGGATGCGAGGAAAGAGAATGGCTTTTAGCGGTGGAGGGACACCGCTTGAATGCTTATGCACGGAAAAGGAAATTAAGGTCCCCTGGATACTGGCGGAAGGGTCCCCTGCGGTATCCTCTTCTATCCAGCATCTCTTCTCAGCTTCCCATTTTTCAGTGCCCGAAATATTTTCAGACGACGAGAGAAATCTTTTATTTTCTCTCAGACAATAAAGCATGGTGTTATAGATTAACCAGAGGCCTATATCTTTAAATCAATGCAAAGAATTGAGAAAATGCGAAAGAATTAGACATATATGCAGCATAAAAATACGCAGCAACGAAATAGTAGGGTAGACCGGAGCACATTGACACACTTTTTGTTGTTTTCTTTTTCATTTTTTTAATTTGAAAATTTTGTCTGTTTTACTTACCTAAGCGTAAATAGTGGCTATCATACTATAATTTGGTGTTGGTAACTATTGTTAAATAACAACATTTATGTACAAAATCATAATATAAAATTTTTTTGTCACTTGTGTAAACGTGACCCTTGACCGGGGCAAGTTTACACGAAGGGTGGGGCACGTTTACCCATGTATCTAAATGAGTTGAAATATAGCAAGGTTTCAGCTTGGAAAACAACTTTAATTTTATAATAAAATATTTAACTAAGAAGAGGAATCGGATTCATCATTATCATCAATGATATGAAATTCAACATAATCGATGTCGTCACAGTTTTCACAATCGAATAACATTGTGCCTCCCGAAATACATTCTTCATGAACCCAGGAATACTTTCTCTTGCAACTTGTGCAACTAATAGGGAACATGGCTTGGCCACGTTCCCTATTAGTTGCGCCGTTGGCCACTTGTCACAGTGGAGCAGGCCTGTCTGTCACGTATGCTGGCATAAAATCAGCATCAGTAAACACATTTCTGATAAAAGGAAAATTTCCTGGATTGCTAAACCCAGACAAAATGTTGACTGGTGTCACATCTAAGGGAAAAGCTTTCCATAAAAGTGCTGGGTTGTCGTAAATAGTCATTGGAAGATTATTTGTCGACATCAATCACATGTATCACAAGCCGTGTTCATTTGTTTTTTTTATGGGCCATACACTCCATGGTCTGAGGGCTGGAGCTTGTGGATTGTATGAGGCAGAAAAGAGAGCAGAGTAACCCCATTTTCCTTAAAAAAAAGTCCAAAACTTGAACAGATAAATGGGAATCATGGTTGTCCTGGAGAAGCAGGCATGGATTTTCAAGTGAGCAACTGTTGGGAAGACACAAGTGCCGCCCACGACCGACGCTAAGTCCGCGGCCCTTCGTCATCACCATTTCGACGGTTCGGAGAATATCCTTGGGCCGAGCCCTGGGTCGGCGACCTGTCCGAGGGTGTCCTCCTCCCTCCCCGTCAAGAAGAGGTGAGCGGTCCCTTAGCAGGGCGATTTCTACAAGGGCCGCGCCCGCTTTCCCTTCGACGGAACAATTGTACTCGCTCCCTTCATATTCACCCTTTCGCCGGCGATTCGAGATAATACCCGTATCCTTGGGTCGAGCCCTGGGTTGGTGACCTGCCGAAGGGCGGTCCCCTTGCAGGGTGGGTCCATTGCAAGGACCGCGCCCGCTCTCCCGCCGTCGGAACAATTGTGTTCGCGGCCTTCATCATCACCCTTTGGCCGGCGTTTCGGGAGAAAGCCCGTACCCTGGAGGCGACCCCCGGGTCAGCAACCTGCCCGAAGGTTGCCTCCAACCCCCCCCCCCCCCCCCTTGACCAAAGGGCGCGTAGGGGTGCATCGCTGGGCGAGAGCAGGCAGTTGACAATTGGGCGTCGAGCGAAGATCTTCTCGGAGCAGAGACCGACACCGAGGGAAGACCCTGAAGCCATCAGTCAGCCGCGACGGACCTCGATGCCGGCACCGGAGACAGGACCGGACCAATCCCGTCCCTTCCCGGCCTCATCTAGCGACAGGGACCCAGAGCCACCATTGTGGTGATATCATTAAAGATCAGTGCCACCAATCGGCTTCTTATTGACTTTAACGCTCCCAACCAAGTAGGCACGACACAACGAGCATACGATACAAAATGTTGTGCAAATTTTTAGAAATTCTTCTCAACCATCCAACCATATGGGTTAGCGTCTGCTTCACAACCAAAAGAGCCTTCACGAATAAAATATGGCTGAAATTTCACTGTGGGTAAACAATGAATGGAGGAATACTAGTCCCACTAACATTAAAACACTCCATGAAATATAAATAAGGGCATGATTCACATTCATAGTGAAAATTTTGAATCATCAATTACAATAATTAGCACAGCATGTCTATGAATGACAGTAAAACACTTGCACAATAACTCCAGGATTAATAAATGAAGCCTCGATACCTTACCACCACAATTGTACTCTGTGCGTGATTATTAAATACTCAAAATATTGTGTGAAGAAAATCTATAAACATTGAGGCATGTTTATACACCGTGTAAACGTGCCCCGTCACGATATTATTACTTCAAAGTTATGTGGAAGAGCAAGAATACACAGTTTCAGAAAAAATATAGAGAAATATACATATAGTAAATATGCCACTCTATAAAGGAATATGTAACAGTAAAAAAATACCTATCTTTCAGAAAAACACAAAAAGCGAGGTCAAAATGTTGTTTCTTCCATGGCTGAGCTCCCACTTACGTCATAGACAAAGGAGATGATTGCGCTGCCTGCACTTCAACTAGTGAAGCGCCCTGTCGTACCGTAAAGGAACTATAGGCATTGTGTAAACTTGCCCCTGTACCATACGTGCCCCGGTCTACCCTCAGGTTTTGGGTAAAAGGAACGGATGCACATATTGTGCGAAAATGTGGGATATGAGAAAATATATTGCTGCTACACTCTATGTAACTGCTATTTGCAGTTTACCCATAGTGTGAGAGAGTAACACACGATTGGATTTTAATTGGCTTCATCTAAATGAGTTACCGTATTTACCTGAATATAAAACCCTCCCCGACTTTTGAGGCTCAAATACCAGGAAAAATATAAACAGGTAGGAGAGCCCTCAGGGAAGTACCCAGCCAGTTTTGAAAGAATGAGTTGATGATTTGAGAGTGTAATCTCGGTATGAAGTTCAAATTTGTTTTGCAATGAGTTTGAACGCGCTTAGAATTTCGAATAGTCGTGTTACATTACTTTAATATCAGTATGGGTACCCCCTCTGGCTTATCCTCCCCGTGTAAGACCCCCCCCCCTCACTTTTGAAACATTTTTCGGGAAAAAGGGGGGTCTTATATTCAGGTAAATAAGGTAACTTTAAAAATGTAGAAAGTATGTGTCACCAGCATGCTCGGTTAACATGTTAATTTTTTGTTAGTTGCAGGGTAATTCTGCTGCTTTTATGCCCCATTTTGTACCTTCGGAGTATGGCGTGTTGAAATTTGACGTAGATTGAATATTTGGTAATTCGTCAAACCTAATAGGAAATTGCTATTTTTCATTTTTCGGTACGAGTCATAGCGTATCAATGCCCAAATAAATATGATTCATTGCTCAAGAGAATAGTTTTTGATGGTATAGCGGAAAGCAATCGTCTTTCAAAACTGCTTGCTTTGCATAACTGCTTTCTGCTTGAATATGTTATGTAGTTTTACTTTTATGGAATAATAAGGAATGGCTGATTATTCAAAACTATTTGAAACATTATATTCTCTTTGATCGCTTTTTACAAAATAAAATGTACTCTCCTTTATATCAACCCTAGTTCCTGTAGGTTGTAGTTGCATATTTATATATACTCCTTATAAATCGTCATGGTAAAAAATTTGCCTCGCTGCATTGAGGGACATTGACTTGGGCTTAACGTGTGCGCTGTAACCTTCTATTTGCAGGGTGTACCTATTAGGTACGGCTAAACCAATAGGAAGCATTCCTCACATATACAAGAATGGAATGTATGATATGGAAATGGGTCCGGAAGTACTTTTTTTCATGTTATAACTCAGTCCCGTATGCTAATCCATGCATGAAATAAGCATCAACCTACTCCGCTTTTGTGTTAACATTCATTACACTATACCGTAAATAATGTGGTGGTTACTGAAACAGTGAACGCTATGTATAATAAGGCAATGTAGTGAGTTGCATGTCAATAAAAGCAAGGTCGTAAGTCGAATGTGAACGTTACCTTCGCTGTAATGAAACACGAAACACTGACGGTAAAAATAAAAATTTTCTTTTTCTACGTGTGAAGTATGTGTTCTGAAATCTTATTGTAGGCCACAACTGTATTTACTCTTTAACTCCTATGCATATTGTTGTGCAGAGGAAACGTGCAGTTGCCGTCGTGTAAAAGTTAACCATTTAAACATTACTTTTGCTCGCTAAATTTTCACTTGCTTAACCTCAACCACTTGGTGTCAAGTTTCTAGGCTGCCCAATAAAGGGAAGTATTTTTACCTTACTTGACATGTCCAATAATTGAATTACACAGTGCTTAGAAGTGCTTCAAGCCAAAATCTGTTTGACTCATCCTCAAAAAACTATATTTATGCGTATTTAGTAACAAGAAAATAGAAAATTGAAGCACGCTCTTGACATGGGATGAATACTATCGTAATATTCTACTACATGATAGATAGCAGGAAATTGATATAAATAAGATCACTTTCAATGAATTGTTGTAAACCAAATCTTCGTTACTCTGACTACTTATACATAATGTGTACGATTATAAATTAATGCTATACATTTGGAAAACTCAAGTTTTGGCATTATACGATACTTAAATAATCTGAAATCTGTTCCTCGTCGGCTTTTTACGTAGATGTAGTCATGTATCTGTAAAAAAAATAGTCAATTTGATTTGGTGTGTCTTAATTATTGCTGGAATAAAACAATTTTTTTGTTCTCGGCATTCAATAATAAACTTCGACAGTATAAACTTTAATATTTACACATAACCACGAACACGCAGTCCCTACGCTTTCATTTATAGCATATCTTCTTTCCATCTCTGTCTTACTTATAATTTGAATATTATTTAGCAGCCTATAATCAGATGGTATTTATGGAGTATAGCGCGAATGATTTTCAAGTAGGCAAGCCTGCCTTAACATTTTTCCGCGGTCTGTCAGACCACATCTTTCGGCATTATTGATTCCATTTCATAAACATATGAAAATGTATTAATATATTTCCGCTAAAATTTATTTATTTGGACCCCCGTATTTGTATAAATAGTTAGATGCAGCACAAATGTCCGCTGTTCTCAAAATATTACTCTTTTATTCATGTGTATTTGAAGCCACGTTCGGTAAGCTGTTTAACATATTTTGAAAAAGCCACCTTATCGCTATTTCATGTTATATTTCATTTGAAATCGTCAATTTCGCAAAATAACTTAATTTGATCAAGTAAGTGCAATATTGTGAGCAAAATATATTTATTTTTACGAATTATTAGAAAATTTAGACTAGTGGCCTGTGATACCGCATGCTTGTGTTTCACTTTAAGGAAAATGGTTTCTCGGGTTATGGGTTAAGGAACTATCAGGCGTAGGATTATTCCCTCGTTGTAATGGCAGAAGATATATGTTTTCGCGAAAATTTTCGCACATTTCAAGGATCGTATTCCGTAAATGTTTAAGGCTAATACGGAGCAACCGACGCTTTCGGCACTCTCTGCCTGCCCCCATCAATTACTTCGCGAGGAGAATCTCCTCCTCAGCCATTCTCATTCCCAGGGCTTCACACCTCGTCATTTTCTAAAAGAAAAAAAACCTCGCTACCCCCAGGCCCAAGTGTCAAACCGAATCCGCGCCACTGGTCGACTCTCTCTTTGTGCATCCATTCTCCACACGTCCCCAACCCTTTGCAATGCTTCCCTCCCGCTCTCCTCGCTTCCCCCGCAGAAATAACACGCCACCTCACAAACACCTCTCCAGAATCTGATCACGAACGCCATTCCTCTTCTTCCTGCTCCCACCGACTCCCCCGGCCCTGCCTCCCCCCTCCACCTTTCCACTGTTGGCCGTGCCAAAGGGTGCAGGGGAGCGGGTGACGATGTGTGGCAGGTAGGGATGGAGAAGAAGGGGTGGGCGAATTTATTTTGAAGGATAGCCGTGGCTGAGCCACAGGGGACCCACCTGGGGGTTAGGGTCTGTCACTGCCTGCCTACCACAAGAGCGATGTCGAACTCAATTTAAAATATGCCTTTATTTTTGTAATTTTTGTAGAATTTATGGCAATTTAGGTATACACGGCTGAAAACGGCTATCACGCATTGGGGTACACGCTGTGCCGTTCGTTGTATTTTATTGTGGTCTCAGGCTAATTTCTCCACTCGTTCATAAAGACAGGCATTCTCGATTGTAGACCACGTTAGGTTCTAGCACATCAGTTGTATATCGATCTATGAGGGTTGATTTAACTGGAAGCTCTTGCAAATAACAATATCTTGATCCAGAATGGCGGGTATGAGAATAAAGTAATGGTCTTGAATCTGAAATTCTTTCTCTAGCATTTAAACTTTATTCGCCTTGAATCTGAAATGAGCATGCATCATGATATCCGATATCATCATGTCGTAGTGGATCTGACCAGATATTGGGCGCTCCAGGTTCAAGTCCAGTCGAGTCGAAATTTTTTATGGTAAAAATCTCAATTTTTTTGTTCATATTTTAAAATTTCGTATTCTTGGTAATATAGCAACAAGAATAAGTATGTGGCATTGCCTTAAATGGCATGCCGTACTTTAAGTATTATCGACAATGATTTCGTAGCATTGGCAGGACAATATGCCTTCCCATTGAATGTATCCGTAGTCTCGTATTTACTGTGACTACTCATCGATGGATTTTATTGACAGTCGCTAAATCGGTACCTTCTCAGAGTTCCTGCTCACATTCGATAGAAACGATGTGGAACATTAATTCTGAATGGCACGGCCGTATCTACCATACATTGCCATCCTTTCCTTGCTATCCACAGTTAAACGCGGCCAGGTATTTGGGTCTGTCGTACGGAGTACTGCTTTGGATTGCTCGTTCAAAAATGCTTCAAGGTTGGAATCGAATTCTTCATAAAAATATTCGCAACTGCTGGGACTCACACCCAGAGCTACATTAAGGGAAGTCACCGTTATATCCACCATTTATCCATTCTGTGTCCTAGTGTGGTTGCTTGAAGGAGTATGACGTCGTAATCGTAATCGCCTTCATCCAGATCGGTTGTCCTCGACTTTGACTTTATTATTTTACTTTAGTTTCGTGAAAAACATTTGGTGCGCATAAATACTTTTGGCTACCCCTGAGGGTGAACTGGTGATGGAAAAACTTCGAATAGTTCACGGTATCCGCAAACAGCCGCATACAGTCAATCTCTGACGCTTCATCAATCTTCATATTCTTCCACAAAGCACATATTATGCAGTCTCTTCCATTAGTGAACGTTTGATTTGCAATTGCGATCGAGAGCGTGTAAGATTTTAAGGAGTGCATGAATTTAAGTGCTCATTTAAAAATATGCAAGACATATACGTGTATTTTATACATATATAATTCATGAATATTTAATTTTGCATTAATGTTATTGGATACTATCACTCATATTCTATCGTTTTAGCGGACATATATCCTCTTATGCATTGCGCGCTCTTATTAGAGGATGACGTCAAGGAAGGGTTTCATCAACTACAGATGTAATTTCGAATATATTTTCTATTGTTTTTTGTATATTCTCTATGTTATATTTTAAGTTCCTAGTAAAGAGGGCAAAGGAGCTGTTATCCTTTGAATCTTTACGTTTAAATACTAGATTATATAAATGATACCATTGTGGTGACATCAACCCACCGAGAAACTGATTTTCATTACGTGGCCTTCTCAAAATTTAATGCACATTTTATGGACAACTCTTAATATGGACGGTTGACGGATACACTCGTCGATTTTATGATGATTTCTCTTAGATTGAGCCCTTTAATTTTTTTTGTCATTTAATATCCTTCAATTTGAGAATTTAACCAAATGCTAATTCCTCATTCTCCTCAAAAATCTTTCGTCGTGCCTCTTTTTTGCTCTAGCTTGATGCAAGGTTTGGAGAGGGCAAAAAGAGGAAAAGAGGTGAAAGGGAATGTGGAATGGAATTCAAGGGGTATCTGAAGAGGAAGGGAGGGAGAATGGATGAGAAAGGTGGGAAGGAGAAAGAGAGAGAGGAATGCGCAGAAAGAGAAAGGTTTGTGATTATAGAGTGATGGTAGAGGGGTATTGGGGAGAAGAAGAAAAGGAAAGGTTTTTCTCACTAACTCGGTGGATGATGTCGATGTCGTAAAAACTGGAATAAGATTGCTTTTGGGAGTTGCCAAGGCGGTGCGTTGGAAGGGGTCGGATGGGGAGTAGGGGGGAGCGAAGGAGCCACGCAAGTTGGGAAGCCAGGAACAGAAGACTCGGTGGAGTCGATGGCTGAGAGATAAAACTGCTGAAACGGTATACGGGTCTGCTTGCTCTGCGTTTGTGTGCTCCGGTGATGTGTGCGTGTAGGATTGTGTGTGGGTGCGACTTTAACGTTCCTTTTCCCATAGCTTTTCCATGTATCTGGGAACGCTTTTTCTCGTGGCAGTTCATTCTCGGACGCTTTTTTCCCATCGCTTCCCCGTTTTAAGTTGGCTGCCGACACCAGTGTTTGTCCCTCCCTCTTCCCACCCGTCTCTCACCACTTCACTCGAGGGTTTAAGGGTAAGATTGGAGTTTAGTGGAGGAAAAGGGCTCACAGCCGGTGTACTTCTGTCAATAAGCTGTGTTTTTTCACGTTTTCCGTCCGTGGTATCTCTTTCTTCCTAGGTTAGTTACTGTGGGGGCGGCATGCTAGGTTGGGCAAGCCAATGTTGGGGCAATGAATCAAGATTTTCAAAAGCAGGATTCCGTCCGATTCAACTCCACTCCGATATATATGAAGGCTACTTTTGCTGGCATTTGCATTTGCTTGGTGAGACTGGTCGAACCGTCGAAACAAGAATAATGAAACACCAAAGACACCTCCTACTGTGTTAATCTGCAAAATATGTAGCCACAGAACATTCAATTAACCTCGACCATGCCATTAATTGGGAAGAGAAGAAATGCCCGGCCATTCCAACCATTCCAGAGGATAACGGGGCCGAATCACCAAAGAGGCAATAGAAATCCGCCTTTAGTGCAAGAACTTCAACAGAGACGAAGAGTTCCATTTAAGTATGACCTGGTACCATATCCTAATAATAGCGGGTAAAGTAAAAATGCCTCCACCAATCAAAATCAGCCTGACCTGAGAGACATACCACATAAACACGGCACCTCGACTCACTGCATCAACGGCCCAGATGACTATGTAAACGTCATTCATCAAAACGTCAGCAAAGAAGGAGATGGAGCAACTTACCCGGTCGGAAACCGGAGAAGAACTCACTCATGTTTGAGGGCTGCCGATAAAAACGCTAATGTTGCTATCTTTGGAGGATAGTTGTCACCGGAGCCCATGCAAATGTTGATGAAACCAGCCAAAGGGTCATCATATGGTAAAATCTATTAAGGTATTGGACCTTCCGTGAGATGTCTATGGATAGAAAATTTTGCCCTTATGGGAAGAATGTTATCACTCAACATTCTTGGAAATAAATATTTCGAATAGAATGCCGCTTCCCTGGCGTACTTTAATTCTTTCCTTTCAAGTTCTTATTTAAATAAAATACCTATACCTAATCTTAACAGCTCATCATATCTCCCTTTACCTAGATTCAATTATAACTATAGTCGTTAATTGGATTGGTTAGATGCAGCTTATCCATAGAGTAAAAGAATTAATACCGTTCACAACCTTCATTTTCAGTGATTATTATTAAATGCGTCAATGTCAATATGAAGTCTCTTGGACCTGCATTTCATAATTCTGTAGCGGCTTTAAAGTTGGTGTTCTCACTAACACGACCCTCTGTAGTGGGATCCTCTCTCATAAAAAACGTTTTATTTTATCCTTTATTTAAATCTTCACCTTTAAAATCCATTACATACCTTCAAAATGCTATTTGCTGCCCTAAAAATAAATTAAATTCTGTCATGTTGTAAAATTGATTCAAAGTTCACATTATTGGGAGGGTCATGAACCATTTATCCTTAAATTATGAAAGTCGAAAAATTGACGTAAAAAATTCGTGAAAAATACCAGCAATGAAGAGGGAAAGTAGGGTGTCTGGCTTGATTTGGAAAAAGTGGAAGCCTACGGAATGACGTGTTAGGATGAAAAAAAGCTGCGAACTCCAAATCTAAGAATCCCAGAGTATCATTTACGCCAGAATATTTCGAGAGCATCACTCGCGTGAACGCCATACACAAGTGTGCTAGCATAATCGTGTATCATAACCTAATTTTTAACTCTGGTACTCCCTCTCTGGGACTTACTGGGTTTAGTTTCGTGCGATAAACACCTGCGGTGGTGTATCGAGAATTATAGCGCGTTGAATATTTGTTTAGTTGAAAATGTGGGGTCTAGTCCTCATAGAGCTACTTAATGGTGGGATATTGCTGATAGATGTCGATAATATAACATACTGGTATGAATTATTATAACTGAACATCTAGGCATTTTGAAGCATGCAAACATTTTTTCCTGAATCACTTAATATGCCTAAAATTAGATGTATTTAAAATAAATATCTAAAGACTTAAAGGTGGGAACATGCGACGTACATTTCGAATCAGCGATTCCCGTTAACGGTTTTCATCTAATAGTGAAACGCCCTCTATCTTTTAGAGAATTTTAGAGGCATCTGTATAGATCTGTGTGATTTTTAGGACAACTTAGTTCAGGCGTTTAGCTTCAGGCGAAGTTTTAGGATATTACATGAAATCTGTTATCCTCCTTTATAATTGACATCTCATCTTTAGCAGGGGGAAGGTGTGAAGAAGACTCGGTGATGGAGTTGACTTCAATTTAGCTATTTTGTCTTTATGATTGTCTCTAGGCGTTGAAGCATAACTTTTTTGGATGGGATGGATAGCTAATGGTTCCGGTCTCTCTGGGATTCCTTCTGGTTCGTAGTTCTTGAAACTGTGACATTGATAGTGTAATGAACTTTCGAACTCTAACCGTAAACGATGTTGCACAATCAAAGTATTTCACAAAAAAATGACCTTAAGGATCTATCCTGTGAAAGGTCTGATTTTGGGAAAATATAATATATTCTTAGTCTTTGATAGATAATTTATAGCCCTTTCATACTTGATTAATTATTAAAATAAGAACAATACAAGTCATTTGTGAAATATTTTACTTTTGGAATTTCCGTGTACTATGTAATGCTTTACGGCATTATGAATAATTAACTTCGCTCATAGTTGGTGTCAATCTCTATTTGTATAGCAGTATCAGAAAAATCCTAAACACTGTTATTTCCCTCAAAAATGTTTTATTACTGTGCTAACTATAGAATGTGTTTCTAAACTATCTAAAACTATCACTGACTTGAATACATATTTGACCTAAGCTGTTCATTTTTCAAGGGGCTTTTGTTTGAAAATTATTGAAAATTTCTCTTGCCATAAAGAAGAGAGCCAAATTGCGAGTGTGCTGTTGTGTTTATTTTAAAAATTTTCAAATAATAATAATTTTTATGTAGCAATAGTTATGGTTAAAGTGATATAGTTGCCTTACTGTTATTTTACCTCAAATTATAAATGTGATATTCATGTGCTTAAAAATGCTGTTAGAGGTACTTCGATAGATAGATTCAATTGATGATTTGGAGTCTTATCAAATACTTACTAATCCCACGGTACTCAAATTAGTTCGGTGTACCTAATATTGCGGAAAATATTTTTGAACAGGTTGGGGGTCAATAATTAATTAATAATCCCTGCTAAAATGCAACGTATTGGATAGGTGCACAGTAAAAAACGGCCATTAATTAGTTTACAGATTCTGCTGGAGATAGCTTGGTTTCAGCTGGTCAGTAGTTTCAAATCAGTCCTAATGTAGGTACTGAAGTATTTTACGCTTTACTGATGAAGTCTTCTCGGGTTATTAGCCGGGTCAGGATGGCCATTACTGCCAGGCCAGTAATGTTCGCTGGGAAAAAACGAAATCCTTCATTATTTTACGCTTTATTCATGTGATGATTTTTTAATATCCTGGTGAAATTATGAAATTCTCCTATCAGAGGTAATGTAGCATTTATGTCATATAATCGAACGTAATGGCATAATTGGAAATACCTAATGCGTGCTAATACCGCTGTGAAACTACGCGTAAAAACATAAGAGACCTTATATGGTAATATCCCGTTGTGAAATTCTCTGTACTTGGTGCATCCCGGCAGTAAAACCTGAAATATAAGTATTGCTTCGTATAATGCTTCGCAGTTAGTTATTATATTCTATACTTGTGCAATTCATGTGCAATAATTTGAACGAAGGAAATAGCACGATTGATTAAAAACATGCTACTTCCTGCTCGGTGAGAATTATTTGATTGTATTCCTGGCAATTTTCATTTTTCCATTAGAATTACGTAAAATTTGAATTTGCAGGGCATTAATTTTGAATCGGAAACGGGTATTAAGGATTAAACATTATGAAAATCTATGCTTTCGCATTATAGAATGAATTCGGATCGCTTTAAAAGGCTGGATTGTGAATTAAGGTCGTTGAAAATTTTTACGGAGTTTAATGGACGATTATAGTTAATTTAACCTTTCTGTACCTAGAATAAAAATTTAAATGCTTGTCATCTCATTATGAAATTGAAAATTGTGTGTTGGTTCTCGGATTAAGTATATTCAGAAAATTTATTTTAACTAAATTTTTATTTGGGTTTAAGCTGGAATTGGACTATCGAATTCATATCGTCATGTGCCTCCGTTGTATTCTAGTTGAAAACTTTTAACAAATATACACAAATATGGAGGTCGGCCTTATAATATCTCAGTTTTGTTCACATTACGTTATTTCGTGGGTTTGAAAAAAAATCCATTGTTTAAAAACCATTTTTGTGTGAGATATCCATTGTATGCGGCTAGTTGATCAATTTTAAAAGGTAGAACGTAGTAAAGACATACGAATTTGCTATCATGCACCTTGCAAAGAGACACCTAAAGTCCAGTTATCCGTCAATTGAATCGGAGGTAGTCTTTCTACATTTTGTTAAATCATTGTCTATATGCCCGCAGTCTGTCTTTAATAGTGCAAATGAGATCAATTTGTCAGTCGCCTTTTCCGTCTTGAGCTACGCGGAGTAATGGAGTAATATGGGAAAGTACTTCCAGACCTTCGGTGGAAGTGTGTCCGGGCCCCAATGACAGTAACCATACGCGCATAGATACAAAAGTACTTGCAGTATTATTACCGCCGGGTGAGGAAGAAGTGCCATAGTTGGTATCTTATTACTCCAGCGCCTCTTAATTTTCACGCAGGGTATTTTCTGTCTTCTCTGTTTTGGCATTCTGATTTCGAAGTTGTGCTCATAAAAGGCTACGCGCAACTGGGCGACTCTACCTTTTCATTCAAATCCTTTCTATAGAGTTAATTGGCGTTTGTCTATTTTATCCTATCTAGTCTTTTAGTACCATCATTTCGGTCTTCTAACACCTCTTATTAGTAAGCGTATTAAAATGTTAATGCATATTACTACGTAATTCATATATGAAATCCTTGGTCACTACAAAGAAACCTTCGAGTTGTCAATTTATAAATGAATGTGATCAAAAAGAGCGAACGCACCAGGAAAATAATTGGAGCGGTGAGACTTTAGTCCTGGGGCGGGGACGAATATCTCACGGATTTTCGTTAATCAGGGGAGAAGAATAGAATAAACGAAAAAAAGATTTGACGATGCCTCTTTCGGGATTGGTCAGTGGACGACGGTGAGAATCCCATTCCTTGCCACCCTTTCATCCCCAGCCTTTTCATCGCGGCCCCTCTCCTTTTCCGTCCATCGTTAATATCCCGCCCCGGGGCACTGCCAACGCAGCCCTCTGTCGTTCACCCGTACCAAATCCACAAGAGTCGCCCCCGAAACCACGCACCTTTCGAACACATTCACAGCTCTCCCCTCTTTGGAGCGTCCTCTCAGAAAACCACCGATTCGCACATTAAACGAGTAATGACGGAAATGTTTCCGAAGGGTTGGGTATTCCTTTCTTTCGTCGGGAATGTGCATTGACCGATTAAGGGGAATAGTGCCCAAATGAGTCCTTCAACCCTCTCCGCCCTCTTCTGATCTCATACCTTGCCTCTCTTTACTCTCTATCGGTCATATCCCTCATGTCGTCTCGTGCCCAGTTTTATAGCTTTAGGTTAAATTTTTCCTCGATATATTAACCAACTAGAAACGTTCTTTCATGAATAACGCTCACGTAATTTGTCATTATGATGGAGTGTATTAACTAACTTTCGGCAGTCATTGAGGATACCTTCTTGGACCTTTCATTATCATAAGGTTGTTGATGACGCCGAGTTTTATCTCCACCATCCCTCTTCGGAAATTTGTCCGGATTTTAATGTTAGGACTGGCTTTATATTAGGGTCAGTTAGGTATTTTCTTAAGAAAAAATGGATAGGGGCACTAATCCGTGTGGTGGTATTACTCTTCTGATAACCCAGCATGTGATTTTCTATTATTCCGTATTACTACTCCAATATAGACTCAAATACTCAAATGTGCTCTCCTTCTTCATAAGATTTATTAAAAAGTTATAAATATTTTATAGTTGAATCCTTACACAGCACAGGTACGTTTAGGGATAGGAAGACAAAATATTTCAATCCTAGGTCGAGATTTACGATAGTAGAAGGGGTTTTATTTATTATTTCAAGAAAACCTCTGAATGTTTCTAAAATAACCGGTTTGCTATCTCTTCTAGCTTGCCTTATCATGGTTGCAATTGAAGTCTTGGTGCGCTTTTCATTTAAGACACATTTTTTACCGATGATGTTTTGGCTTTACGGCGATTGACCTTTATGAGCATTTGAAATAAAAGAATCTATCCTCTACGAAAAACAAGCCATCAGAGTATCCAAAATCTCTCTCTCTTTATGCTAACGGGCACCCACAGTAGCCAATCATGAAGCAGGATATCCATCTAAGGAGAGCAACCTATCGCATGAACCGAGATTCAGGCTCATTGTATGGGGATGCAAATTTTAAAATATCAAGGGATAGCATTGAGTGTTGAATGTAGCTCAGCTCTGATGCATTTTCTTTACCCAAGCGGATGGATGGATTAAAGGCTAGCGCACAGCTCGGAGCGATGCTCTCATTACTTGCCTCAGTTTTGACCACGCGGTGTAGCCACGGGCGGTTTTGGGGGACGCCGAAGCGGGAAGTGGTGAGGACTACTTCCTGTACTCAGTGGGGGAAGGGTGCGTTAGAGGGGGTTACAGGGGAGATTAAAGGAACTTTGTCGGGTGGAGGGAGGGTGGTAGGATTGGACGCTTATTCCGCCGCCACCCCGCCCCTGCCGTACGTGATCGTATCATTTTCTGTCCCTTCCCTTTTTTTCACCACTCCTGACCCTTTCTCCCATACAGTATTTCATGTCCCGCGCTTATTCCCCTTCCCAGTAATGAGCTCCCCCTCTACAGTCAGGACGACCCAATATGCAAGTTTCTAGCCGAGCGGTGTAATGAAATATCAATTATGACTCTGTGGTGTATTACGCACTATTCTTCAAGTGGTCCTGCTAAGTAGGAACCTGTCGAAATAGAAGAAAAAGATTTGAACCCCAATGGTTAAGATAGTAATACATATCGTTGAGAGTCAACGGAAAATAAAAAAATGAATTGAACTATGCATCATTAAATTGGTAGTTATTGTTTGGTTTTTAGAAAATTGGGCAATATTGCTCTCAAGCCAAGCCGCTACAGCTTAGAGAATGTAGATATTGGGCTTTGTGGATAATTATATCGTGTGAAATTTTCTACATGGTTCATTTTGTTTTCATTTTTACAAACAATCGTAATTACTGGATTTTTCCTTGATACGGGGTCAAGGTTATCATTTCTCATTCAGATTTTTTTCAAAATCTACTTTATTATGTCTTTGACATGATTCAAAATTTTCTGTTTTTCCATTTAGAACAACGCCTTCAATTTTCCTCGGAATGAATCAGTCGGACGACAATATTTCTTTGTATTTTCTTATTTCAAATCGGGTGAACAGCTTTTGGTATCATGCCTTCAAAATGAATCAAATTTTGCTTGTATTTCTACCTGTCGAATAAGGTGAACATTTTTGTACTGTATATTGAAATGAAATAATAACTTATTGTGTTATTTTTACAATTTATGAAGCAAAATTAGATATCAATGATAACTATTATGAGGATCCTTGTACGTATAATTTTTTGTGGATCAGTTAAAGTTAAACTATCGGTAAACTTCGTTTCGGAAAAGATAAAAATGGTACCAATAATTTTCCCTAGATTTCCCATCACTCGGAGGTTCTCGTTCGAGTCTTCCCCGCCGTTCTGAGACTATTTCATTTCCTTTCTTAATAAGCGGCTATGATACCCTTAGTTTCTCGCTCTTGGTTTACTGTGAGTTGTTTCATCTGCATGCGACGTTGCTTTGCCGTTTGTAGTTCCTCATTTGGCGTCTCTTTTTCTGACAGTGCGAGTGTAAAGACACTACGGAGATATCCATGGCCGCATGAGACTACAGTTTCATCTCGTAATTAAATAAATTTTGTATCTCCTCGATTCATTCCAGATTTTGCGACTCCTCCTGACGGAAAATAAAACAATACTGAGTTTTACGATGCCGGCTAGGCATAGGTTATGCCTAGAAGTCGTAAAGTCGACTATCCTACCCTGTTGTATAAGTAGGTTATCTTAATTTTACTGGAAACAGGTGTCTGATTTATATTTTATTTTTATACCTCATGCTTTTTATGGGTGAGTATATGTTCACGTATGGTGCATGAATTGCTTTTACTTTGTCTTTAGCTTTTACAACTAATGCATTAAGTTAATCGTGACCGAAGTTTTAATAAAATGTGTGTGGTGCAAAATGACGCTTGCTTAAATTGAGCCCTCAGCAATCAACCTTAACCACCAGATGCCGGAAGAAATGGTCGGAAGTCATATTACCAGTAAATTATTGAAGTCACATTCCATTTACCCATAAATGTATGCTTTTAGGCATAAAATTGGCATTTGGAAAATTGAGTATGATTTAAAATTCGAGAGAAATGATAAAAGTCTAACTTTCCGGTTCAACGCTTCGGAAACTTTGATCGAAAAAGAACGGAAAAATGTTATTGTGACCGATTTTTGAAAATGTTCTCCGTGTTCTCACTCAGAATATTTTTTTCTTGTTTTCTCTTATCACCAATCCATTTTCATTAACGGTTTAACTGGAAACTTTGGAGATATCTTTTATTTCCCCGATTCCAAATTATATGCGCTCGATTAAGCGTACGTAAGCTCTCGGACTTATATCAACATTTTGACTTAATGAAAAAAAAGCATGAAATTTCTCCTTACTATGCTGATTAATGGCGAAGTGCGTGAAGTTACAAGAACAGCAATTTACTAGGACTCTGACTCTGTCATCCCGCATAAAGTGGCATATTTCATATGAGAGTACTCAGTTTCATCTGATACCATCCGAACATTCTCCAGTCGGACAAGATCACCTGTGCTTGTTTCGTGGTTCCAAGTGGAGTTCATTACTCTATGCCTTGGTATACGAAGAGCAAGCTCCAGGGAGTCAAAAGTTATTGGTCTGGACTTAACGTAATGGAAGCGGATTAATCCGCTGGATATAGATGCGGGCGTATTTAAAGGAGACCGTGTTTTTGTGGCGTTATGCGGTGGCTTTGTGTGGAATGTGAAAGTGGGGAATCAATTTATTAATGTTAATCTTAAATAAAGGGGTACCTTGAGTTACGAGGTCCAATCTGGATGCATCAAAGGAGTGGACAAGGGGTGGTTTTGGTGAAGTTCTTCGGTATATTACAAAGGTGCTGGAAGTACCTCCAGTTGCTATGAAGTAATTTACTCATATAAAAGGGCTAGCGTTTGAACCATGTACGACATTCCCAAATGTTAGATATAAAAAGACGTACCGCTCATTGTATTGATTAAGAAAAGACTTGTTGTAAGCAGGTAAAATTTTGTGTTTTTCTCGGGTTATCTGTCATATAATTTGATAGATAACATTAAAAGCATTCCGTAGGAACGTACGAATCGTCTGAAAATTACTGTCATCATCCTATACACATTTTAATGTTATGATGATGTTACAGTTAGGTTTATATTATGCCTTATGCTTACTTTGCATTATTATAAATGTACTTAAAAATATTTTCTATTATAATTGCGTGAAGCTACTCAATGGACATAGCACTATTTCTCCGTTGTACACACTTTTTACGAAATATTTTACCGCAAACAGAAGACATTTACCACGAATGGCTGCGTTCTCTAAATTCATTTCAAATCAAGAGAGATCGAATTCTAAAAAATTAATGTAACCTGGTGGGCCTTTTTTCCAGTGCTTGAAATGAAATATTTCTCGGAAAAGCATCTTGGTGGTTTAAAAATTATATAATACAATTTCTCGGGCTCCATATTTTTTTCGTCAGGCTTGTATTGTTAGATATTTATGTGCATCCATTTTAATTTTTTTAATTGTGGAAACAATTGCTACATTTTCTTAAAAATATAGTCTCACCATCAGTGCAGTTACATTCCGCAAAACAGGACATTTTTCTCTTTTCGAAAAATAATTTGGCCCATTGAGTGATGTATTACGTTTTGCTATCCATGCCTGAGACATATCATACGTAGAAACTGAAGTGTTATTATGTGTGCACTTTCTTCATTGTGTCCTCTTCAGATATCGACTTGCTTTTCCAGACTGTCTTTGTTGTTTGTTAAAATTGAAGTAATTGTGGATAAATTAAAAATTAACCTACGCATAAAATAGACGCTGTAAAAATTATGTTAAAATTAATTACTGAACATGAGTATGAGGGTTCTATAGCTTATAACGTTATTCATTAATAATGAAAGAGGACGGTGTTTTTACCCAGCCCTTTGTTATACCAAAAATCAGTGAATAAATGTTCCCACACTATCATAAGCAGTAGCAGCAAATATGCAACATGGAATTTGGAGACAGTTTCTTTCTTTTCAACAACAATTACGGTTAGGTAATATTAAAGAATTCTTGGTCAAAATAAAATCATTCGCTTATGTAATAACTTAAGTATATTGCATCTGGAGAGACACTCTAAAAGCTCTTGCTTATCATGCTCAAATTTGGCTTGAAATATCGCCATACCTACTCATGATCACAATTTCAGGAGGAAATTTTCTTGAAGGCCTCGAAATTATTCATGAGGAAATATTCTCGAACTACCTCGCACACGAAACCGTTTCTTTCTGTTCTCCATCCAACCGTGGCCCGGAGCGGATATTGCCTCCATTTATCGGGGAAATCTTGGGCATGCAATTTTACTCCTTTCAGCGCCTGCTATGCAATCTCCCGAGGCTTATTTACTTAGAGAAGTTGCCGACCAGGTATTCTCTTCTAGCGTGCCAAATTTACGATTAAACTTACGTGAACGTCCTAAGCGCTCTTTGTCCGCCAATGCTTCAACCCTGAGAGTGACTGACTTCCTGCTTTACCTCTCGGTCCGTAATGATAGCATAAAGCTTATCTTACGAGGTAAGCATCACCCGAGGGAGAATCGTCTGTGATCTCTACTCAGCAGGATCTGAATAAGGGAAACTTAGAACTTCATGTAAAATGTGCCAATAACATTTCAGCATGATAAAATACTTCCAAATAGGCTCACAGCTGATTCAAGATATTTAGTGACTAAATGGTAGTCTTTGGCAAAAAAGAGATTTTTTGAAAATTCATGGTATAATTCGCTTCGTTTACAATTAAAACACATTTTGCTTATGCTAATAATAGATTATATTTCAGCACCATAGAAATTTAAAATATAAGTGTACAAATATTTTAGTGTGTGAATTTTCATAGAGGAAAAAAATCAGCCGCCTTGATAATGCGAAATCGGTAGAAATGTTTTAATGTGGCGGTAGGTAATTTAACTAACATAAACTAACCAATATGTATTTAATGGGTAAAACTTATAGATCTATAGTATGTGTGCTCACTATTCCGCTAATTATTAATTCGATCATTATAATTCGTTATTTTGAAGCTTTATTTAAAAAATAATCAGGTATTTACGGACTATTTGCAAATGAGGAACATTTTTTATCATTTCTAGCCTCTTAATGGTTACAATTATTTTTTCGAGATATAGATTAGAATTTGTCATTTTCCAACCCTAGATTTCATAGATTTATTCCCCAAATCTCTCATTCCTCTAAAAAGCAATTCGAAATCTTGTAGTTTGTCCTGCAACCCAGTGCGATACCTTTGCAAAACTCTTTCATCTTGTACGCTTCTGCTCGCAGCTAAACATACGTCATTTCATCTTATCAAGTTCATAATCATGTGGCCTATCCCCTTAATGCTCCTTACATTTCTGTGGGGCTTTACACATTGCATGATCATCGTACGTTAAGATTAATGACGTAGGTGGCGGAACCCCATTCGTGAAATCATAGATATGAGGCATGATATTTTTTATTTCACTTCAAGAGGTTTTAATCAAATAGATGTCTTGATTGCATTGAAAGTAAAAACACGAAACATGAAAGCTAAAGTCAGTTATTTCCCGCTAATTACAAAATTTAAACAACTACGTCTCCGAGTATTGGCCAATACTTTATTAAATTGAGTATGCAAAATTGAGGGCGACAATTATTCTTAGAAGTTTCGATGTTTTGTTCGAGTCAGAAATTTTAAAAGGTAAGGTATTCAGTGAAAACTGTGAGAAATGTAAGAAGGTTATCTTAATGAACGCAATGCAATCCATTACGGCCACTCAATAAACAAAACTTGAAGAATATATAGATAGTAGGACTGCCGGAGAAGGCCGAGGATGAAATGCTTGCGGAAATTGATGGGAAATCTTAAATGAGTTTTTTAGTAGAAGCTAAGTGTTCAGCAGTAAGGAAAATTGAGTGTTTGTGGCGGTGAATAAATCCTCGGATTTTTGATTGCTGATAAACAATTTTAAAATTAATTTAGTTACGCTACGGCTCATTTTTCTTCGGTTCTTGTCCCGTAATCCATTTTCTTAAAGTATAATTTTTAGATAAGGCGTCTGGAAATAGCGGAGATCAAAAAACGTCCTGACTCCTTCGCGGACTCGGCTCATGCACTTAATTTTTACGTGGCTGTCATGCGTTGACTGTTCCAGTCGTCTTTCGAAGGAGCGAGATGAATCTCCCTTCACCCGAATAGAACTGCTGCGTAAGGAAATGGATAACCCTTTGAAATAATCCGGCATTAAAAGCAATGGCAGATTCCACCGATAAGGTAGATTGGATTTTCAGCAGAGTGGCGGTTGCGTGTTCGAACCCCGTGGAGACCCTTTTGCGTTGCACCCATCCATCCATCTTGGGAGGAAAATTTGATCACCCGTGGAGATTGCGTAGCCTTTAAACTCTGGGTTTGCGTCATCCAAAATTACGACTTAGTTTTTTTCCGATAAGCCCCCTTGCTTGGCAATTTCCATATGATTCGCCAAAGCGCCCGGTGCCCTAGGATTTGAGGTAATAAGAGGGAGCACTTGGCGCTTCTATTGGAGCGAAGCGGGAGGTATTGCACTAGGAAAATATTTTCTAATTTTAGACCCTGCCATCCAGAAGTAGTGTTAGCGTGGAGAATGAACTTGAGCGGCCATGGACTAAATTACTGTGCTATCATGAGGCTGGGAAGGTTGTCTTGTTCTGTATAAATAGACGATACGAGCTTCCTCATGTCGTAAATGTATTTGCGCTGGAGTAATTTTGCTTAAAGGGTTTTCATGACTTAGATGACTTATAATGTGATTAATGTTTCACATTGCACGAAGCTCAGATAAGCGGTCATGCTTAGGTCGCCCATCTTGCTTAATGATATGATACACTGCTTGGAGCATTGCAATAGTTCCAACAAGCAACTTCGTCGATCCCGCATAATCAATGTTTCAGCACAAAAAGAAGTACTTTTGCCATCTCTTAAATTTTCAGTAGAATTTTGTCATAACTTTTTCTCCCAAGATGTCACTACTAGCTTTTAGTTATTTAGAGTGCCGATCATGTCATGTCGTTCCCTTATTTTTACATTTATTCCAAGTGTTTCATGAAATATATTAAAATAATATACATGTATTAGTTGACAAGATTTTAAAATAGCATACATTTTCCTTAACAATCAGCAAAAAAATGTCCTTTCATTCCCGCAGCTCCCCATAGTTATTTTGGTGATATCTGCTTTTAGATGCATCTTTAGGTTCTGGGAGTAACTAATCGCAGCAAATTGCTTGTATTAATGAAAGTAAAATTGTTCAGTGACCTATGTATTGCAGTCATTTATTTACCTTACGTCATCTAGTAATTACCAGAGCGCGGAAAAAAAGTCTTCAATTTTGCAAAAAAAGTCGCCTAAAAAGTCACTAATATTATTGAAAAGTCTCTCAAAAGTCTGAGTTATTTCCTTGAGAAAGTGGGTGAATTTAACGGAATTGATGGAGTAAAGAGCGTAGAGATGCGGATTCGTGGGTTTTCGAGTTATTTTATGGACTTTAAGAAAGGAGAAAATCATAATTTACAAAATATTTTTTTGATTCTGAATAACACTTCGTTTGATGATCTGCAATTGTGGAAGAATAATGTTGACCCCTATAATTTTTATAGCTGATAAATATCTTTCTTTATTTTGAAAAAGGGAAATTAAAGTTAAAATGCAGGTTATGGATAACAGATTTTATTTCATAATTGCATAATATAAAATATAGGAAAAATATTTACGTAATTTCATTCACTTTGAGTTGTATTACCTCGGCGACGCGTCATTATTTCATGAAGTAGTGACAGACAAGGCATTTTTCTATGTTTTCCATAGTAAACGTTGTGCGACGGTCGCTCAAAATAAGTTTGTACGTCGAAAACGATCGCTCAACTTCACATGTTGTCATAGGAGCATACCTCAGAGTAGCCACTTCACTTACATTGAGTTTTTGGAAAATCTTAGATGTCTTCCCCTTGACCTCTCCATTGAGAATCTGAGCTACATCATTCATCAACTCGAAGCCTTCGGTTTTACTCACAACATTACACAATTTGGTATAAACACTTACGGCTTGTTCACCCTTTGCACATGCAAGTTTCTTCTTCACATCCATAATTGTCGATACCGAATCACTGAGGCTCAGGATGGAAGATTCGAGGTATTTCATTTTTTCAACCAAAAACTCAAAGGATGCTGAAATACATATCATTTCCAGTGGAAGATTGCTATCTTGTAAGAGTTCTCGAGCATTTTCCACACATTCTGCATCATCTTTAGGGTCAATATTCTGTATAACCTGAAGTAAAAAATTAAAATACAGTTTTCCTCCTTAATTTAGAACGTACAGTTGTAGTTATTTTTAACTGAGCGAAATGGCAGGAATTCTATTTCATATAATGAAATTGATTCATCAGTCACAATTATAACTACAAATAATTGTTTACATTCTTAATGTTTTCGAAGTGTTGGGCATTGAGCTTCCAGCCATGTTCCAAATCTCGTGAGAACTGGGTCCGGAGGCAATGGCAGATCACAGCAAAATGTTTTATATATTTCCACGCGCGATGGTGCTTTCAAAAATACCTACGAAAATATTGAATATTAGTTATGCAGTAATATATTAGCAACCAAATTTGATTTTTTAGTTTTATTAAGAGCACGTACCTTTTTAATGGTAGAGACCCACTTATTTGCAGTGGGAAATCTTTTGCGAATTTCTTCACCTACCCTGTGAAGAGCATGCACTTTGCAAGTGATGTGAATCATTTTAGGGTAGAAAACCACCAAAGCCTTGGCGGCTTTAACCATGTACGCCGCTCCATCGGTTAGAAGAAGAAGCAAATTCTCTCTAGCACTATTATCTCCAAACAAGGAAGCTGTAAAAAATTGGTGAGTACATTACGATAAATAAGGTAAAGATGCGGTAAAAACTCATCAACATAAGTTATACCGTTAATTAATTTCAGTTCTAATTTGAATATGCTCGCTTTTTCAGCAAACATTTCACCATACCAAATTAGGTATCATTACTTACTCAAGGATTCGTCAATGCAGCGAGCGACCGTTTCATTATTTACTCTTTCAAGTTCCTTGGATGCCATGAGGTAGGGCTTATTGGGCTCATCTGGTGTCAATTTTCCTACCAATATGTTGCACACATATCGACCCTTAACATCAGTTGTCTCATCAACAATGGCATATAACTTGCTTCCTTTCAGGTCATCCTTGATACTTTTCGTGATCTAAAACACAAAGAGCAATAAAAATTGGCAAGGGCACATAATTACTTTCTTCGTAAGAGTTAATACTTTTTCGTTCTTAATCTTATTCCAGTCGGATTACCACCAGGAAATAGTAAAAGTATTCCAGTAGATAATATTATTTCAGTCGTAAACTATGCATGTTGAAAGGAATGTACTCAAGGTATAAGTTATATTTTAAACTTACTTATACCTTGTTATATTTTAGTGAACTATTTATGTAACACAATGATTGATACAGCTGAATATTTCTTTGAAATCGTATTAAACCAAAGTTTTTAACGCTTATATCCAAAGAGCAGGTATGTAAAAGATTTTTAGAGCATTTACTACGTAAAAGTATTTAAAAACTCATACCTTTTCGTGGAGTATCGGTAAGTAAGTTTTCCGAAGAGAACTGTCAGATGGAACTGTCCTCCTTAAATATTTTTCCATAAATGATGTGAATAAAGGGTGTTTTGATTTGTGAGTAGGAATGTTCAATGCCACAAATAGTTCCCACAAGTCCAAAGCAAACTCATCGCCGGTGGATGTAAACGATAGTTGGCTCTGTCGTAAACTCTGCAAGCTCACGGTCTCCTTTAATTTCACTTGAGATAGATGCGATGGGATCTCAATGTGCTGTTTCACATGTGACTTTTTGTCCGATTATATCTTGAAAAATAATGAGAAAGATAAATTATTATCAGAATTACTTTTAAAGTTAGTAATTCAGAATTGCTAAAAATAGGTGTTTGTATTTTTATAAAGAATTATAATTAAAAACACACGTAATTTATAGTTAAAGATGTATCTAACAATATTGACTTATTCGGGAATGTCAAACAATTCTTAAGGTAATAATTATAATTATTAAAGTCGTCAGATTCAAAAGTTGTATTGATACTCACGGTTTTTTCACAAGCATTGCAGTAAATACTGTTGCTCAGTACTTGCAGATACTTGCATAGTGAAGCATACGCAGTCAGCTTGGCCCCTGAAGACGCCTGTCCTTTCACCTTGTACATTTTCTTACTTTATACTTTGGGCTGCACAAACGAGCGGACGATGGTCTTGCGACGCTTGGGGACCTCAGCAAATGACTGAAACTTTACGCGGCTTACTCGAATATAAAAGAGAATAGTGTTCATACAATGTGTATACATTCACCGGTCCTTGTTAAGCCTTCATTCTTCCTCTTCGACCGATTGCCAATGGCGCATTGTTTGCCTCTCTACAATGTAGGCTGATTTCGTGACCATCTACACACAACGTGAGGCATTCGCCTCGTCGGAAATTCTAGATGATCTTTCATATATTTGTATCATTTTTCCACTAATCTCCTACACAAAAGCGGAGTTCTAGCATACAGTGTAGCGCTGTCGTCTTGTCAGCAGACCACCCGGGTTCAAATAAGTTGGTTCATAATATCCCTTTGTGAAGTCTTTGGACACCCTTAGCAAAAAAAGTGCGAGGTGGCCCAGGGAAAGGAACAATATGTGAATTTGACATGCAATAGGATAAGTACGGGGTGAGCTCTACCCTCACATAATCAAACCACCTTCGGGTTGAAGCACTGCGTGTGTTTACTCCATGAACGGTGGAGTAATCGAAAGAATTCATTGCAGTTTCCGGAGCTATTAATAAAATTCCGCATTAGCAATTGTTAGGATCTTACTTTTTACGGTACATCTCTGCTCCGTGTAGTAGGTACCCCATGAAAAACAAGATGTGTCCAACACACAGTTGAACAAATGTGGTCACAACAGCCAAATATTAACTTAGGCATGTGGTTTAAATAAAAAGGCCCAGAAAAGTCTCTTTTGATCAAAAAAGTCCCGCCACGCCAAAAAAGTCCCAAAAAGTCTCTAAGAAAGTCATTAAAAACTGTTTTATTTGATGAGATTGGTGAAGAATTGTATTTAAAACCACAAAAGTCCCACTTTTACAAAAAGTCAAAAGACTTTTTTTCCGCGCTCTAGTAATTACAACTTAGTAGAATTTCGATTAAGATTAATTATACAGGAGGGATGCCACATCAAGTAGATTTTTCGATGTTTTCATGAATATTCACCAATTACTGAATTCTCATCGGATTATTTTACTACTCAATGTTTGGGCCAAAACCATCGAGTAGTCCGATACATCAATGTCGATGTGGCATCCCTATTATACAGTCATCATACAGGGTTATGCTGGTAATGTATCCCGGTTACTAAGGAATGTGAATGAATTTTAGAATTCGAGCATAATCATAAAAACAGTTGCCGAACGAATGGTTTCACATGAAAGCATGGCACCGTAGCTTTCTCCGTAATATTCAACCGGTCTCGCCCAGAAACGTCCCTGTGTCCAATCAGCGGCGCCGAGACGATCTTGCAACGAAACGGCCTGAGCTCAAACGTCCACGTCCCGAAACAGCTCACGTTCAAACGGCCGCGCCCTAGAGGCAATTTTACTCCGATATCAACAATAGACTATTTGCAAACTGAGCTATGGCTATAAATGGGAAACTTTGCCCAGGCCTTACATGAGTTACGTCAATTTGAACGATCACAATCAGTAAATTTCTGTGAGATTACGGTTGAGATAATATGCATCCCAAACTCTATATACCCAATTGGCTTTTACATAGTAAAGGCTGCTTCAAGCACGCCACATCAGCTCCTATAATATATGCTCCTATATGGGACTACGGAACCATCGGCTCCTATATGGGGCTATGTTTTATGCGTAGTGTACCGCTTTTGCACCAGTATGCATAGTACATCTTTTTACGTAGATTTTGCATACTGATAGAGTTCCAGGGTGCAACACGTATTAATCCATATTCAGTCCTAGAACTTATAAGGGATGGTTGGGATAGCTATGGGCTCTTCGTCCCCAAGTACTGCTTTCTGTTTAGCCTTCGAATAACGAAACTAATGAACTCCTAATCATGAAACTTTGCGCGTAGGCACATCATCGTTGTCTATAACAAAACATAAAATTGAGTGGTGTCTGTCGATCTGTCCAAGTCGACCACAAACGTGTCCAAGGGATCCCTTAAAAATATATAACTAAATATCACTTTTACAGCTTACAGGCTCATTTCTTTTCAAAATGAAATTGTGATTGTTAAAGGCATACATTTGGCTGATAATCATAAGTATTACTGTTCAAAACCTAAGAATATCAGTGGTATATTTAAGGCGCCTAAGCGGGTGATTTACACCGAGTAAAAAATTAAGATCATAAATGGGTAGAAATATTCTCTTTGTATATCGATATAATACGGTAATATGTTTTAATCTTATCATTCCCTTTGAGAATCAACGGACGTTTCTTCTAGTACCATGTTTAATTTATTCCATTGTTCCTAGGAATTTCATATCAGCCCGATGTGACGTCCATTCTCTCTCTCTTTGTGAGAACCCATTACCTGATACCGTGCAGTATAACAAAACTGCCAATTTTTTGTAAAACCTCATTTTAATTTTATTTCTTTATTTATTTCTGGTAGTTTAATGAATTTGAGCCGATTGGCGAGAAGGAAAAATCTGGAGTTAAGCTTGGGGGAGGCAGAAGAGATGGATGGAGGACGTTCTGAAAAGAGAGGGAATGCTGAAGAGGGTACTTATAAGAAGGGAGAAGACTTGGTAAGCGTGGTTGAAAAAGAAAGAGAATCGGAATTCCTGACAAATTAAGAGGAGGGAGACGAAATGAGGAATTCAATAGGGATATTATGGCGCGTTATACTCGGGAGTGAAGGCGTATTAGGATAAGTGCTGTCCAAACACGTACCAATTCTACCCTGATGATTACAAGCGCATTCAAATCTATCAGTGGAAATAGTTGAGACCCCATTTCACGCTCCTTGCCCACGGTCTTCCTTTTCAAAATCACGATATGCCCTGCATCAAGCATTTACCCCACATCCCGTAGTCCCTCAGTGAAACGATGCCACTACCTTGGACATCTCACCTCCCGATAAGTCTTACACCCTTTGCTTAAGGAAGTACCTCATCGTAAGGTTTAATCACAAATTTATAGGTATACCCTTAGTAACGTGAATCATAGATCACAATATTTTCCATCTATTCCATTTCTTTGTTCCATTATTTCATCATTTTTATAATTTTATTCTCATTATTTGTGTATATTCTGAAACATTATGAATTACGGATCACAAATTTATAGATCTGCAATATACAAAATGATATTTTTTTTACCTCTAGCTTGGTTTTGTCCGTATTCTACGTCAACAGTTGGACTCTAATCTCATGATTTTCCAGTGCAGTGACTCCCATGTTTGGGATAAATGATATGTATATGAAAAATAAATTAAATATCAAAATAAAATAAAAATATCAAAAATAAAATATATTTGTATATATATAAACATATGTGTAAATTTCAGAGTTTGTAAATGCATCTTACATTTCTTACAAAAATGTTAATTTTATCTGATAAATCTGTTTAAAATTAGTACGCAGTTTAGTTTATCTTAATTTGCACATTGTATTTAAGCAAATGAACGATTTTTACTTCAAATATGGATGGCGAAACTGTGAATTATATTTCCCTATCTATGTTGCTACCGTATTGACTCCGGCTGACTGAATAACTTTCTGAAATACCATCATCAATATTTATAGGTATACCCTTAGTGATGTGAAGTGGACTGATGAAACAGCGACCTTTTTACAATGGCACAACGATGCACTAAAGGGATTAAAATCGCAATTAAAAATCAATTTTACTGACGGATATTCTAAGATTAAAATAATCAGAGATCACAATATTTCCCATCCATTCCATTTCTTTGTTGTATCACAATAATTATTTTATTCTCAGTATTTGTGTATATTCTCAAAACATTTTGAATATTTTGACAGGGTATATACAATTGAAGCTCTTCCGATAAAATTTGTGATATTTTATACATTATATATGCTACCTATAATGAAATTAATTTAACTTCAATAACATAAAATTTGGCCGTCCGAAAATCCTTTGGGGAGAGGAGCAAGCACCCTAATTACGGCCTTCTCCTCTCCCTCTGGTAACTCATCCAAATCTCTCTCGCCTCCCGCCCGACTCGCCATTTTACATAGAAATCGTACGAATAAATTGGATTAATCCCGTATTAATACGGTTTCCAAGGTGACGCTCGGGAATTAGAATTCGGTGTTGGAGGAGAGCGGAGGCAGGGAAGCAGAATGGCCCCCGTGGTTCCAGTGCGGAATGAAAAGGGTTTTTTTTTTAATTTTGTTTTAATTTGATTTCGGGGAAAATGGTAGTGGTAGTATTGCTTGTACGTGTGGAATGGGATTGGATGGAGTTGAGCTGTGAGGTTTTGTGTTGCACCGACTGAGATGGGTTTTATGCTGGAGGTATCGTATTTTGACGTCGATCGCACCAGGCAAGGCGCTACCATATCATGGGCCACTCGGAGGCTTGCATGATAATGCTACATGCGATATCATTTGATATTCATACTTAAGAGATAGGTATGCAGTCTATATGTAGTGATACTACTTTTTGCGCGGTATTACCTGATACCCATGCAAGATTAGTCGGCCTGGCGAAATCATACGCTGTGCGAAATGGGGCAACGTTCGATATGAGGAGATGAGCGATAAAATGCGATGTGTATATGCGATGTTAAGCGATGTGTATCTTACTATGCAGGGTGTAACACCAAGTTAAGGCCAAACTATCAGGACACATACTCCACTCATAGAAGAAGATAATATGTTGTGTGGATTTGAGCCTGTAAACTCTTTCTTTCCATTTTAAAACTCATTTCAACAGATTTAGTGACATACAAGGTATTCAGGCCTGCAGCGAAGACAAGCGCACAGTGGGCTGAAATCGAAAAAAGCTGGCCAAAATTCAAAAAGTGAATTTTTTCAGTCTGGAAGTTGAAATTGGAATAGTGACTCTCCTAATAATGGATTTATTTTGCATAAATCTTCCATATTAACATTATACAAGGGTTTAAAGTTGAACAAATTTTGCAAAAAAAATCCAGAAATGAGATTTCGCTGAAAATCTCTGGGTTCAATGCAGATCCCATTGAACATGCTCATTATTTCCCATCGGCTAGAAGCTGGTGTCGCACAACCATTCTTACCCCCCCCCCCCTACCCTATGCCATCACCTCCCACCCATTCCCTCCGTGCTACCCAGTGAGTGTTCGGAATAGGGGCGAAAAAAAACTGAGGTTTCCCAGACGATTATGTCAGACAAGGAGGCTCTGGCTATGCATGTTGCCCACAGAAGCTGAAAAAATCGTTAACAGCCTTAAATGTTACCGTGAAGTGCTTGGTTTAAATACTTGAATGTATTCGAAGAGAGACAACTAGGGCTATTGGACCATGTGAAAGAGATTGAATTGTCTTTTCAAACTACTATTGTAGCACCTTTAGCGAACCTTTACACAATATAGAGTTAGAAAATCGCCATAGTTAAGTTCATGGCTGAATAGCGTGTGATGACACTCGCCACGTCTTGTATTCCGATTAGCCCCGCCGCGCGATCGAAAAACCGAGTTTATATTCGGCGCTGCGGAAGGCCGCAAACTTTCTCAACGGATTCGCATTTTAGAAGCTTCAGTTCGTGATGTAAGTTACTTACGGTTACTCCGTGTCCCTCTCAACTATTTTCTACCTAAAGCCAGAAAATCAGTGAAAAATATGGTCCGCCATTTTTTCCTATTAAAAGGGTAAATATCCCTCTAGATCATTCAAAATTTCAACATGCCAAATAATAAAGTTTGTTCTTTAAATTAATATCACTTTTTATTTCAATAAGCTCCTACAAAAGGTTCTGTTGACTCTTCATTTTGGAGATTTTCAGCTCAATCTCATTTCTGGATCTTTTTGCAAAATTTGTTCAACTTTAAACCCTTGTATAATGTTAGTATGGAAGATTTATGCAAAATAAATCCATTAGTAGGAGAGTCACTATGCCAATTTCAACATCCAGACTGAAAAAATTCACTTTTTGAAGTCTGGCCACCTTTTTTCGATTTTAACCCACTGTGCGGCGGTGAGAATACAATAAAATTGCCATGAGAAAAATTTGGCTTGGACCGGGAATAGAACCACGGACCTTGACTAGCCCAAATAGGATGCCCGTGGGTCGATTCCCCCGTAGGATGTCCGTGGTTCGATTTCCGGTCCAATTCCCTGGCTGCCACGCTCGCTGGATCTACATCTACTAGGCTTTAAATTGTGGGATCATTTTAAAGCTCTTTCCTATGAAACTCCGGTACAAGATGCAGTGAGTCTTCTTGCATATATTAAAGAAAGCTGCGAAACCGTACGCAGTTCTCTAGGGTTACATCGGCGTATCTGAGATTCAGTACGACGGCAGGTTTATGCTGAAGAAGAGAGGATATTACGTAAGGGTTCTGGGAGAGGTTAAACTATAGAAGTTTAAGATATTTTCAAGATCAGGCACATTAATATTTTGGACTTTGTAAGGATTCAATTGTGCTGGTATACTACGCAAATGAAAGTCGCCTCCAATGCCAAACTATTATGTTTACATGCACGAGTTGAACTTGTCTGGTGCAGCTAATGCATTGGCAATCTGTCCTGGTAATTTGGTACATTTGGAAATCGAAACTTGTATTATCGGGGCTGTACACTATGTGAATCGTGGCTTCTGTGATTCTCATATTTATATCGCAATTCAATGTTGAAGTTCGATGAAAATGATTAAATCACTCTCAACCACGTAAATATTCGACCTGGATGATTATTTGCAACGGAGGGAGGTTGGGTCCTTTGTGGGAGGTTGGGATAGAGTAAATGTGGAGGTTTCTGAGGTTGGTGATAGAGTTTAGCGATGGATTGGAGACAGAAGGGGGTGGATTGAGTGCCGGTGGGTGGGTGAGGGGAGGGGAAGAACAAGAGAAGCGCGTGGACGGGGAGAGGGGCAGGTAGCGAGGGATGGGTGACAAATGACTGTCGCCCCCGGATCATTATTCACCGGCACGGCGCCCGCCCGCGTGAGAGGGCGTGCTTGCGTATACCGTAGGAGTAGTGGCGCTCTGAAGCGGAGGAGAGTGAGTGCACGTGGGTCGGGAGAGGAGAGAGTTTGTTTGCGGGGATCGCGTGAGGCGTTGGGGGGGTTGGGGGAGGGTTTGAGTACGCAAGTTGGTGGTGTGTTTTTTCCCCCGGTCGGCTTTAAAAACATCCCCTCTCTCTTTCTCTCTCCTTGTCCTGTACGTTCTTGCGTTTCCACGTCCCGCAATGGCCGAATGAGTGAAGTGTTTGAAGGTGTTGGTATTGTTGAACTGATTCAAGTGCTAATACTTTCCAGATTGAAAAAAGAAATAGAAATTATTTGAAAAAATAACCGCAAAATCAGCCTAATCCTCTCTTCAGATTGAATGGCATGGCGACTTTGAATTCCAATAAGTGCTCAAAAAAATGAAAATTATATATTTGCTTACGTAAGAGACTTGATAAATGGAAACTTTCGGATTGGATAGGAAAGCTGGTCCCTGTAGTGGAGTCCCTAACATACCTCGGTAGAATACGTCCGTGATAGTAGCGCCGTCGACAGAAAGCAGCCAATGAGTAAACACGTCTAATACCGATTTTACACTTTCCCGGCGAATAACATTTGTGTAAATTTCTCGGACTCGCCACCGGGTAAGAAATTCATAGGCGAGTCCGAGAAATTTACACAAACGTCTAATACCGTTTTGGGAAGGAAATCACGTCACCTTAATATCTATGATAGCTTGAAGTCTTACAATCGTGCAAAAAATATTTAATTTTCATTCTTTTCCTAAGCTGAATCAGTCACATTCATCCGTGTCATTATCTTCTACGAACTCTCAGAGAATTACATGGGCTTGAAGACACACGTCAGCATTTGATGTTTCGAGAGCCTTCCAAGATAGCTTTCGTCGTGGTAGGACAATAAGACCTCAACTTTGTAAACTGAGAGCGCACCAGGTAGATGTCGAAAAAGAATGTCATAATAATTTTAGATATTTACCAAGGAAATGTAACAAAACTCTCTTTAAAAAGAGGACCATCAGGCGTGTTATGATGTAAATTTAATATAATGGAGGCATTAATTGCAATCTTCTGCTGTTAAATGGAGTAATTACAACCTAGGATACGATTTACCTCATCATCAGCTAATGATTAATGAGTACATCGAAACACCGGTCGCCATAAATCTATTTTATCTATGAAAAATATTACTTCACTTTTCTTTGAAAAAATATGTTAGGTTTTCTTTAATTTGCGGTTTGTTCGTGATTTGTTTCTTTCTTATCACATTTCTTCTGCTCCCTTTCCCAAAGCTGACCCGTCCTTCTCATGCACCATTGCTAGGCATTCACCTTACAAACTAATTCACATTGCGATTGTGAAAGTTCGGTACGAGAGCTTTGTATGGACCTTTTTGAGACGTACGAAAATCCTGTGATAAAAAGGTGGAATAGATGAAAGAACGTCCCGGTAAAAAGAGCTAGGGACAATTGCATGTCCTAATTTGAGAAACATGTTACAAGTAAATGTCAATGTTTCAGAGAGCTTAATTGAACAACAAGAATAGGACTACTATGAACTCGTATTCAAATTGTGAAACTGATATCTAATGGTTAAACGGAGTGTAATATGCGATCAATTAGAGAATGATAGTCTAGCCAGCCTCATTAGTGGGGTTTGTGACATGCTGTTCTGGCAATTTGAAGGTTGGTAGATCAAAAACTGAATTGGGTATGAATTTTTTGCTTAACTTTGTTTCAGGTAAGACTATTTGGTTGTATTAGCTCTTAAATTTAACCTAAAGGCTGCTATGAGTGAGATATGAATTAATTAGTTATACTCTAAGCTGTATAATGTATTTGTGGGTTCCTTCATCATCTACTGTAATTAATCCGATGATTGTTATGATACGTATCTCCTTTCGATACTCCTAGTCTTAGACAGAACTATTAGCCTTGTTCATCTCCTTATATTGTTAAAGATGTAAGAGTAATATGTTTTTGTTTCTTATAAATAATACCTCTGTTTAGTTATTTTAGGGCTCGTAAAATATTTACATGCGGAGGAGTGAATATTTAAATCGGTCTACAAGACTTCTACACGTACTATATTGTGAAACCTCTGTTAATTAAATTTAATCTAAGCAAATTCCTTGAGCCCTTTGAAATCAATTAATTAATATAGGTTAATGTATTTGTTTTATGAAAATAGGTTGTAATGAAATGATTTTCTTCCTTATATCAGCGATATTTATTCTGTAATAAAATCAAACTTCCGCTTGGGGAGTTGATTTTGGGGAAGAACCAATGTAACAAGATAATTTGAATTATTTATCTGGCTATTATTTGAGATTTACACCTGGAGACAGTGACTTGTATTTGTGTCAGCGCTTAATGTCTGTCTTCTATTTTAACTTCGGTATCCGCTTAACTTACTGAATTTGGCGTAATCTTTTCAATCAAACGAATGTGTTGGAATATAACAACCGCAATAATAATCATGAATTAAAGAGACTCGCAGTTAGCACTGCTTGAGGTACCATCAGCTAAGTCAAATATTCTGAAGGCAGTTTGAATATCCCCCTTGATCCTTGATCCCTTAATCTCCTCTTAACATGCGTGGTACTGTGAAGTACTAAAATATACAAAATATATATTTTTCTATGGTCATAGTTGGATTGAGTAATGATCCTGCGTTCCATATTTTATGATTTCGTTAAGGCGGGATCCGAATGAAATTTTCCCCTTGTCGTACGTTCTCAAGTTTGCAAGGATACATATGTGGACCCCAGAAGTCAAGGGGTCTAAGTGACATTTTCGAAAAAAATAAGTTAGGTACAGAAATGGGATGTGAAAACATTAATCTTTTCGGTGGTAAAGGAATCCAAGTGATTTTCTTGACAGGGGCTGCTATCTAGGGTAATGCCTCTTAACTACTTAGTGGGTTGTACCAAACATTTTCAACTTTGACTTAAGTTTTCTCTAAACAATGGTTTTGTTACTTAGACCCCTTGACTTCTGGGGTCCTCATATAATCCCTCCAATTTATCTTTCAAGTAGCATAAATTCTCTCATATATATCTGATGCCTCTCTGCTTAGGATAAAGTGTCATATTTGTTTTAAAAAATGGCATTTTTCTACTTTTATTGATTTAAGGCTTTTGATAACGGTGTGAAATTGGATTATCTTCGTGAACGATCCATTAAGGAGGAAATCTGTTCATCTTCAATGTTTTTCTTGTTGTGAGGTGGTATTAAAAATAATAATTGAATTTATTGCTGTTTTTTCCATATAAATTGAAGTTAATTACTATTGGTAGTTACGAGCCTTCCGAGGAACTTCAATATACTTTGTAATTAGGTTTTCCAAAGGTAGAATAATTTCCTTTGCAATTGTCTCCATCGTTCTTAAATGTCTCAATTCTTCCACCATCTGGTTTACTGGGACAGTCAAGACGGATCAAGAATTTCCGAGCCAGGCTGGCTGTTAGTTATGAGGAGGAAAGTTCGGGAACGAGCATTTTTGGAATGCATTCCTTTCATTCGGCTTAGGGGTTAATGTTCGTACTGTGGAAAACACGATTTTTGGTCACAGCTGTATATTTTTTTCCTGGAGAAAACGAAAATATTGTTCGAGGCTATCAGCGTCAGCAGCATTTAATAATGTCCGTATCCGGTCACGTGACTCGTTCTCTCGTGGGTCTATTTTGGCTCGCATTGCACGCGTGCAAGGTGGATGACTTGATGTATGGGTTTTTCAGCGTGTACCGCATCAATCACTCGAGAGGGACAGGTATACAACGAGGGTTTCCTTCCACCAGAAGAGCCATTTGATCAATTTGTTACCGGGTGAATGATTGCCAACATTTAGTCTTATAATCTAATAATTCCATTAGTGAATGTCATTTTAAAAAATCATTCTTATTCCTCAGAGTGCTGCTGGTGTAATTGAGGGAAAGCGTATTTATTGCATTGAGTTGATGAGATTTAAAACTATGTTTCATGGCGTTAATATTTCATTATTTTATTTTGTTGAGACCCGGTGATGAATTGATGTCCACGGGTGCTGTTTGTTTATGCTTTGAGCATGCAAAGGCGTTACAATGTGGAATTGAGTGAATTCATCCAAAATCGGTGGCAAAAGGAAATATTCGCGTTGGAATTTGTCTAGGAAAACGCTATGGAGGGAGTTTCGGGCAAGCACGATACATACTCTTTTTCCGAGAGATGATTTGTGATGCTTGTTATTGTCAGCATTATAATTGTTTTGTATTCTAGCGAATTTTGCATCTAGATTTTCTGTTTTAAAACATCTCACAGTTGTGATGGGTGTTTTGTACAGCAATGCTTTCTCAACTGAGTTTTATCGCCATGTTTCTCATTTTGAAATAGCAATATAGGTTATTTTTTGCGCTTTTAAGCTCTCAAATGATTCCACAGTTGCGATAATCGACATAGAATTTCAGGTTATAAATTCCTTCTCTATGTTCTCAAATTAAATGAAATCGCAGTTATTTTAGTTTTTGCAAATCCTTGTTGGAGGTGATCAACTGGTTTATATGGTTATAAATTGAAACTCTTTGTAATTTCTATATAAGATTTATTTAGCTTGTCTTGGTTGCGTTACTAGGGCACTTGATGAAAGTGAGGGTTTCAGGCGTAACTTTGGGGAATAATTTTATGGTTATGCATTGAAAAACTTTGTAATTATCACATGAGAATGAGATTTCCACATGAGAAGTCTCATATGGAAATTACAAAGTAATGTAATATATAACCATTAAGTTATTCCCCAAAGTTAGGACTGAAGCCATCATGTTGGTCCATATGGCTTCAATAACAGCAGAAATTCTTGCACACATCTATTATAGCCGCTGGTCAATCAATCCTTAAAATGATTTCATCGTTTGTCTCTGCATACGTCTTACCTATCGTCATTCCATCCATGAAACCTCTATTTCTCCCTTTTCCCGGCAATACCAACATTCCTCTCTCTATCTCTTACGTCTTTCAGATGCCCTTCAACTCTCCTTAGCTGCTTCGACCACTGCCTCTGACTCCTTTTCATTCCCTCAAGAATTTTTTCCTCTCTCACAATACCAAGCATTTCCACGAGTGTCTTCCTTTCCGTGCACCGCACGGTCTCCATTATTCTCCACGCCTACATCTCAAACCCCTGAATTCTCTCCTCGTCATTTTTACTCTGTGTTGAAGTTTCAACGTAATGTGGCATCTCATT
The DNA here is from genome assembly GCA_963169105.1 of Ceriagrion tenellum. Taxonomy (NCBI): domain Eukaryota; kingdom Metazoa; phylum Arthropoda; class Insecta; order Odonata; family Coenagrionidae; genus Ceriagrion; species Ceriagrion tenellum. Next base: position 31,730,834 of record OY720636.1, on the reverse strand, counting down.
TCGTGTTACCAAACTCTTCGCAAACCAGTCTAATACGTTCTCGCACAAAGACCTCATCGTGAACCCCATTACAATGCAAAAAATTATGCTAAATATTTTTATTTATTTGTTGAAAACGATGCAAAGAGGGTCGGGGTTATTATCCGGGGGGAATATATCAAAACATTGCAAGTGCACGAGTGGCAGTGCTTCTAGCGTAAAGGGCGAACGGCACAGATGCACAGACTACCTTGTCTAACAATGTGTAAATCTCAACCGCCGAATTAACGCAAGTGTGGAGTCATAGTTAGCGTCATGCTTCGGGTTGTGAATGGTGTTTTACTTTAATTTTTCATAAATTGGATGGAAGGAATGTGAAATTTTAATTTTTAGTCATTATTTTCTCTTGAATTTATACATCTGTTCGAGAATCTGCATATTATTTTAATCTTGGTCCATATGAATAATGTCAAGGAAAGTTGACCGTTGTCGTTTGCATTAATGTCTTATAATTTGATGAGTATTCAAAATATATGAACTTGTCATTGCTTTCTAAGTGCCTACTGCTCTGTGAATGAAAAAATGTATGTACTAAAATGCCACTAATTTTCATTTGCATCTCCTATGCGGTTTCGGTGTTACAGAGTTGCAATATTCATGCGCTTCTACGTACATTCATGGGAATGTAACTGTAAACCAAACTGGTTAAAATGTAATAATAGAACATTTTTAATCTGCTTATAATAGATATCAGGATACTAAAAAAATGAAAAAAATGATGCTATTATTTTCATGGCATTTTCTTCTTTGATGTTGTTTTGGAAACAAGCGTAGAACACACTTCCAACTGATGTGCTAATCTTTTTTGTAATCTTTATTCTGCTAGACATCGCCACGTTTAAATTATTGGATAATTGATTTAAGATTGCTGCTATGTCATTAGTTTTTGTAATTATAAGAACCGGCTGCTTATTTGGGTTCCTGATAAAATGTTAAATTAAGTTTGACTAAGTTTCATGATCCCCGCCCAAAAAAAATATTTTCATGTCAAAAAACTGATTCCAGTTTTTAAAATAGTAAATGCTTGATACTTAATGGCATTCATTTGAATTCACGTGCATTTTATGTTCTGATAATAGAAATCTGGCCTTTGAAATATCTAACGTTGCCACTATTATTTACCTGACGTTGGGGGCAATTTTTTTCGGGAAATAACCCTAAACTCCTTCACGATGCATTTTAGTATAAGAAAATTTCCCTGAATTCATTTTTTACGTTGTTAACTCTTCCATTGCTTTAGAACTGCCATGCTCATGACGGGCTATTGTGGAATGTTTGAAAAATAATTTATTTTTAGCTCCAGAATAGACATTGTTCCGAATAATTGAGTATCTCTCGCAATATTCGCACTGGTCAATAAAATTTATCATTACTATTTACTTCAATTGTTTCAGTAAACTACGCTCGTTTAGCATTGGCTTTCTTACCGTTTCATGTAATATACAAAACCCGTGCATCAATGCGTAATATACCTCTGCGAATAACGGCCTACTACGCCGGATGAGGCGAGTTAAATTCGTAATTTAGCGCAGTTCATTCTCATTCCGATCGTATTACTATGCCTCACTCGGCGTAGTAAGTGCGTACGAGGGAGAACCATTGAGAAAGTATCCCTACGCCATTGATCTACAGGAAAGTTGCGCTGAGCGGCGTTGGACAGAATGGAGATGTGGCTGTAGCGCTGCTGCGTCTCGAGTTTCAGCTCGCCGCCGCCTGAGGGCGACACCAACCAGGCGAGGGCTCGGTAGGTTTAAGGCTTTTTGGGGTTCTGGCCGGAGTGGGCTCTTCCAGTCCGTTTTTGCGTCGTAGCGGAGGTGTGCTGATGAGATCCTCTTGGGCATTGATTGAGGTAAAAAAAGTATCAAAATATGTCATTAACGACTGCATAATTTAGGTGAAATAGTGATGGGAGAATCCTCATGAAATACATTGGATACTACGAATTCTTAATGTATTCTACTGTAATCTTAATAAAATTTCATTTGCATTTCAACATTTTAGTGAGTACAAAAAGGATAAGTCAAAGAAAAAATCAATTTAATCAGCATGGTCTCTATACAAAAATAATGATTTTGTTTCTTCTCCATAGTGATTATTAAATCAGGTTCAGTGAAACCAAAGTCTATGCCAGTCTCTTGTAAACAGTGCTTCAATGACTTGTAAGGAATCTTTCTTTCCCCGTTTAATGCGATTAGGAAAGTGAGGCTACCTAGAGAAAAGGAACTTACCAATCGCAGTTTCGTAATTTCGTCTTCAAAAATCTCGGGAACTAAGTCGAAGTCAGGGGAAAAAGTTGCTAGGACAAAAACTCAAGTAGCCCACTCTGTGCGCATTGAGTTGAAATGTTTCCCACGTGATACCTTTCCTTCACCCCTTCTGTATTCCCATCCTAATCCTGGCTATTCACTCCGTGCCCTGGTGCGTTCCCCACAGAAAACGAGTGAAATACTGCTTGCATGGGGAGTGACAGTGTAAGAGCTCTCGTTATGCGTAACGAGTCACGCCTATCCGAAGGAAGAATTGCCCGGCCACTGTCTGCCCTCCAGCCCGGGACTCGGAGAAGTCCTGCCCTCTACCCTACAAAAACCTGCTCGCTACCTTTCTTGAAAAAGCCTGTAAAGCATACCACATAACCAGATAACATAACCACATATTTCATATTTACAAGGTTATGTTAAGTATGAAATTATTAAAAACTCTAGATCATGTTAATCACATTTTCCAGGCGTGTACTTATGTGGTACTCGCCGGTTTAGTCGCAAAGGTGTACATTATGACCCTTTTGCGTTGAAATTGGTCATACTGCGTAATAACTGCGAAAAACATGAGGTTTGCCTAACTGAAGATGAGGTTGAGATTGCCTAAGGTTTTAAAACAATAGAATACTTCTCTATTGATTTAAATGGCTATCTTCTACACCGTTCATTGCTTAAAAAAATACTCAAATCCCAGGCCGTTAATCGGGCAAGACTTTCGACTTTTAAATTTTCGAGTGATTTTATTTCGTTAATACAGTCTCTTGTCAAACACCAGAGAGAGTAGCTGGTAATGGTTATCAAAATATTTCCTTCATATATTTATCGCCGCAGGAACTCTCTCTCCACTGCACTGGCCGAGTGAAATTTGATTTGCAATGAAGCAATCGCTCGAATACTATAATTCGCCGACTGGAATAATTATGTTTCACTTCATCCTACGTCAGTTTGATTCTAAATGGAAGTTGATATTTTTTCAATTCTGCGAATTGAAAGCCATTCGAGGTTTGCAAACATTTGATTTAGGAGCTTTTGATGTGGTTGAGAGGAGGCAAGTTGGACGGAATGCGGAGCCATGGAGGAAAAACAGAGCTGGCTGTGAGGCAACCCACAGAGGAAGGCATATGGCATCCTACTCAGTTACGAAGAACACAAAAAATCTGTAAACATCTAAAATCTAGGGAAATGACTGAACTGTAATCTAAAGGACCATCGTCTGACACTCGCGTATTGCTACCCGTTATCGATTCCCTTCCTTATAAATAAGCGGGTCTTCCAAAAAGTAATAACTCACTTTTATTTTCTTCAAAACATCTACAAACATGAAATTTACACATATGAAAGTACGATGTCATATCTACTCATTCTATTTTTCCACAATCTTCTTAAAGTCTATTGCTTTCCCCCAACGATTCCCCACTAGGGCGTATGACCTACCGGTACTTGTCCTCGCTCTGATTATAGAGGATTTGACCCATGGAGACTGCGTTTTCACTGCCTTAATTACCTCGTCGTAGTCCAAAATATTTATGTGGAAAAGTGCTTGGTGTCATTATTCAAAAAGGACTAGAAAAGAAGAGAAATTATGAATCTACATTCTTTCGCGTCTTAAGTTTGCGCCAAACCGGAATATGCGAGCCTAGTATTGCAAGCTGTCCTCTGTAGAGTCCACTTAATTGGTCAGAGCACTCAGATATTAGACACGGTAGCATTGTGATAGCCTAATGAGGCTTTGTAATTAATTGAAATGCATATCCTGATGACCGATTTATTGCACTGATTTCTGTTATTATGGACGTACATAAAAAGAGCATTTCTTTTCGGGCAACCTTTGTAACCAACCGGGCAATATTTGAGATTTTCATCTTTCTAATTTGATTGGTATCCCCGTTAAATAAAAAACCAAAGCCCCTTTTCCCTTGACCCTGACCATTCTTAAAGCAATGAGAACAAGAGTTTTTACTATAGCATGAAATCATGGCCATCATATTATTTTGGAAACGCCTCTCTCAGGACTGTATCTTCCACCATTAAATACGCAATGTCCGATGTAAACGAGGCATTCCAGTAGGGTAACTAGAAAGTTGATGGGAATCGAGACTGGAATGGTGAAAATGATAGTAATCACATAGTTTGTACTATTCCACTACAATACAATTACACAGCTAAATTATTTTTTTTTTGCGTAGTACTCTGTGTGCAAATCTCACAAGCCAGTTATACCCAGGTGTCAAAATACGTCGTAAAAGGAAATTACTCAAAGTGAGAGGTGTTATATATTCAGCATTCTGAAAAATACACTCAGCCTCGGTAGAAGAAATGGAGTAATGGCTCAGTTACTCCTTGGTTATAGTGAATTCCCGGCTTTAACAGCTCTCGCAATGCAAACCTAAGAAAGACTAACAAGGACTTCGCCCAGCCGCCTCCAGCCCTCCTTGGGATTCAAAAGTACCTCCTTCCACAATACGAAACTCCGCAGTTTTGCTTCTCACGTAAAAAATAAATCCTTTGCTCCCCCTTTCCTCTTCGCTTTCCTCTTTATCCCTCCCAACCCTGTCTGTTTTTAGTGTCCTTCCACGAAAATCCCCCCTGCCTTTTTATTATTTGGGGTTGCTCCCATTCTTTAGAACCTCCACCACTGCTTCTCAATTCCATACCCTCCCTCCCTCTCCTTATGTGCCTCCAACCTCCCTCTATTCCTCTTGCCTCCACTCTGTTATTTTTGATAAGCCCCTCATCCTCCTCATTCTCTGTTTTCGTACCCAGCGGCTCCTACCCCCACCATTTTGCTCTCCATTACCAAAAACCAACCAACAGTTTTCTTCTTCCTTTTTCAGTCTTTGTTTGGCTTCTCTTCTGACCTCTTTCTCCTTTCCTTACTTTTCCTTTTTCCTACTCGTCTTGATTTTCATTCTTTTTTGTTCTCATTCTCCGTCTCTCTTCCCATATTTGCCTCAAAACTACGTGTATCCTCCTTCCTCTCCCTCGTCTGCATCTCGCAACTATATTCGGCCCTCTTCGTATCATGAATAAATTTTGCGACTCCCGATCATTTAATTTTTTGTAGCATACTGTTCCAGTCATGTGCATTGCGTGGGTGAAGTCATTGGTTGGTCCTGTCATTTTAAATGTGTTACTGATGGACGTGGTGTGATTGTATAGGTCAAACCTAACTCCGATGCTCGATCGAGATTTCTTGCCCAGTGGGGTAAATTGGAAAATTATAACATCTCAACACAAATTGTCGGTTCTCCTACTATAACACCCTGAAATGACATAAAGATCATACTCTTGGTATCTACCCTTCATTCTTGCTCCATGTTGTGAAGTTTTCAAATTATTATGAGAGAAATTCCTTTCTAATTCAATATATCAGAAAATTTTGCTGCTTGTTGAAATCTGGTTCAGTATTGTGAAAACCTTGTTGCTCGTTCTAATGATTTTTGAAGCCCCTTAAGGATGCATTTCGTAGACTTGCTTAAAAGTATGCATTGCTTAAACGTGGCCGACCACGTTTTACGCGTTGCCTAATATGTTTTCTATTATATTGTTAAATATTTAAGCATAAGAGAATAGGCAAAACCACTATCAGTGCCAGTTCGTGTCTGTATTTTTTTCTGCTCAAAGTAAATCAGTGCTGATATGATACAATAGTCCATCATCTTTTTTCTACACTTCCCCATTTTCCGATCTTCCTTTGTGAAATTTTCTTGTTTCTGTAATCAAAAATAATCACGCGAACTCATTGATCACAAATAAGCCATCTATTGAGCTTTATGTTTCGCGCAAAATATGCAAATTTATTAACTCACTGTCTCAACGCAGACTGAATGGTTATTTTTCATGCAGTGTTGCTATAGAAGCATCGTCTCAATAAGTCGACGTGAAAGGTTAACATTTTTACTACTGCTGGATGGAATTACCGAGAAAGGACTTAGCTAAAACTCAACGAATTCTTTTTTGCTGGGAACTTTGAAAACTTGATGGTAACGAGGCAGCTTTGACTTTTCTCCTTTGCAAAGATACCGAATGGCAGCAGACGTTCGTTCGCAGTTATTGTATATTTCTGAAAAAATGGGAAGCTGATGGAGAATTCAAAATATCGCTCTCCGTAAGTTGTCTCATTGTATGTTTGTATTCATTTATTTTTCCCTCACTTCATTATTTTCTTCCCCTCCGACAGCTTCAGAATTTCTTATTGTATTTTCTCCCCCGCCTGAGCGTCTCTGCGCTTATTGAGCCCGGCTGATGGCCTCACACAATGGCAGAAGTGCTACGCAGCGGTGACAACTTCAGTAAATGGAAGGCCGGGGGGAGAGACGGGACGAGTCCTGTGCGGAGAAAAAAAGAATTCGGGGATTAAGGACCAGGGTGGAATCCGGGTGGCCTTATTATTGAAGCCACTTGCATACCCTTTATTATTTTCTTCATCACGCCCTTATCCGCGGCAGGCGTTCGCAGTTACACCTCGGCATTATAACTTGAGCAAAAAATTCCCGTCATATCGCAGCAACCGCCATTATTGAGCGCATTTTATCCGAGAAATATTTTAAAGTGATATATGTATTTATACCGCGCAGTTGAAGCGAACGCGAGATTTTATTACCAGGCTCGAGGTATTAAAATATTCAGCCAGGTCGTCAAAGGTAAGTATTATGGCTTTAACTGACGTGAGACTAAAAATGGGAACGTTGGGCAAACTATTAAATGACATCGGCAATTGTTTATCCTCTCTTTGCTCGGAGACTCATTGTCTGTTTCAGAATTAATAAAGAGCTGCAATCAGATTTTTTCACAGGTTGAATAAAACCTAATTTCTAAGCAGTGCGTTAGACTTCGGTATCAAAACTTACTAGAATCGTAATAAACATGTGAAAATATTTCTGCTATCTTTCGTCAATGGAATTTATTACGCATTAATCTACCCGAGTCTCCTACGCAAAGGAAGAGAGAATGAGAATCACCGTGAAGTCAATGCATTTTAATGATTTTTTTTGTTCTGATGATTGGAGGAAGTTATTTACCAATATTTCCTTTATTTCCGCGTACGTATGGTATTGGACCCTTCCTTCATTAAAGTTTGTTTTGCTATGGTTGCATAGTACTTGGGCGCTGTAATATGGTAACACTTTATTGTTTATTTTCGACTCAATATATTATTACTCGGTAATCTTGCGTGATAATTATTTTTTACTTACATCACAGGGATATAAGTTAATGTTTAGTTCCAATTTCCCTCCGACTACATCGGCAATTGAAAGAAATTGCTCAACCAACCTATTTAAAATATTATTTATATTGTTATAATACCTTATTTTTTCATCCCATTACGGGATCGAATTTACCCTTGAAGAATGCGGTGCAATGTATGATAATTTATTCGCGTGTTGCCTACCCCCTTATTAAAACATTTGGCCGTTCGGGCAATCCAACTGTGGTTCCTGAGTTTTATGAACGATAACTTTTACTCAGAGTTATATACTCTATTTTGGTATTGTTAATGAACTTCTACTTATTGTCTCCCTAAATTGTTAACTTTGGTGACTTATCATCTCCATGCCATTTCATAGTGCTCATGATATATGTTAGGAGACGGTCATAAGATGTAGTTGTGGTTTTTAAAAGAAAGTTTTAATATTGGAGTCATTATGAGTTTAGTATATGTCAAAAAAAATCAATCGATTTTCGGTTGAAATTATGGTGACTTGGAATATCCCTCATTCTCGAATTTTTTGAGAGCATCGTATTCACCACCAAGGCCGTAATCTTGCTTCTATCCTCAGTTTTGATTAAGGTTTCGCCATAATACGAGCGTTTTTATATTAACATGCGCCCAGCACGTACCTTTTGCACAATGGGAGCCTGTGTTCCCCACAGCACGGGACATTTTGAATGAAGATTTCCAGTGAGGGACTTCAACGAGCAAGGTTTTCCTTACCCTTTTCTTTGATAATTAAGTGCGCCAGTTGGAATGGCAAGAAGAGATTAAACTCAGGAGGACAAATATTTATTCAATAGTCTCCTCCCCTCTCCCTCTTGATCTAAAAAGATTGAGGGGGGACGTAATAAGTCAGCAGCAGGCCATAATCGCCAAAGGCTTGGTCGGCTGTGCTTACGGAGATAACGGATTTAAAGTCTTCTAGGATGACCGGCCCCCGGTGTTCCCATCTCCGGTCTATCAGTCCATCAGTCCTCTTCTAATCCTCCTCTGCATCTCCAAATTCTCAAAAGGAAGCATAAATATAGTCTATTTACGTATAACCGTTAACCATTGGAGCATTTGCGTGGAGGAAATCAATTCCTAGGATTCTGAAATTTAACGCTGTGAAAAAATAAATGAAACACAAATGAAATGATGGTTTTGTCTGTGTAGCGTTAAGGAAATAGTTTGTGTAGATTGGATTTGTAGATTCATGGGCGAAAGATTGAGGAAATCGGTTTGATGGAGGGGAAAATAAACAAGGAAATGCCCGGTTTCGTAAGTGAGGAGAGGATATCGATTTAGTATCTGCATCCTAAATCAGGAAAATGTGGACGGAGCATAAGTAAACGGCCGATGGAGACTGAAAAGAATATATTTGGATTGAGGGTTAAGGCAACAAGGAAAGGGAATTAATGTCGTAATAAATGGTAGTCACATGTTGAATGGACTCTAAAAAGTACTTTATGCCCCGAATGAGTTTCAGGTGATCAAAAACGCTGTTAAATTCCTTGAAATGAATGATGCTCTTAACCGTGAACTATAGAGAGCTGATTTACATTTCACTTGGGTGAGCATTGAAATCAGAGAAGAAAATACCATTTAGTGCCGTAAACCTGGATACAAATCAGGAACTTTAATCCACCTTGATGCCTCTGAGCCAATGTTTACGCTGCCATTGTATTGTGTTAATTGAACTGACCTGAATGCACATTCTGTATCCAGAACTTTTCTGAAATCAGTACTGAGGGCTACCACCCGGGTATTTCCTGAACTGCGCTTTATTGTCCTTTCACATGCACACTATAATTTACAAAACATTCTGAACAAGCTCCTATAATACGGTTTGGGGGAACTGTAATAATAGCCATAGTTAAGCCATTTGACTTAATCGCCTGAGTCCTCTGGATGGCCATATGATAACTAAATCCGTGTGGGGTCCGGTTTAGACCAGTGGGAGCGTGTTCGACTCTCATTCCAAGTGTCCAAGACCAAGGGACAGGGGAAAAAATAATGTCCTAGCTTGCCAAACAAATTTTGCACGCTACCCTAATTTGACCTCTCTACTGAAAAGCAGCAGTCTCAAAGGAGATCAAATCGGTATCAACAACCACAGCATCGGGCGATAGTGGAGTTCACGGAATCTGCCAAAGTACTGCGATGAGGAAGGCAACGGGGAAACGACCACATTCGTCTCCCTAGAAGTTGCAGCCTTGTATTAGCTATATATGCGACCTGTTGGCACTCCTCCCAGTATTCCCTTCCCGGAGATCCGATTGAGCATAGAATGCTCAACGTTTTTGATGGTTTTTCAGTGCAATTGTTTTCGAAATGATGGCTGGCGCCGCATATTTGCAGATTTTTTTGGGTTTTCATTGGTAGTAACTGCTCAGTAACCACATTAATGACCACCGTGTGGTGCAAATGGTTGCGAAGACCCATATCAATTGAGCTACGGATCTATAGAATCGAACGACCCTGGTTAAGTGCAAGATAGCAGCTCTACCACAGGAATTCTCTCGAGACCTTAGATTCTCTTCTATGATTGGCCATTGTATCCTACAATCGGATGGTGAAAAGCATCGTACTAAATTCTGTTTTCAGTTCTGATAAACTAAATTGATAATCTATCGGATACGTGAACTACCTTAATGTGGTACGAACATATGGTATATTCATCTATTTAGTCCGTTCTGCACCTGATGAGTTGGTCTGTGGGTAGGTATTTCCAACTGTTATCAGATAATTTGTAATTTTGGTGCAAAGCATGTTTTTCTTTTTTCTGGTGTGGTTAAGTATGATCCCACGATTCTTGGAACTTTATCACCTTTATACTGGGGAATTACTACCCGCTTAAAATTTTCAAAGTGATTTACCGTGAGTACTCCTGAAATAATTCTATGCTTCAACAAGTGTAGTTCTACTCTTTTCGCCCTCGGTTTAGCTTAAGAAAATGTCACTGTGTTTGTATTTGCAAGAGTCAGTTTCAAACTGTTATCTTCTTTTTTTCTTAATGTCTAAGTCTCGTTTCGGTTGTCGTTTCTAAGACTTTGATTTCACTTGGAACTGGTCATCTCAGAAAACATAAAATTACAATCGTTAAGCTCTCCTCAAGAGATTTCTTTGTAATATGATTTGAAAGTTTGATCTTTAGTTTTTGGCTGCAATATGTACCAATTTTTGATGCAGGAAATGTCTTAAAGAATAATCGTTTCATGCGGAAGGTTTAACAGAAAAAGTTGTCGAGCCAAATTCGCGGTTTATAACATAGAAGTCTTCTAACTTGATTGACATGGGTTTTATAATCTGAGCTTAAATATTTTTATTTATTTCGAGTTGTACTTTCAAGTCTACTGAAAAAGTTCTTGTGCAGCAGTATGGTTTAATTTTTAGTATTCATGATGAGAAAGAGAAAAGGACTGTTCTTCTTGGAATTATTATTTTTACTCGAGTACGTGCCCAGCTGTAGAGTTGTCGCTATTCATAAGAGCCTGCAGAGAAAGAAACGCGTATATTTGCCATTGAACACCTCTTAATGAAGCTTTAATTGTTTACATGAGAGCATTCAATTACATGTGAACTCTTGATGGGTTTTGGATCCATGAAAACTCATTCTTCCTGATTCATTCGTATTTTCCTGGTTTGTGACATACTAAGACCCAGATTCCAGCATTTATTTTTCCTGACAAGTTGAACAAAATATCGCATGTGGAAATGCTGCCGGATTATCATTCAGGAAATGGCCTGAGTTCATTGAGGATACACTTTGCCTGGGGGTAATTGGAATTTGGGTTTATACCTGCGATGAGAACATAAATCCTCATGTTTGTCGAAGTGGAGCTATACGTGAAGTAGGTATGATAATTGGACGTTAAGTTGCAAATGTTGAAATGTGAATAAATTACGAGCTGTTATATACAAATGGGTCATCATGCATTTCAGTTTACTACATCGCTGAATTTTATACTTCTTTCGAATTAATGTATAGAATTGGCGCGTAACATTTTCATATCCTTTAGTATTGAATGATATCGCACACTATTGCAAATCGGTGTACTGAATATATATACCTACTCAGCTCTTCAGCGAGGATTTGATAAGATATCACTGGCGAGATAACAATTCAACATTTTTTTCCTCATTGTTATTCGGGTGGCAATATTGATGGTCACGCGATAATGCACGAATTAAGTTTTTAATTCAAAATCCCACCTGTTTGTCCAGCAAATATTTTTAACCACTGCTTTGCCCTCCTGTCGACCTAAAATGCTCCAACAGTGTCCTTACGTGAGCTCACCTCCTGAGTACCCCCAAATATTCCCGTCGTAAAGATATTTTCCCCTAGATTGTTTCTTTTCGCCTTTTCCTCGACATCTTAATCTTTCCTCGATTTCAGTCTCTTTTTCGTGCAACATATACGTTTATTTCTGTAATTTAATTCAAAGGTTTCGTTTAAATCGTTTTTTTAAGGCTTCTTACATTGAATCAGAATAGCTTTGTATCATTCAGAGATGTGGAAGAATTTTGCCTAGATCATTACAAGACAACTATAGCGTGGACTTTAAATGTTCCGATGGATTTAAAAATTATCTCGAGTCTAGTACCGTAGCATTTTGCTGTTACCTTGTGTCTGGTTTTGAGTATGTATGGTCCAGAACTCTAGATTGTGTAATTGGTTAAATGAGTCACTTAAGTGTCCCTTTACATTTATATCTTACAGAAAAAGCTCGGACACCGTTGAAAAAATACTGTGGTATTTCTATTTGTTCATCTTAAACCGTTTTTATGAAACACGTATTAATTCTTAAATAATTTATCTCGGTAATGAAGTAATTCTCGGTAATGAATTAATCATCTTGCTGCATGTGACCCTATTATCTAGCATATCTTCCTTAAATCTTAAATATCCTACTTGCATGGCAATAGTGCATGTTTGGTGATCTTCACCCCCATGCCACACACCCTCGTGGTGGCTCGCAGGGTATTACGTAGATGTAGATGAAGTAATTAAAATATATAATTTAGCACATATTAGGATATAATGCACTCTTATCGATCGGTCCATTGTGTCCAGTATAAAAGATTCTCATATTGTAGCAAATCCTGTTTATTTTTAATTACTTCTGTTTATTGTTTATTTTTAAGTACTTAGCTAACGAAAACGACTGTGTGTGTTGGTCTATAATGCAGATGTCTATAAATTCTATATTTTATAATAAATGTGTGCCGGATTGCCTGAATTATATCCCGAAACAATTTTTCCCTCTAATTTTTTTTTTTTTAACAGTTTAATTCTCTACTGTGCCGTGGATTTATTCATGCTGATACTAACGTCAGGTTGAAAATTTCGCATATAAATCTCATCTCTCTCATATTTGTGGATGATTTCTGTTTCCCAAAGTATTTTAACGTAATTGGTTTTGTTCTTCTGAAATTGGAAAATTGCGTGCAATACGTAAAAAACCGACAGCAACTCTCTACTTAATATTTGGTTGAAATGGATTTCCATTAAGACTTATAGACCATAGACTTATAGACTTGGAGACTATTAGTTGATGTTAAACCGTTTCTTATGTGATACTTATTAATAATTGTACATTTTATCTAGGAAATGGAGGAATTGAAATAAATAATTTAGTATTTATTTTAATATGTATAATAAAATCTTATTGATCGGACCATTAGTGATTAAAATTTTACAAATGTATTTGATCTGTTTGGATTTGATTATTGTTCCATAGGCTTATTGCGTAGTCTCTCACACTCACGAAACTTTATTGAATTATATTTTTCTACTCTTCGTTTCCATGCTATGGCGCGCGTTTTCGTGATAAATTTAGCTATCTCAGTAAAAAAAAGGATTATAGACACATTTTATTCCGAAAAAATAGCCTTAAAAGCTTTAAATCACGGCTATCTGGATTGCGCTTGAGAGAGGCGCGTCTACTAGCGTGGGATTCACATCCCCACCGAGAATTTAGAACGAATCTAAAACCTAATAAAGGAAATGGGACCCAGCGCTCAGTTGAGCATTCAGAGTCGTGGATAGCCATGTCTGTTTTATTTCACTAGCCGTTGGATTGCCGCCTTAACGAGATGGATCGAATGGCCGCGTCGTGAGATTGAATACCTTTTTTTAATGGAGAAAAAAATTGATTTAAAAAGTCGTCGCTTAACCGCACCGCGGTTTCCGTCCCATTTTTCGGCCAATTAAAGTTTCCGTCCTCCGGGCCTCGGTCGATCGTAGTCTGGTTACCTGCCCACCCTTCAGCCTGCGGGCGTGTGAAGTTCCCCGCCGAGTATGTGGAGTGTATTTTGTGAAGGACGTTCCGAGAGTATGTCGTATTCCGTGGGTATGGCTGGATGGAAGGAACAGGAATGGCTGGAGTGCAGGGTGAAAGTGGTAAAATGTGCAGGTGTAAAACAAAAGACTGATTTTCATATTTTGTCCTCATGATGGTAAATTCGCGGCAGGTAAATCCTCGTCTATTAACCGTAGGGTCGATGTTTTTAGTCCCACCAGGGTGGATTTTTCATCACTCAGGACGTGATTAAGTGTATTCCCTTCACTCTTGGTTATTAAATGCCCGACGTTAAATCCAAGTGGCTCTTTTAGGGTTGTTATTAAAGTTAAGAACATCAAAGTATGTCATTTTCTTACAAGTCGTCCGCTTGATTGCTTCATAAGTTATTATGATATGGCAAAGCTGAATGGCACTCGCCAGCAGGGAGCGAGAGATCAGTGAAGGTGAATGCGGAGTTATTAGTTCTTGTGTTCTCCCGCAGAGACCTATAGATCTCCACCAGAGACCCTGGCCACGTTTTATACATAACCGGACGCATCGTTCTTTAGATTAAAGTTGCACCTAGTGTTGCTGCACCCTCATCGTTTGCTGATGCAGGTACACCATCCTATTTGTTCTCATTCACTTTTTTTCCTGTGTGGGGTAAAGGTCACTCTTTTGTAAGGGAATATTGGTTTATTCCGTTGAAATTATTCTTCCTTGGAAGCTGTGGTCCTCCATGGGTTTAGAACTTTTTAACCGTTTACGCTTATCTTCTACCGTATTTAGCTCGTTCCTTCCGGTTAGTAATATTCAGTCTTTGTAAATCCTACGTGATATCGTCTCTCAACCAATGCTTTGGCCTCTTTTGTATCAATTTCTAACAAGTATCTATTTTTTTCTAAACTACCTCTGCCATAGGTTTTGTGTGATCTGGCCATCGAAATGCTTGTGACTTAATGCTTTGACTTTAGCTTCTTCCTTTATCGACTCCTGTATTTTGTATTCTCTTAAATCTCCTACTCTTCTTCATCCTCCAGTGTTGGTCCAAAAATTCTTTTCAAATCAAAAATAAATCCAACTAATTTTTATTCAAATCTTCTCAAGTCTTTCTTTGTGTTGCCTATGTTAACGTCCACGTCTCTCGACCATGTCTCATTAAACGTCTTGTTGCTATTTTATTGGTTTTGAATTTTTGACTGCCTGTGGTAATTATTAAAGCTTCATTCCAATAACATGTATATTTTAGAATTCTCCCTGTTTTTCTATTCGTTCCATCCATGATCCTCCTCAGTGATTATTGATTTCCATTTTCCTACTTCCTTTGCTTTTGGGAGGGCTGTATACTACAGAATTTGCTCATTAAAATGGTTGTGATTTTTAGTAGAATTTTCAATGCTTGTACTTTCTTCTTAGTCTATTTTCCGCACAGTATTTCTCCTGTTTCGTCCATTACTAGTGATTCAAATTCCCAGGTAGAGAAATCCACACCCTTTAACCCTTTTTACTGCTTATTATCTCGTTGTTTCTTTAAGAAGGGTAATATTTGCGCCTTCTTTTTGATTTTTTCCACCAGCTGTAGCTATTGTTTTGCTTTCACGACTTTATACCTTCACCTTTTTTCTCGATTCTCGTCATTCTCATCATACCTTTTAGATCTTATCAGGGAAACAAAGAATGCTGGTAGCCTTTCCATACATGTGTAATCCTTTTTTTGCGTGAAATGGTGTTCTTTCTATACTTCAAACTCATGTTTCTAGCAGTTAATTGACTCTTCTTCTGATAGATTGTCGTCATTACTTGTGCTAATGGGTTCAATACACCCCTCATGTTTTATCCATCGCTTGTGATCCTAATTCCTTCCCGAGGCGGTTGATGTGTGGTGGAAGCAGATGAAAAAACAGCCAACGACCGTGAGGCAAGCGGAGGAAAGTCAATGTCCGCGCATGGTCGGCTTGTGTGTGATGGGAGGTATATTGAGCGCGCTGCCCCTGTAGAGAGGGAGTGACAAGAGGGTGTGGAGAAAGGGTTAGTTGCGTTGTGAAGATGGGCGAGGAGGAGGGGGTGGAGGTGAGTGCCTAAAGGGTTCGCGGAGTGGCGGAAGGGGTTGAGGAGGGCGAGACGGCAAGGCTGAGAGATGAGAGGGAGGAGATACGAGTAGGATTAGTGCGGTGGAGGTTGAGAGTAGTATAGAGCGGGATAGCGAGAAGTTTTCTCAGCAATAAAACATGCGAGGAAAGATGGACGCTGGGCTTCCCAGAGAACGATGCGAGAGAAGAGATAGGGAAATAGGTTTGGCGTGTGGGGGGAGTGAAGTAGGATTTTAAGGCAGCCGGAGTAACAGCGGGTAGGTATATGACGCCCAGTGGGAAGCGAGCTCGGAGTCGGCTTTATGGAAAAAAATAGCAGTAAATGAAGGAGACGTTGACATTTTCGGCGTGTCTGTGACAGGACAAGATAAAAAGTAATACCCCACGGTCGCAGTGGTGCAACTCTTGCATACATATATTCCCGCGCGCTCGTTTACTTTTGCCGCGGAATGGGCTCAATGCCCCCCGCAGCTGGGCGTTTTTCTGGGCAATCAAGGCATGAGTAAGTCTGGTCAAACCGCCGAAGAAATGCGGGCCTAATTGGATTTTTTGATGGGCTTGCTTTTATTTTCCACGCCTCCGCTAAAATATTGAGCGCAGGAGATGAATTCCTGTACGAAGCATTGATGATGGGTTAGGGAGGAAACAACGGTGGCTGATAAAGAGCTGATTCATTGCATTGCAAATTTTTGTCCATTCTTTGAATGGAATGAGAGCCATTCATTTGGGAGTTTTGGTAATGTCCTTATCGTATGGAAAGAACTACAGTAAATGTTTAAACGGTACTTGTGTTCGAATGAGATTTGTGAAGAACGATTTGAATTATTTTAATTATTTTTCTGTATTACCTAGAGAGCATAGAAATTTGAGGTGGAATATTCATTTTACTTAAATTGACCCATGCGGTAATGTGTGGACATTATCATGGTTAAGGCGCCAACCGAGATGTTTAAACGCTCTTCCTTGTTTCAGAATTTAATTTCCCTTGAAACCTTGGGAATTACGCGTAACAAAAATTGATGCATACATTTAAGAATATATCGGCTCCGGTTAAGTATTTGTGAATCCTAAATTGAATATAAATAAATCTAATGCTGCTGTGAGCCCTTAGAAGATAGTTTGGGAAGTATCTCTCTAACTGCTAAAACACTGTGAATGCTACACAAATTTCCCAAAAATATTTTGAAGGATTTCACATTAAATGGGGTCGAGAATTTAGGTTACTGTTATTTTATTCTTCAGTTTTCAACATTTATTAGACTGAATTTCGTGGTAAATGTTCGAGAGTTAAGGAAAGATAGGAACATTATCCTTTAAAACAAGGATTTTATGGCCATCAAGATGGGTTTCTCTATCTTGATTCTTAGATTTAAGGAGAAAATATGTGGATCGAAACCTTACGATAGCATTTGGATTACTGAAGGCACCTGAGTGAGCATTATGCCATACTTAATATATCAGTTGCACAGTTGATGCAGTGAAACAATTGGTAAGCATTATTAGCGGAATGGTCCTGTTAGCCTAAAGATGTATCCGTATCGGTTAACATATGAAATGGATCCTTTTTCCAAAGACTAACTGCATAATTGAAGACTTTTTATCAAATTCTATTTTGCTCGTCTTATTTCGCTGAAAGTCATCTTAGGTGGGTAATGCCTTTGCAAAAAAATAGGCTTGACTGGATTGTGTCTTCGACTAGCACTATTTATTTCTTAATCTGTGATTAACAATAATCTCCATAAAATAAATTGATACGCCAGTCCTCCGTTGGATGATGCTTTCCTCTTGGGATATTTTGGGGCAACATACTGGAGAGACAACTCTTGCCGAGAATTTTTCCTGCGCAAGGTTTTCTTTCTCGAGACTTAATCGATCCCTCGATTCTTGTGCGATAGTTTTCCTTCGCGTAGACGGACACATTTCCTTGACATCGTGCGTGCATGCTTCAGTCCACAGCAAAACGATCGGAAGAGTTTTTCTTTTCCTTTTGGCTTCTTTTTGACTCTTCGTGGAATATCTAAACTTATTCAACTAAAGCCATAAATCACAGACTGAAGGAGCGGTGGCGACCGTCCAATATGTAAAAACTCAATCCTATATTGTGGAAGGGAAATGCAGATTCTTCTTCTCTGTGGGATGATGTCCCTAGAATGCGAGGGCCTTGGTTAAATACATTGCAATGGCCTAGATATTTCAGTCGTTTCCATTTCTCACCAACTTTTACAAAACTTAAGCTCTGAAGAAGCCATTTTTTGGGTTTTGAATGGCATTTATAATTACTATAATTATAAGCGCTAAGAATGATTTGTGACGGATTCCACAAACTAGTGGAGTTAAGAATTATGGGCCGAAGCACTGATTCTTGAGGTAGCTTTCATTAAGCATCACCTGGGCTTTCTCATAACTGGCGCACTCCATGTGAACCATCCGGGAAATATGATCTAATATGTCACTCATGATTATTTATTTACTTATGGATCAGCATGCAAAATTTAGCGGATCTCTTAAATCGTTTATGTACGTAATATGCTTTTCAGAAAGATTCTCTGTTGAAAATCCCAGTTATTTATTTGTTCTTTATATCCATCAGTGAAGTAGGAAACGCTTATGGTATTATCGGCTTACCCCCAAAAATTCACGTAGGAAAATGAATGGCTTCGTGGAATTCTGCATGCAAATTTGAGCGATGTATATTTAATTCTGCCACAGGGAAATTATTTTGTCCGCATTTTAGCTGTGTCCCACGTAAAAACGAAATAATTAAAGCTTATTTATGGTACTAGTGTATTTTGTAATTTCATATGGTTAAATTTGCGAGGTAGCTATTTCTTAGGCCCAATTCTCTAGGGTAATTTAGATTTTCCGACCCTATTTTTCCGGCGCTATATTTTGTGGATGAGCGCTCTTAGGGATAAAATTTTGGGTAACTAGCTTTAGGATTTTGTAGAAGAATATATAATCAAACCCCAATGGCGAGAAAGAAGACAGGCGCAAGAGCTTGATTAAAATCCAAAGATGCGTAATCAAAAATCTGCTTGCCATTGCATAAAAAATATCTTGGACTGAAAAACGAGTATCAATATGAAACGATACAGATAGTTTTATGAGTAACCAATAGAGTCTATCATTTGCTTTTTTGACTATTCGATGTTTTTGTAGCATCTTATTGAAAATACATGTAAGCATTCCCAACTAAACTGACTCGACTGGCCAACAAACTACACCGGGATCCACACACGTTAAGATTTATGCATGCACGTACGTCGCTATGGATTATTCTACATTAAATGTACTTAGGAGTATCGAGGAATATTGCGGATTCAAAATATTTGCATAGCTACATTAATTTTAAAACGATGGATGTCTGTTGAAGGTAGAAGAGAGTATAGGGTCGCGGAAAATAGGATTTTGGAGAAATCTTTCTTAGTGGAAAAAAGTTCAGTATTCAGAGAACTCTATAAATTGAAGAAGAGATATTAAGAGTAGACATTTTGAAAATTTTATATCAATGGTCATTCTTTTCATACTAGCAGAGACATTTAAAATTTAGAGGTCAAAACAGGAAGGGTATTGAAGTTAGGACACGTTGATCTGGTAGGAATGTAGGTATTGGACACATGAGGATGGGGGAGGGCAATGGGGGGAGGCGGATATGGGAGGGTTGAATGGGTGAGGGTGGTGCTTGTTAGGGGGTGAAGGGGGACTGAGCCGCGTCCATAAGATAATCAATGGCCGCTGGCCCGAGGGTCAGGCAGGTCGATGCGTGTTGGTGGGTGAAGGGAAGGATTGTACGGAAGGGGGAGGTACGTGGCAAGAGTAGCGGGGGAGAGAGGGTTTGGGGGGAGGAGGGTTTTAGTGAGAGATGTTGGGGGGTTAAGGGAGACAAGGGTGAGAGAGAATTTTTGAGGGTTGGTCGATGTGGCTGGGGCGGAGTTGGTGGGCAGCATCTCGTGGATGGGGTTTGGGGAAGGGCTGTCGAAAGTTTTGACTCTGAAGAGTTTGCCTAACTCGGAGAATTGAATTTTTGTAATTGAATTTGGATTGCAGTGATTCCTATCAAGAACTTAAGTTGTTCTTCTCTACTGTTGTCATGTAAAAATGTGATTAGGCCAGAGGCTAAGCCCTGATGTAGCTAGCCATCGAATGATATAATTATTGCAGGAAATTATAATGTTTAGGAACCTTCTATCGTGGAAATATCATCTTAATCCTACGATTCACCTTTTATGTAGAAGCTTGATTTCACCTTGGTTAATTGCAGTAATTTATTTTTGCCGCATTTATATTTATACCGCAATGAAAATTTATATCGTAATTGGTGTAGCACACTCACTTCTGTTTTGCATTGCTCCAAATTATTTAGTGCAAAGAATTTTATTATTCTATTAAATTATACTTAACCGTGTTCATCAGAAAAATACCTGCTGTAAAGCGTACCTAGAATGAAATTATTTTGATTATTTTTGTATCAAATCTTTATCGCTAGGGAATGTCATTGTGAAAACTGGTGGACTTTTTCCTGTCAATATTAAATGATATTCGATTCACTTAAGGTGTGATGAAGTATTTTTTTCGTTGGTTGCGAGCGCTGAGGTAAGTTTCTTTCTGAAGCGGGTGATGGGCTTCGTGATTTTATGAGCATTTTAATTTTTTTACTTTATGAGTTGTATTAAGTTAAAATAAATCAATCAAATTGATGAACTTTGAAAACTCCGGAAATAACATGGCCATAAGTGAGACTTTAAGGGAAAACAGGAAGGTTTATGTGAGAGTCTCACTTCTTGCTTAACCGTTAGGGTACATCTCCTTAAAGTACATGAATATATGGAGGTATTTGATTCAATAATTTATTTTGTGATTTGTGTAACTGGCTGTTTCACCACACGCTTGTGTTTGTCTCCTTTTAGACACTCACTAATTTGAATTCTTGGGCAACACCGTACTTAAATGGGGTGCTGAATTTTGCTATGAATTACATACTTATAGGTTCTAGACGTGTCGACTCCACAGCGTAGAATTCAAATATATTTCCTCAATCTTTGCTCTAATTTAGTCTCTTTCTGTGTGTCACTGTTTCTTACATTATAAAGCAGAATATTTGTTTCAATATGTTTTATCATTTCATTTTCTCTACCGTAGAAAAAGACGGATAGGATAGAATTGTAATTGCTCTACTTCCTGGTTAAAGATGATTGTCGTGGTATTATTAACTTATTAAAAGAATTATTATAAATCCATTATCTTTCTGAGAATCAACCCACCAGATACCGTTTTCTATTTTCGCTGTGAATAGTTTCTCTATTATAATCGTCTAACACTGCGCTGAACTTACTAATTGCTTGTTTGCAAATAATAACCCTATATAAGGGCTTCGTACAAAATGCTTCTCATCTCCACCAAAAATTTGTTGCAAATAATATGGACAGAAATTTGAAAGTTTCGATGCGTCATTGCTATTTTGGAGTAATAAAATCGCTTAGATTTGTGAACGTAGACGTATATTCGTACAGCCCAAACTAAGTCAGCGATGTATATCAGTCGGTGCCCTAGGGTCTAAGTGCGTTGGTTATTCTGCATCATCTCTGGAATTCTTGGCTTCTCCAAGTTCATTCCACTTATAGACTACTGTCTGTGCAAAACTTAAGTAGACTCGAGTTTGTACACTGATTTAAAATAAGCCCGTTACTCATACGCTCCAGTGCATCGCCTCGAAGAGCGGAAACAATCGCTGCACACGCTCTTTTCATGAATTTTATTTTGGGTAGAAATTGTGCTCTTTTTATTATCCAACCATTTCCCATCACCTTTTACTCATAAGGGCCTTTTCTCGACGCACTGAATTTCTTCAATGCGCCCAAAGAGATTCCAATACATGGACGGCCCGCAACCATCAAGTGGCAACAGGGCTCAAACTTTCACCACCCCTCTCGTGATAACGGCCGCATTACTGCTGGCTTGAGCCCGCTAAAATACTCGGTTGTTTATTAACTCGTTTAAAATCGATATCAAAATGTGAGTTTACGATGGTAATTTTTATTAAATACAATTCGAAACAAGACAAAAATCTTGCTTCTACTACATTTCATATCCAAGAAAATTTTTTTTCATAAATTTGCTAATAACTTTTTTATGGCACAATAGAAAGAACTAAACGTTCAAATATGCATTTCAATATGTTTTCCCTACACAATACTACAGGTTCATTACGATTAAACTTCAACTTTCTTCACTATTAAATGTCAAAGAGAGCGCTCCTTTCGAAACAGGAATCACCGGAATGAAAATTCGAGAGTGTAATGTAAAAATAATCGGCAACCTTAGTTAAACGTAAAATAAAACAAACAAAAATTTGGTGTAACTCGCATTCATGTGGGTACCACGGCTCATTTTAAATCAGTGTCCAAACTCGAGTCTACTTAATTTTTGCACCGACAGTAGTGAAACCCAATTCTGTCCATGCTCGCGACATAAGGCGTGTCAGAATGCGTAAATGAAATGTCTGCTGGAAGCAAGTTTATTATTCAACTCGATTGTTTCAAAATCGTAATTGACACTTTTTCAGAGTAAGTTGAAAGAGAGTGAGAGCTCCTATTTTGAATACAAGTTCAACCACTAATTGTAAGTGCTGTAATATTTGACTCAGTGAGGAGTGAAGAATAAATTTTTTGACAAGTTTTATTCAATAAAAAAGATCTATCTGCGGTAATCGAGGATCATATAGAAATATCCTTCATTGGTATTCAGCGAAATATCAGCTTTCAGGAATAGTTATGATTGCACGGGTAATACAGAAATACCTCATTGTGATCTCTTTAAAATTATGTTTGTATTGATATAGCTGTTAATGACATACAATCGAAACCTTAAAAACGCTTGATTATGTGTGAGACTAGATGAAATGAATGGAATAAATATGCTGACAAGTATAAGTGGGAATAACTCCTGAGGGAAGAATTATTTTAGAGTGGATGAAGGAGGGAGACAGTGCGGAGTAGCCATTAGCCACTTGTCTCTAATGGGAGAATGATTTGAACCCATGTCCATGATAATAACGGCGTAATGCCTGATATAAAATGATTCAGACCTGGCACTATGTACCTTATTTTAACCATCACGACATGTATTACGGCGATTATATAATTTTCTTCCGGAAAACTGCGAGTGCACCTGATTTTATCGTTCCATTTTGGGATTCGAGTCAAGCCAAAAGTCTTGATCCTATCAGTCAACCGGAAGCCCTTTTTATCAGATACTCCATGGTGCTCGCAGTGAGAACCGTTTGAATTTGTTAAGAACCGCCCCTTCCACTCAGGAATCCGACCCGAAGGTTGAAAGCGCGCATCATTTCGCTTCACTCTTTGACCGCATTCTCTTGTGCCCCGAGACAGGGGTCGGCACGGCGGGCGGGCCCTTGTTGTATACGGACCACCCCACGCACTCTCCCTCTTCAACCTCCTCCTCCTTTCCCTACTCACGACTCAGCTTCTGCTATTTCCCGCTGACCAATGAGTCTCATTTTTCCTCTTCCCAACCGGCCTTCCCTCCTCCCCATATCTTCCTCTCTCGCTAATCCCTCTCCTACTCTCCGCCCTCTCTACCAGCCCTTCCCCCCTCCCATCTCGCCATCCCTTCCACTTACATCCTCATCACTCTTAACGCTTCTCCCCGTAATCCCCTTCAACCTTCTTCTCTCCTATCCCACACCAACACCGAGCCATTCCTCTAACCCACCCCTTCTCTTGCCCCTGCCTGGCCTCCTCCCACTTCTATCCACCCTTCACCCAAACGTGGATCTCAACCGAAGAGTCCCGGCGAAAAGAACCCTCGCCTGTGCTACTTCTCCCATAAACCCCTCCACTCTACTCCTCCCTGGTATATTCTCTCTGCTGCACTCTCTTTTCATCTTACTTGCTCATATCCCTCGTCTTTATTCTACCCACCTAGTTGTTTCCCCCTCCTTTCTCTTCAACACCTACATCTATTCATCACCATTCAAGCCATCTCAAGGCTAAGTGGCAAGGACAGTTAACTCCGACATGTATAATAACGTACAAATTATTTTCACCTGCGTGCAATGCACTATAGATACGCTACCAATGCTACAGTAACTACTGAATCTATGTAAAATGCAACTACTTAAGCGGGACACATGATTCAATCAGGTTTCTTGCGAAATAGATGTTAGTGGTTCATGGCAGAATAAGAAGCAAGCATTATGGAGTAAATGAAGGAATCAGTTCCACGACCTGTTAACTAATTTACTTCAAAGTCTCATTTTTTGCCGTATCGGTATCTTATCGATCGCGGGAAAAATAGCATTGTAAACCTGTCCGTTATAAACATTTTTTTCCTAATATTATTTTCATTATTATATACACTGTTGAAGTTCGTAAAGTATTTTTAGCTTCGTCATGAAATAAATTGGCTTTGAATTTACATAAAAGACTGGGTCTAAATGTTTAATTGACGGTCTAATGTGAATCCCTAACCCGTTGCTACGAAAGGTCAGTAACACATAAGTTATCATACAGTTAGTTACTCTAATATCAAAAGAAAGGTCTATCGAGTTCTATAAGCCTTGTCTTCAAGTCAAATTATACGATTTTAATTAAACAAAATAAATTTGTGAATTTCTTAAAACACTGTTTTTTATTTTAAATTATGTTCGTTCTGTTTTTTCCCATATATCTTTGCTTAGAATGTATTCCGTTTTATAAAGTCTGTTTTTCTGGCTGAAAAATCGGTGTCTCAAATTTGACCCATTATCAATTATTTCATTTCTTTTTTAATCATTTTCAAATCAGATATACGTTGGCCGAGATCAATCATAACATTTAATTGAAAACATAGTTTACATCCCGGAAGGAGCACCATCCTTGGAGAAATTTGACGACCTCTGTTAACTAAAAAAAGATAATATTTAAATCTCTGTTAAGTATTAACTTGATCAAATAACGTTCAGTAATATAGCAGTAATGTCAGTATCGATTTTCATTTATCTTCATCCTTATTGTTACAAAATTACTGGCTGCTATGAAAGAGAATGTGTGGAATCCGGGAAAACCAGGGTTTTTCTCTGCTATTCTTTCTTTCTCAGGGCATTTTCCAATGTTTTCGGTTATCTTGAGTGGAAGTTTCCAAAATTTTATGATTCTAGTTCCTTATTCCATACCCCGATAGTTTTACTAATCTTCTTCAGGGCTAATCAAACAACGGGAGACTCCTTTCATACTGGCCAATATTTTTCATTACAAGTTTGCAGTAGTTATTTGACTTATAATTATTCAGTGAGCAGTGCCTTGATAACTGCATGTACGAAAATGAAATATGTGATGCATAAGGATGTAGGAAATAAATATATAGTACTCATGAGTGTTTATTAAAATCTAGTCTCTTCAAATGACAGAATCCGTGGAATCCTCCATTCCAAGCGAGTCCCTCTAGTCATCACTATTCCGCTCCCTTTATTGACGTTTGTTTGGTTTCCTTATTGGTTGTTGTAACTTCCTAGGCCTTTCAATTCCAGCTCGCACCAACATGCTCTCCTTTGTAAACTTCCTGCCGCATGCAGCTGGACTCTTTCATTCTCGATTAATTCTTCATTATATGATACTCAATTTCAAACTGATCAGAATGACAAAACTGGTATTTCTTTTTTTAGGGCACTATTTTCAGCCTCAATTCATTCAAAATTCCTTTTTTTCATCATACTTCCATCATCATTTCTTTATTATTTTCCTCAATTTCTCTTTTTAAGTAAAAATTTCGATGAAAATACTTGCAGCACTTAATGCTTTCTGATGAATTAAAAGTTTTGGTTTGTGCCTAGGTTACTCGATTTTTTTAAGTTGTATCTTGGGAAAACAGGTTACGGATGGCCAGTAGTTCTCCCCATGTACTTTTTCGTATATAGGTAAATAGTTTAGTTATTTCATTAATATGTTTTTTGTGGTATGTATGAGTCAGAATGGTGCATATAACGGACCGTTCTTCAATCTCATTCTTCTTACCTTCCTCTTACCCCCTTCTTGTTTGACGGGTATTTTATCGGGTGATGACGAAGCCGGCATAACTATTATTTTGATTTAAACCCACTCGTGTATGAATCTCTTTATTTTTTGACAATATTATTTTAATACTACTATGACAATCAGTAGTGGATTGAACAGAGGCATTATTGAATATACGTATGTGAAATTTGTATTTGTGCATATGCATTTTAATTGATAAATTATATAAATGTTTGTGTAATTTATTACGAGTTTTCGGGTTCAGTTCGGATTCTCAGTTCCAGATACTGCTCTCGCCATCGTATTCAACATCCGTAAAAATGATTGTGGAGTTAATAAATCGTTTATAGCTTGCATAGATACTTTCTGGGGATATACCTCAATTGAAATTCTACAGCCTTTAAGGGCATGGATGAACTGTAAGTTTTTACTGAATGTTCGACTTTTCATACGAAGAGTCTAGCATAATCAATTAAAAACGACGACGAAGTTAGTAATTGAAACGCCCGTGCCTGATCCCTCGATCTGGACGGAAATCCGTGCGGAATTAACTCATTCAATCCGCCGGAAAATCACCTGATCCTTCGTGTATTTATTTTTTTTTGACAATGGCTCAATAATTCAGATAATAATACATATTCTTTTTATCTCATAAAATTGTAAGGGCTGACATGGTATGTATATTTGGATTTTTTTCTAGGATAAAGCTCTGTCAATAATGAAGAAGTGTTGGGATATATTAAAATCGGACGAGAAAATCAGATTAGAAAGGATTTGTATTTGGGAGATTTCGTTTAATATTTAAAAAATAACTTAAAGAGGTCAAATTTTTAACATGTGTACTATTTTTATTTAAAGAAAGTTGACCTCACAAGAACACGGAATTTTCAGGCCAGATAACAATACATGAATTTAAGGACATGCAAGCAATGTCAATTAGAAAAATCAGAAGCAATTATACTGTTAAATAAGAGCAAATAATAGGGGAATGACTATGAAATAAATAGGGTAATAAAGGATTTAGATGAAAGTGCAAAATTATCAATGTGAGGAGGGAGGAAGTTCATTGGAGAGGATTGGCGGAAGAAAAGAGAAAGTTTCGTTATCAAAAGCCTAGGAGTGGGAGAATGGAGTGATGGATAAGAACAGATGGGGCGGGATGGAACTTTGATATTGATGAAGGAGAGTAATTCATGGCAGTCTATGGTGGCATTTAGAATACTATAAATTTAAGAGCGTTGGTAGTCTTTGAGGGGGGAGATTAGGAATTGAGAGGGAGGAGAGAATGGCATTGGAGAACATGAAACGAAATTGTGGTAATCTATTCTTTACTATTTTAGCCAAGTAATTATAGCCAAAATCTAGAGTGATAAATGAATTTAAGAAGAGATAGACTAGATGGGGCAGAAATAGGTAAGAATTGGAAGAATGATGGGAGAAATGAAAGTTCGAAGCATTCGGAGGTCATTAATTTCGGTCAAATGATGGAGGAGGCCTGAGAGGGACAATGCTTTAGGCTTGATGCTGTACATTTGCGGAGAAAATTTTAATTTATTGTTTATGTGGGTGTGGAGGAGGATGGAGGAGGTACGGCGGAGGAAAAGGTAGAAAAACGAGGAAGTGCTCTGTAAAGGTGAGATTAGAAGATTAGACTGTTAGTGAGAGAAAACTGTAAAGGGAACGGTAACTTATGGGTGATATTAGGAAGAGGTAAAGTAGGTGGTTGGAGGAGGTATTCATAGGAGAATGGTTGGTTCGGGCAATGATAGAGGGTTAGGATGTTGGATAAGGGGAAGGAAGAAATAATGGTTTAAGAACGGTATGGAGAGGAGTAGGATATATTCTGTGATGAAGGTATAAATATCATCGGTAGATAGAGACCTGCTATTCATAAAAAAGCTGGGATTTTTACACTTTTCCAAATAAACAGATCCTATCCGGATATTTTCTCATAATGTGTTGTTATATGTGGCTGTATAATGAGAAACAGAAGTTGGGTGGAAGAGGGAAGGCTAAATTAGTGCCAATCTAGCATCCAACTCTCTCTCACATCTTATTTTGAGTATTTGCAATTAGTGAGGTGGGGTTGGCAAACTGAGACCACCGCTTTTCTTCATTGATGCTTGATCCACGGCATTCGGCATTGATCCGGTATCCTATCCCCACCCCCTCACGTGACCCCTCGCTTCTCTATCTCCATCCATGGGCCGTCCATTCCTCCCTTATCCCGTTTGCACTTCCTTCTCCTCCCCACCGCCTGATTCCACCCATCCACCGCCCCCCTGAGCCCACTCCAAAAACCCTTTTTACCTTTTTTCCGACCCAACGCTTTCGACAAGCCCTAATCCTTTTCTGGAGATGCTCTTAGCGTCCATTCTCCCTCATACTCTCTCGTCATTCTCTTTCCCACCTGCTCCATTCCTTCTCTATCGAATATCCCTGTCTATTTCTCTTCTTCCTTTCGCTTCCATACCACTTTGCCTTTTACTATTCTTCCCCGGTATCCAACTTACTTCCTTCTTGGTCGACTTCTCACTCTTTCTATTTGTTACCTATCAGCGACCACCTTTAGATTCGTCTGTTGCCCGTTCACCCGATTTCATCCGATTTCATCACTCGTATGGTTTGATTCTCTCTAGGTGAATTCTTTGCTTTTGTATCGGATTTAAATTCAGAGCGTATTGGAGCATTTAATGTCTCTCCTCTCTTGTGAACGGTAAGGAAAGACCTCTAAATCAGGATTTGTTCGTTTCCGTGTTGAAGTAGTCTGCCAAATTACGTATTTAAGCGGTTTCCAAGACAGTTTATCTGACGAAAGATAGATACGTTCTTGGTGAAAATATAGCGTGAGTTCTTGCAAATTTTACCGAGTAAAATTAACAAAAAGTGCGAACATTTCACCGGACGACTTGTCCATCATCTTCAGGGTAAATGTCGTTGAATTTATATACGCCAGGTTTAAAATCCTAGTCTAACAATCGGGTAACTCTTTTTTGGTCGTAGTATGAAATTTGAACGTTCAAACAACAGAGAAGATGATCATTTGATTATTTAAATCTGTTAATCTGTAAAATTGGATCTCAAGAAGTAACGATTTTTAATCCAGCGTCACAATAAATTATTGCGTTTCGACCGGATCCGAATGACTTCCTTTGAAATTCTTCCTTTACTATTCCGCGTGATCTTACTGGAGTTCTGAGTGGCACCCATAACCACGGCACTCGGCGTGTAGGAGAAAATATTTTTAAATATTTAAAGGTCAGTTGTGTGACAGAACGAAAAGTTTCTATTTTCGGATTTATTTTCCTGCAAATTAATAAATGAAAATCCCATAGATACAATTTGTGCAAATTATGAAAAGTAAATCAGAATGGTGTACTGCGTACGTACTGAGTGTTTATGTAGTAAACCAAAAATGGAAAAATTGTGAAAAATGAAATGTATGCTAAATGAAATTTTCAATTTGTCTCGAAAATTAATACCCCCTATTTCTCTCTTATCATTAAATTGGTTCTTAACGTGATGAAACTAAAATGTATCACTATTAAGAATGTTGCATGAGCCATGAACTTCATATTGTGTATATTTAATTTCGAAACATTGCGACGCGCCTAACCAATTCATCTTGCTGTGAAGAGGAAATCTGACACTATTATGATTCTTCATCATGTTTTTCTACCGTAAAGAACCGTGGGTAAATTAAATTCTTTAACGATTGAATTTCTTTCACGGTTTTTGACATATCTCAAGGGATAAATCTTACTAAGCAGGTCTTGTTGAAACGACTTTTAATGATCACTAAGCCCTGTTGATAATTATGATTCAATTGTTTAGGATGCGATTACTACGTTTCTTACGCTTGATAAAGTTCATGTGAGACTTTCTCAGTGACTGAAATTTTGCTACGTCATTTTCCATGAGACGGAATGAATCTTGTTTGCTATTGATCCTTTTGATGCCGGAAAGGATCTCTTACGTTTAGTCTTTATTTATTCAGTCGCTGCCATATAATATGCCTCATCGAAATATTCATTGATAGGAATGGTTTTCGCTTCTGAAAGGAGGATCTCATTTTCGTTTACATTCTGTTTTAATGAGGCTGCACTGAGGCAACCAATGGAAATGTAAACCGGTTTTACTGTGACTAACGGGTTTGGTCTTTCATTCCCTTTACCCACATTTCCATCCCCCCACGAAGCGAGTCACTTATCTTAGTGTTTGTCTTTTTTTCGCCACGTTAGTCGCGGAAAGTCAAGTTTTATTTTTCACGAATGAGTCTTCAAAGCCTTCTTCTTTATTGATTTTTCTCTTCTCCTGCTTGACTACTTGGTGGAAAAAGTAATTGGCTTTTTCTGGAACGAAACTAGGGGAGTTTTTCCGCTTGTGCTCTTTCATCCGCAGGATTGGATGTCGCTTGTTATTGGCGGCGTTTGATGACAGTGTCGTGCGTGAATGGTGGGGGAGATGGGGCGCTTGAGGGGAAGGGAGAGGAGCCGGCCCACCGAGGTGTGTTTTTAGAAGAACCAGTGAGTTAGGCGTTTTGATCTTTTGCTGATGGAAAAAGAGAAAAAATTCCGCTAATGAGCAATTGGTCATAATTCTATAAATTCACTTGTACGGCGTCGAGAACAAAATTGAAGACCGCCCCTCTATCTCTCCTAATCTGGGAGTTAATCAACTTATCTTTCATGTGATAAGTTCACGAATATCGGTTCTTATACGTATCTGGATAGTTATATGCGACTGATAACAACTGATTAACAAACCATGTGTCTTTGTCTCAAAAAAAAAGGAATGACTTATTACTAGCAAGAATTATTTTCAACGAAAATATATTATTCTGTAATTTTACCTTAGCTCTGTTTAATGCTATGTTTTTTTAGAATATCACGTATCCGATAGTTTTCAAGTAGAGCTAAAGGATTGGTAAACATTGTAAATAGTCTCGGGATGCCAAAGAATGAAGAAACGTTTTCGCCTTTAGTTTGTCACCTTGAAGTCTTGAAGCCTTTATTATTTTTTAGTGAAAAATGATAAAATATTTCTTTGGGTTGAATGACAGCGGACTGTGAAATTCCTGTCGTGTGAGTGGATAAATCCATGTATTATATTTAAATTTTCGGATTGTATCAAGAGAAATGAAGCCTTAAGCGCGACATCAGTCGTGTTTATTGATTTTCCCCTCCCCATGGTTACCAGTTAACGAGATTGTATTATCAATGTTATTAGAAAACCTGTAGGTTATTTGCCAATGTTTCCTTTTTGATTTTATTTTATTTCAAGAAACGAAAAATTCAAATATTAAATTTTGAAACGATTCGATATATGAGTGTTTTCTGAAGATAAAGCGCAAAATATGTCATTTAATGAGTAAATATTTGCACTTTCGTAAATCGGCGTTACCCTCAGCGATCCCCGTGGCTGGGGTAGTTAGGTTAGTAATGGAAATGTGACTTGATCATTAATGAATCCAATTGATGTGAAAAATGTGAGTAAATCAATATTTTCTGTGTCGATGTGTTGTTTTTGTTTTTAATTTGAAATGAGTCGAAAGAATTTTTCATTTCGAGAAGTGAACATTTTCGAAACTTCCGCCTGTGTTTCTCTTTTCAGATAAGCCCTTTTTGTACTTAACTCCGAATCTTGTAGGTACGATTTGACTAATGAAATTGGGCTTAACGAATATTGCGATTCGTTCTAAGAAATCTCGTTATGAAAGAGTGGATGGTAACGGACTCGGAGAAATATTAAGACTCGGGGTATCCATCATTGCAAAAATTACTTCCTCCTTCTGGATGTCATAAAATATTGTTTTTTCACAGTCTTTGATGTGTCCATATCCTACATTTTCCTGATCAAAGGATGAAAAGAGAGATTTTTCATTGTATCCTTTTGGGATTAATGTGACTCTTTCACTCTTATTCCACGTTATTTCTCTCCTTTCTGAAATTCTTAATATAACTCCGTGACGTTTTTTATCTCGTCTTCCTTCCCATAACCAAAAATCTTGTTTACACAAACTACGACCATGTTCTGCATTGATCGCGATTACATGACAAATTGTGTTTTGAATCATAATAAAGGCCTAATATGACTTCTGAGATTTAGGATTTGACCGTGTGGTTTGCTGAAATGTCTGAAGTTATCCAAAGGTCATCATTATCGCATAGACAATCGGATTTTAGATCATATGTATTATGTAAAACAGTCCTTTTTTTGTTTTTTCAATTTCCTGGCACCTCAAGATTATTTCCCATGCTAATGTGTAATTGGTAAATTTCTCCAAGATTATGTTTAAATTGATGTTGGCAGACAAAATAGTAGGAATAGGAATGCAGGTGACATGATAAGGAGTCTAGACTCTTATAGTAATAAAGTTTACATGAACAGGACTATAAAATTTAAAGATGTTGAATAGTTAAGGCTTTTTTCCTTTCATCACTTGAACTGTAGGAGGCTAAAAAATGAATAGCTGATTTTGAAGTAACTTAGTTAAAGTAACCATGTGTGTCGTAAGGGAAACTGTAGATAAAGTAAATAAACAGAATAAGAGTGAAGTTCTAAACAGGATGGGTAAACTTTAAAGAGTTTGAAAGTGGTTTCAACAAATACTTAAGTAAGCAAAGGCAACGTCTTGCTAGCGACTCACATGTGTCTTTGAGTATGGCATGGTGTAATTGATTTTGGGATGGAAAAGGAGGAAATTAAACGAAATGGAAATTAAAGCACAGCCTTTTTAACCAAAGGTAAGCCAAAGAATTTTCGATTCAATGACAAATGATTGATTAGGTTCATTGCAACAAAAACCCTCGTTGAAAATTCAATTTAATAACTAAAAGCTCAAATTCATAGCATTGATAAAATGTGCATTACTTTATGCAGGAATGCTTATTGAGTATCTATTCGGGTGACTGGCTCCATGACCGACGTGTCGGTGGTTTCTCTGTTAGGTCACTTATCACCATGGGGAAGGCAGCAGGGTAAGCTGATGAAATGTTGACTATGGAGCCAAGAAGAAACACCCGTGGAACACGGCATTTCGCCTCCCCCAATAGAAAGTTGATTTTTCCTGTGGAAAAACAATGTGATCTGACTTGAAGCAATTTATGCATATGTTTGTGAGTTTCCTATGATATCTTACATTTTTTTCAACCATTAAAGGCAAGAAATATTAACTAAATCTCATGTAAATGCAAAATTGGCAATTTTCCATAATTGACTGCCGATTTCTTCTAGAAATCATTGAGATATAAAACTTATTTACTCCAATGGTAGATATTTGGATGCTTAAGCTCCAGAAATGTAAGAGAAGCACATTAATGTGCTTGATAGGCTGACTCTCCGCCTCTCAACCATCCGATTTTCACCCTTCCCCCATTTGTTGTACCTGGTGCCTTGTTTCATCTCATGATTGGGAGCTGCGACGGTCGGACGACGGAGGCAAAGGAAGGCGGAGACGGTGTAGCGTCCTATGAATGATGAGAATAAATTAAAAATACTCCTCTATGACGATCTGCAATTTACGATTTATAACACTCAGGATTTTCAATCGCCTTATTCGAGCTATCTGCATGACGGAGTCACTTTGACTCTTCTCGAACGTTCTAGATAAACCTGTAATTAACTTAAACATGTTAAAACTCGGTGGTTTCAACTTTATACGCATTATATAATCTCTGAGTGTAGGAATATTTGTGAGAGGAAACGTCTTAGGCAATGAAACTTAAAAAGTATCAAATATTTTTCCGGACGGAGAAGTCGAAATGACGCCTGTAGGCGTCTAAGTGTTAAGGTCTACATACACCGGCGCGGCGTTAGACACGGGAGCGAAATTCGCGCGGAAAGCGACCGGAGCACGTATAACGTTCCATCTTAACAAAGCTAATAATTCTTGGCAGTTGCTTGACGTGGGCATGACTGCTTTCATACTTAAAGAATACAATTTTGTAGTTTGCATCAGAAATTTATTTTGGATTGTACGACGCGTTTCCCCAACTTGCCGCATCATCAGGTACAAAATACAGGCAACATCAGTGCAGATGTATGTAGAAAATGGCGGAAGGAGGGGGAGGGAAAGGAAAGGTGTGGGCGGGGGTAAGAGAGGAGCATTTTTACAGTAGCATGACGTGGTGGTGGGGGGTAAGGGGGTTGGTTTAGGGGGAAGATTATAATTACTACTTCCGCAGAAATCACTGGGTATGGGGTTCTTCAGGGCTCCATCCTTATTTCTGAGACCCTAGGCCATGTTACAGCTCCTAAGGTTCGTCACTTATATCACCAAAAGTGTACAAAATGCTAGTGTAATGGTGTTCCATATAACCCGAACGGCTCAGTTTAGGACCCTTGGGTCCGACTAATAAGGCAGGGTACACTGTTCGACAACTTTGATGAGCTCTTGTATCGTCGTTTCTCATTGTAACTTAGATCCTGATCAGAGTGGTGGGACGCGAGAAACGCTCCCTGGAGCGTACTGAAATTAATCCGCTGGGCGGAATCCGCGCCCGTTTGCCTGCAGTGGTATTCCACCACATAATATCGTCCCGCGCAAATTTTGCCCCCGCGACACGCTTTCGCGCCTCACGCCGGTGTGTGGACCTTTACATGCTTAAGTACCCACTTGATTTTATGTTTGTTATAAATAGCTTGTAGTCATTGAGGTCAATCATGAGTAATGGGAGACGTGTCCTTGAATTTACGTCACTTATACATGAAGTACTGCAATGAGTAGGATTGATGTACATATGGAAAACTATTTTTGTCATCGCTATTGGAAATAAATTCATAACCTTTTGTTCCTCTGCATAGGTCTATGTCTTTTGCCATTTTTTTCTTGAATAGTTCTAGAAGTTTTATTTTGTCCTGATGAGCATTTTTAATTAGTATAAGCTACCAGATACTGAATATTTCATTATATTGAATTTTTCAATCCAAGATCTTTTTCATGATATTACAGCAGACAACTCCGTCACTCCGTTTTTTCCAACAAATGATTTGATTGTTTTCAAATGCTCATCCTCACTTTTTTCAGTTTGGGAGTCGTGATCAGAGCGATACATTATGGTGTTTCATTCCTCCTCGTTACTCTCACTCCACATTATCCTTTTCACTCTCACTTTCTAATATTTTTAGCATTTGCTGTCTTTTGACTCACTCATAATCAGAAAAGGTTACCTTGGATTTTCAATTCCAAACCGAAAAAATATAAACTATAGCATGTCCATGAACTATCTTGAAGAGAAAAACTGTAGATATTAGAATCACAAAGTATACCAATCTAAATTATTTATAGGTACTCACAGATGTATTGATTGGCGAATGTGCAGGGCGGAGAACACAATGAAGCAGTTATCAAGTTACTAAAGCGAACGAGCATGGTCTTTCCTTCACAGTATTTTCCAACTGAGTCGAAAAGGAAACTATGTCCGAGAGTCGAAAAATATGAAATGTAGCAAACAATACAAAGTAGCGAAGAAATAATATAAATGGTGCAACGCCAGCAATCCAAGTGTCCAAAAGCACCGTAAGCTGAAAATGTAACACAATAGAAAGCGTGGGCGATGATTGGACCGAAGTGAAATAAAATATAACTCGTGTATTCTTTTTCCATTGTGTTTTTCCATTTCCCCGCCCGACCAAAATAAAATTATTTTTTTCGCGCGTGCCATCGCGGGTTAAGAGAGGCACTGGTCCAATTGCTCATCCCTGAGGTCAAGGGCAAATTATAGGACCGTCGAATACTACCATTTAAGTTATTCATCATTCTCATTGAATTATTTCATAAACACCTCCACTATTTTCGTTATAATCTTACTTTGATTTATCTTATTGATCTTCACTTATGATCTGAAAGGCGCAATGTTCGGCTATTTTTTATACTCCCGCAAAGACAAGTTATCGTGCAATTCAGTATAAGACAAGTTAAAAACCACATTTTTTAAGGAAAAGCCTGTCACCCTGCTTCATGTTGTTTAACTTACTCGCATGAAAGTACAACTCTCCAAATGGTTTTCTCTATCAATCCTACGGCTGTAGCATTGTTCTATTTATAAGTATTCAGTGTGCTACAAGGATGAATATAATACGTTTGATTTCTCTCGAAAGGAAAGTAACAATACGGAGGAACACGCTTCTATTAAGTAGCAAAAATCTATATAACCTTCACATAAAGGAAGCATTATTCATCGCAATGAATGTAAGAAAATACCATCATGTCTACATTCATTTAGGGAACAGCACTAAAAGTATTATGACGAGAAAGAGTCAAGCAAAAAGTGACCTGTTAAAGTTAGATTAATAGCAACCAGGAGTTCTGCGTGAACTTAAACCTCATTAAATTATAACCCCTGTAAGCATTTCACAATCCCAATCGATACGAATATTCTAATTTTTCGGAGGTGATTTCTCAAATGCATACTTAACTTTTACTGCGTTAGTCTGATCGCGGTAACACAGAATTAGTTTATTAATTACAAAATGAGAACTGTTAGGCTCACAGCGGTATCGATAAGAATGCACTCCACAAAATCGCTCCTTCTTTTCAGTGATTCTTTCTTAGCGTACTGGGCGATTCGTGTTTGCTGGGTAAAGACTTGTATTCCTTCTTCCTCGGCCTTAGTTCTCGAAAGAATTTTTGTCGTGGTTCCACCAGTTTGGAAGGCCGCAGTCCCATTCAATTCGCTCTTTTGACACTAACCTCTCTCGCGTTCGTCACTTCCCCTCCACCACTTTCGCCGTCTTACGCCCCCAACCCGATCACCATGACTACGGCGTGATTCCTTCACGGAGAGCCAACGCAAGAAAAGTTTTCCCGTGATTCCAGCTCCGACCGTGTCGCGGCGCAGCGGAGCCATCCATATTTACCATTGCGGTTAGCTGTACATCTTAAAAAAAATATAATTTGGACCCTGAGAATTCGATCAAAATTTTTATTTTAAGGGGCATTTAATGATTGATAAAAGCATAGTTGAACATGAGAAACAAAAATTTATTTCCATTATCAGGAAGAGTTAGAAACGTTGTTGATATGAAATCTGCCATTGTTCCCTAGAGTGGGTCGCTACGTTTGTCAGTTTCTCGTTAGCGAGTGCTTTGCTTTCGATTCACTACTAGAGGCATTGTTCCTGTCCTTAATGCCCACCCTTTCACAAAGGCCAATTATGAATGCTTAATTCTGATTTTTATTGTCAGGAGCGGAGTTCCCGAAAAGCCCACATCATTATGTTCCCTCGGCCCCATTCGTATTAATCGGCTTAGAGGCACGGCCCGACGGGAATTCTCGGCGTCATTGAGGCTCTGAAGGGAGACGGAACAATATGACAGGAGGATAAAAGGAGGGGCGAGGGTGGGGGGTCGATGGGTTGGGATTTAGCCTTAATTGCGTCAATACCCAATGATTGCTGATTTAGGAGCAGATTGTACGGTTAAGAGGCAACAATGAGCATAACTGAAAGATATGACTTTCCTGCAGGGCCATTTAATTTACTTGTAATGATATTCTCAGTATTCATCTCCAGGCACTGAAGTTTACAAAAATGTAATTCATGATTGTCGTGCCGTACTCACTAAAATCACTTTTCTCGTTATGTTAGTTTCATCGTCCTACCAATAATCGCCATACCATCTCTGGGTATGATTGAACAATTACGAAAGTATGTAACTGTAAAATATTCTTCCACTTTCCAATGGGGCGTTACTCTTTAGTAGTGAGAGCCACGAAAGAAGTTAATCTTCACCATAAGGATGTAGAAAGCCAAGGAAGTGTACCTTTATTCATTGTAAAGCTGTTAATTCTTTCGAAACTACCGGCATTCAAAAACCCATGTTTAATTTCTCTCAAATGCCTACATAATAATATTTAACTCATTTACCTTTTGCTGAGGAAGTAATGAATTTCATGCTCCTGTTCTCTTTTGATAAACCCTCTGATTAATGACTTCTGTAATCATATTATCCGTTGGTCATCTGTGACTCATATAATAATGAACTTTTTTGTTCCAATTTTACAACTGACTGATGTACATAATGAATGTTTTATTTAGAATGCATGCAATTTAATTCATTGTGTGCTGCAAAGCTTTAAAATGGCCTGTACTTAAAATATCACCTTTTGAACTACCTTTACAGAGTTTTCCATTAGGTTACCATCTGTTTGTACATAAGGATAGCTAAAATTTAGCTTACTTAACTTGGAAAATAAGTGTCGTAATAGGCTAACGGTTTCTATCATAGAATTTTAATAAATTAGCTTCTTGCAACTCTCAACGTTTTATGATCCAGACTTGAATTTTTAGTGCAGATCTCTCAACCACTCTATCAGTCATGTGTTAACACAACTGTTGTGGTAGCATTAAAATGCAACATTGCTGAATCGATCGTCTATTATTTTACTGAGATTTCATAAATTGATGCTTGTAGTATTATTACTGTGAGAATGTCATTATATTTAGTGCCTAACAAAGTTACTTGACTAATTGATCACGTTACTATACCCGAACCACTCTAATGCGCAAATTCATGGAAAAGCATTGGATTGGAAAACGATCTGCTTACCCGTAATCCGCGCATTCTAATTAAGCAAACTAGACGTCCTCTTCGTCGTAAATATTTTATGTTTTTGCGATAATTGTCCCCTTTTCTGAGTAGTTTACTCTATCTAAATGTATCTAATTCCCATACGTATGTTTATGGTCAACTTGCTTTTGATTCGGCAGACCATATTTGACTTTGAGTAGTTGAGCTTCATTTCATAATACTTAACTCGTAAAATATTCTACATCAAGGTCCTACCCTGTACGCTGCCGCATGAGCGCAGAGTTAGGGCACCAGCCGTGTAAAGATATGCTCGGCAATGTATCTCACTTATTTTATCGCTTCTGTTGGACCTATCAATGTAGTGTGGCGTCAAAATGACATTCTCTGTGTCGCTCTGAAACACGTTAACGATAATATTACTAATGCAGTTGGGTATTCGAACTCAATGTCTGTGTTCCTCCTTAGCAATTTTTTTCCTCTATAGAACGTCATCCTTCGACCGAAGTGACTCACGCACCTGCCCCAAGAGTGCCCCACCCAAAGCGTGACCCCTGAGCCCCTCCTTGCTCCTCTCATGACCCCTCTTCCATACACCTACGCCCTGGCGCTATTTTTCCCGAGTACGTCTTCCCAGCGTCTTAAGCCTCTCAGCGTAGCTCGGCCCCGAAGACTGAGCGAACCACCTTCCACCTGTTTGGTCTTGACAGAGTGAGAAGTGATAGACTCCTCCCCCCTCTTCCTCCCGCCAAAGCCCCTCCGGACTCCTCCACCCTAAACTCCTCTGAGACCTCCTCCCCAATACTCCCTCTCGCTTTGATCCCTCCCTCCCTTCCTGCTTGCCTCTTCATCCGCCTCCGTACGCCAATCCTCTCATTTCCACCCTCCTCCTTGTCGCTTCTTTTCGCCTCTCCTAACCCCCCACACACTATCCTTCCGTCCCTCTTTAGGGTCCAGTCTAACATCTGCTCAACTTTGCCCCTCCCCTTACCTTCAAGCACCTCTATTCTATTTTTGCTCCAGCTGAGAGTGTCTTACCCTCTTTACCTTTCCTAATTTTCATTTTATTTTGCTCCAAGGGCATAAAATCTAATGTCGAATCTCTCAAAAATTACCTGGTCAAGTCTGGCGACTAACTTACCCCACGTTTCCTCGTTGAAAAATATAAGTTTTCATGAATACCCTCTCATCTTTTAATTTGATGAATGATATTAAATGCTGGAGGCATGTTTGAGGGTTATACTCATGGAAAACGTATGTATTTCTCCATATCTGGTGGACATGATTAACATAGGAAAGTATATAGAAGAAAAAATAACTGGATAATCGTACTCACAACCTTCAAATAATAAATATGCGTTAGAAATATGTTGAAGATGGTGAAGAGTTATTTATTATTATCAGACTTCTTTCTGAAATTTATTTGTTGCCGAGAGACAAATGACCATCTAACTTTTGTTCTATTAGTGATGGATTTCCAACTACCTTCCATCAACACAGAATCCAAATGAAATGACTGTCAGACTAAGTTTCAAAAAGTGATAAGTGGTATATAGCGAGCGTATATAATACCTATCTTTTACGTAGCTAAGGAAGTTTTATGTCTTTAGTCCCATTATGTCGGACGTGTTAGCAGAGCCACCCATCTGCTTTTTTTTACGTCCAAGGATAACACGCGATTGATTATATATTTTCTTTTCGTTTGGCATTTTTGCTGTCGGAAGAAACCTCATCGCTGATTCGAGATATTACATTTTTAACACAAAATCAAAATGTGTTGAACTACCAAAAACCGGAAAAAATTGACCGAAGATATTGTTGTTTGTTGATGCTCCAGAGAAACGATGCAAAAATCATCAAAATTGCATAGGTATCCTTATTCACTGAAAAAGCGGAAATCTTGTCTTTTAGTGATACCTTCGATAAATTCGATAGTGATAATGAAACATTTCATTTACTTTAATTTATCAATTTCTTAATTTCTTTTAAATCATTTTTCAATTATCAAGCATTATAATTACTAAAAAAAGATTGTTTTATCAATGCAAATAATTGCAGGTCATCCAAGCTATTTTTGCATACACTGAGTGAAACATGAAGCAACGATGAAGGGCGTTCAGCTTTTTTACTATGGGGTTTCCATGCGTTCTTGGGCTAAAAATCTTTGTTGAAGGTTGCATACAAGTGTAGAACGGTGGTTGAGGTAATGGAAGTGAGGATTTTACTGAACATCACCCCAATATATTCGAAATTAGCGATTCCTTTTCTTTTTCACAATTGAGCTACCTTTCCACAGACCCATGAATCCTTAAGTAAGAACTCTTATATAGCATTAGTCGAAGGAGCCTATCTCCGACTCAAGGTCATAGTTCTCACTTATTTCAATGATCATAAGGTTAGAGTACATCTGGATGGCCTTAAAGTATTTGGACATACTTTTATTCAAAATATTACAGTTTCACACAGCATGAGTGAAGAATAACTGAGGGAGATATAATCAAAATCACGATTTCCGAAGGTGGAAATGTTACTCGCAGCAAATACTCTAAATGTAATGGCTCGCGGGATGACAGTATTCTCTAGGTACCCTAGATGGTCAGTTGCAAGTCTATGAAATGAAAATGCGCCTATACAGAGTGTCCCATTGATCGTGTGTCATTTTTGACCTGTAATTTTAAACACTTTATGTCATGCCAGATGGATGAAATTTGGTACCTGGGTAGAAAAAGGTGGTAAGTTTTGTTGAGTATAAGCATAATTGTATAAATATGAACTTTTGACCTCAGAAATAAGGTCCAACCAAAAATACAAAATTTGCTTTTGCCTTTTGCAAAATTTGCCTTATGGACTTTCAATGTTAAATTATTCGAAAAACAAAAAAGACAGAATTATTTTGCGAAACTTTCTATCATCAGGTTTTTGGGCACAAAGAACACGATGAAAGAACTTACGAGTTCGAAAATGCAACCGTAAATGATGAATCTGAGATTTTTTAGGCTGCCAAAGTCAATGGTGATGAAGAATTCCCAAAGAAAGAAATCACAATGCGTGAGGTCTGGGCTTATCGGTAGCCATGCGACTTGCTTCCCCATCGAAATAAGGCGCTCGCCAAACCTCTGTTGGAGTACATTAATGACCGCCTGGGACCTAGAGGCTGGTGCTCCAGCCTGCTGGAACCACTTCTCCTCAGTGGTGCCGTCATTATACCTGTCCATGTCCCAGAACAGGTTTCCCTCCAGTGTAGCTCGGTACGTTTCCTTTCTCCCGTTCTCCTCAATAAGGTACGGGCCAAAAACGTGAGTAGCCATCATAGCCTTGAAGACCATCACGCCTCGCTTGTCGAGGAAATGCTCACCCCGTACGTTTGGGTTGCTTGCAGCCCAATACTGAGCATGATTGGAAGAAACAGCCCCATTTAAAAAGAATTTGGGTTCGTCGGAAACCATTACCTGAAACAAGCAAAAATATTTTTATATCAAAACATGAATGAAGCAGAAAATATCATCACGAAGAATCAAAGGACAAAAAATTACCTGAAACGTGAACATGGGGTTTTTGTTGAGTTTGTCGACCATCCAGTTGCAGAAGTGGATGCGTTCTCCATAGTCTCCCTCACGAATCTTCTGCCCCTTTCTGACCTCGTACGGCTTCAATTTCAGCATCCTCAATATTTGTTGCAA
This sequence comes from Ceriagrion tenellum, assembly GCA_963169105.1. NCBI lineage: Eukaryota > Metazoa > Arthropoda > Insecta > Odonata > Coenagrionidae > Ceriagrion > Ceriagrion tenellum. The sequence continues at coordinate 31,688,748 of OY720636.1, read as the reverse complement.
GGTCGACCTGGTGATGTCCAATGAAAGCGCGCTGCGGCGGATGGAACGCGATTGAGATTCCAAGACCGAAGCCACTACTGCCTGCCTCTGCTCCGGTGAGGTTGATACTTCCAAAGGGCGTCTGTTATGATCCGTAAAATAACTCAGATTCATCATGTTTGTTGCCCCGTCTCGCCATTTGTCAAATCTGTTACCATTGATCTCAGTGTAGCCCTTGAAGGCCAGGAGACGACGAACAGGACCAGGGAACTTCATGTAATTCTTCACCCTTTCGAAACTACAATTCAACGCGTCTGTTGCTCTGGTTTCCTTGGCTGCACCTGGTGACCTTTGACCTCTGCCCAGCCGTTCAAGGTCAGAGAATTCGTGGAGGGATTTCACCATTGTATAGGACACTTTTGAAACATATTATTCGACACTGTGGTAGCTCCGATTCGATATTTGTCACCCGTGACCTTTGACCCATGAGTTACCCTCGAAGGTCAATAAATTATCAGAGGGATCTGAGGACCTTACCATCGACCTTGGCACCTTTTTAAATCTATGATTCGATACGTTTGTAGCCTCGTTTTACTTTTTGTCACCCCCGTGACCTTTGACACTCTGTATAGAATCAAATAAACGAAATTTTCATATTCACGAGACAAGAAGTAAATACATTGAAAAATTCACCTTTTTATGTGTGTATTTCAATGCACGGATGATAAGACTTTCAAACCCTGTGTGTCCTTTTGGATTGCGGTTTTTATTCGCGTGTCGTAACAGACGTGATGGGTATTTGAACAGTATTTTATTTGAAACCTTCTTTGATTTAGCGAGAACTTTCACATGTTTGATTAGTCGATAATTTCGGAATGGTAATATTTAATTCATATCTATGGGCTCGGCTGTGCGAGTAGGTGGCACAAGGGCAATCGGCTTAGGGTAAATTTGGAGGGAGAGAGTGTGACCTAGACCCGGCATCACAATTAGCCAATCGCGTTAGGTTAATGTGTAAACGTGGATTTTTCAGTGAGTGAAATGAGTGACATTGCAAATGAAATTGTTGAATAATAACCCATTGTCTCGTTTTTCTTCATCTTTTCGCTATCAATTCCGTTCGCATCTCTTTTCAGTCAGCTTCCATTATTCATTCCTCGCCACAGGAGATATCACCTTCCGAATTCCATCATCTGGACCACCATGCCGTTCCTCCTCTCTTTCCTCCGAATATCCTACTCTCTCCCCCGCAACCTTTTTTAGTCCCTTCACTACTCTCAAAATCCCACGCGCTCGCTCCCTCAGGTGCGACACCCTAGCAACGTTTCTCGAAATCAGTAGCAACGGTTGCGGATTTTCGCTCTTGTCTTGCGTTGGAAAAGGCTCATATGGCACGAGATTTGAGAGGATGGACCAAAGGGAGCGGAAGTCTGCTATAGCAAGAAATGGGAAAGTGTAGGTCCTGGGTGGAGGGTGGGGAGTTCTGCGTTTGTTCGTAAACAACCAAGGCGTAAACACCATCTCGTAACCAGCTTTCGTAAATTGACAGTGCGTTACGGGAAACTTCGTAATCAGACAAATCGCTGCCTGCTTCTCTCTACTTCCTGAGGGCGAAATTCAAAAAACGGCAAATAAGTAAAAGAATTTTCATGGGGAATTCATTTTACATTTATGATTTTAAGGACTCCGTTTCTTGACGGACTTGCATTGTTTTCTGTTCAGATATTGTTGCGAAAAATAGTTTAAGAAACAGTTTAAATAAGATGTCTTAAGTCCATGTCTCTGAAGACTGGGGAAGAACTGAAACAGCTTCTATAACTCTGGCAAACCGACCCATGAAAAGTCTTCATTCTCTTCCACATTCGATTGCCATTTTTCAACCGAACTTTTGGTTACGAATTGACCCTTTATTAATGTGTTCGGTTACAAAATAGAAAATGTCTAGATAGCAGTTGTTGTGGGTATGTACCTACTGCTAGTTAACGAAGAGTGGGACGTATATCCAAATCTCTAATTGCCTACGAATTTTCCTACGTTGTCTACATGTAATCGAAGCGTACAGTCAAACACTTCATCGAAATCGTTAATGTACCCCAGGAACTAAAGTGGATCCATTACACTCCCCTGTGGGACTCTCGATATAACTTCATTAAAAACGGTATTGTGTAATGTAACCATTTCTATCTTCTGAGGTTATTGAAGGATTTTCAACTGTATGCCCCCTTAGTGTATATCTTCGTTCCCTCTTTCTGTCTCTTACACCTATCCTTCTGCCTGAAAAATTCTTTGGATTCCTTTCGTGTACCCTTCTTAGTAATTAACGTTCCCGAATTACGCTGTTTCCCTCCCAAACATGAGTTAACACTCCAGTTCTTCGAAAGAGCTGTTGGAACTCATTATTCTCCCATCTTATTCTTTACACTTCGTCCTCTTTACCTTGCTTACATATTTCTCTTTCGTTTTTTCTTACCCATAATCCTTACCCAAGGTCCCTGTCATCAGCTCCCTCTTATTACTAAATGCTTCCTTGGCTAAGGATATTCTCCTCCTATTGTTTTTACTTAAATGGTCGTAGTAGTAAAAGCATAAAGTGGAAATTAGCGTTAGCCAATGAATCATTTAGTAAAATGAGGGAGTTGATGACGGGGACATCGGGTAAGTATGTAAAGATGAGACTGGTAAAGGGCATGATATGGAGCGTAGCGTTTTATGGGGCAGAATCGTGGGTCTTCAAAAAAGTGGACGATAATAGGCTGCTCGCATTTGAGATGTGGGTGTGGACGAAATGGACAGGCTAGGTGGCTGGAGAAAGTAATGAGGGGAAATGGCTTCTCTCGAGTGTGATTGAAGGAAGAACGTTGGGCAGGCGGGGTAGGGGAAGAAAGAGAATAGGTTATATCGATGAGATGAAGAAGGGTAGATCATACGCGGAAACGAAAAATGAAATACTAGAGATAGATAGGACCTCGAACTTTGTAGAAAACCGGGAGGATTTTCCCTAACTTTCAACAAAGTCAACCTTTTACCGGAAGAATACGTCGCCCAATATTTTCCTTATCTTGTCCTAGTCTTGGATTAAGATATATTCAGAAAATCTGGTCTTAATTCTATCTCGTTATTCCTTATTTATGCTCTCCTATGTGTCTTATCATTGAATGTATGTTAAAGTTCACAATAGGTTTGGTTTCATACAAGTAAAGGTTATTTTATTTTTGCCTGCATATGCAGGGTACCTGAGGATGATATAATAATTCATTTTTTCGCTCAAGTAACTATCGTGGGTTTCAATTAATTTTGTTGTGGGAAGTAGGCTGTGCTATTTGCAAGTGCATGACCATTCAATTTCTTAAGGTATGGAATCCCGTCTCGATACTATTTCCAGTTGGGTTGGCTGTGTGAGAGGCACGGAAGATCTGTCGGCCCTCTCCGCCGTATTGAGCTGTTCTCTCTCTCCGAGAGAGAAAGAGAGAGCTGTGTTTGTCTTGGTGGCTGCGGCGCGTAGTCACTGTCTGCGTAACCCAATTCGCGCGGGTCCCATAGCCGTCCATCTCCCTCTTTCTCTCCCACCCACCCAACCCCCGTTATACGAACGGGTTCCTTCCCTCTCCTCTGCCTCTCGCACTAGGGTGAGGCCCTCGACCGGGAAAAAAGAGGTAAGGGCCGTGATGGGATGGGCTGGAGAGAAGGGGCCAAAAGGTTCGTGTTTTCCGTAAGTTCGTCTTCTTCTTTCGAACTCCCATCCTCCCTTCTACTCTCTCTCTCTCTCCCTCGTCCATAAATAACTCCCTCGGCACTCCCAGTATCTGTTCCTCTTCGTTGGTTTTTCTCTTCTTGCTCTGCCTCTCCTCCCAATCTTCTCCACACCCTTCTCCAGGAGGGTGGAAATGTCCGGATCGCCAGTGGAAGAGGTGTGAAAAGCACTTTTCGGTTAATTAAGCGATCGCTTTCGGCGACTGCTTCCGTAGTCCTCGTCTTTCCTACTACTTTGCCCTTTTTCCTCCCTCTCTCTCTTTCCACGTTCCAAACTCCTGCTCCCTCCTCTCGACTCCAGCGTCCAGCCTCTCTCGTCTTTCTCAATCGCGAGCGTTTAATTTCTCGTGTCCCGCCCATTCCGACGTATTCTTTCGTTTTCATTAACTTCTCCTTCTCAGGGTCGCTCCCGCTCGTGCGGTTCTCAGTGTTGTTTGCCGTAGGGTGGCGTGAGTGTTCTTGACCTTGTGCGCTTTGTTCAGGGCGTTCCAAGTGATTTTTTTAGGGTTCATGAACCGGGCGTGTTGACAGTTTTCCTCGGGCATCTTGTTCATGTTTTGAAATCGACGATTGCATATTAAGCTGTCGATTATTTTTTAAATCTTCTAAACGCTACCTTTTCATTCTCTATTCTCTCCTTTCACTACATGCGCTAATTTATGGTTTCAGTCCTCATGCGTGTCACATCTCCACTCAAAAGATATTTCGCTATTTTTAGTACACACATATGACAATTTTTAATGTTTAATGATTTTCGTTTAATTTCAAAGTTAACGACCTTTAACGGTGTAATTTCACCTAATGTGGTTGTACCAAAGCCCATCATCGTATGGCTGTCTCCTTCTTACTTCATGTAAATATTCAGACAGTTTAAGTTATGTACTTTTGAGTCGCATATTTTAATTCTCAAACGCTTGAAGAGGTTGAATCTTCCTTGTTGCCTTATGCTATGACTGTCCCGAGTAGGGTTTGCGCGTTTTAGCATTTTGTACTGCTTATTTATGTCTTTAGGTCGTTTTTCATGGCACGTATGAATACTGTTATTCGAACTTAATTATCGCACGCATATTGGATGCTCTAAGTCTCGTATGATCTTCCTTATAATCTATCTATTTAGATATCTCCCTGGAGCATGCGAAGAAGCTATTTTATCTGTTTTTATTGTTTAGGTGTGTTTCTGTCAGTTTTAAAATTTTTAATTTTAAGATAACTTCCCTGTTTTAGAAACACATTTTAAAAGCGCTGGAATTTTCACCTTACTCGATATCACACCACTTCGTGGAAAGGACAATGTTCCATTGATTTTAGCGCCACCACCGATGTTTCCTTGAATTTATTCTTGCCTGTGCTTGGCAGTTTGAATTGGAGACATGGATGAAAAATAAGCATACACTGCTTCTACGTGTAGCTCTGAACTTCTGTGAATATAAGTAAAAATAATGTAAACCGAATAAGCTCAAAATAAGATGAAATAATCAAGACCAGAGATTCTATTACAGAATTCTCCTTATAGCTTACTAAATTAGGTTTAATTGTAAATTCTGATATAATTGTCATGCAAAATGGCCTTTGCTGGTGAAGGAGAGAAACACTCATGCATGCAAAGGAAATGGATGCATTCTCTATGAATGTAAATGGCGGTAGTAAAATAATAAATTTCCCAGACAATGGATATTTATCGCTAACTTAGATGCTGAGAGGAGTACTCGTGAGAGGCATTGCTGGATAAGAATTGTGTGAGGGCCTACTTCTGTTTCTCTGGTAACCCGAATTACTCATATGGTAATATGTATTGTGCTATCGGGCTTAGTGTGCCTAGATTTAGTAGCATAGGCATAACATTGCTTGAAGGATAGTAAAAAGTTTAAAATTGGCAATCGATGACAAATACTCTCTGACCTTGACCATGCATCGATATTTTTGTTTCTCGAGGTATATCATGAAGTTTGTACGATATCCTTTGAAACCAGGATGTGAATAGTAATTCTAAAAATAGGGCACGTATTCATAAATGACAAGTATCAATTCCATAAATAATACAAGTACCAAGGAACTTGTATTATTTATTCTAAAAATAAAACTATTATGTTATCATTGTTTTACACATGTGCGTTAGTCATGAGGCGACGAAGACTGATGTTCTTTCACACTTATAGACGTTCAATTTCCTCAGTCATCCAAACATTTAGCTGAATTTTTAAGTTGGAACATCTTTTGCGTGCCCTGCTCTAATATTAAGTTACACTTTTTATATTAAAACATGTTTGCAGGCGAACACAGTAAATATTAGCGAGTGACTGTAAAAAAGGACATTTCGATATGCTGTCAATGACTTTACGGTCTCATCACTTATTGGTGAACTGTCGAGGGATTAAAGAAAGAACCTATAGGTCGTTCAATCACTCAATTGAGCCGCCATCATAAATACGGAAGTACTATAACATCTCCCTACCGCTTCATTGCAATATTTTAAAGGATGTACTGTGTAAAAAATGAACGTTTCATGTTTATTAATTTTCAGACAAAGACCTAAAAAGTCATAATTATTTCAATAAAATTTTTCCGCCAATTTATATTTATCATTTATATTTATGTATAGTGCTAATCTCCATGAAAACTACGGTTACAATCAATCGGTATTAAATTCATTCATTAAATTCGACATATTGTATCATGTAATTCCAACGGTGCATTCTTTTCATAGTCGTTAACAATATTTATGTAGTGTGATGGGCTAGAGTGCCAATTGACTCAAGTGAGAAATTATTGATTCCTCCTCTTTGTGTATTTGTGGTATTCCGCTAGCTTTCCATTCTCTATCCTTATCGATCCTTAAATATTGGTATTTTTTTGCAATAGAGTTTAGGGAGATAAACTGCCGGTGAGATGAAACCTGAAACAGTAAACGATTGTTGTAAATGTTTAGGTATTTTTCAGTTTCTCAATCATATTAGCCAGGTGTTTCATATTGAAAAAGTTTGTTTTATTTAATTCATGAATAATGGTTTTGTTTTAATATGTTTATATTCAGGCATTAAACATTCACAGAATTTTTAATACTAATACGATTGATATTAATACGATTAATATTATTATAATTTTGAATCTATTTAAATTGTGCCAACTTGGTGCTCTGGTGAAGCTGGAGGCACAATAATAAAAGTCCTGTAGAATTATATGATTTAAAATTAAAAAAATATTTTTCCACCTCGTCAAATACTCTATTGCTGCTAGTGTATTATCGGAGACTCACTAATCAGTTTTTCGATCCTGAAATCCAATAACCCAGCGAGGCTGGATTACTGGATTCCTGATGGTGATAGGTGAGTAATCTATCGAAAGCAATAAAGAACCTTGTCTCATGGAAATCCGGAGAGTTTTCAATCGTCACATTCACCGAGCGAGTTTGGAGTCACCCTTTTTAATAATAGCCGCGATAGACAGAAACACTCTGCAATTCGTTTAAACATCTCATTATGCTTATCTCGTTCATTTTATGTATCTAAGCTTTTACATGTCCGCATCTTCCCTCGTCCTCTTGAATGCATGGACGCCGATGACTGCTCTAAGGCGATGAAAATGGCCTAAAAAATAAGGCCCGCTTTCACGGAAAATCCCCACCGTCGCTTTTAATTTCCCTTCCCCGCAGTCACGGGGTGCGGTCTCCTCCAGATCCGCGGTCGCCTACCACCACATCCGCGGAAGAATAATTCCACGCCACGCCGCGGGTGCTGAGCGGGAGATGATGGGGGAAGGGCGGCTCGCGAAAAACTAACTGCCAGCGAGCGTTAATTCCCATCAGCAGCGAGGAATGGAAAAGCACCCGTCCGCCTCGGAGCATAAGCTCCATTAGCTTGCCTCCGAAAAATCCTCTTGTCGTTTCCCTCTCTCTCCCTCTCACAATTTTTCCATCAACCCGCTTCTTCAACTCCGTGTTCTTTTTTCTCCCCCACGTCCATTCTCTTCCCGAGCACATGTTCTGAAGCCGCCGCCGCCGTGTCGGAAGTCCCGATGTGCTTTTCCATCTAGAATGAATTTCAAAACTGTTGCTTCGCATATCTACCCGTTTAGGATGGTAATGAATGGTCTATTTATTCCGTGTCCACGGAATTGTGCCTCTCAGGGTGTTTTATTTGCTCGAGAACTGGGTTATCTTTGTGTAACACGTCTCTTATTACTACGAAGTATCCTATAGAGTAACTGGACTTCAAATCCTCTTAGTGGCAAGATTTTTTCGTCTATTAGAAAATAAAATCAAATTGAAATGCTGTGGTGAAATTTGTTTTCACTGTCATATTTTACTTATAATTTTTTTTTGTACTCGGATTGTTGCAAAAAAACTTGAATGTAACTAGCAGTTTGTGCTTAAAAAGCTCAAAAACTTTGCTTTTTATATTTTAACATCAAGGGATTCATTAAAAGTTGGCACCAGTATTATAAATGCTCTTCACATAATTGTTTGAACTTTGTCTAAGATTGTGATTCGGAATACCCCTGGTAGATCGACATCATTTTCAAACATATTGGGTTCATTGCCATTGGTCGAAATTTTATCCTCACCAGTTGACCTTTGTCGTTATTTCATTTTTTATCGAGCATCAGTTCGCTCGTATGGTTTGCAATTGCTCATTTTAAAAACGGGTTAACAAAATCGAGTACCTATGCTAGTGGATTAAATGGAAAGAAATAGTGTTTATTCATTCGATTAATAATTTTTACGGCATGTGTTTCTGGTATTTTTTATATTCTCTCGAGTGCTTTGGCGTACTATTTTTTCAACATTTAAACTCAAGTCAGAGCACAAGCATTTGACTCGCATACATACATGTTACTTTTACATACATGTTACATACATGTTACTTTTAGATATTAAAAATTAATATAACAATCAATGGTGGTCGACGACTTGAGGAGATTAATCAGATGCAATGGTATTCAAATTTATGTATTTTTCCTATATTGAAATCGACTTTTGACTTAGTTCCCAAGTATATTCTATTCTTATTTAAGATTATTTACTTCTCCACTCTTCCCACATAAAACGCCCTTGTGGTGGTTTGCTGGATAATTAAAAGATGTAGATGTATATGTAATCTACGCTCATATTTTACAGTCTGCATACAATTTAGACGAACTTAAAAAGTATAAACTCTTCATTTTCGTCTTTTTTTCGATTTGGCCCCTCGGAATCATGAAGGAGTTCATGCTGCAAGAAAGGTGTGGAAATCCCTTAGTCCTGCTGTTGCGCTTGTGGTAGTCAACGGGCCTCGGCTGTCGTTGCAACGTTGAAATAGAGGGAAGGAAAAAAGACGTCGATGGGAGTGTAGAGATAGAGGAAGATGGAGAGAAACGCGGTCGAAAAAGAGCGGAAAAATGAATATCTTCATCGCATCCGCCGAAATTTCGTCCCTCGGCACCTTCAACGCCTTCACCCCAATGCGCGCCTCCCTTCTCTTTATGCGATAGAAATCTTCGCGCAGATCAGACGGGCCATATATGCGACGCCGTGAATGGCGGAGTTATGGGAGATGGGGCGGGCTGGGGTTCCCTTATGTATATATATTTTTTTCTTAGAAAAATAAGGATTTTTTTTCCTTCCCTTGCTCGTATGAGGGAAAGGGGTGGGAAGATGTCGGTGGGGGTGGTTTTCTTCCATCCTTGCGGGGGTGGAATGGCTGTGGAGAAGGAGAGAGAGAGAGGAGGAGGTTGGTTGCCAGTGGGAGGGTTGGAAAGGGGTTGGAAGTGGATGGGAAGGTTGTGGGAAGTTTTGAGTCGGGGCGGCGGCAGTTGATTGCATCTGAAAGGAGTTTGAATGGTATGGGTTCCGTCGCTCGAATCTTCCGGGGAAATCTCTTGGAAGTGCCTCAGCTCACTCTGGCCATTCAATCGTGGGATTCTCTCTCCACCTCCTATCTCGTCCTTCTCTATGTGTGTGTGTGTGTCTCTCTCTCTATCCCATTACTCTCTCCCACTCCTCTCTTCCTCCCACGTGCCTCTTCTTTGCCTTCCCTCAACCTCTTTCGCTCATTCTCTTCCTCTTGCGTCTCTTTTCGCTGCTCCATCTCAATGTCTAACTCCACTAATTCCTTCTAGTCCAAAGTATTTCAGCCCTCGGACGTTATTTTATGCAGCCTTTGTTGTTATACTTCATTACATGAATTTTATGTAGAGGAGCCTGTGTGAGACTTTTAACGAACCTCATTGGGGACATAGTTTAAATTTAAGGTGAAAATTGAAGCAGTTTTTAGAAGAATGGAGTAATTTCATGTGTATTAATGGCGCAACAAATTGTGTCAATGGTTACAACTCTATGTAATTACTAAGCAAGAACGTTTAAGATTTGAGCAAATTTATTATACACCATACGCTGAAAATACATTCATAAAATTAATATCCGCTATTAATGTTTAAATGCGGTCCATGAGTTAGAACTTTTCAGCCTTATTTTTTGATAGTACGTACAAGAATCACAAATCCTTGACAAAATGGGTTTAAACGGCTCCTTTTTTTTTAATATGCCTCAAATATGATACAAAAACATGCAAATACTGGTTGTTCGTACGTCGGCATTAATAGATGTGGTTATTTTTCTTTGTAATTAGGCTAATGTCATGGAATTTTGTGAGCGGTGATATTTGATATTTTTATTACTACACAATAGGATATATTGTTGTAATAACTTCCATCTGGATATAGTTTTGTTTTGGACTAAGTGGGTTGATAATGTGACTTCATTGCTGATGGCAAACAAAGATCAGAAATCAATGGCATTAGTTTCGACCTGTTTAGGGTAACATCTGGCACCCTACGAGGAAGCGTAACCAGCCTTTTGTTATTTATTACCCTAATGAAGACATTTATATTGAAGTTATGAGCGAGATTAGATCAGTTTCCTACAATGCGGTGATAATTTCACTGAACTCTCTAAATGAGAATGAAAGCTGAATTCGAAATTTTACTTTTGTACCACATGCACGTGTGGAACATCTTATTGACCTACTAATTACTTGCAATCATTAAAGAATATCACATTGATGATGTACATCTCGTGGTCTCTTTTTCCATCGTCAGTGGTATGTGATTATTCTCTCAAATAGCAACAAAAATCTCCTCAGTCGGCTTAAAATTTAACATCTTTGGCTGAAAAATGGAAATTTTCTAGTTCATGCCGACATTGAATGGAAGAGATACAAAGATGAGACGACTGCTTCGATTCCGAAATGAAGCCAAGGTCATGTTATTTTCATATCACGTTTCTTAAGAAAAATTCAAGTCTGATTATTAATCAACCATTTACTGTGTGAGTCGAAGGCAAAATAGAGGGAAAAGCTCCCAGAAGAAGACCCAGGAATAAGTTTTTGGACCAAGAAAAGAGGAAAGTGCATATCAAGGGATACCAGGAGGTAAGGGAATCAGCATTAAATAGGGAAGGGTGGAGGATTGCAGTCAACCAATCTTAGGATTGAACGATCATGTAATGAATAAATACTGTGTGAGATAAAGTTTTCTGCTTGGTTGGAGCTTAAAATTTCAATCATATGATAATTATACCTCGTGTTTTAACATTGCTGGTACTAAAGTATAAAGGGAGGTATGTAAACTTAAGAATTCATTCCATCGTTATGGATAATAAATGGAAATTACACTTAGTGTGGAGATGTGCTGAAATACGTTTGTTTAGCTGCTTTCATTTGCAAATTATCTTGAAAGAATATTTTATTTCCGCTTTTAATTCCCTCATGGAATATACTTCATAAGAATAATGTCGAAGTACAGGAGTATTGTGGCATCTGATGTTTTTTTTTGTTTCAATCCCTAAGCGTCATGCAGTGCTTTTTGTGTAAGGACCCTGGAAATGAAATGTATTCCCAGGAAAAGACTGCAAATAAATAAAAATTGATCTTCGAAAGGTATTTGTAATCCGAAATTCTTTTCATAACATAGAAACCTCACTTCTGTTCATGCTTCAAATTATCTTGTACCTTATTCCGCAAAATATGGATCCAAACTACTGGGCACTCTTTAACAAAGAGTATGTAAATATCAGTGGTTTATTTAAATCGTGTATTTCCATCTGCCATTAAATTTTACTGCATCTACTATCGCTACTGTTTCATTTACAAATTCGAATCTCGGAGCAGAATTTTGGTGAAAATGAACCTGTCGATAAAATCACAAATCTAATTATGTTTCATCCCCGAATGCGTTCAACATGCCTTCCACGCGGTGTTAATTATTGGAAAGCTTAAACTTTCATTTTTAAAGATGGGTTTTTTCCAACCGTGGCCGGTTCAGTGATTAATGGCTTATCTGTTGGTGCCTGGATATTTAATTAGTTGGGTTCTTTTTTAGTTCCCCTACACGCACCTCTCTTCTCGGTGGGTTAACTGTAACCTGATTTTCCGTAATCTAATTACTGTTTCACGTTTTTCAACCCGTTGTACGATGGGGTGCATTTTTTCTGCTTTGTTACAAAATGTTTTTGAACTACTTGCTGAATTGAAAAATAAACTGACTTGATCAATTAAGGGGGATTTTCAAACTTAAACTTTACATTCAGTTTTATTTTGAATGTAAAAAAAGCTAAAAATGAGCAAGTGGTGGGGACGCGCGTAGCGATACTTTTTGAATGCCAGTGATATATGATCGCAATGAGTTCTTGACCATGTCAAATGCAGTACCTCTTAATTAGTAGACTGAAATGTGTTAGGTTTAGAAATGGGTGATAAATGGAACTGAGCCGTCGGTTATCTAACCGGATAAAATAGTATGTCAGGAAAGTTAACTTCATTGTAATTCATATAGAGATGCAAACTAAAGAAATGAATGAGGACTCAAAAGTATTTACCATTTTTAATATCTAATAAAAACTTCAGTGATTCGTAATTTCATTTGAAATCTCGACTACCTATATCATGATTGGCTCAGGCAATACTCGCTAACCTCGGAAATTTGTCACTGGTAGATCCCAAATGAACTCTACTACACCGGCGTTACTTCATTGTGATGAATTAATGTCGACTATTAATTGATTGAAGAGGGAAATATCTTCCTTCATAGGCATTAATGCAGAAAAAGTAAACGTTATCCATTAGCGATCTTTCGTAAATAAATTCTCTTGAGAGTAAACTGTACCATATCTCAAAAAATGTATTGCGTGGATTTCGGTTAACGAACGATTTGTTTTGATTACCAACATATCATTGCTCTTCTTCATCGATTAAAATTATGTACGAAACTAAACGTTATAGGTTTACGGGTTCAGTTTAGTCACTTTATGTCCTGCGCTTGGCTCTTTTAATCCTTTTTTATCTATCCATGCCAATGATGAAAACCAGGGCTTGTGGTGTTGATTATTCTGGCTTGATTTATCAGTCGGCCCAGCTATGAATTTAATTGCCGCGTACACTCGAGTCCCGTTCCTGTTAGGATAAATGCGTATTATTTTGTCTCGTACTTATACAAGTATAAAGTAAAATACTTACACAAGTATATCGCTCGGAAATAATATAACAAAGTTATAGAAAAACCGTCTTTGTGTTTTTCGAAGTGGCCCGTTGAGTGGACGAGTTGTAGTTTCAGTTTTTCCACCTTTGGGATCGTTTTGGACAAAAAAAAACCTTCTCGCTGTTCCCTGCCCTGGCCACGCCGTGGCCTGCCCACTTTAACCACCTTGCGCAGCTGTTTCTCGACCCCCGATTTCCCAAACTCAAACTTCGTCGCGTCATATCTTTATATCATGAATCCTCCCCTTGACGTTTTCCGGCGAAACTTTGGTCATCCCTTCTAATCTACCTCGTGTCCTTTGCTCCCCAGTCAGTGGGGGAGACCCTCTGTGCCTCGTGCCGTTCGTTGCGACCGATAGATATTCCAAAGATATGATTTTTTTGTTCGAGACATCTCCGATTCCCTGCCGTACCCCTAGCCTTTTCCTTATAATCCATTCCCGTCTTTGAACGCGGAAAAATTTGTTTTTAGCCGTCACTGGGCTCTTTCATCTTAGTCCTTCGCGGAAGCGTGACAAAACCAATCTTGCTCGCCTTACTTATTCTGTTCGCCCTTTTGAGTGCGCCTCTTCTCTGGCTGCGTTTGTGGGAGGGCTCTGCTAGGTCATATCTTTCACGAGAATTGCAGTTCATGTCTTCCTGTCTACGATGGTGAAAATATTATTCCTTCGCGTCTCAACCCGGCCCGTCGCTTCTCCTACTTTTTCCATATTTTCCTGACATTAAACGTTTTACGACCATGGGAGTGAATATGCAACGTGGGTCGTTGCGTTTAAAGAGTGTACCCATCGAGGGAGTAAAAACCGTGGAAGATGGTCATTCCGGTGAGTTATTATCTACCTATTTGCTATCTACCTACTGAGCTTCAGGCAGGACGATATGCCTCGGTTACTGGAGTGAACAACTTTCAGAAACCACAGAGTTCTTGGCTGACGGTGATTCGTTTTCAGTAGTTTGGCAGTCCTTAAGGAACTTATCTTAGAGAAAAGCTTCAGCGCATTGACAAAATGTTACTTGCCCTTCTATTTGCGCTTACCATAATTTTACTTAGCTTCGGGGTATATTGAACAACTTGAAAGGCACAAAGCTTCAAAGAGACGGGTTTGAATTCCAGGATTGGTAATAACGGCATGTTTCATTATTTGTAAAGTACATGAAGGAAGTTACATCAGGACAAAATGTAAGTGCATAAACCAGGGTCTCAGGGCAGCCTTTTTTTAAATTTCAGTTCATACTGGCACTTAATCATTTGAAAAGTTATGCTGCGGCTGACATGTTTGTAGTTGAAAGAATGCAATACATCGTCAAAGAATAGCTATCCGATCACGAAAACTCACTCGGGGTGTATAACAAAAGCAATTGATATAAAACCAATGGTCACTTCAATCCATTGCAGGAGTGTTTATAATGATGTGTACAAAACGCATTTAATGAACTGATATCAAGAACCTGCATTTATATTCTCTCCTGTGTAAATATTCTTAAGATTTTTTAAAAAGGAACCCGTAATGTGGTTATTTGAGCCAAAAAATCCTGTATCGTACCCGAATTAACATAATTTTAGTAATTGAAAATAATTTCCTTATCTTCGTGGACTAGGATGGTTATCATGAACGCATTAATCCCATCGTGCTTGGATAGGTCATCTGTGGTTTCTCAAGCTATTTAAGTGAAAATCAGGGAATCGCGTCAGGAATTGTTCCACAGAAAATATTCAAAGCAAAGAAATTGCACAGTTAACATTATGTAGAATATGCTGCTAGTTTATTTAATAGTAAAAGGGCTTAATGTATTGAGCATTATTGTAATTATGTTTTTATTGTAGCTTTAAGGTGTGAGACCTTGTCTTACTAAGTGGGTGCTACGAATGATATTTGCAGTTGACCAATTTTGCTTCCGGGTAGGCAGTTCCCTGCGCTGTGAGTAGTTGTGTGCTCGATGTCTTATTCTCCTAGTAATGTCTCTCCAAGATCTCTACTCCACCTCACAGAAGATGGCCCTGATTTCAGTCAAAGTACTTCTTTCATTTGACTCTGTCACGTTGCTATTGTGTGGATATTTATTTATTAAGGTTTTAAATCCTATGTTTTGTTTATTCTTCCATGTACCGATATTGTCTATTCCAGTTAGGAAATTGATTTCAACTCTCAGATAACATTAATAGTTGGAGGCGTAACTTTTTGGAATTGATGAACCTTCATGACAAAAAATAACTTTGTAAATTCCACGTCAATTCGTTAATATGGACTTAGGTTTTAATCACTTTGCACTCCTTATCAAGGCCCATGATAATTCCCTAGAAGGCACTTGATTATAAGTGTATGTCTGTTTAAACCTTGGTAGGTATTAAAATTCTTGGTAGGTAAAAAAATTAGGGATCCTGTATGAGTGGGAATAGACAAAGTTCTTTTTGTTGTGTCTCTAACTTTTTTACTTTTGACAAAAAGGAGTTGATTTGTTTTTGGAGCAACTACTATCCCTTGAATCCTTGAATCATTAAGTCATTGACTTCTTTCAAATTCTATCCCCCGTACTTCTTTCCCCATATAACTATTCAGAGGTGTTTCATAACCTCAAAAGGTGGGAAACCTCTATATTTCTGATATGTGCTTTACGCACATCTCTTACGTTCTGTTTAACTTTTTTTTAAACACAGGGATTAAGCTTACCTAAGATGTAAAAAATTCAAAGGTTAATTTTTGAGAGGACACCTATGATGCTCCGCATAGATTGCAAAGAATTTGAAAATTGATCGGAGTCGAGGGTGTTTCTTCCTAAGGCACCTTCAGGATTTTCTCACGCAGTTATTTATCGTGACTACCTGATGAAGAGCTTTATCATAAACTTAAAACTGTAACCTTGCATGCATGCAGGAAAATATTCGTTTCCTTGCGTTATTTATCCTTTCCCTGCAGCTGTAATATCTTCAGTTGCATGATTTATACTCAATTGTGTTTGCGTTCGAACTAAAGGGCACTCTGGCATTTCTTTCTCGGAACGGGTACTCAGTTAACAGCAAAGTTAGACAGGAGAATTGTTTTTATGGCTGTTTGATAAATCAACTCGCGATGCTTTCGATTAAGCTGCTCTCAAGGGAGCGCAAACATCTTTTCACTTCAGATGGTCGCCGCGAAGTGCGTAAAACGTGTGTGTATGTATATGTATGTCTTCTCTCTTTTAGTCGTTTTGCCGAAGTTCTACTGGTACGATCTGCCCGACCTCTCGAGGAAGTTGAGAGAGAGAGGGCTTATACTGGGGAAGGGGGAACGAGTGACGGAAATAGGTAATGAGCGAGTTTATAGAACAAACATTGGGGCAACTCGGCAGTGGGAACGAAATTGGTCCCTCTGTGTCCAATTTGGCCTTCGCGCGCGCGCGCTGCTTTCTTTCCCACAAAAACATCCACTCATTTGGCCACACCCCTCTTCCTCCCCTTCCCTACCGTTCAACTACACTGCTCCCTTATTCCCGCCCTCCCCACACCCCCCGCAACGTTGTGGTCAAAGTGGAGCTAATGGCACTGTTTTCCTTCGTGTTAGGAGTGACAAGTATGTCCGTCATCGATTCATCCCCTGAAAAGTCCGCTTCCCCATCATTTTGTTTTGAAATCTTCTGTGAGTCGGTGGTAAACTTAATAGTTTACTCGACCCAAATGGTCAACTCTCCTAATTCTTCCATTGCTTGTCATAATACCGAAGACCGGCCGGCCTTTTTATGACCAGCCGAAGAAGCAAAAAATATGTATATATATGTATCTAAGATAGTTATAACGTTTTATAAATGGTCCCGCTTGATGAAATGGATTTTAGTATTTATGAGTTTCAAAAGTAATCAAGATGGCGGATGTATCAGTTGGAAACGTATTTTACTTCAATGAAACTGTTATTGTCATCAAAAAAGCAACCACCGAACTTGAAATTAGGTAATAAATTCTGGGAATTTCATAAATTATTCGAAAAACATCAGGATAAGATGTTGCGACTCGTAGCTATTAGATAAATATGTGGTAATATTACGCAGTTTTATTTTTGGCATCATTTTGTAACATTCCATGAGTATTCGACCATAGTGTCTTTAAAAGCAAGATCGATATAGTAACTTAAAAACCTGATTGTTAACAGCACACCTACACTCAACAAACTCTCAAGGGCAAACGCTCGGTTTACATAGACTGTATTGTTTAAATATTGAAAGTATTGTCAAACTTCATGGAACAAGCTCGCCTACCCCACCTTCCGTGGAGGAGAAATTAGTTCGAGAACTTTCGGGACGCTCCCAGGGGATGGAAAGTAACAATAGGGGGTAAAATACTCTATATGTATATCAACGTGCAAGCCCGTCGTAGAGGTCAGTTTTAACAATATATACACTCCGTAATGAATTCTCCGTGCTAGAGGAAGAACTCACCGTGCTGTTCTCATGTGTAAAATTGTTCGAGGAAATAAGAGGAAGTATTTTTTGCGATTGTTGTTCAGCAGAAAAGTACAAATCAGTGGACTTAAGTTGGAATTTTATTAAATGACTTCATCCACCGATCTACGACTTTGAAAGCCAGATTTGCGAGCACCATTATCCAGAGCGAGCAGTAATCTGAGGAAAGCATGTGTATCAGCCCAAAAACAGGAGAAGCCGATGTTTTATGTTTACTATTTATTGAAGTGTACAGGGTGATTTATTAATCTATGTATCAGTGAATGTGTCGTCATACCTCAAGCAGTGAAGTGAATTTTGTGGCCGTGAAGGCATTCAAAGGAAAATTTCCTGAGTGGAATTGATTTGTGGCCGAAAGGCAGAGAGGAGTAATAAGAGTAATATACGAGGGAATATTAGCTATTATTACATGGTGATTCTGTTTCCATATGGCATTTTTTGAATGGAATACATGTTTTGGAATGTCATGAAAAATGGTCATCTAATTTGAAAATAATATGGGCTAGATAATATTTGTAATCACCTTTGAATCAGAAAAAAATTAAATTGCTAGTCAAACTTGATAACATCGAATACGTTTTCTCACTTTATTCGCCAAAGACCGTGCGTGATGTTACAATTTATGTAAGTTATTGAAAGATTCAACTAAAACATGTGTTTGTCCGACTCATACAACAATTTGCTAATTCAATTGCTTTTCAGTTGCTAATGATACGACGTCGAAACCCGGGGGCAAAACAAATTCAACAAAAACATTCGCCAGGAAAGCTCACCCAATATCTGCCATATTTTTATTTCGACACTTTTTATTAAATATTTTACCGGTTAAGGTAGGTTTTGCTGAATTTCAGAGATTCTTCTCCTGGGTTTCTTCTCTTTCAGGTGTCTATTTCCCACTAGAATATCCTTTTTCGCCTCAGCATACTACCTACCCAACTTCATCCCCAACACCCTTCCCTCTATCACATTCTTGAGCAACCCATGGCCCCTTAATACATCCTCCAGCCACCTAATCTACCAATTTCGATTTTCATAAAGAAGTTTGCTTTCCTCGCCCAACATCTCAAACACTTCCTTGTTAGTCATCCTCTCCGTCCTCCTCATCTTCTCCATCCTTCTCCACACCCACATCTCAAATGCCTGCTGCCTGTTCTCGTCATCCTTTCTCTCTCGTCCTTCGTCCTCTCTTCTCTCATATAGGCATTTGCTGCCTTAAATCGCACGCATAAGGGCAAAATCAAAAGTTCCTAGCAATTTCAGTGTTTTATTAAATGCCCTGCGTATTTTTCTTTCTCTGACTGAATTAAACGGACATTGATATTTATTCAAGGAAATAATTCAGAATTGCCGATTAAAAATCTTTCCTCCCTGCCCTCAATGGGTAAAGGCAAATAAAACCGTAGTAATGCTCCATTTGCCATTAACGATGTCTCCGGTGGACCACATGAGTCTCCATCACTTGAATACGCTTATATGATATATAATATGATTAGAAATTTGATAAGTTACGGACGTAAATGAATTTATGTTGCCCAAAATAAAAAAAAATAGGAATCCTTGGTACTAACCTCGTGGAATATGTAGTTTACGTTTGACGCTTCCAAGTCGATGATTTTCTAGTGAACGAAATACAATTTGGATGGGTAAACTATTAATATGTGGAAGTGATAGAAAAATCAATAAAATTATAATTGCTTGGCCTTAATTTGACCGTTTTCCTATTTTAATCATGCACCCCCTGTTTTAAATGCTTACGAATATTGGTTGGTTAAAGGTTTAAGGAACCACGGTATCTCGAAAATCTTAAGAAAATACTGATGTACGACCTAAAGTGGAGCTTTGATGCAAACTTCGTAGTGATATGTTCCCGAGATATCGTAATGAATTAGCTTTTGAAATGCTTGCTGATATTTCCTTTCTCTTCCTTAAGCAGATTAGCGCGATCCTCGATGGTGTCCTGGTCGCGCCAAATCCTTCCTGCTTACATCAGTGCAGTGCTGACACGGGACTTCCCCATTGTCTCACTGGATGGTATCAGTTGTGAGAGAAATATTATGGAAGGATCATGCAATATCCACGGATACAGTGGAGCTGTGAGTCCCTCGTGCCCCAGGCTGTATCAGAACGTGATATTGGAAAAGTTGATGGCTTTGTGTGAGAGCGTGTTTTGATCAGTCATTGGTCACATTTCACCTTCAGCCAAACTTCATTCAGTGAATTTTGGCAGCGAAAACGGGTAGTCCTGAGGAAGAATAATTAAAATGAAACGAGTTATACATACACGTGAAAGACAACTCGTGAAACATTGAGCGAATAGAGATTAACTTGTTTTTTTTTCAAATTTTTTGCTCTGCTGTTTATTCCCATCCATGGTTAGTGTACTTATCGTGGTGTGCGGTTGTGATTAATTAGTGCAGTGATTAGTGCTATTATTGTTATCGTGTATGTGTGAATGGGGAGAAAGTTTCCCGAGCAATGGAGATGTTTCCTTGATTACCGCTCAACCGCCGCCGCAGCTTCGGAGGCCCAGATTCTGAAGGTTAGTGACCGGCACAGTTCATTGTTCACATCAGCGGTTCCGCACATTTCAGTCCTTCATATATCTGTTTTGGAAAATATAGTGCAATATTAGCTGAGCTGGATTAATTTGAAAGTAAGCTTTATTTGACTCTTGAGCAAGAGTTAAAATCGTATTTGGTATTTTGATTTATTTATTTCTTTTTCACTATTCATTATTACTAGCCGAAATGTCCGGTGCTGTCGGAGAGAAGAGAAATATTCATACATTTTCCTGTAATAAGTGCTAAAAGCAACGGATAAAGAGGGAGTCTTCCGAAATAATTGTCCAAAAATTCCTCTATTCCACGTACCTTGATTGGTTTTTACAGAAACAAAACGAAACACGTAAACGGGCGATTAGAATTTATTAAGGTAAAGCAGAGTTTACTTCAGTCCTTTTCTTCACCGATTTCTAATTTCTTCTTACTTTCTTTATTGTTGCTGATTTTTTTAGCCATCGTTGCCATTCTGGGAAAATTTACTCTTGATGCAGTTTTTTTTTCTTTAACCGGCCGGGCCAATAAAATTTCAGCAGGTATAAAAAATATGTGGATAATTTTATCCACTTAATCTGTGTATGAAAAACAGTGAACGATTCCCAGCATATAAATTGGATATGCGGAATATGATTTGGAGCGAGTGGACTAAAAATATTTTTTTCCATGAGCAGTAAACTGCTATAATGGTTGTGATAGATTAATAATGTGTAATTCCATCTCCTCCTGACGTGACAAGCATTGGTACATGTGTTGAATGACCTATTGTTATCAGTGTCCTCTTACTCAGCTGGAAACACCTCTATCGAATGGCTTCTCTGTTAGGATTAGAATCTTGTAATGTCTTTTGGTGATTTGGGTTAATAATTAGCAATGGTAATCACTAGTTTTCACGTTAATACGTGGGTTTGGATGTAGAGGGCAAGAAATCTTAGGAGGGTATGAAATATTGATCCATGGAAATGAAAGAATTAGGAGGTAATATGAACTTTTTTTACTCTCTCGGTGTTTTGTGGCAAAGAGGTTTCCCAAAGCTCCACCTGTGACCAGATTTAAAAAAACAGGTTTTTGTCAATCTCACGCATTACCAACTCTAATATTATGATATTTAATCAAATAGAGTAGATCGGCTGAAAACAGACACTTTTGGGCTGATTCCTGTTCTATGGGAAAGGTTTATCAAAAATTGTTTTGCTTCAGATCCGTCTGGCGCAACAGACGTTGCAGTAGAAGAGCTGCTGTTCTTTTTCAAAATGCAATTCCCCTTTACACTTATTTTGTCAACAAAACCCGACAAGTTCAAGGAAAAGAGTTTGCTTTCAATAGATGTCGAAACATAATAACCTATAAGTGGACTCCCATTCCTGGAAGAGATTGAAGGATGAGTTCTTATTTAGTGCTTGTCGGTATTTTGTCCTACTGAAGCTCATGGAAACGTCTTTACGGAAAGGGTAAGAATGAAAATACTGACACGTGCTACTTTACATCCATACTCGTAAATATGGTAGGAGGCGTTTTGCATTAAAATACTAGTGGGCGACCTTTTTGGTATCTTGATATTCGAGGCCGTGGATATCACCGTAGACAGAGCCTCTGCAAAGGCAGGAAAGGTCGCCGAACTCAATGGCGTCAACCCGGAGGCAGTGAAAAACACGATTAAGGGTGCACTCTCTCCAATTTAGAGATGGAGTACGAGAGACCCTGGCACTTGTGCTGTACGAGTTTTGTTTATTTCTCGATAACATTTGTCATTGCCAACCACTGCTGAACCCAGCCATTTGACCACTAGTATTTCTAGTTCTTGAAAGTTTCGCAAAACTGTTGGTTTCTGTCGATCCGTTGAGTACTTTATTCTTGTGGGGCCCTGTTTTGTTTTTCAAGACCTTCTTATTTATTTGCCTCTGTCTGGTAGGCGGAGCTGTCGTACGCAATTGCAAGCGTGCTCAGGTGGTAGGGCAGGATGGTTAAGGCGGACTCTTCCACTGGACATTGCGGCCAGCCAACTCGCGCGGCTCAGACGTACCTGCTGAGACATTTATTTTACGCGCTTTGTACTTTTTCTCTACTTCACAGGCATACTTAACGTAAAAATGTCTTAGAGACGCTGTCTAAGGGCATTAACTTCCGCAGTAAATGATCTTTACTATTTCCAGCATCCCAAAACTTAACTTTGGACATGAGAATGAGGCGTAGCATTATTTTCTTGAGTGCGTCTATTTTGTGATATTATCCCACGGCCACGAAATTCAGCTGTCATATGTCTCAGATCGTGTCCAGATACCTCCAGCCACAGTCAAATTTAGTCTTGTCTTCCTCTGTCAATGGGAAAGGGGCTTCACTGTCTGCAGAAAAAAATGCTTTCTGGTTTCTGGCTCGTCGACCAGGGAAACGGAAAAGAACCCTGAAAGCATCGACTTGGACTCCTAAGGTATGTAACTATATGGTATAGTCGCCTTTGACCTAAGTGATCCGAGCGAAAGCGAAAGTTGTATTCCGCGTAGAATACTCTATGTGTAACACTTAGGTTATAATCAGTCAGTTTTATCATATTTGTTGATTTATTAAGATTTATTTTAATAGCCGCTCGCGAATTTTTACTGTTCTTCCGGTTGGTTGTGGGTCATATTCATTATTTTGCCAAATTTTCACCTCCTTGGTTGCCTGGAGATATGTAACAGGGACTGACTGAAATAAGTGACCTATTTTGAAAGCGACAATAGAAATAAATGGAAGGATCTCTTCCTATGAAAGGAAGGATGATTAGCTTACCTTAAAACTGAGCCTTTCATACGTGCCTGAATCAATTTTTCGTTTTTTTTTATGGGTATCCACCTATCTCCAGAGTAGATTGCAGTGTCTGGCATAATTTATACTCCTTGCTATTTTCAATGCTCTCTTCATATTCATACATTTATGCCTCCCTCAGGTCACATCCCCCTACTTATGCTCGTCTTGCCTCACTCTCACTTTCTCCTCTTCCTCCTCCAGCACACTTAAAAAAATCTCTTCTCTCACTACTCCCTCTCCTCTCATCCCCTGCCTTCATCCTTAACCCGTTTCCCCGTCCCTCCTCCCTGGGGTACAGTCTCCCTTCCTCTCTCCGGACATTAAGACCAATCGGATCCCGTTTCGAAAGATTTGGAAGGGATTAGAGGGAAAGGGATGGAATGAGTTTGTTGAGCGGGATAGTCCTCCGCCGTTGCCCCTCCCATTGCCGTATCCTTTAGGGTCCATCGCGTTGGAGACGATCGGAGAGGAGGGGGAGGGGAGGATATGGTGGTGAGGTTGCACACTCTGGTTAAGAGAGAAGAGGCGAGATCGAGAAACGAAATGGCAGGGGGGAGGGAAAAGGATGATGGTGGCGGAGGTAGGGGATTAAGGATTGGAAGTAATGGGGAGAAAAGGGGATAGGGAAAGAAAGGGATGTGGACGGAGAAAGCGAAGTGCTTAAACCTCACGAGCTTCGCTTCAAAGTGTTTCTGTGACTGGCCTCCGCGATTCGAACTTTGATGGTTCTTGTTCGCTGTCGATGGAGTAATGATAATGTCATGGCCAATAACTAAGCACGATCAGTCTTGCGAAACTTCATGCCTGCGATAATTCGAGCCTAAGACATTTTAGTCTTTGAGTATTTCAGTACCTGCTTTGGCGATTTTTGTTTTAAATTCGAATCACCTCATGGAATTTATGCCATTGTATATTATTGCCCTACGGAGTTTCAGTCCCCGGATATTCCAGACCTACGAAATTAAATTTTTTGGGCTAAAATATGATTTGGTTCTTGGATTGAATTGGATATTTGGGGAGGCGACCGACATCTAAGGTCATTTGCGCCGTAGGGGATAGGTAAGGCGGATGGGTGGATAGAAACCCAGCGTCGGCATTAGCCTGCTCTTAGCTATAGGTGCCAAGGGGACCACGGTTTAACGTCTCATCCGACAGAGTACTGTACTTGGAGTGCCCTCCACAAGACACTCAAGTAGCGATCGGGTTTCCTCTGAAAAACAACCTCCTCTGCAGGGATTTGAACCCTGGCTGTCCGATTGCCAGTGCTTTAGCCACCACACCAACCCAAACCCTGATTTGGTTCTTTCCCGGCGTATAAGCGTAATGAAGTATTCACGGTTTTTTCAGCAGGTTGGGTAGCTGTTGGCCGACGTTTCGATGGCTACCTACACCATCATCCTCAGGGAATGTCAATTTGAAGAATGGAGCCTCCTTATATGCATGATTGTTTCGCGCCAAAAGTAGTCAGGTTGAATGTGAGTGACTTGCGCCAATCTTCTCTTTCCTCCTTAATTTTGCGGAGCGCCGGATTCCAAGCCTCGCTTAGTGCGTAGCCCGTGTCTCGATTGAAATTTTTTTCCCCATCCGGACCACAATGGCCTCCTTCGTCAACCGATCCCAGTAGCCGTTGGATCGGCCAAGCAATTTGGTGTCGTCAAATATAATGCGATGGTCCTTGCTTATACTGTATTCCCCCGACGCGGATTGTTCGGGATAGCTTAGTCGGATGCTCCTGAGGACGAAGGCGGAGGTATTCGTTGAAACGTCAGCCAACAGCTTCCTAACCTGGTGGAAAACTCGTGAATATTTCATTAAATTTTTCCGATATTTCCTCATAGCAACGAATCTGGAGTGTACATATAACTGCTTGTATGTAGAATCAAGTCATCTAAGCACCCGTAATTGACTTACTTATTTTTAGAATCATATATTATACTGTAAGAACGATAGGGCCATGTTTGAGAATGTCTTTATATTGTAAAGGAAGTTCAGCCGAACTAGCCTCTCCGGGCAACTTGTATGATTAAATTATGGATTGAGATATCAGTATTCCGTTTCTACTCGGCGAAGCTTCAATTTTTCATTTTGGGGTAATTTATAATATGTCAGCGACTCAATGCTACGACGCTTGTATTATTCTCATTGTATAAGTCACTCTAATATATTGATGTTCTGCAAAAACATTGTGCAAGCATTCGATAGTTTTCACACTATTGAGGGAGTAAGCCATAGTTGAATTATTTAAAGCCCAATTGAACTTCATAAAACTCTTTAGTTAGATTATGTTCGTAATCAGCTCATTATAGAAGAGTTTTCTATTATTGAACGGAAATGAAACAACTGGAAAGTATTGAATGTAAAACCTCTCTCAAAGTGGACATGTTCAATACCTAATGTCGTTATTCTTTGATGAGTTCAAATAGGAAGCATATTTATTTGCTTTCGCCTCAATGATATCTGTGCATTTCATGTTATCGGCGTGGAACCAGTATCTACTATTTCATGAGTTCTGGCTATACACATACGTGTCCCATAATTCTGCGATCAATTTTCAACCACTCTAATAGAACGCCTGTATCACCCAACTAAGCGGTCTCATTATTTTGAATTTTACTTATCAAGTTTGGATAAATAATTAATCCTTACCCTTGACGAACTATTTGAAATAAATAATGCTGAGAACTACGAGGTTAATATTTTGTGCAATGTTTGAGCAGCTAAAAACCAAAATCTACGTATAACCTCAGATAAAAGCGGGGACACTTGGTCGAAAATAGTAGCAGAACAGAAAAATACGTAACAATACTAAATGGTAAAATATGGTGATGATGAAAATCAAAAGGTAGTAATTTTGCTTTTGAAAATACATTTGAAAAAAGATTTTGGAGAGTATATAAGTAATTACACCTTCACAAGAAAAGAGAGGCGAATTTTTTTGACAGTTTATGAGATGAAATTGCTTCCTCCTAGCATTGGTAGAGGAGCCATTACGTAAAAAATCATTGCGTATGCCCAAAGATGGGCCGCTTCGAAATGTAGGATTTTAAAATAGGTGTGACGAAGGAATGAAGAAGGGTGCCTGTGTACGCTATCGGGTATTATAACGCAAACCATTAGTCGTATTGATAATTATTGATGCTAGTACGTATCAAACTTCATTCCAATATCAAATGCGTGTTTAGAAGATTATGTATCAATGATTACTTCATTATAGGTATCCTCTTGGTTATCAAAATAGTTATTCACAGAGTCTAAACTGGGCAGGATCAGAAAATCATGTTTAGAAAAGTATAAAATGAGAAGGAAAAGAACGTAGGATAATGGGTGGCGTTTCGGCTAGCCTAGACTCCTTACTGTGTAATATTGAGTTCGAATCTCATCTGTAGTAGCTATTTTTCAGCAATTTACGATATTGGATATATTTTGACGAATCCCTCGCATGTGTCGACGAAAATCGTCGATAAGTCAACGATAAGGTATCAACGACGAAGGAGGCGAATGCCGACCAGGGCTGAAATTCAGCATCCCTCAGTCCTTCCCCATCCCAAAAATAATCCCTCCACTACTATTGTACCCAACTTTGGAAGAAATAGGTGTTCTGACTTTTGGATTGTCTTTTCCAAATGACTAGCTTATAGAATCCCTGTTTTAATGCCACACACTTCGACTGAATCATTCTATCGATCTTTGATTTTGTGTTGGAAAAATTTGCGTTTTCATGCTAAGTGGGTGGGAGTCCGAGAAGTCATTATGGAACGCGGCAAACGATAGGTATTTCGTGATATTGTACCGGATATTTCCACATTAAGCTGCTATAAAAATATGAATCCCTAGCGCGTTGGCGAAGTGTGACAACAATGTGGCAATTCACATGATGTTGCTTAATTTATGCAATAGTGAAATCGAGGTCTTCGAGTCATAGTCAATTAGTGAAATGCGGCAACAGTGGACATAATACGCGTTCATACATAACGATTTTAAAGTTCCGTACTGGACATTCTGGTGTCCTCGTAACCGACTCACTATTCTTTGGGGAATTTTTTTCCAAATTAAGATCCCAAACGAATGCCTTCGGCTTATGATCACTTCGATACCGGAATCGAAATTTTATCTGGGGCCCACTACAAAGACCTATAACCCTTAGGCTGTGCGCTGGGCCGCCTCTTCTCTTAGGAAAGCCGCGCTCCTTCATGAGATTCTGGGCGAACATTGCCCGAGAGTAGGATTTCGGGATGGTAGGTGGGCCGAGGGTTGACCTCGCCGTGCTGCGTGGGACGAGGACGGGCCAATGAGGAAAGTGCCGCGGCATGGGAAGCCCATCTTAATACAATAGAAGGGGTGGGGAGGGATGGAGAGGTTTATCAGCAATGGGGTGGGTAAAGCACTCGGGTCGTGCCTCGGAGGGTGGGGCAAGGGAGGGACACTGGAGAGCCATCAAGTTAGGTTTCTGCCTTAATGAGATGGCGTGCGGGTTTTGTGAAGACTTGGTTTCACCGAAAGGGGGGGGATGCCGCGGCATTAACGAAGGGAAACTAAGTGAGAAGAGGAGCGGAGAGAGGAGAAAAGCCTGGAGAGTGGGATAATGGAGGAACACAAGGAGATGAATAAGAGAGGGCCGGGAGAATTGTCCATGCCGCTAGCGAAGAGGGATTTAAGAACAAAGGGAAGAGGGCCGAAAGTGTTCGCGAAAGGAAAAGGAGAGGGGGCGGGCAGGGGATATTTTTCAAAATACGGGCCGAAATAATTTTAAAGTGAACATCAGGTACCATTTACTCTCTTAATGCAAGTGAAGGTTTTATTCGCTGTTTAAGAAATGCGCCAGTTTTGAGTTTAGAGAGTTGTGTAGTTCGCCAGATAAGGTGCAATCTGAAAAAAGATTATTCGGAAAGAATAAAGAGTATTCGGGTAAAGTATGGTATTTAAATTGATCTTAATAATATTGGACAGAAAATATCGCTTACTTTAATTGAAAGAGACCATTTCCAATGGAGTAGACCTGGCTAACGCTGAGTCACAAATGGACAGCCCCGAATCTAGTTGAATGTATTCAAGATTGTTTCGCTCGTATAGGCGTCCATTTAAGATGACTTGTTGTTCTAAGAGCAATAAAACCTTATTTTTTTATTGTGTAATGTGTTTAAAATTCCTAAATATCTTAATGCCTTTCTTTAATAGAAAAACATTAATGCTTAGGCGTTTTTTATTTGATTTGGTCCTCAGCAGTTAACGAACGCTTTGGTGGAGCTTTAAAAAGAGAAAAACAAAAGTAAACGGGGGTATAGAAGTAATTGTTATTTGTATCTATAATGAAGGCAAACACTCAGTTTTTCTACTCAATACTTTTCTACTGTTGTTTTAATTCTTACAAAACGTTCCACCATTTTACGGATACTTGAGGTACAAAATATATTTTATACCTGACGATACCGCAAAACGGCGAAACGCGTTGAGAGAATTTAATTGTAATAAATGGTCAGATTAATTGCCTTCGTTATGGATACAGAGCAAAACAATGCACCATTGCATTATAGAAAGCTTCCTGTCCATTCAAGGAATAATATGACGGAAGATGAAAATAAAGTTGTTTCTGCTCGTGTAACTACAACAATTTATTCCATCTGTCTTTTTAGTATCTTTTACTTGAATCTCATGAAATCATACGCACGGATTACTGTGTAATTTTCTCTCATTGCTTCTGCGACGTACATTGACATGCAATGCTTAAGTCTTCTCAATAACTTTTTTCCTGTCCTTTTGTTATTCCTTAATGCCCCTTTTAAAATTTTAGCGAAAGATTAGGAATGTCTTTGGATAGGGAAGCGCTGAACTGAAGCAAATTGCTGAATCACTGAAGGCTTTTCAGAATGCTCGGAAGAGAGCCAACTCTGGTTCTGTTTCGCATAATGATCCCCATGTGGGCATTTCCACTGTGAAGATTCGAATTAATATATTATAATGTTTTTGCATTCCTTCAACCTTTAATTTTGTTTCGATGCAAAAGGTGTGAGGTTGAGATATCAGTTAATGAAAACCATGTGCCAATAGCCTTTGGAGTTCCTCTAACATATTTGCCAACTTAACGGTTAATTATATGAAATGCAATGCATAATATTCTCTAATTAATTTTAGATATGCTGTGCTTCGTCCAATAAAGTTTTTATTGCGTATTCTCTATAAGGACTGAGCCGACAGAAAAAGATAAACGGTGGCAGCGTGTGAACTAAGTTGGTTCAGAACTCGATGAATGCCTGCACTTGCGCACTCTTAACGGCCGTGGCGGCCCCAAGTGCATTCCCAGCCACTAGTGAGGTGTTTTACGGCCTGCAGTGCCTTCACCGGTATGCAAAGCGACCTTCCGTCAATTGACGGAACTGATCTTAGTAATAATATGTTCTTTAATTCGACGTCACATTGCTTCAATTTATTATTCGTGATTTTTCTTGAATTGTGGATAAGCCACCATTTGAACTACATTGGTAGTCGTGAAGGGAATATTATTGAAAGTGCTGCAGTTCCAAACAGTAATACTCCATAGAGGCCATTAGTGTTAATTTTTTAATTTGACTTCATGCAATTTTAACCATATTATAGGTATTTGACGCTATACCCTCTTTATTCTCTGCTTTACAATAGAATCATGAGAGAGATAAAAGAATGCTCTGAATTCTTCCAGTCTTTAATTCTACTGCCCGAAACTTTTGATTAGTTGCAACCACTGAATACATCGAGCACGGACGAACTTGAGCGAAATAGTACATGATGGACTAGAATTGACTCATTGGTTAAGGGATTGGTTTTGATGAAGTTAACTTTTTTATAACGAGTATCTTGGGCCAGTTAGTACACTCAGTTATCCATCTCGATGAGGAATTGCTCCCGGAACCGATAGCCTTACTTAAGGCCGAGATGTCTCCGATGGTTATATCCCTACCGTCCTTGGCCCTTGGACTCAGTCTATTGCGTTTAGGTACTGACTACGAGTCTTAGTGACTGCTAGGAAGTCCTCAAATATATGAATAGTGGCTTCCTCATCCCCTTCGCAGCTATTATTACTCGACGTATCCTCAATCCCTACGTTTTGAAAGTGCTTCTTCCTACAGTTATGACTCATAATAATTTTGGTACATTTATGAACCTCTAGGCTTCCATAGGCATCGTGCTAAATGCTTTATCTCCTGGTGGTGTGCTGAATCTTGATGTTCGATAATCGATAAAACTTCCACAGGTGTAATTGTTACCATTCGGGTTTTTATCAAGGCTCCTTTGCTAAACGTGCTATTGTTTCGTAGAATTCCTCAACAAGAAGGTCGTTCTATTAAATTATTGAGTTTGTTCCCGGCTCATCCACGCTCGAAACTTTTCCACCATACACTTACCTCTCTAAGGCGAGGGTAATGTGGGTTTAGTGCGACTTATGAATGAATGTAAGAAAGGCTGAAAATCGAAAAATATTACAAACTTCGTGCATTTATTACCATACAAAATTATCTTTATCAGAATATCGTAGATATAACGGACATTGATAACTAGCTTTTTTTCAAGCGCTTAGAAACCCACGGATTAACAATTGCCGTAATTAGCATTCTTGTCACCAGCTCAGTAGTTAAACTACACTAAAATTTACAGCTGAAATTTCACCGACCCACGAGAAGCAAGGTATTTAGTAATTCCTCCCTGTTAATATTTTAATACGCAATACTCGCAAATTGTAGTTGAAAATCAATATTCTGGTGAGAAAAGAAATAATAATATTAAAAGGATCTTAAGATATAAAGAAATAATATTAAAAGGGTCTTAATTCACAGAATATCCATCTAATTAACGTGGGGATTAAGAAACCAGGTGAGCACAGTAAATTATTTATTAGGGGCGGCCAAATAACATGTTGTCCGCTCTTGTAAAATACATGGAGCGCAGCACTCCACATTTTGTGCATAATGCAAGAATAATGCAGTCGATGTATCGAAGTTTTGTGTCCTAGAGTCGTGTTAAGGTGTCGAAATGCTCAGACGGGGGAAGAGGACGAGAACACGTTAATGAGGGCCGGCGAAGAGGAGTGTTGTGAGATTTCGGGTGGGGGTTGGGAGAGGGGAGGGGAAGTGTACGCTAGAGGTTACTGTGTGGATTGCGTCAGGGTTTGCGTGGGAAGAGGAGGAGCAGGATTTTTGTGAATGGGCCCTGGCGCGAGAGTGGTTGCTGCAAAATGTAAAGGGTGGACGAGGACCCGGGGAAAAAGAGGTTTGAGAGCAAACAGCGCATCGGGGTTTGAGCTGAGTGGGCGGGCGGGAGGAGAGTTCTGAAGGGTTGGTTGTTCTTGAGGGTATCCGCGGAGAGATGGTGGAAGGGGGAAGCGAGGGGGGTTTATGGAGAGAGGGTGACGAGTTGGCCGCGGTCGGCAGAACTCGATTGCTCAGTGAGGCGTGGTGCGGAGGAGCTAGGGCGAATTCCGTTCGCCTGCTTGAGTGAGTACCGTGCGCTGATGGAGGATGGATGGGAGGAATTCCTCCTGGTCGAGGCCTCTCTTGACTCGTGTTACTCGGAACCAACACCCCCGGCCTCTAATGCATATGCAGTTACATTTCGTTTGCCAAAGACAAAGCTTTGTCTGGATTACAGGTCACTCAAGGAGCTCACGCTTAATATTGAGTCCGCTGATGGATCACAATTTAGCTATTTGGGGCTGATGTTTTGACCATTTATTCTGATTCTCAGCGGCTCCACCCTAAAATGAATCAAAAACTCAGTTAATTATGTTCTGCTTACTTATAGAAAAACAGGTCCACTATCTTAAACTAAAAAGAATTACTGTGAACGTTTCCATATGGTCTCCCTACACTCATTCAACCGGTAACCAACAATTAATTTTTTCTAACGTTAACGCAGACATGAGGTCTCATAGCCAGCTTGTCATCATTTCCTAATATTTTGTGAAATAAATATATTTAGTTAAATTGTTTGACATATTTTCTCGAATTAAGCTTTCTTCTTCCATATTACCAAATTAATATAAAGTATGATATGAAATGCGATGCAATGGTTTTTTCAAAATATGTTGTGCAGCTTAACGAATGTGTCAAATGAATTTGAAAGAAAAAATATGATTACAGAAAATATTCAGTTTATGTCTTACTCATTATATAAATATGATGGACCAATTAAATATATACAAGCGGGAATACAAAATAATATTTTTTAATATGATAATGGAATGGGATGAAAAATACTAAATCACAATACCGTGGGAGATCAAGAAAGCTAATTTACTCCATAATAACACGCAGTAAACATAACTTTTGGTTGTAGATTTCTTCAATATTATCATATTTTGAAGGAGCTATATTTTGATAAAATTACAAGTGTGGTAGGGATGGAAAAAAGCTATGGTAAATATCAAAGCGATCTGTGAGACCGCGTGTCCGTGTTTACGGGTTAATATACCTAAACGGCATTTCCTCATTGGAGTGAATAAACTCTGTTACATAGCACCTCTTGTGCTACCAACAAATTTATGAAATCTATCTTTCGATCTCGTACTTCTATTACCCTTGACGTCTTCTCTTCTCCCTCCATTTTCATTGAATATTTTACTCCTCATTGCACCTTCAAAACTTTCCATCGTCTCTCTGATTTTATTCACTCTTCACTAAATTTCAGTCCAGTGAACTAACATTTCCAAAGCATTACAGTTTCAATAATTGTCTGATTTTTAAAAATTCATCTCTTCTACATTTTTATGGCCTGTTCTCGCATTGTCGTCACAAATATCACAAGCATTAACAACAGACTAACCCACCGTTGCGTTGAAGTACTGCTCGCTACACCGCCACTTCATTCCTCCTGCAGTAATAATCATATGTGCACAAGATGGAATGCACGACTCCGATTCACCGCTACCGTAAGTTACCGTTGTTACTCTCGATAAATATCTCGGCCTCTAAGAATCGAGCTCATGATTGAAAATGCATCTCCGTGACGGTTCAGTCATCAGTTGACCTCTGCTATTTACGCCGACCTACCAATCACCAAGTCCGATACCTTTAAACTGATTTCCAGCCTCTCGTCCCATCCCCCTTGGCCACATTTTAATGCTTGCCCCTACTATTCTCCTCTTTTTTTCCCCCAGAACCATTTCGTCAAAACTTTTCGTGTCGTTTTCCTGCACTGCTTTTCTTCCCAGAGGACGAGAACGACTCGTCCTAATGCATCGCCCTACATCTACGCCAGTTTCCTTTCGCTCTGGAAACCTCTTCTACGGGCCCTTTGAAAGTATCGCCAAAGAGCCACTCTCTTCCCTCGGGGACGTTAAGCGGGTCATTTTATGCGCCCATTCGTTCCCCTCATCCCCATTTTCGTCTCTCATTCGGGCGCTTTACGATATTCTGATGTATCGGCAGTTAATGTGCGTTATATATGTAATGATGATTGGCGATATGGTGACTATAGCAACTGGGTGATATTTTATGTAACATGCCATTTTGTAAGAAATCATCCCACCGTACAACTTCCGAAGTTGTGATATATCGTACACTATATTCGAGGTGCTTGTAATATTCACCTGTATCATCAGCACGGCTGTATGAAGACAGTCATTATTGTTACGCAACTGTGTGTGCTACCTTGTGATATTTTTTCTATTGCATGTCATTGTATGTGATATACCGTCACATACCTTTTCAGATAGTGAAATACATCGTGTTTTGAATTGTTGGCCACGATATTTCGTAAACATATGGTTTCGTTCTAGGATATGAAGTGGCTGCAATTTCGAAGTACCAAAAGGGAGAGATTATGAGACACCGCATGCTTTGAAAAATTGATGTTGCATCTCTGTTAGGTGGCTGGCAATATCTTTCGATGCCATCTTCATCTTTATTGTTTGAACTTCAGTGAGGTGTGGTGCACCGTGTAAGAAAACTGAGGGACTTAAGATATAGGAATTGGAAGAACGTGATGGTCATTAGAAACGTGTGTTTTACCGAAAAAGGATTCCTGATCTGTTTTTGTTTTAATCTTTAATGATTTTTAGAAAATCTTACCTCTGCGTTATAAGATGTTTCTCTCGCGTATCTTCTTTCTTTGGTCTGATATTTTTGTAGCGAAATAACAAAATCTTCCCTGACTTGAAACTGTTGTTTAGTGAAATGCATCTGTTCCCCTCATATCTGTACGGAAAAACACCATGTCCTACACATAAAATTAAACGATTTAATGAAAGTATGATTCTGTATTAGGGGTATTTTTACGCAATGGTGGAGAATGTAATATTTTGCAATCTTTGTCCCATTCCGTGCTATGTTGTTTAACATAAAAGGCTCAATTTCAACCTTAAAGTGACATCTCTAGTGGCAGAAGATATGTTGTGGAGGAGGGGGGAAATAAATTAAGAAATAGATGTAATTTTAGGGTGTATTGGCATTAGGGGAACACTGAGAACATTGAAATCGTTTATCTAGAAAAATGAAATATTAATTACGCACAAGAGTGAGCTGCATTATTTACAATTTTTATAGACATATTGCGCCATGCAGCCATTTTACAGATTTTAAGCTATCCGGGACTAGCCACGGAGAGCCACTTTTACGGAGTCACCTGCAATGCACAATTGTGCGAAATTCCACTGAGAAAAAAATCATCCGCCTGTTCAATACGCTCAAAGTCTCCTATGGCCTTAATGAACATCCATCTCTCAACCCATCCCTTCATGCCAAGAATGAGTTCTTAGAGGGCTACTACCTCCCCATTTTGAGACCTGAATGCACATTCACCCCAGCAATGGAAATTCTACAGAGAAAAAAATCATCCCGGTCAAGGCGAATGATTTTTTTCTCTGTGGAATTTCGCACTATGTAGCTATGTGGATCAACCGTTAGCAAAAATCTAGGCTTTTCTTTTGTTTATAAAAACATCATTCACCTTATATTTAATATGTAGGGAATATATACTGATTTTAAGGATATTCTATTTTTGAATGTATTTATTGATAACTTCATTTTTTTTACTTTTTCATAATGACGATATGGAGACTCCTGACGGCTCGAGTGCCCAATGAAACTCATTCTGATTATCGCACAAGGTATATATCTGTAGAAAATTGCGAGTCTTCTCTATAACGGATATCGTTTATGATTCTGTTAGCTACTGCTGTTTCTTTTTCAATATATGTGTTGAAGTACCTCATTCAAATTCGCGTAGTCATTCTATCAACATCATGCCAATCCTTTCTTGACTCCAGAAAGTACCCCTTGCTACGGAACCTTTCTCATTCCTTATTTTTTAAAAGGGAATTTCGGGCGGTGGAATTTTCTATTCCTTCCTATCCTCTTTTATCGGGTCCCACGCCATTACCGTGTCGCTTTCACGGTTCCCCCGTCACGGGCGAGTGGCCCTCTCCTCTAGCCGTTTATCCCGAAGACCTCCACCCGAAGGCGAAGTTTTTCGCTAAGACGCCACTGTCCCTCGTCCCTGCCATTTTCGCTCGCAGTTCCATCCCCTTCTCTGCAGCATCCTATCCGTCTCCCCTTTCCCTTTTCTGCACTTTCACTTACGTCTCCCTCGAAGTCACGTCTCGTGGGACGTTCATTGTCATGCGCTCTCCCATGCGTTCAGTCGAGCGTTGTCGTGCCATGTTGCACATCACTCTGTGTGAACTGCTACCGTGATGGTACTTTCCCTTTCTGCGGAAGGGCTGCTGATCTTTTGTGCCTGCAGATAAGAGGTTAAATTCGGCCATTATTCTCTATAGCAGTCTGTCTCATCCAGAAATTGAACTTTTTTCAACATTTTAAACAATTAAGTATGTGGTGCGAGATACTCCCATAGTCATAATGAAGACCATATTCGAAATTGACGATTTAATTTCAGCGGCTGTTGGAAACATAAATAAAATATTGCATTATAAATGGTGCAATATATTTTAAGATGACTATCATCCTCGCTAATAAAATACAAATTTCTACTGGAGTCTTCAACTTGACATATTTTTTACGCGGAACGGTCAAATTCCTTCACTACGGAAGGTTATTTGTGAGTTTGAAAAAAAATCTGTTATTTTTAAGTGGTCGTGGAAACATGCAAACAATACATTCATTTACTGCTTGTTCAATCCTAAGATTGGGTGACTTCAGCCCTCTATCCTTCTCTTTCTAATGCCAGTTCCCTTACCTCCTGGTATTTCTTCATATGTACTTTTCTCTTTATTTGGTCCATGAACTCATTCCTGGACCTCCCTCTAGGGACTCATTCCTCTATTTTACCTTCAATTATGTTCATCACGAACCCGTAGTGTCTCAGGTTTTATCCAATCCATCTAGTTCTTCTTTTCTGTATGATATTCCACACGATCGTTACATCTTCTAATCTTCTGTTCACTTCTACTATTACACAGTTGTTTTTTTACATGATCTCTGTGTTCAAAGTTCCTCATTTTTTAAATGTTGACCCTCAGGAGTGCTACGCGTACCATTTTCATGTAACATTGATGGTATTTTTTGTCCAAAACCTCGGAAAGAGGCTAATGTTTTAGTCTCTTTGGACGGATGAGATATTTTTCTTTGAAGTGGGAGTAAACTCATTGATTTCTGGATGAATGAATTTCGTGTAACTGAATGATATTTCGCTCTAGCTACTTTGAAGTAATTTAAGGGAGATATCAATTTACCTCTACTCCAATAAATTTGGTTTTAACGTGAATAAAAATACTCACTTTTCTTATGATGCTAATGAATTAGCTACTTTCCGCAAAACTTTTCGATATATTTGCCAACAAATACCTGTCAGTCTGCATGGGAAATGGTTTAGACGTGCACTCCTGAGTTTTTATTTATTAAGTGACGAACTCTAACCCCAAAAATTAACCGTCAGCAGTTAAACAGTGTACATTTTGTGTATTTTTTTCAATATTTTGAGAAGTATACTATGTACTCTCCACCGTACAATTTTCAGAATCTCAAAAAAACCATCAGTTATAAAGGCGTTTTGAACGTACCTTGAGAAAAAATGCTTACTAAACTGCGTTCAGTAATCTTGACAGTCATTGTTAACGTTATAGGCCGTCAAATTCGTGAGCCATGTCTTTTACTTTTTTTAAATATTGGTGTGACATTGGCTATTTTTCAGCCTCGAAGTTCCGTTGGATAATGATTTGCTTAATATGGTTTCCAGGAATTGCACAGTGTGTGGTACTAACTCCTTAAGCACGCGTGTAGGTATTGCATTTGGACCTTGGGACATGATTTGTTAAATCAAACGCAGTTAAAATGTTATTCCATCATGTAAAAAAATGATGTCAGTTATCGGTTCATTATTGTTAGGAATATCTGAATTATATACTGTGACACCCATAGCGTGGTCAAGCATGCGGGAAGCTAGGCTTTATCAAGAGGATACTAGGTAAATGTGATGAGAAAGTGAAAGAACGTTGTTATTTTTCAATCGCTAGGTCTCATCTGGAATATGCTGCTAGTGTATGGGATCCATATGAAGCGGGGTTGATATCGGAATTAGATCGCGTGCAGCGAAGAGGAAATAGGTTTGTAAAACGATGCTACGATAAGTTTAGTAGTGTTTCTGGATTGTTAGAGGAATTGGGATGCTTTTACAGCGTAGATAAAAGTATAGGCTTAACCTCTTGACTAAATTTCAGGAAAAACATTTCTCTGACAACGTAAAAAACATACTATTAACCCCCTCGTACTACGGCAGATTACATCTACATCTACGTCATACGTTGCAAGCTAACCAATGGGTGTGAGACAGGGAGTGTTTCCACACCAGGCATGCATAAATTATACCTCAGGACACTGAAACTACATTAAAACCAGCGTACCATGTATGCAACGCGCCAATTTATGGTCAATTCTATGGTCAATCGTTCCAACATGCAAATGATATAAAGACTACTACTACAGATTCAATATATCATGCATATATAAGACCATCAATATCTACATCATGCATAAATAAGAACGTAGAGAATATAAGGAGAAAGATCTACAGTCTAGCTAATCTCACTATTT
The DNA here is from genome assembly GCA_963169105.1 of Ceriagrion tenellum. Classification (NCBI taxonomy): domain Eukaryota; kingdom Metazoa; phylum Arthropoda; class Insecta; order Odonata; family Coenagrionidae; genus Ceriagrion; species Ceriagrion tenellum. The sequence goes on along the minus strand of OY720636.1, from coordinate 31,650,726 downwards.
ATGGAGACGATCACAGCTGTTATGGTCCCGAATGGTACGCGGAAAAAATGACATTTCATACCTATCGGTTCTACAACCTATCTCTCTAATTTTATTGGCACGATCTAGACTGCCGTAGTAAGAGGGGGTTAATAGTTTGTTTTTTACGTCGTCAGAGAAATGTTTTTCCTGAAATTAAGTCAAGAGGTTAAGCCTATAATTTAATCTGCGCTGTGATAGCGATTCTCATCCCAATCCAACAATCCAGAACAATCCCTAACAATCCAGACACACTTTTAAACTTATTGCAGCATCGTTTTACAAACCTCTCTTCTCATCACATGTCCCGAGTATTCTCTTGATAAAGCCTAGCTTCCTGTATGCTTGACCGCATATTTCCCGAATATGATTTCCCCAAGATATGTCTTGAGTAATTGTGACCCCTAAGTACTAACAGACTCGGCGTGAATAATTTCCGTATTGTTAATTCTGTAAGCCCTACCTGGCCTATTTTTCTTTTTCCAAAAGCTGTCTGCTACGCACTTTTTTATGTTCAGTTCTATCTGCCACTTTTCGCACCGAGCATGAATGGCTAGTAGGTCGATTGTTAACGAGTCGCTATCTTCGGAATTGTTAATATCCCTATACACAACCGCTTCGTCTGCGAAGTCTAAGCTTACTTTTAACGACGTTGCTAATATCATTTATGTATAAGAGAAATAAAAGTGTACCAATGACACTTCCATAAGAAACACCCGATGTGACGCTGTCTGACATGATACCATCTATGACAACCCTTTGTTCCCGCCAATGTAAGAACTGATTAATCCAACTAATAATGCTTTTATCTATTCCATATTCTTCTAATTTTGAGAGTAACTTGAGAGATTAGATTGCGCCAATAAAATTCGAGAAATCGATTGTAGAACCAATCGGCATAAAAGTTTTTTCACGTACTATTCGGGACCATAACAGCTGTGATCGTCGCCATGAATAGTGTGAATTGTGACATTGGCTGGACTGTAGATCTTTCTCTTTTTATTCTCTACGTTCATATTTATGCCGGATGTAAATATTGATGTTTTTATTTATGCATGATATTTTGATCTTTTATTTTGTTACCTAACTTAAAAGAATTTTTATATAAACTGTGCATTTGGCCTTGTCTCCGTAGGTCTTTACTTCGAGATGATTCCAACGATGTTCTTTACTCACACGTTGAGGTTTGTGAGGAATTTTTCAGTGATTTATTGACGTTGTTTTTCCTAAAAATACCTCCATGGTACATCGGTGGTCTCGTCTCGCCACACACGAATTCCATGAGAGAAGCTTGTGACGATTTTCCACCTTTAAGTAATTCACATTTTTCCAACAAGTAGACTTTACGTTTAGGTTTTACTGTGGACTCTACTGTTGTTTGTACGGTTCGAAAAAAATTATGAACACCGATTCCGATGATATCTTTGAGAGTGACTGACACCTAGAAGGTCCAATACTTTATTTCCTCTCGTAGATTATTTGACTACTTGGGTTAGAGAGATATTGGAAAGCATATTGAGTCAGGTCTAGCTTATATGGCGCTTCCTTGAACGTTTTTCCACAATTTAGGTTTCCCAATGTATAGCCCGGAGATTGAAATCTCCACCGATAATTATTATTGCTTTTGCTATCTCTTGAATTAAATAATGATATTTGAGTTTCTAATTTGTATAAAAACGTTTATTTTGGAATCATGCGGCCTTTAAAATGAACAAACATGTGTATTGCATTTGTTTTGTTGTTTTATAGTACACCACACGCTCTCTACTTCAGTGCCGTCTAATATGTAAGCGATTATATTTCAAGTTTCATTTACCTCTTAAAATCACTCTGCCGCCAGTCCTATTCGGTCGATCACGTCTATAAATTTTATATCCTGTCGGAAAAACTTTGCTATCGCTAATATTCTTTGCAATGCAGCTCTCTGTTCCAAGTACTAAATCTTTATTTTCATACATTAAGCTGAGTTTCTGCACGTTTATTCTTTACGCTGCAGAAAATTGTTATTACACACGTAAGCGGAGTAATGAACTCCAGAATGGGGAGCCCGGCACTATGCAAAAACGAACCAAATATAAACTATTCCACAACTATGCTCGCACATAATTTCCACTGCCCGCCAATTAGGCAGTCAATCCTGTTCCAAACATGGTGAGCGAGGTCATTCTATGGAACAGTGCTGCAAATGGACAGCCACGAGCCGACACCATATGCCGTCCGGACGCGTTCCTCCTCAGAGTTTAAATTCCTCAAGGAATCCAAAACACCGTCTGCTCTACACTCAGAGGCATCGCTGGTGCCAACATGGGCCACCACCCGCAGGCTAGAGTGGTCACCCACCATTGTGCGTGTCACGGCCGTAGTATTGGCAGTTATCCACCGGTATACCCCAGGAGGTAACCCGTTGGTCCGCTCCGTCTCTCCATGCCCTATACCGCAAAGAGGACGCAATCCGCCGGACGTTAGAAGTCACTACCAATAGGATCCCCCTCCCTGCTCGGCTAATCTTAGGGACAGCGTCCCTCGAGGCAAGAGGTGCGCTCACGTCCTCGCTAACAGGTGTTGCGGGGACGTCCTCCGACAGCACCGCGAATTTGTTGCGAGAGGAGATGCGGGTACCCTCCGTTGCCTTCTCTCCTCGATTCGGTCACACCGCCGACCTTAGGTCTCCGGCTTTACTTTCCACTCTTGCTTTAATATGGGCGTCGTCTCCAGGCTCAGGGACTTCACTGTCATCCCCGCAACCACCCCACCTGCATTCGCACCCAAGGTCGCCTGGGGCACCTCGTCGTCGTGTTTGCAGCATAATTTTCAAGGTTTGTTGTTATTTACAACTTTCTCCCTGTATTCCTATCTTCTCTTACAGCCCGGTCCACAATTATCCCAATTTTCTATTTAAAGATGGATTCAGATCTTTTATATTTATACTTTCCATTTATGTCCAGGTTTAAAATATATTCTTCGTCTACGTCTACGTGATACCCTGCGAGCCACCACGAGGGTGTGTGGCAGGGGGTGAAGATCACCAAACATGCACTATTGACATGCAACTAGGATATTTAAGGGAGATATGCTAGATAATAGGGTCACATGGAGCTAGATGGTTAGTATCTACATAATAAGGAAGGGATTATTGGTTGTTATTTCATGCATCATGCACTACAGACTACTCTACCTATATTTCACCTACCTATCCCTTTGCTACGCTGCCTATTGTTCTCTCTTATAGTACGAGGGAAAAATGACATTTTAAATCTATCGGTACGACAATCTATCTCTCTAATCATGTTAATATGATCAAACCTAGCATAATACGCATACGGGTTCTCACTATATGTCTAACGTCATCTGTGAACAAATCGGTTTCGAATTTACTTAAAAGGGTTAACCTAAATTTTAACCAGCGTTCTGATAATAATTCCCATCCTAGTTCTTCTATGAAACTCGTAACAAGTGTACAATTATCATAACGGCCTTTTACAAACCTATCGGATCTCTTTTGCACACGCTCTAATTCTTTTATCATACCTTCCTCGTACGGATCCCATATACTAGCGGCAAATTCTAAATGAGGCCTGACAAGTGTAAAATAGCTTCTTTCTCGTACTCTCTCATCGCATTTGCCTAGAACCCTTTTTACGAATCCTAATCTACGGTTTGCTACGCTAGTTATTTCCCTGATGTGTTTCCCCCATGACATGACTTCAGTGATGGTGACGCCTAAGTATTTAATTGAATCTACGTTACATATTTTGTTTTCTTTGATGCAATAATTATTCCGGGGAAAGCCATTCTTTTTCCAAAAATTCATAATTCTTTGAGCTTTGTAAGCTCTCTTTTGACCTTTATGCCTAGGGCACCTCATTGGTGCTGTGAAAGGCCTTGTAGGAAACGCTACGCACCCGAGATGCTTCCTAAGCTACGCGCCCGACGCCCGAGATGCCTCCTGGAGTTCGCTTTTCACCTTGCTCTTGAAACTAGCTAATGGCCGTCGGTCAGCCGTGCCATTCTACTGGCTTTACAAGACTGCAGTGTTCTTTGTCCGATTGAGTTCCTTAAAAGAAGTAACAGGGTACAGGTGTCGTACTTGTAAGGTGTGGAGGGTCGGAACGATATTTTTAGTGATAAAAATAGCTTCTAATATATCGTGGGGATTACACATACAAAGCATATGTGGCACAACATTAAAGAAACTAGGTTTTATTAAACGTATAATAGGAAGGTCCACGGATGAATAAGTCAAAAAGATGTGCTACTTCGCTCTGGTTAGGCCACATCTCGAATACGCCGCGAACATTTGGGACCCTGGTCATAAATATTTAACGAAAAAAATAATAAATTACAAAGGAAAGCAGCGCGCTTCGTTAAAAACTGCTACTAGCGCACATATAGTATCTCTTAACTTTTAGAGGGATTAATGTGGGAGCCCCTAGCGACTCGGAGGCTACACGGTAGGCTTAGGTTGCTTGAGAAATTCAGAATTGATATTTTTCAGAGCGACACAGAGAATATTATCATGACTCCTCACTACTTCTCTAGGTCTGATGGTTGAGATAAAATAAGAGAGATGCACTGCCCAACAGATAGGTACAAACACGTTCTTTCCGCGCACAATAAGCTACCACAATAAAAATTGAACTTCACTAAATACACTCCTGTAATACCTGTAACCATTTCATCTCCCAAAAAGTTACTACATCTTTAAACGACTGGTGACCTTACACCCCCTGCCACACGCCCATGCGGCGGCTCGTAGGGTATTATGTAAATGGATGACTTAGGAATTCACCAGTTGAGTTGGGATACTGGACACCGATGGTTGTGTGACTTGTGTGTACTATTTTGAAGAGAGAGTACTCGCTTGAAAAAATAGCGTTAGAGGGGATTTCAAATCATAGGAGTTGAGGCTAGAGGATTACACTTACTTCTTTGAGTTACACAACCTACTAATAAACTATGGATAGAGATAGAATGGCAGTATATGTAATTGATAGCCAGAATTAAAAATATATGACTACAAATATCTGTAAATAACTAGAATTAACTATTACTCACTACGTGCATACAAGTAGATCACAAGTGAAGATATTTAGCCCTGTTAGTGCGTGTAAGCATGGAAGTTGATTTACTTTTGTATTTATCAGGTGTTGCCAAAGGATAACCTCAACTGAAGAAAAGTGAAACAAACCAAGAGTATGAGAAAATTACCGCTAAAGTATAAGAATTACTAAGTTCTTGTTAAACGAAATAATGAAGTAAAAATAGTATAAAAACTCCTAAGGAACGGAAAAGCAGCGAAGGCTAGCAGCAGGGGGTCGTATTGAATAGATTAGTTGTGCATTCATAACGCCGAAAGCATAGAAATTAGTGTCGGAATGGTCCCGGTACTGTATTATTAGGATGTCCCCAAAAAAATCTCCGAATTCTACTCCTAACTCTTATTCCTTCGGAAGCAATTTAAAACGATGCTACGATAAGTTTAGTAGTGTGTCTGGATTGTTAGAGGAATTGGGATGGGAATCGCTTTTACAGCGTAGATGTAAGTATAGGCTTAACCTCCTAACTAAATTTCAGGAAAAACATTTCTCTGACGACGTGAAAAACATCCTATTAACCCCCTCGTACTACGGCAGATTTGATCGCGCCAGTAAAATTAGAGAGCTAGATTGTAGAACCGATAGGTATAAAATGTCCTTTTTTCCGCGTACTATTCGGGATCATAACAGCTGTGATCGTCGTCATGAATAGTGTAAATAGTGACATTAGCTAGATTGTAGATCTCTTTCTTTATGTTTTACGTTCTTATTTATGCATGATGTAAATATTGATGCTCTTATTTATGCATGAGATTTTGAATCTGTAGTTTTAGTCCTTGTACCCCTTGTATGTTGGAACGATTGACGATAGAATGTTTCTTGGTTAGTAGATTTTAATGGGCGCGTTGCATTTGTGGTCCGCTGGTTCCAATGTAGTTTCGGTGTTCTGCCGTATTATTGATGCATGCCTGTTGTGGAAGCACCCCCCTGCACCCTGGGGTGGCTTGCAGTGTATGACGTAGATGTAGATGTATATCTTCAGGAATTTTTCTTTCTCCAATTGCTTGATATATTTCTTGGTAACTAATTCAGTTACTAACAGAATATACGGCAGCTAACAATTATTTATGAAATACTCCGAAGTGTTTGGTTTGCCAAGGACCATGATTTTATAATGTTCATAGTCTGTCGTATGCTGCTAATGATTCTGTAAAATGCAGCATACGATTGGATAGAGGAATTACGACGCCTTTCGAATTGTATACGATTTTTTAAAACTATTATTTCCTGAAATAAATTGATGGATACATGTTTTATAAGCCGTTCAGTGAGATTTTACGTCATAATTGATTCTTTTCGAGTCTTGTACCAATTTAGGTGGTGTGGCATTTTGAGAAGATTAAATAAAATGGTATGATTTTCCGTCCTTAAGTTGTATTGCGAGCTTATTCAAGTTATTTTTTACCTTACAAAGTTTTTCGCAAGCTCTCTTAAAATAAAAACGTCCTAAAATTCGAAGCTTTCAAGTGTAGAATTTTAACATAGAACATTAAAATGTTGAGTTAATCTCTTGATTCTAAATCTGGTACCTTGACCTGTGTTAGTGCTTCATAGTTTCTGTCAACTGTAGAAGTAAGTCAGTATTTGGTGATCGGTAAGTTTACAAAGGGATTTTTTGAAGACAGGGACGGAAATGTGATATTTGAAATATAGATATTCACTCTTTCATGTGCATCGGTTCTTTTTATCTTTACCTGACATTCACAAAGATTTATTTTCCCGGCCAATCGTTCTCCCTGAAAATCCCATTTCCATTGTTGCCGGTCCTTCGTTCATAGACTCATCCTAATAAGCCGGGAAACCTATTTTCTCCTGTGCTCTACCAAACCCTACCCCGCTCATGTCAATCTCTCGCCTCATATACTCCTATTTATTCTCTGGACCCCTTCGAAATCTCATCCTTTGCTCACACACTCACGCGCACATCCCTTTATCACCGTCAACCTATCGCTTCCTTCCGTCGATTTAATCCAAAACCTCAAGACCGCCGTCACACAAGCCGAAATCAGTATACCACATATTTGTATTACTCTAGCTTCCGAGTACAAGTAAAGTAAGGACTCTGTCGGGGAAAAACTTATGACTTGAGTAATCATCTCATGAGGTTTGACCAGGCTTACTTGATGTTTTTACCCATGTTTTTAATAAATTAAAAATATTTGTCTCCTCAAAAAGTGACTACAAATAGGCACATCTCAACTCCACTTAGGAAATATCTCACTAAAACCTCGGTAAATTCCCTGATGTTATGTCTTGATCTTAAGCTTCAACCACTATAATCGTCGATAGCTTCAACAAAGAAGTAGCTTTTGGATACATTTTAGATGTTTCTTGAACTTGATGGATCATAAGCTCGAATCTTGTTATATTCGGACCAATGAAGTAATGAAGCCGGCGGAAATTGATGTTGCAGAAACCAATACTAAAGGTGGAAAGTAATTCTTAAAATCTAGTGGATGGACCAAGAGAAAATCGGGAAGTTTAATAAAAGAGCCGAAGTATAAAAAATAATTAAGTAGCTGTAGCATGCAGGATTGCAACAAAAGCATGTAGGATTAATTACTCCCTGAAGCACTTAGGTGTATCAAATAACGAATACCCAGTGAAAACCATTAGTTATCCGAAAAAGGAGAATGAATGGGTAGTAAAGGAGTCAGCATGGAAGGTAGGAACAAATAGAGGGTTGATGTTGTATTGGCTGATAGAATTGTGACAAATGCCCTGCTAGCAGTCAAAATTGCGTATGACTGATGGTGTATGGGCATTCTACCATTTCTGTCGTGCTGTGAATGTTGTTGTATCTGTCAGTTTGGTCTCCACCTGCACCGATATGGCTTGATCCTATAAAGCCTCAATAAAATTATTAGTGGAGGAGGGCACTTGAAAAGTTTGATATTTTTTCAGTACCCAATGTGAAATCGGAGGAATTGGGTCGGAAATCGGAAAAATTTAGTGTAAAGTCTTCTTGAGCTTGGTTCCCCTATGTTCCAAGGAATACTGGCGTTCAGCAGGAGGTTAATAAGTGGTCCGCTGTGACCTGGTGTAATTTTTATGCTGCAGGTTAAAAGGAATACATTTATATCTGCAAAATAAAGAAGGCATTCCGAAAAAATGTTAGGTTTTACCTAATATACCGTCGCAAGAAAAGTTTGGGGAACTATTTTCTAGGATAAGAGATGGAAAAATGAACCAAATGATTGGGAGCAGAAAATCGGACTCTACATTTCTCCATGGCACCCCATTTTTCTCGGAATACATTCAAAGAGTTTGGGGTGGATCGGTTCCACAATCTACTGGTTTGAATTTTTATATTTTGGGACGCGTAGTGAGCCCGTCCTAGCTATAAAAACCACGTTGGGGCTTGAGGCTTATCTTTATATGCCAATTTGTCTGCCCGATTAGGTTTCAATGGAAGGAAATCATTGCAGAAAACATATTCCTCCTATAAAAGCATTCCTTATGAATGAATTAATATTTGAGTTCTAGCCTGTAGGGTGTATCATTCTGGTCTCATAACGAAGTGTAATTCCGCTTGTGTTTAAGCATAAAATGGCATCGGGATTCTTTGGACGAGTATGTGGCTCCACGCTTAAGGCCTATTTGGTCTAGATAAATGTTTAATTTTACCATTTAAACTTTTGTAGACTTTTATTTAACTTTTGAAGATGTTTGTTTTGTTGCCAATTAAACATTGTGAATAATTAAAGACTTGCGTATTCGTTTAAAAATTCTATGAAGTGCGAAAAATTTCCATTTCTGTGCATCAGTGGTCTCGGAACATGTCGTGAATAAAGTTTACAGATATGGGGGCTGACAAACGGGTCCAATGCGTATGGAAAAATCCATGTCTCAAGAAAAAAATAATTTAGACTAGATTTTCTCCTGTAAAAAATTAATACAGAATGAGGAATATAGGCGTGAAAACAAACGAAGAGACGATGAAAGCCATGACGGAAGGGAGATAGGACTTAAGGGAACGGGAAGGTGATAAATATGTTTTGTCGTTTACTTATGCTTCGGTGTGCACATCATTATGAAAAGAGCGATCACCTTTACCCCAATCTTCCGTGAGTATTCACATATTATAATCTGAAGAATCTTCATAGTCAAAACAGTTGCATTTTGTAGTCCAGCAATCAGCAAAATTAATGGAGAAATTACTGTTAAACTATTATGTGGCGGAGTCAAAGGAAACGCTTCATCGTATTAATAATGAAAGAGGATTAGAAGTATCCAGAGCCTTTGAGTGAAATAGCTTGGGACCCAAATTTACAAAAAGTTTTGCTGTCGATCCTGACAAACCATCTCGCTAGATAACACTGTTACGATAAAACTCCCTTTGCTATTTGCCTAGTATTGTTTCAAATAATTTCTACAATGACTTTTATTATCAAGTGTTCGTTTGATTAAGGTAGGCCTAGGAACATTAATAACACATTGATTATCCCTGTGAGATTGGTATATTTGTTTATTTTCTACCGATGAAAAGTATAAGCTAGTGATAGGCCAAAACAGATACCTTTCCGGGCTTTATACTCTGCGCGACAATAATTGAAAACTTGATGCCGCAAGTTACTCATGCCTGTTGAGACTACTTATGTAAACTATATCTGTCAACTGTAAAATTGAAACTACTTCTATTTATAGTAAACTTGTATCTATTCATTACTCTTTCCGCGAATATTGGTACTCGTTCTTTGATGCTCCTAATTATTTTATTTCATCGCTAATCACCATCAATGCAATCCTTTTGGTGGGGTGTAATCATCGGGGTTGTACTCTCTGTTTCCTCCGCCTACATCTCCGATGTTCTTATGTCCCCTTGTACGCATCGCCCGAGCGCCTACCTGCCGCCCCATCCACAGCCATCCATCCATCCCGGGGCCTTTTCTTTGAGACGCAAGCGCCGCTCCAGCTCCCCCCCCCTTGTCCCCTCACTGCCGAGTTCAATTCAATCTATTCCATCCACCCGCCTCTGTTTTCTCCATTCCATCCAACTCTTCCCCGACCCTCACCCCCTGCCACACATCCACTCCCCCGGCGTTTCCAATATCTCTCCGCAGGAGAGAGGGAGAGAAGAGGCTTTCGATTTGGAGGAGAGGAGGGGGGAGCGGGGGTATGGTTCGGAAAGAAAAGAACGCCTGACTCCCTTCAATTGTCTCCTCTTTCTTTCCTTTGCCTCCCCCGATTCCGGGGGACGGATAGGAGGATGGGGGAACCAATCTACCGGATGAAAGGCCCAGAGTCCCATTTCCGGTCGCAATTACATGGACACGGCTCCCTCCTCAAAGCCCCTCCTGACGTATTGTTTCGCGATGGTCCAGATATCCCCGAAGTGACCGCACGCATGAATTACGAGCGCTTTTCACACGCCGTCATGTTGAAAGCACGGCATTCGCAAGGATTCTTCAGTGTTTTTGATGTTTTGTTTCGCCGCGGTGACGTCTTGGTGCGCGGTTCGAAACGCGAAATTGAGTGTGTCGAAAGTATTGTTTATAGCACTAGGATTTAAAGGCTGGCATAGTTGAATTATTGCTCGTCATCAGTGAGATGAGACGTGTGGGGGATTCCTGGGATGACCAATAACGTATGGGTTGACTGATAACTATCACTGACTGAATGAAAATGGGAGAAATATTTTCCTCTGAAAAGTAATTATGTAAACGGTTCTCTTTCATAGAATTTGACGATTTTTTAAATCAATGGACATAAGCACAAAACTATGATAGCGTAATTATATATTTGCACTCATAATGTTATAATATTTTTTTGTTTCATGGATTCTCTCAATATATTGTCCTTGTACCGATGCAGCTCTGCAAGTTCTCTGAGTGTCAGTAGAGTTCGTAAATCTCTGACAAATGAAGGAGGTAATCGTTGTAGAAAATAAATATTTTTATAATTATAATGATTGTTGCTCAATGAAAACGGATGATTGTCATAAATATTATATTTTTTCTATTCTTGTTCATTTCCACATACTAATGAATGAGTCTGAAGTAAAATGCGGGGAAGAGTGAAGTTAACTCACAGTTAATCCGGCCCTGAATCTATCTTGAAAAGCATTGGCGTCGCAAGCGGGGATTGAGGCAAGGACAAAAGTGAGGTGAAAGCTGTACGGTATTTTCGTTGGCATTGAAGCCTCGCTGCGTGATGACGCAGACGGGTAAGGACGGTAAGAGTAAATAGAAAGAAAACCTAGGGATCTTGGACAGGAGGCTTGAGTCAAAACAAATAAGGGAGATTGGGAAATTGGGGATGCTGGGAGTGGATAGAGAGGAGAAGAAATCCACTTCTACGCCCGGGCCTAGGACTATCTCGACGCGAAAGGCTGGAGCGCCAGGTACAACGTCTCCCGCTTGGGAAATTGGAAAGGGAAAAATAAAGGATTTGGCAAGTAAACCCTCTGGTGAATCGAAAAAACCAGGAATCCTATCCGGGAATAAGGACGCAGCTACAGCCTCCTGAAGCATCCATGCATTCCTATTACATTGCATCTCCATAAAGCTAACTATTTTACCGATAATTGAAATATTCCTATGTTTATGATGAAGGATTTAATGTTTTATTGTTTTATTTGCATCTTAAATAATCCTCTTACGGTTTTTGTGTTATGATTGCTTGGATGGAGACTATTATAGGAAATTTATAGGGCAAAAATGGATGACATGGAACTGTAAGTTTATTTTCTCGCTTTTTGCATTGAAAAATGATGAAATGATGTCAATTTTAACATACTTCAGGTTCTGAGTATTCATTTTAAATAAAAATAAATTATTTTAATTCATAGTTCACACAAACAGAAAATTTTGGTGCCAAAAATTAAGGGCCTTTTCTTTGAGACGCAAGCGCCGCTCCAGCTCCTCCCCCTTGTGGTACGGTTTTTGTGCTACGATTGCATGGCTGGAGACTATTATAGGAAAAATATTGGGAGTAAATGGATGAAATGGAACTGTAGGTGTATTTCCTCGCTTTTTGCTTTGAAAAATGATGGACTGAGGTCAATTTTAATATCTTTCAGGTTCTGAGTTTGCATTTAAAATAAAAATAAATTATTTTAATTCACAGTTCACACACACAGGAAATTGTGGTGCCAGAAATTGAGGGTAGCTGTAACTAGGCGTAATCTGTTGAGTCAGAACGAATTTCAAAGTATATGAGGTTATGACACCTGTGAAGCCTGTTGAACTTGTAATGTTGTGACTGATGCATGGAAAGTTTGATATTTTATAAACACATATTATTCACATATTATTTAGAGTTTCATTCAAGTCAGTTAAATTTCGGAATGATACTTTCATATAGCTGAGAAGTACATTCACGCTCATAATTTCCTTGAAATTGGTAGCGTACTTATAGTGGCGCATGCCCACGAAACTTGCCTCTTCTAAGGTACTTTCAGGTTTTTGCTTGTGCAATAGCACTTGTATTTTTATACAGATTAATCCTATAACATTTTGGTATGTAATTCACTTGAGGCTATACTTGTGGTCCATGTTGGTGAAAACTCTCCCCTTTACTATCACGCTTTTGGCAATTTGAAGGGCATTATGTTGATTTCATCAGCTTTCTTTCGCATGATTGGCAGCTTTATCGCGTCATATGGACGCATTATTCTCTTTGGGGGTTTAGATTTGTTATTTATTAAATAAAGTCTTGAAAAGAATGTTTTGCACAATCCTTATCACATGATTTTAAAGGTATGCTGGCAATACTACGATCCTATATAGTATTATTCCCGAAGAAATATTTTTAGACATCGCCTAAATACACAAGTTCCGTACAAATGTAAGCTAAGCGTGGCTTTATAGGCACGGCATCTAAACCTGAACACTCGGCATGCTCGAATGGGCTTTTATTAGTATTGTGGAAGAAGCGGAATCCATCGACGCAGAAGTCTGACGGAGTGATTTCGAGGAAGAGGACCATAATGGCACTCGAATCCCCTTTCGGAGGCACTTGACGTGTGACATCATTGCATCCTTCTCCCTTTCAAAGCCCCGCTTGAATTCGTGAGGGCCTTTCTCTCTCTCTCTCTTTCCTCCTCTCTGAATGGAATCCAGCTCGCGGCTCATGCCCCTGGGGCCATTATGCGCGTTAATTTCATCGGAGTCTACCAACACTCTCCCCCTTTCGGCGTCCAACATCACTTGTACTGATGCCGACTGCGGCGAGACCAAGGCGAGGAACTTCCTTGAACCCCGAGTCGTCCTTCCGAGAACTGTGGATAAATTCACCCTTCAGGCAATTTGTGCAAAAGAGAAATTGTATGTATAAAAATGTAGTTAAAATTTAGGGGAAAATTGCCTTGAGCAGAGAAATTGTTTTGCTTATGGAGCCCAGAATTAAAATTAATACCCAGATGCTTTATTTTCTCGACCTCTCTTTATTAATACTATCTTCTCTGTCAAAATAGCTCTAATTATTTATGATATATGGTGCTATACTTCTTTTTGCGCTATTTTTTATGCTTCTTCAGGACTAAATCAGACTTAATATTCCATATCATGAAACATTCAACAAGTCTTTAATGATAAGTATTATGAAGTTCCAAAAGTAAAAAAAAACACCGCATTATCGATCCAAGAATGCCAATCCAAACGATCCAAGAAGAAGTCACCTATTGGTGAATCTGTAAAAATTAGCTATAATATTTGTATAAAATTATTAAAATTAAATGAATCCTGAATAACACCTAGACCGTTGGGAATTTTTTACGTATATTTAATGAGTTCAGCATTTAAATGAACGTAGTTATCGGTGTAATGCTGTTTTGTTCGTTGACATTACACTTAATGCTCATTTTTATAATTTCTATAAGATAAGATAAGACTAGTTTTTTGGATGTTTGATATTTTATCATTTGATGTATCTACATGAATTTAAATGAAAAGAGTGAATTTGTCATCTTTAAAAGTAATTTTTTCCTCCCCTTTTTATCCTTTATTCTTTTTTATTCTTCCACAATTGCCATCGGCCTGTCACTTTTAGATTGTTCCTTTAAAATATGATGTGCGATTTGGCAGAGAATAGATGTTGACCAAATGCATTGAATTCATGTGAAAGAGGAAAAATGGAGATGATACCATGTGAGAATTATTATTTAAGACGAACGCCAGTACACAACTTACCTCCTGTGGATTTTATTCGCTTCAGGAGCATTTTGATGAAAATTGTGACCTTTGTCGTGTTTGATAATCCTGATACTCATGAATATATCTTAAAATATGTCATTATTAATTTCTTTAAATCTTAATTTAGGTGTTTTGTCATTATCTAAATAAATGCCTATATCATATAGCTAAATATAGCATTCATCCTTATTATAGAAGACACGCAAATTTCACAATCAGCGAACCTGCACATCGTCTGACGTTTTGCCAAATCAACAGCGTTCGACGATGTTATAATATCTATCGCAATTCCAGTCCGATAAGGGTAATTAATGGCATAACACTTACTTCGGCGCCTTAGGGCATTTTCTCTATATGGTATCAAATTACCGTTTCATATCTGTTGAGGAATTAGAAGAAGTATGAGAAGTGCCTTCTCTCCAACGTTTTCTTCCATCACCCGCATTGTGATATACCGGAGAGTATCAGTCCCGTGTGATGAGATGGATATTTCTGGAGAGTCTGGTAAATGTTTTTTTCGATGTATCGTTAGTAGCTTGATGATTTTCTGCATCGAACTTAATTTTATAGTCGCACAGCCTTAGTTCTAATGACATGCGCTAGCATATTCCACAAATATTTCCTCCAGTCAACAGAGTTGCTATCTCCGGCATGATATACTCTGGCATATAGTGAATTTTATCCGTCGCATTAATAATACTAACTAGTAGTTGCATCTTGAGCAGTGTATTGCATGGTAGCATGTTCTTCTACGTATCCCTCTTTTAGTTTCTGGTCTAGCTACGCAGTGTTGTCCTGACTGCTTTTGGCCGGCGCCTGGCATCTGGGGGAACTTGCGCGGTTCTGATACTGGGATGAGTGCTGCATGCCTGGTGTGGAATCACCTCGTGCCACATACTCTAGTGGTAGCTTGCACGGTATTTCGTAGATGTAGGTGTAGAGTTGGCGTATGCCTGGAAGGACCGGTGAATTTTGATGATGCTAATGTATCTCGATAAACCTGGTAAATGTCGTAATTTCGATGAATCGTCGATGCGTCCTTAATTCTCCATATCAAACCTCAACTTAGCATCGCACGCCCTGCTTTTAAAGAGGCGCGAGAACATCCCCTGCTTCTCTATCAAGTTTCTTCCCTTCTCTTTTGCAGCATCTCTCTACATCTCTCCCGCCTCTCCTCCTTGCGTGCGTTACGCCCCAATTACCGAACCCTTACATCCTTTTGTCCTCTGCGAGAGGCTTCCCCACCTCCAGTCCTTTTACAACGCGCAACCTCACGACTTGTTAACTCATTAATTTTCACCTTAACTCTTCCCGCCCTCTCTTGCTTCCCTCCCCTTCTTCCTGGTTACCCCTCCCCACCTCACCCCCCCCGTTCCCCTCGCCTTCCTCTCACTCTTCACACTTCCACGACCTCCCCCTTTATCCCACCGCACAAATGCTCTCTCCCACCCTGTAGCACACTTGCTTTGCACCCTACAAGTTCCCACTCAGCCCCACCGCCAGCCGGTGCTTTCCATTTTCCCACAGAAATTAAATTTCTGAATAGGGTATTAAACTATCGTCAATCCTCTCTTGTGCTTTGATACTGTAATCTTTACTATTATGAATTTTTTAATGTACCAAAATGGCATGTGATCATTTATGATTTAAGTACGGGCGACATGAAAGTTCTAAATAAGATATTCTCTCTAGCTCTCGCTTCTTAGCTTCTTTATATCTCTAATAACTCTCTAATTCCTCCCTTGTGGTTAGGTTCCAAAACCGGTGTGGTTCACGGATAGTGCTTATTTTTGTTTGGGGTTTCTTTTCATTAATAATTTCTAATACCTTAAGAGGGTCTTCACATACACGTCCGTGATGGTTTTCCCGTAATATTGAAACCATAAATTCTTTACATATGACTTCCAGTTCATTTATTTCCACATTTTCATCCCAAATTGATATTTATGGCTAAGAATATTTTATAGTTAACTTCCTCCAATTTACAGAGTTTTCTAAGTATATATTTATATCTATTATTTCAACCTCTCCAAACTTCAAACGTTTTCGTCCTAACTTCATCGCTCTGTGATAAAGCGCATTGTACATTTACTTTTTTATATTTCAAATGCAGCATAAAAATATATGGAATTTGTCTGAAAATATATGCTATCTTGCTTATTTGATTCTCCAAATACTACGACTATGTTCCATCTTTATTTTGAAGGCCCTAATCTTCTTGCGATAACAACATGAAAACTTAAGTGATTTTGAGAGTGCAGTCTACTGTCTTTGGGTTACCGGTTTTTTCCGTTACTTGTTCTCTCCAGTTTGGCCAGCCGTGAATAATGAATCGTAAAAAAATGGAATGCAACTTTTTCGTGAATTATTGTACAATTACTTCATTGCGTTTTTGAAGACCGCCCAAATGTTCCCAACACTAGTCATTGAATCCTAAAAATGAATTATCTTAACTGCTGGAGCCCTCCATTCTATAATGTCTCCTTCCAACTTTTTATGTCGGCTTTGCGCATCTGTTTTATATCCTCGGTCTTCACCTCTATTTTCTCTCTGTTATGTTCCTTTTCAATAAGGTTTTTTCGCTAAGCCTGGCCTATGTATCGGGGTATTGCATTCCTGAGTCATATATATTTTTCCTCTCCAACATTCTGGATTCTTTCTCCTTTCTAATTGTATATGTTAATTTTAACTAAAGCCATAACCTCCACCTCCAAGTATCAAGAGCCTCAATTTAATTTTGTTAAAGATGTCCAATGATCCGCGTCTCCGAGTCATATTGGGGGACATCAAATGCATCAAAATGTGTATTAATTCATTTTGTAGGTACAGCGTCTCAATTCATGAGGTGTGGATAACCTTTTCCCTCTTATCCTTGTGTCTACTTTGCTAACCCTCGAAGTATCTTTTCAGCTCTCACACCAAGTCCTCTCCCGAAATACGGTTTATTCCACTTGCCCCTAGCATCTTCTTACACCTCCACAAGGGGTTGGCTCATGAGAGGTGGAGCGGGGGTGAGGTAGGTCTCTTATTCCACCGCGTGGAATCTCTTTAAAATCTCCTTACACAGCAAAAGCAGAGAAATCTCCGGAGGGAGGGCCGGGAGTGCCTGACTCCCCCTCCCTCCGCCCCTCGATATATTTCTCGCCTAATGCCCCCTACCCTCGTTCCTTTAGTACCACCCAAACTCTTCTGAGGGAATCTTGGGTGGAGTTCTCACCATCATCCCCACGTTGACAGTGCTCAAAATACGATTATTCCTCCTTATTCCAAGTTTTTGGATGTGCTGGCGCTGGGGTGGGAGTGATGAAAAATCCTTGCATTCCCTTCCCCTCTGCCTTGTGTCTCTCAATGTCCCATTCTCGCCGCCGAAAGCCGAGAAACACATGCACTCCCCATAGCCTCCAGGTCCAAGTTTTCCTGCCCTGCGTCGCAATTCCCCCCATTTTCGCCTCCCCCCACCCACGCACCCCTCCCGTTTGGGGTCATGCTTTTTCATTTCTCGTCCCAAGCCGCACGCATGCCCTCTGTCTTCCCATACGACACCGTCAGCTCTCCACGCTTTCGACAAGGATCCGCCAGCAGCTAATATGTTTTCCCTCTTACTGCCTGTTACAGTCATCCACCCCTGCTAGTCTTCGTCAGCCGGTACGGTGTTAATCTACTCCGGCTAACATCATTGTCGCGTTGCCAGTGCTGTCTCTCATTTTGTCACATCACCATCTGCGTTGGTGTTAAATTCTTTTCTTCGTTTCCTTTGATGGGACTTTGACTTACTACTTTCATCGTTAATTCTCTTGACCTTTGCTATTTTTTCGTCTCCATGTCCTGGCTGCTCTCTGTAACTTCATTATTGTCGGTATCGTATTATAAACTGTTATTAACTTCTTAAATATTTTCGCAACGTCTAAACTAGGATCGTAATGCGTAGGGCCTCTTTGTTCGGAGACATTTCTGACGGTAGGAACTACTCGCAGAGTAAACGGCAACAACTGTCATCGACTGTACACTCGCTTCGTATGCTACCTGGTGGCACTGAATTCACTCATAAGATTTTGCAAAATAATGGAGCTGGAACTATTCTCCTTGCTTTTTGTGGTAGAGTATCTGTGGATAAAGTAAAAGAGGTCGATTGCAGAAATTTAGGTGTGGAGGAATACTAACAATTTAATGCATCTTGTTTTTAAAATCGACTAGAGTGTCACAGGTTTAACTCCTTGTGGCTTATTTTGTACTCAGAAATGACGCTTTCCGCTGATATAGAATTAACCACAAACCTTAGCGTCACAGGAAATTCAAACGTTGATCGTGCTATGTAAGGCATCACGTATGCAGACCTTTCGGCATTTCGGATGTAATGAACAGAACAATGCCTTGAATTGGATTCGATACTTACATTGCACATTTATTCTGCGATGCTATGCTGATTATATAAGAATACGTTTTATAACCTTGTACCGCTGTGACTCCAATAGTGTCATCAACTTGGTCTACGTATTTCTAAACCTGAAATATATCTCCGCATTGACGTGATTTGATTTTTGGAGGTTTCACTCCTTAATGTCTTAGTAGTTGTTGCGAATGGCCTCATGAAGTATATATAAATATAGTTAGTTTATTTATTTGTAAATATGCATTAACCTCACCTATCATGAGAAGTGACTAAAATAACGAGCGTATTTCAGGAACTTTCGCGTATTGCTGATCTTATTTATTTATTTGAATTAATTACTCCTCACAACTTAAAAAACGGCACGATGGCTGAGTGAATTGGTTGAAGCGATAAAGTAATGAAAACACAGATATGCAATGAAGAATTACAAAAAGAATTAAATTAAATCACAAATAATTCAAAAACAAATTTCATTAAAAATCGGCTTACATCACCCATGTGCTGTTTGTTTACAGATAGGAATTTTTAGGTGTGGAAAATAGGTCAAGGGAGGTATATGTAAAGAATAAACGATAAAATTCAGAGAGGATTTAGTTAAAAGAGAGCGCATTGAAAGGGAAAGGAGTTTCAGGTTACGTAAGAGATTGAAGTTTCATGTGGAGCCAGGAGGGATCCGAATTAGAAAGAGATTGATAAGGTTGTCCATAAGTAGATATCCGTTTATTATACTGTACAAAATTTTTAGATCAGCTGGAGCACGGTAGTGAGGGAGGAAAGGAGTTCCCGCTTATGCTTGCTGAGTTTGTTATTGCTCTCGTCTGTAATCGTAAAATTTTGTATCATTTGGAGACGATAGAGTCTACAATATAATCTACATTTAGAGAAAAGAGTAGAGGGCCGAGAACGCTGCCTTGTGGCGCCCCAGGTGAGACCGGTATAAGTCTAGCAAAGATGCAATCGACTACCTCCCGGTGATCACAAGAACTAAGGGAGTTATCAGCAACAGAGAGGAAATTTCCATTCATGATATAGCGAGGTTTTTGCTTGTTGAGCAGTAGGGAGTGATTGACAGAATAAAGGCTTTGAAAAGTCGATATAATAGACCTTTATTTGAAAGTTCACTTCATAGGAGATATAATGTGAATATAACCGCAAGATTAGAGAGAGAAGAGCCACCAGGGAGAAAACCATGCTGGCTTAGATAGACGGCTGAGTAAACTTTAAAGATTTGATCATTATAATACGCTCAAAATTAATTAAAATGACCGGTAAAATGGCGATAAGGCGATAATTCTCGACTCTCGTTTTTAAGCCTGATTTGAAGATAGGCGATAGGCGATAGACAATTGACTGCTTCCATTTGCTCAGAAAGGAGCCAGCGGAAAAGTGGTGCTTAACAAAACTGTAATCAATACATGTACGAAGTTAACTGTGTGGTTAAGAAAGAGGCAACCGATATTGTCGAAGCCAGTGGACTTAGTTCAAAGAAGCAAGTTTTGGTAACTGCGAATTTTCTGTGGGTTGGTTGACAGACTGGAGAGGGAATGAGGGCATACAGGCTGTAGGTCAGGGAAAGGCAAGGAGGGCACTGCATAGTTAAAGTTAGGGTTGAAGTAATACTTAAATTTAGAGGGGTGGGAATCACTTTCAACTTTAACATGATTGTACAAGACTAAAACTAGAATTTGGTTGGACTTCCTCATTGCATTACTTAACGACCAAAACCTAACATTGTCCCGACATCCATTGGTTATGTCCGAGATAAGGATTTAGTAGTCTCGATGAAGTCTTGCGTTTTCCATAGTTAGTTCGAACTTTGCCTCTCAAGTACGTTATTTTATACAATTTCTGTGATAGTGATATAAGTTTAGAGCTCACTGATGAATTGTTCGTACAAATTAAGGATATGAAGTATTTTCTAATTTTTATTTGACAAATTTCACTTTCTGAATTTCCATTGTCTGGACACGTCTGAAGAAAACAATATTAATTAGTTAATGCGCTGTTTGCTTCTTGGTAGTCTTGTGTTAATTGGTCATTTTTCGAGAAGGTAATCTCATGTATCTCCAGAACAAAGGAATTAATTCGGTTTGATCCTAAGAAAATTTCAAAATGATCATGCATTTAGTTGATTTTAATGAAAATTACAAATAATTGGTTAATCAACTTTTTTCTGCGCTAAGGGTCAAATTAATTACTGGTTTGCTGTCTCGGAGCCGATTTGGGCTACGCTTCTCTAGGAACACCATATGGATTCAAATGTTCAATGCACTCAATAAGTTTGCAGAATCCTTCTACAACAACTTTATGACATTTGAATGGCACACTCTGTCCCTTGGAGCAGTGATAGGGCTATTATCTTGTCCAGTGGTATTATCTACTTACCAATTTCATCATAAAGGATTCATCAGTGTTTGTTGTAATTAATAAAAAAATTATTTTTTGTAAAGTCTTTGATTAGTGGGATATACAGCGTACTTCTATTTATGTTAATGGGTAGCTTAATAACGATTCCACAATTTTTCGTCCGATTTCTTCATGCCGTTTGTAATAATTAAGTTATGACTACACGTTTTTCTTATTATCTCTACTGTTGAAACTTCTTCTTAAATTTTTATTAAGGGTATAGAACCTGATCCATCTTGTTGACTTTTTATACACTGAGATAACCAGGTAATGTTATTTCAATTTTTCATAGTACTTTAAGGATCACACGCTCAGGGTCGGGTATGGGTAAAAAAGCTCAACTCAATTTGTCCCCCGGTGACGCCGTGAACTAATCTTATTTTTTTCCTATTGTTATTAAATTGTTGATTTTTTCCTTTTCCCTCTCACACGGTGCAGACCATTGTGCTCTTTAAATAATTCATGCTTTTACGTAGTTAGAGTTTTATTCCATTCCCTCAGGGTCAGTGTTCGAAGACCATATGCTGTAAACCCCCTGTGGCGAGCTGTAATATAGACATGCAGATTAGATCTAAAAACCGAGGGAAAATGCGATATCTTTTCGGAAAACCTAAACTCGTATCGTCTACCCCCCATGCATGGAAACTAGCATGCCGCGTACCCGCTGTGCCTCCACGCAGGCCTTCCGTTTTCGTTAAAGGTCGCCGACCTGCGTCCCTTAGTAGTTTTTCCTTCCCAGCATCATTTCCCATTTGGCGGTCTTCTCTCTTTGCTCTTCCTCGTTCAGTTGGAGGAATCGTTCCATCGCAAGTCCACACTTTGCCCGGCAGGCCAACGTTTGCCACCTTCTGGTCTCTTTTTCCAAGGGTGTCCTCGCATTTCCGCCACGGTTTTACCTCCAGACTCGTAATGTCCACCAATTCCTCTCCACTTCCTCATTTATACCCGCGATATTTGCCCGCTCTCTCAAGGACTCTCCACAACATGCCGGCACACTCCTGGGGCTCCCGTATCATTACACACTGCCTTTCCCTCCGCGTCAAGTTCACCGGCTCGCATTATTGTTTCAGTCCTTTCTCGTCTTCTTCCTTGCGGTGAAACGGCTCCTCTCATGCTGCTTCTCACGCAAACTGCTTTTGAAACTCTGCCCCGAGAAAAACAAGTCTTTGTCTTTCTTTCAACGAATTTTGTGTGTTTGTAGTGTACCGTTTTTGCCTTTGACTTTCTTCTTTCTGTGAATGATCTCCCTGTTCTTAAAGATTTTTTGGGTGGGTTGGTGTGAATAGAAGGGAATTGTTTAAATCTTAACAGTATTTATTGCATCAGACCGTGTGTAATGAACTAAATCGTGTAATATAGTTGACAATGAGACGCTATTTGAGTAATGTTTATTTTTTTGACGAGTTTTGGTAATATTAATGCGTCTACAAATCAAATTAAAAATGATAGTTCACCTGTTTTTTCAGGGTGGGGGAATTTTAGGAGAAAAGTTTTTGATTGAAGTTTTAAGTAAATGCGAGAGAGTTGACTTTGAATGTCTTATGTATGTACATCACTCATACGTGCTGCACGGCTCTATCGATACATTTACGTTTGTTTTATCGTCCATGATTATTCCTTTACGTTGTGTCCTCCTATGCTCTGTTTCTTTCCGACGGTCTGTGTTAGCCATCTCTAATTCTAGGGTGTCTCTCTTCTTTTTGAATACTCTCTCGACATCATTACTCTTTGGGTTATGGTCTACCACTTGTAACTCTCAACTCAATTAACTCAGAGTCTAATACACCCCAAAAGTCTCATATCAACATTGCAAGGAGGTAAATGCTCATTTTACGGTTGAAGTAAACCCGGCAATACAAATTCATCAGTATTATAAACGCGTCTCAAATGCATGTGGCTAATTACGCTCTCGTCGCTTATGAAGTCTCTCTCGAGCACCACCCACCTCTTTTCCCACAATCCACCTCTCTATTTCCTTACTTAACCTTACTATCCGTGGCGTATTCCCCTCTCCTCCTTCATATATCTCATCTCAGGTCTCCACTCATATCCCCTTCACTTTCTTGAAACATTCCCTCTCCCGCACCGTCCCCGT
Organism: Ceriagrion tenellum; assembly: GCA_963169105.1. NCBI lineage: Eukaryota > Metazoa > Arthropoda > Insecta > Odonata > Coenagrionidae > Ceriagrion > Ceriagrion tenellum. The sequence continues at coordinate 31,627,587 of OY720636.1, read as the reverse complement.
CTTCCGACTCACAAGCAGACAACTACCGCACATACCTCTCAACCCCCTTAACGCTTTCCTTCTCCTATTACCCAAGGGCCCAATTATTACTATTATTGTTATTATTATTGTAAGGATGTGGGAGGAACTTCATTTATCCCTCGCTCCTGACGTTCTGCTTCCCCTTCCCAAGCCCCATATCCTTTTTCCTCACCTCCCCTACCGACCGCCCCTTAACCTAACCCAAAAACCACCCACCCCCTCCCACAGTCTTTGTTCGGTCACGGTTTCTTGGAAAGGGGTCGGTTAATTAAAACTTGGCTTCTAACGCTGATCTCGGATTCCACCGCGTGTGATGTTGAGTTGGTCTATTCCCTCTCTCCTCCGCTTCCTCTTTCCTCTCGTCTTCCTCCTTGCCCAACCTATCCATTCAACCGCCCTCCACGCGTCTCCTTTTTCTTTCATTCCTTCGGGCGCAAGCTCTTTGTGTGCGCGTGTTTGCGTTCCGTGTGTCTGTGTGTTCGTGCGAGTTCCCGAAGAGGATGTTCCGAAATGAAAAGAGTGGGGAATCGGACGCCCTGGCCTCTTGCCCTTTTTTTTCGGTGGAATGAGTAAGCGGGTGCGGCAAGGTACGGAGTGGGGATTGACGCGAGTTTCTCCACATCTCCCGGCTATGGTCTTTTTTATATATTTTCTTTCATTAAAGCGAGTCGAGTACGGAAGACGTTTCCCTCCGAAATTTTTGTCCGAGGCCCACGAGGCAGCGCTGAGGGCCCACTCGATTGTTTTATGGGACATCACTTCCACCCGGTGCTGTTCTGGCCTTTGTTGTAGCCACTGAGTTCAACGGCAAGGACGCTTGGTATTGTGGCCAGGGCTACAAGATGTAATGTCGGCGTGGACACAAATTTGCACAAATGATGAATTTATTAAAGTATTTTTAGTTTCATTTTATCAGCGGTTAATAATACTTAATGTTTAAATTAGGATGCTGATGAAGTTTTGATTCCTTATTGAATGGTTAATGTGTATATTGAAGTATAATGACTGAGTTTTTCTGTAGCATGCCAGGTTGATATCCGAATAAAAATGTCTTATGCTATGCGTGCGTTCAGTTCGTGCCGGTAAGTCTTGTGCATCTAATCTCACAGAGATTTGTAGAAGTAGAGATAATCGCTTTACTGTGTTCAGTACTATAGTTTTATGTATTTTTGGTCCTAAAAATATGGGTTCTTATGCGCGAACTAGTTTCAAAAAATTGAATCTTTAATAATTTCTTAATCTTTGAAACGAAAGTAATCGAGACTGGGAAATGGGTTGTATAAATAATCGCCCCTTTCATGGTATATCGTATCAAAAGTATGTAGACATGCATTTTCCTCAACTTTTACACTTTCCTCAACTTCAACAGCAGCTTTTACACCTCACTGTTATTCCCGCTAAAATATCAGTCATCGTTATTCTTTTCTTCAGATTGTCATCTCGCCATGGTTCTGTATTCGTGCTTATGAGATAGATACTGTAAATGAGTAACACACAAGATAGCATTAATTTCACAGAGGTGAATGAATATGTTCATAGCTCTGTTTGCTTAATTTCCTCATCTTGACTAAAATCAATTTTTTTTCTAGAAATGGTTAATTTTCGACCAACAAAAAAAAGCAATGTAATACCTGGGTGTGTAATAAGTATGAAATAATCGGACATAAGTACATTTTAATCAGCGGATATTGTGTAAAGTGTCTTTACTTTTTAAAATTAGCATTGATATGGATATGTTTCCCTACCATAATTTAAGCCATTATTTGTGCGCAATATAAATATTGATTTGTAACTGACGAATAGATGTATACATATTTAATTATTGTTGCTTAATTTTGTTTTCACCCAATATATAACAAATAGTCATGAAGAACATGTGGTGGTGTATATTTTTATGCATACACCCTAGTTATGTAAATTGGACGATATATTTTATCTCATGTTTCTCTTATTCAATTATCCGATATCAAAATCACTTTATGGATGCTACTTTTTTATTGTGACCAGGGTAAAAAAGCATGTTTAACAGTCTCTTTAGTAAATGTAAACTATTTAGCAACCAAATATTTTAGTTGGTCACTCACGATAGGGCTACTGAAATATTTATTTTTCTACCTTATATAAAAATGTAGAATGAGTCTGTATATCTTATTAACATAAATAAATGAACAAATTACTTTTCATTGACATGGAAAAATAATACATTTTTAATCAGGGAATAAATTCTACAAGTATGCACACTTGTGGTGATAACAATATTGGAAAGAAATCTCAAGTTAAAATTACTTCATAACAATTTACCACTTTAAATATGGAAATACTGTGTAGGAAGTTGAATCATAAATTTACTTATGGCTTTAATCAAGTTATAATTTCCTGTAATATTGCATTTAGTTTCATTTTTTCTCTCTTAAAGTAAAGAAAGTCTACATTATTGATACTTTCTAAAACTGTTTGTTTCGGCCTAATTTTCCTGACAAGGCCATATGCTAGTACCACCGTTTTTCCTACACGCTAGTTGCCCTGTAATGGCATATGTTACATAATGTATTGCGGTTAAAACCTGCACTCGTGTGGTTACACTGGCTTGCACTTCTAGTGCGGGTGCATTTCGGCGTTTCTCATTACCTCAGCATCTTCTCTTTCGGGCGGCCAAGTGCTTTTCCTCGCGAGTCCTAAGAATGCGAATCAGGCTGCACCTCGCCGCGTGCGAGTCCCTTGTATTGCTGCTGATATCTGCCTTACGAGGTCGACGGACCTCACTGGCCCCAAGGAAGGAAAGCAACTATTGCTCTACCAAAGCAAGAGCTGGAAAGCTAGTGGCAGCCTAGCATTTTGAGGTAGGAATCATCATGAAGCTTTGCAAGGTATTTTCCTGCTAATGAATTGAATAAAAATTTTTGAAGAATGATCCGGTGTTAAAAAATGGTAAATGGTTGTGAGGTAGATATCGGTTGAAATTTTCATTAAACACTAATTTCATTTATCATATAGATTTATTTTGGTTACCACCTGAGTATTTTATGAATAATTTTGGCTGTTCATTGTACAAAATAATTAGCCTTTTGTTTCCTGACATGTCGTATAGGTGTAACGGTGTGATAGCTTTAGTTGCTATTAATAGCAGGAAGATATGACAAATTGTGAGATATTGTGTTCAATATGAAATATCATTTCTCATACTTTTTGGACAGACTCTATTCGTTAACGATAAATCTCTGAGGTGGGTTAACATTTCATGATATTTTATCAGTGAAAAAATACAAATTTTTCTCTAAATAATGAAGGTATTAATGGTATTACTCCACCGTTAAGTTTCATGTATGTGTTTAGAAACCACTTCCATACGTTAAATGTTTTAGAGCAGCATACATGTTGTAGGATTTAATGTCCTTATGTTCAGGACAGGAATATTTTTGACTTGTCTTTAGTCTAATATAATTTATTAATATCTGTTAAATTGAATTTAAAATTCTGTGAAAGTGAAGGTAGTTGAAAGAAGTTTTGTATTTGTTGAAATGTGCTTGCAGGTATGGTTCTTTCCTGATTAAATACTCACACTCGATGCCAAAAATTTTATTAAACAGAACTAGCATGTTGATACAGATGACACAACTAAACATTCTAATAATCAGATATAACTATGTCAACAATAGATGATTTATAAATAATATTAATAACAACAAATAATAAATGACAAATAATAAAATCTATTAATAACATCTAATAATTTGAGTAATTGCTTTTTCCTACATTATTAAGGTTGCAATCCAGAACCGCCTGAAAAATCCAATTTTCACGGAATTTTAAAATGCTGTCATACGTCAGACATGCTTACATGTATTCTCACATGAAAAAAATCCAATTTAATACTCCGGTTTCCTTTACATGTTTGTTTTTCAAATTACTTTAACTCAAGGTGTAAGAGTGAAATTTTTACCATCGTGTGACTGAATAAATTGATGTTTTATTCTTGTACTTGGAGTTGTAACTTAAAATATGCCGTTTTTTATTATTTCAAATAGAAATTTGCATTACCTTGGTATCCGCGATAGGTATTTCTGTAGACTTGTAACTTATGCCCGAGTCCTCATGAATTTGAATGAGTGGTCAGTGTGAGTTTTTTAATGTGTTTTAGTTACCGTAATTCCACACTGACCACTCCATTTGTGGTATATTAACGCTACGAACTATCTTATTTTTCTATCTTATCACTCCATATCAAATGAGTTTATTAAACTCTTATTCTAAACTTTAAGACTCCTTAATCCGACAATATAATTTTGAACATTGGTCACCAAATGCGAATATAGAAATAAGAAATATTGCTACCTTTTAGCTAGGCTGTGTACGTCTCTATCTTATCACTTTTATCAGTATTTAGAGATGAAATACATGTATGAGACCTGTAAGATCAGTTTGAAGTATCACGCTTGATAACCAATTTCATTTTCAAAAGCACCGATTTAGCATAGCAGATGGAAGAGTTAAACTCTCTGGTTATGTATGGTGAAGCGCTTCGTCTTTTGAGTCAAACAACTGATCTTGCGGACTGCGCACGTAATGGTGCGTATCTTTTTGTGTATTGGTGTAATGCTATTATTTCATGAGTTGTGTTTGACTGAATGGCTTTTCTCGTTTTATAATTCTAAATTCCTGCTTATTAAATTTTCAGTCTCACTAATCAACTCTTACACCTAATTAATACCTTAAGAGCCCTCGGGGGGCGAAGGATACTTGGGCACGAACCATAGTAAGGGAAGGCAATGAGGAAATGAAATATGTAGAATGGGTTTGGAACGAAAGTGGATTGTATTTTAAGGCGATTTTCTGTGGCCATGCTGGTCTTTAAAAGTCACTTCTGGTGCATGTTGAGAAGGAATTTTAGTACCAATATGCTCGGCTATGTAGTCTTATTTTGTCGCATCTGTTAATTTATACAGATGAAATGCTGTGTTTAAATAAAATCGTAACATCATCCTGGGAATTCAGAAAATTACTTCATCTGAATTTTTAAAGCATTCTTAGCCAAATGTCCTTTGTGTAATGGTTTCGAATATTATATTTTCATAATAACAGGTCTCATGGGAATACATAAGGAATGTTCTGGAATAAGATAATCTTTTATTCTGGCTACATATTTTTGAGAAGTATTGCATTTCTTTGTACCATATTTATTGACTCGGATATTTTGGGAATAACTCTATAATCCTGGTTTTGTTCCATATTGCTTTTACCTCTAATGTATTCGAAAATCTCAACTTGAGACTTATACATAAACTCAAATTAATTCTTTTGAATGTGCATGAATATGAAATGAAATACTCCTTATCCATCTGCACCTGAATTACTTATGGTTGAATAAATTGTACCCAGTGAGAAACTGTCAAGCATAGTTTATTTGAGAATGCTTAAGTGCTTTATTCCAGTTCGACAGATAATTTACAGGCGTAAATAGAAGCGGAAGTAGAAACAAAGTAGAGGTAGAGTTAAGTGAAATAAAGTAGAGGTAAGGAAAAATCATATACCCACTGTAAGATTTTCAACTTTCACAAGCTCACGAAAGTGGCGGTTTCAAATGACGGGGAAAGTTTAAAAGAGGTAGTGACCGGAATACGCTCTGAAATTGCAGATGGAGCGGAATGGTATGATAACAATACATGGGAAGAGTAAATGATGGATCCGTGGTAAGGATTTACGTCAAGCAAAGGTGGCGGATTGTTCATTATGCTTTAGTTAACAAATCAGTATGAAGAGACAAAAACTTCTGGGTGAGAGTTACATGAAGCTATTGCATTTAGGTAGCTAATAAAGAGCCATGCTCACGAAAAAGAGACACTATACTTCTCTGTGTATTTGTTTTCCCTGAAAAATAATTTAGGACACCAATGTCATCGATGAAATTTTCAGAAAGATTTTTCTCAACAATTGAGAAAATGACGCAAAGGATCCGAAGTCTGAGTGGAATACTGTCCAAAGTATGCCGAATAAGATATTTATCAACGATAATTAAAAAGCGGATAATCTTCTTCTGCAAAGATTTTCCGCGAAAGTCTTCACTCGTATGCTTAAAGCTTAAGGAAAATATTACCTCTGCTTATGAGCTCGTCTCAAATGTATCTTTCGCTGTGGCAGGTTCACTGTGATAGCTAAAGATTTGCATTATTTTTCCTTTGTAGTCTCAGAGTTATTCTTTGCTTTTAATGGATAATTTTTTCATAAATTTGTTCGCTTTATAAGCGAATGATAGTGAAACTTCCCATTTAATATTCCTTGAGGTTTGTCATACACTTAAATCCAGAATTTTGGATTTTGGAATCTCCCAGAGGGAAGAAATGTCCTTCTTTTACGTAATGGTTGACCTCTTTGGATGCCATTGACTTATGCCGCGGGATGGAAAATGGTAAAAATTTCTTTACTCCCTGTTCGGGCGATCCAAGGAACATAAGCGAGGGAGGATGTCACTGATGTAGCCCACCTTTGGTAAATCTATTTTTATCACCGATATCTTCTTTATTTCCCGTGGATTTTTTCCCACCTCACGTTGAGAGGCTGTGAAATTTGAGGCAGTTCATGAGTATAGAGCCTCCTTGAGCTCCCATTGATTAGGTATGGATTTATTATCGAGAATCACGTACTTTCCGTGCCGCGATGTATTTTCTCAACCTGAGCAATGCAAAAACCTGGGAATATGGCTGAAGAGGGCGCAGGAAAACGTGGGAAGAAGATAACACGGGATAGCGGAAGGGGAAGAAGATGCGAGAAATGGACGTGAGGGGGAGAGTGAAGGAAGGATGGAAGGAAGATGAAGAGGAGAGAAGCAAAAGGGGATCGGGAGTTGGGCAGAATGGAGAAGTTTGTATTAACGAGAATGTCTTGATGGGCCCGCGTTGGGGGCGGGTTGGGCGGAGAGGGTGGGCCTGGTGCGTCAATGTGGGAGGAAGTGGGCGCGGAAGGGGTGGGGGAGGGGAGGGCAGGGTTGTTCTGGGATGGGTGAGCCCCGAGGCGCTCGCGCAAAGGGGGTGGGAAAGATACGTTAAGGGCGGCGGCGGTTGGTGCGTGAGTGTGTGTGTAAAGAGGAGTACGTTATGGCGTTGGTGCCGTTGTCAGCAAACGTGGCGCCGTTTGTGTCGGATTGGGCGTGCGGGCGGAGGGGAAACGTCGGTGGAGTTGGCGGAAAAGGGATACAGGGCTGGGTTTTAGTCAGGAGGGGGGGAGTCCTCCCTCCCTTTTCCCTCTTCCTCCCTCTTCGTTGGGGAAGAAGATGGTGGAGAGGGAAATAAAGAAACAGGAGAAGTGGGAAGCTTTTGTGCGATGGGCGGATGGGGTATGCCTGGGAACCGGATTGGCGTTGGGTTTTTGGATAAAGAGGTGAGGCTTATGATATTCCGCGCGTTTTGACTCGGGAAATGAGTTGAGGAGTTTGGCCGTGCTAAGGCAAGGATTCCCTTGATTCTCAGGCGGCAACATGAGGATGCATATTTTCCGAAAATTTTCTATTATTTTGTCTTTTTTCCAAATATTAGTACGCTGGCTGTGATTTTTACGAAAATTAGTGTTGTGTTTATCTGGAAATCATTTAAAAAACTGTGTATTTACCTCTATTTGTGCCTGTATACAAAATAAGCTTTGAAATCAGAGATTTTCTCCAACTTGAGAGAACCTGCGTGTTTAAAAGTTTCTCCTGCTCGTCACACGGATTAGGTTGTTTGCATGCTCTATTTTTTTGAAAAAATAATTGATTCCATTGCAATTGAGTCATATCCTGTAGTACAAAAGGCATTAAACGAACTATTTTCTTACGTTTAGCACTGTACGTTGCGTTATCGTTGTTGAGTATCGCTAACAAGCACACGTAGAAAAATTGTTTTTATAAATTATAGATTAAGAAGTTCTTTGACTGGCATGCTTCATTAGTTGGTATTAGAGAGGATATTGTAATAGTTTGCTATGCATCCGGTTGGGCATTTGTTGATAGTAAATTCATCCCATGAGTGTGGTCGTAACGCACATTTTCATGCTTATTACTTTTATGCGAGAGATTTGTCAAATTGGTTGGTATGTACAAGAGAGGATGTAGTAATGGTTTACTCTGCACCCGCTTGAAAATATGTTGACAGTAAGTGTATACCATGACTGAGATCATAATGCACAACTTCATGCTTATTACTCTCATGCCATTGATTCGTCATGTTTGTCTACAGCTTTTTTGACTCCGTAGCTTATCTGAAATCGCTTTATCGGCTGCTTTACGTTTGACTTCGGTGATTTAAATCTAGTTAGACATAATTTTATCCTAGCGAGTTAAATTTTGCAGAATAGAAAAGTTTTTTTATGTTTAGACTGACGGAGCACTGACTAGGCCGTGTGTGGAGCTGGGGGTCTGGTAGGGGAATGGTGGATAGAGGAGATGTTCGCTGAGGGAAGGGTTGTTAGGGGTTTTGGGGAGCAATGTTTGAGGGAGAGAATGGGAATGACGGGATTGGTGTGTGGAACCGAGGGAGAAGGGAAAATTTTGGTGGAGTTTTCAGAGAATGGGTGGAATGAGAGAGTGAATCGGTGAGGATTGGGCGGGCCAGAAGGGATGGGCCGTGGGGTGGGGGATGGAAGTTTCCGGGGCTGAAGGATGATGCCTCGTGGGATGAAAATATTAGAAACGTTTTCGGCTTTCGGGAAAGAGCAATATTGGGCCAAGGGTGCGGAGGGTGGGAAAATTGGGGGGTGGTGAGGGCGGGGAGAGGGGTGGAGGGTGGGGAAGGAAGGGGAAGTGGCAGTTAGTGGGGCAAGGAAGTGAATAACGGAATGGGAGAGTGGTCGGGGACGCTGGTGCCTGTGTTAGATTGAGAGCGAGAATTCAGAGACTTGATGATGACTTTAGGGTCAGGATTAAATAGTTTTAGCTTGAAGGAGTTCATTTAGGTGGGGGTTGCTGAAGAAAAACTTTGGAACTGAGCTTAAAAAACTTCAGACTGACAATTCAAATAGAACTGCCAAAAATAAAATGTTGAACGGTATTAAAACCCATGAGGTGAAAATAAAGTGTACTGGAAATAGCCTTGTTCAACGTATGACCCATCATCTTCAAGAATGAAATATATGAAATAAAAAAGGAGGCAGTTCAATAATTGTGGTAATTGACAGTGCTTTCCTGAAAATGACCTCAGTAGCTGAGGAATTTTACAGTTCCATAAAATGTTGGAAGAAACTATGAGATCAGATTATAATAATTAGAATATGTGTGGGAAAAATAAAAAAATGCGATCTACGTGATAGAAAGAAAAGAAAATGGAATTGATTTGGTTGGGTAGCATCTTGCTTGAGGAGACAGAAAGATAGAAGTTGGATGTAGCTGGCGATCTGAATTTTAAAATTCTAGAGACCGTGATTAGGAGAGCTTACTTCCACGGTTCCAAAGAATATTAAAATTGATAATTTCTGAGACATGCCCAAGGTTGTATTTATTATCTACACCAGTTTCGCTCTAATAAGGGTTTTTAAAGGGTTTATAAGGTATTTTTTGTAATAATATGGTGAAAAAAATTAAGAGAAACCTAGTTATTATCGTACAAATTCATGTAGCAGCGATCGGAAGAGGAACAGTAGTATGTGGTTCTACTCTCGTTGTAGTTGTCTGTTCCTTACTCTGAAGCTAGGTTTTATGATCTGGTGTAAATATTTTTGCTGCATGTAAATCGAAATTAATACATCATTATTTTGACTACACTCTCCTCTACTAACATACACTACAATTTTTCTAAACAGAACCACAAATCCCAGAAATCATTAAATTTAAGAGCGATACGTTAACTTGCGTGTTGTGTTAATCAGGTATTATAGAACCGATTCTTAGTGCTTGACCATTACGTTAGTGATTCTTTAGAGAACTGTTGATGAAGGTGTGTACTTTGATTTAACTGGTGATATTAGCAGTTGCCCTGGTGATACCCTTTACTGATAGATATAGGTTAGGGAACTTTGAGGCATATTTCATCATGTGTACAATTGCTACGGCGTTAGAAAGTGATATAGAACGTAATTATGGCTTATGGTTCATTAAAAAATGTTTTCATTCAATTTTCAGGAAAATGATGTTTCTTTACAAAGGTTGCTGAAGATCATTTTTCACTTTCGCTAGTAGCAGCGAGTATTCGCTTAATGAAATCCCTTACTCGAACGATATGTGCGTAAACCCCGGCCCCGGTAAATATGTCGGCCCCGGTGGCGGCGGGGTAAAGTCCCCGCCTACTAACCCGAGGGTCGCGGGTTGGAGTCCCGCCTGGGTAGAAATTTATCTGCCCTGGACATGGGTGTTTGTGTAATGAGTTATATGTAAGAGGGGGATTGATAGCCCTAATATCGCTCAGAAATGAAGACGACATTATTATTTTTATTATTATTATTAAACATGGAATTCGACAGTCAATGGGTAACACAGAATGCCTGCCTTGGATTTATAAGCAATTACTTTTTGCTTTCAATGACTTAGAGTACTGATATTTTAATGACCTTTCAAGAAATTCTGATTCGCTGGCAATAGCGCGAATAAGTAAAATTCCGGAAAGTGTTGTGTTTATTTTAACCACCCTTAGAGTAAAGCGATGATCATGCCATTCATTTGACGCTATATGGTGAAAAGAATGTATACCATGTTTAGAGCATAGCATTTATAAAACCTATGTGGTCCAAATTAGATTTGTAAGTAGCGGTTTTAATTTTAAACGAGGATGTGGAATTGGTGGTATTTGGCTAAATAAGATGGAGAAGTATCTTTTAAGACCAAGAAGAGTAGGTAAATTGTGTAGATACGCGTGACTAAATGCTGCTTGCTACAAAATTGTTGAAAACCAAAAGTATGGTATTTTTTTATTTCTTTCATGAAAACTCGCATTGTTTCGTGGTATAAAAACACTAAAGTCAGTATTGCGAGTGCGTCTGCTTTGATAACTTTTCAGAAGGCGAATGCTTGTAATGGTCGCATCTGAACAGACTATCTCTCAAATTCTTCAAATAAGATTTGATGGATGCGTGCTTTGAGTCATAGACATTGTACAGAGATAGTAAAAAATATCCCTTCTCTTTTAAATGGATGAAATATGGAGACAAGATAAGAGGGGCGGGATGTAAAGGAGACGGAGACCTCGATTGGGGTTTTCTCAGTTTCGGGTAAATGGGGAACGAGATAAGTGAAGCGTTGCAGTCTTCTGGGGTTGTTTCCCTTGATGGTTAATATCTCTGGGGGTTATTGGAAGATGGCATGGGGCGCTTAAGGAGCAAAGAGGAAGGGTGAGTCGAAGTAAGTGGTGCGGGAGTGGGTGGTGCAGTGGTGTCTTTGTGATCCTGGTGCGGATGGAGTCGAAGAGCCACGGGTAGACATGAGTTTGAATGAAGATATTGGTTACTTTAGGTTCCCAGAGGAGTCGAGGATAAGATGTTGATAAGGAGGTGGAATAAGTGAGGGGTTGTTTTAAAGTGAGGGAAGTTGGTTAGTAGGTTTTTTTTCCACGGCTCTGGTGGGTAGACGGGATGCCGAAGGAGTAGAAGGGTGCGAATGCCGGAGAAATGACTGCGTTCGTGGGAATTGCTTTCGATTCCGGATTACAATGGGCTCTTCGAAATTATTTATGTACTCTTTCTTCTTTTTGAAATTTGAGTAGTCCACCCCATAGCGATTCAAGTTGGCAATCGTCTGGTATCACCTCGGGACTTCATCCCGGGAATCAGTTTTCATTTTAACGAAGTCGTTGCGTTTTATGACCTCGTTCCTTATCTGAGTTCATTCAAGGCAATATTTGAAGTATATTAATTTAATTGCAGCTGTCGTTGGTCCTTTACTTCCTTCATTCAGAACTCCTCCTTTCATTTAAAGTTATCGACATCCGGAGGTTAATAACGTGTTTAATGATATATTTGTATTTATGTGTGCTTTCTCTCATGAGAGACCATCCGTCATGGTCTAACTTAAACCATTTAATATATGATGCAAAATTTGAATGTTAATGAAACGAGACTTAAAATAACTTTAATTGTAGGATAATTTGTAAACAATTCATAGATTGTAAGAGTTTGAAATATTATATTAAATTTATCATTACAAATAATTCTTTTGGAAAGTATTAACGGAGCATTCACATCTTTCTGTTATTATTTTTTTCATATACGGATAGATACAGTAAAGTGTTGACCTTTCTTGGTGGTGTAGATAATACGACCTCGGTTAGTCAGTTTCTTGAACTGTACTGAAAGTATTAAAGAGAGAAAAATCACTACAAATGTAAGATCCGGTAGAGGTGATCGTCAAAAACGTCTTACAGATCTCTGTTAGCTTAGGGTCAGACAAATTTTCTTTATGGCTTAATATGAGTTAAGGAATGTTCTCGGTATATTATGTCTTTAATAACTGTCTTCAGGTTATAATTAAACTGATCTAGGGTTTAACGTCATGGCTTAGCTTAGTGAATAAAGTGAAGAAAGTAAAAATAAGTGAATGAGATTGTCCTGATTAATGTTTTCGTAAAAGCCGCACAAGCCGAGTAAGGAACCCCGAGAAACACGAACAATTATTAGGGAAATTCATGATCGGGAACCCAGAATATATACCGCGGACTAAGTTTTGGCAGGGTGGTCTTTACTTTTTGCTTCCTCTCTCTTAGTCAAAGCGGAACCTCAACAAATCGAGCTCCGGTAGTTGAGACGATCCTGTAACTTTCATTTTTGAAGTTTAATAATGACGGTTTAAATCTCGATCAGTATATTTGTAAAACATTTGGACTCTTCCTCAAGATAATTGGTATGAAAAGATTTGTTTTGAATAAGTTAAGTTCAAAATTACACTGCATGATCCTTGTACTTACTGAGACTCCATCCTGCGTTTATCTACGCCGTCAACGACTGATTTTCCTGCTGATAAACTCGTTTCCACACTCATATTTCCTTCTCGTCCTTCATTCTAACCCCTTCCCAATATCCTCCTTCTCCTGCCCAGTCGCTATTTTAAACCTTTAGTTCCGTCCCCAGGCTCTGCCATTTTCTATCTTTTACCACCCCTTATCCATCTCCATCCACTCTTTCCATCCGCTTCCTCCCTTCAATCCTCAACAAACCAAGTCCCCTCCCCAACCTCCAGTTGCCTGTGTAACTACCTTCCTCCAACTAGTGTTCTTCCTTTGTCTCGCTTACCCGTCGAAGTGCTTCAGGAATGGCGGGCGACTCAAGAATTCCTTCCGGTAAGTCTCCCTACTCTCTCTCCTGTCCTAGCTCTCCTAACTTTTTCTCGAGACATCTCTCCAAAACCCCCCAATCCTCCCCGCTTCAGTTTGACGGAGTAACTCTGACCTCCCCTCCCTCCCGTCGGTCTTTCTTCCTCTCCCGCCTACCTTGTCCCATCTCGGTAACCCATCGTTTTCCTGCTCACTTGTTCATTTCTTACAAATCAAAAGGTATGCTTATTCATCAACAACTTATACATCTATATACTACCCTGCGAGTCGCCGCATTGGTGTGTGGCAGGGGGTGATAGGTCACCAGCCGTGTAAAGATGTGTACATATCTGTTCGGCAGAGTATCTCTCTTATTTTATCGCATCTGTCAGACCTAGAAATGTAGTGAGGCGTCATGATAATATTGTCTGTGTCGCCCTGAAAAACACCAATTCTGAATATCTCAAGCAGCCCAAGCCTAGCGTGCAGCCTCCGAGTCTCTAGGGGCTCCCACCCTAATCTCTCTAACAGTTTTGTAACTCTCTATGTTCGTTCGTAGCAGTTTGTAACGAAGCGTGGAGCTTACCTTTGTATTTTATAAATATTATCGTTTAGATCTTTATGAACAGGGTTCCAAATTCTCACCGCGTCTTCGAGGTGTGGCCTATCTAGAGAAAAGTAGCAGCTGTCTTTGACTTTTTCATCCCAGAACCTTTCTATACTACACTGAACAAAACGTAGTTTCTTTAATGCTGTGCCGCATATGTTTTTTATTTGTGTTCCCCACGATATATCCGAAGTTACGGGTTATTCCAAGATATTTAACTGCATTCTAATGGTATTGCTGTGTCGTAGTAGCCACATCTGCCTTTTCATAGCAAATTCCGTACGTACAAAAGCTTACAAATCCTTGACGTTCCATCTGCTGAGACACGTTTTTGAAGAATGCAGCCTTTGGTCGTCCTATTGCATACTCTCTTCCACTTGACCTTCGAATATTTGTTGAGAAATGATAATACTTTATACGTGTGCAGTCAATATTTTCATATTTAATTTATCGTTTTAAAGCAATCTACATTTTTTTCCAAGTATTCCAAAAATTTATCAAAATTTACCTCATTAGTTTTTGCAAATGATCGTAAGATCTGTATTTCCTTTGCCTCAAGTTTTATTCTCACCTTCTTTCTTATTCTCCACAGCCTGCATTTGTTTAAATATATTCTCCAAGAACTCTCTGTTGGTTGAACACTTTTGTTTGATATATTCCTCCAATACAGAGAACCATGGTTCGTATCCCGGTGGTGGGGAATTTTATATAAACCCTGGAAATCCATGAAAGGAAAATTTTTTTAAATTACCTAATTAAAAAATTCAGTATTCTTTTATAATTCTGAAATAATTAAACACACACTATATTTCAACGGTAATTTTATAAAAGCCGACCGTGATTTCAACAAAATGTGTCTTTTAAATTAGTAGATATCGACATTATATGATAAGTAGATTAGTCGATATCGACATGGAAACATAGTTCATATCTTCGTGAAAAAAGTAGGGAAACACGCCTAAATGTTTTATCTCGCAATTATGCGTATTTTATTACAGTTATGAGAATGGATATTCATCATTATTAGTGTAAAATAGACGTCTTGGCTGTACATATTTTTACTTTTCCTCTTTTTTTATTCAAATATGTGGAAGCTTCCCGGAGTGTTGACTTACCTCATATTCCCCTTATTTGGGTCGTGGAATATAAAGCTATTCTTAAGCGCAGGCAATCAAGGTATTCATTTTAGAAAAGATCCTTCCTCGAGATGAATAGTGAAAGCGAGTCGTAGATATTATATGGGTTTAGTTTCTCTTGTAGCTGCTTCAGAGCGAAGTAGCATCTCTCTTTGACTTTTTCACCTGAGGGCCTTCCTATTATACGCTTAACAAAACATAGTTTCTTTAATGCTGTGCTGCATATGTTTATATGTGTGATCTCCACGATTTTTCAGAAGTTAAGGTAATCCCAAGGTATTTAACTGAATCCTAATGATATTGTCTTGTCATGGTAGCCAGTAGCCATACGCGCTTTTCTCTTTCGCGGCAACTAACTCCTAACAACTAAACGATAGCTTTGGATGGCCGAAGCTGGGTGGCGGAAACTGTACAAATTTGGCTCATCAAGAGAAGGAGGAAATGAATCGAACAGCACTTATGGTGCATATTAGATTGTATGTGCATTGAAAAGTGTGCGATGAATGAACTGAAATGAAGATGATGCGAGTCGATACTTTAATGCTTGTAATACAGAGCGCAAATGGAGGATGTTTTCTCATGCTCATTCGCTTTTGGAATAGAATACCACGCCTAATATTTTTCTTTTACTAGAAAATAATGAGTTGGGTAGTATTCTTGGTTTGCTTTCCTGTGTTATTTCGGACCCGCCAAAAATCACGATAAGCTGGGACGTAATTGCAATATATCCAACTGTGAGTCAGGGCCCAGAAGTTGGTCCTAGAGGTCCCCTTCTTAAAACTCCACTACCTTGTTCATCCTCTTTTGAGTTGAAATCTGAGGGAAGGAAACTTTGGATAACACTCTAAAAGAATTAATCGGAGTGCAGGAACTCCCAGCAGAAATACTATAGTATTCAAGCTTGTTGCAATGCTATGCCGAATTATCTGTCGACCTTCCACGCATACGAATTCTTGACTTTGTGCTGAAGGACGTAAATTCTGTTCTCAGAAATGCTTCAAGATTCTCTGCCCACCGTCTTTATTGATTATCCATCATGTCTTATTGTTGTTTTCGAAGCTACTTAAGAGGGTCGGTATTCCTTCAATTGTCTCGCTCTTCATCGCTCATTCTTACAGTTTTCGTATTGGCTCCTCTTTATACACTTTTATATGTATTTTATTTTATATATATATATATATATATATATATATATATATATATATATATATATATACTTTTTATGTATATATATATATATATATATATTTTTTTTTTATACTGGAGATTATCATGCTAAAGTTAATTTGACTCGTAAATTCGTGGTTAATCATCTCGTGTTTTGTCATAGCTCCGTACATGGGCTGTGCCTGATTCTTATTCCAACTCTTTAACTTAAATTAATTTTGTGTCATTTGGATTAAATTATCCCTGATGATGCAAGAGTTCTATTTTAATGCCATGGCGAAAATGCATGGAAAAGTAAATGATTGTGGTAATTTGTAATGAAACTCAATCAAATGTTGAGCCAGTAGATGGAATAACCAATTTGGTCCAATAATGTCAGGATTCTTGTCAATAAATACCGATAGCTGAGTCATTCCAAGTGAGATCGCCAAATCCATATGTCCACGCAGAACGGATTTCCTTCAATTTTTTCTTACTTTGGTATGCATGGGCTATGCTACATATCATGCATGGACTATGTTACATCTTTTTCAAATTTTCCAGGGTGAAAAAATCTCAGAATAATTTCTTGAAGCAACACCTTTTTTGCAAAACACGCTTCTGCTATGTTGATAGCAATGGCTAAAATGTTTCATACTTTTCTTTTTTCTGAACCAATTCCTACGAATTTGATGTCTTATTTAAGAAATTACGTCCTCTATTGGCATTTTTAAATTTAAATTTAACTATGTCGCTATTTTTTGTTTACTGATAATAGCATTAAAGGAAAACATTTTTCCTCATAATTGTTTGTCCACGCAAAGTTATTATTAACTTACATCTAAGGAAAACTTTCTAGGGTGTTTTACGTTGTTTTGTGGAAAAAAAATTATTTATAATAAAAAAAATGTCCTGTGTTATCATCCAAAACAACCGTTCTCAATTAATTACCATAGACCAACACGTTAGAAAGCCGTCAATGGTTGATTTAATACTTATGGTAAAGTTTAATCCAAATGCTTAATATAGGATTTGATGAGAAAAGTTTAAGTTGAGTAATTGAGATGTCATTATAAAATATAGGTGTCTGAGGGGAGTGATGGAGAGAATATATAGTCTACTATGATGATGATATATGTATACGGTGGCATTTAATGACAGATGGTGGATGGCAAATATTTTGAAGTATGGAGCTCAACGGTTTGAAATAACTTGATTTTTTAACAATAGCAAAATAAGCATGTGAGATTAGTTTGCATTATTTATTTTGTTTGTTAAAATATTCAGGAAATGTTTACTTGAAATATAGGAATGAAAAAGGCAACAATATGCCAGCGAAATTTTTATGTGCGAGTGGAGAGGTATTGTTTTTCTTATATTTCCTGTTATAATTCCTTTCCAGGTATCGATGTCGTGCTTCATTTGTCGTAAAAAAAGCGTAATTTGTTCGCGTGTCTGTATTGCTATCGAGAACGTTTTATTTGCCTGTAAAAGGAAACGTGAAAAAAAAAATATTGTTGGGCGATTTTATTTTCGTCATGCGGTCCTTATTGTTGCCTATAACTTGATCATGACGTTTTTTACAAAACAAATATTATACTAGAGAAATGTAAGTTATAACGACGGATTTTTTTCATTGTAGTCGGGTAATAATTTTTATGTCCTTAATATGCTATTTCCTGTATATTTGCGATGTTGCTCTACAATATAATATTTCTTCTACAGTATTTGACTTCTTTCAAGAGAGTATACTTTAGTTATTCTTCTAGCATTTCCATTAATGGTCTTTTGATTGGAGTGCGTAATAATTTTAACGGCTCCAATTCAACCTATACGTACTTGAGGAGAAACGACAAGCAGGTGTACAAAGCGGAGATTGGTGTTTGAAAGAGGCTGCGTTGTTAGAACACTTAACGACGGAATCCATGAATACAAAGGAGCTTCCTCGAAAGACTAATGTCACACCTACTCTTGATGTAGCAGCTTCGGAATAAAATATTTACCTCATGATATGGAGGTTGAATTGGCTATTTCAGGCAATTAAAGTCCTCGAGGAATATCTATCACTTACCAAACCCCTTCTCCGTTAAGGCAACAAAGCTTCCACTTGACGAATGGTGCCCCATTACGATAATCCATTCTCCATTGTTTGCAGAACGGAAGAGGTTTTCGGGGGAAAAGGGGTGGACTGCGAGGGTTGAGACCGCAGTGCATTTTGAGTTGTACAGCACGGGGCGAATTCAGTGGCGTCGCTTCAGCCAATTTCCAACCCTTTGAAATCGTAATTTACAATCTTGATGAACGCTTGAAGTGTCCATTTCGAATGAAGCATTTGTAACGTGTGTCGCGGTGGACAGCGCCACCTGTCAGCCTACCCCGGCGATTCTCACGCTGAATATCTTAAGAGAATGCTCACAATCCCAATCTAATTCTCAAACCCCTTCCTTTCCCCCTCGATAAACCTCCGCTCTCTTTGTCTCTCGTGTTGCTCGAGGATTATTTCTCGAAAAGGTCGATTTATCAAGTCGCGCTCTTGAAGAAGTGCCGGCACTTGCACTTTGAGTGGGTGAATGAAAAATATTTTGACGAAAAATACTCAACGATGGTACGCCTTCAGTTGCCACGCGCTCCTCTGTGAAGTCTTTCCCGCTTCGAGCGATACAAAGTGTATTTTACACGTAGAGGTAGGACTGGAACCAATTCTTATGCTGACATTGATGGGAAGGTTACCCGTGGATGGAAGTAATCTAGATTCTCGATGATAATTCTTTTTTGTAATGAACATATCACTGGTTTGTTCATTACATAAATTTCTCTCATCATTCATAACTGCAATGAATTTAAATCGACTAAATCTAAAACTGCTTCTATCGGATCCTTGAGAAATCACTGTTTATTCTTTATAGATGAGATTATTTGGCTACTTAATGTATGCTCTGGTATAAAACTTAATTGACTTGGCAACAAGTGAACGGGGTACATATAAGTATGCACTCAAAATACTTAAGGCTAACTCTGGTGGAGATTAGAGCAGATTGTATATTAGTAAAAATTGTTCCAGTATTATCCATAAGAATGATCGGCGACTGAAACGTTCTTCGACTACACGAATTCTCTTCACTTCCCCATAATTGTTATATGTAAGGCCTAATGCTCTTAAATTATGGCATTATTTAACCTCAAGGATTTCTCCCGCTAAGGTGGAAAAAAGTTCAATATTTTGAATTTAAGATTCATGAAATCCCAAGAGAAGATCATGTTTTAAAAACCTTCTTATGAGAACCGCTTTAGTGTATCCTGTGCATTTATTATCTGAATTAACACCATTACCTTTCTTTCTTAATTCACAAATAATTTTCTCTTAGCTTCACATCCCTTTAATTTAACGTTTTTTGCAACGTTTCCTTCATTTTGTATTCCTTCACTCCCACCTCGCTCTTCTGATTGTATGATCTCGGCCTGGGCGACATCACCGAGACCACATTTCGTCGTTCGTGACATGTCGAAAATCGGAGAGAATGGTTAATGCGTTAGATTTTAGGGTTTGGAATAATAGAGCTCATTCTAATGGTCGGCGTTTTGTCAAGGAATTATTTAAGACAGGTTTTTAATGCATGTTTGCGTTCGACTATCTGAGCCATGTGTAACAATGATAATGACGCAGTCGAGCCCGTAAGCCGATGCCTTTCTTTATATGGTGTTTTCCCTTGTATATTTTGTACCATGATGGACTCTTCGAACGAGACGGGACCTTGATTTTTATGTAGCAAGTGCGTCGTCTCGATGTAGTGCGCTGATGAGAGCCACCGTACGATCGAAATACTTGAGTTCGCTGAGCAACGTACGTCATTTCTCTCACCTTTGTTTTCGTCTCGATTAGCATACAGCACAGTTGGTTGGTATCATATTCATTTCACTGGTTTGAAATTTCTGCCGCGAGATTTCGTGGAACAGGTTGTAATTCGCCTTTCGAATGACTTTAGAAAGCTTTGTATTCACGACAGTGTGTGAATGCTTTGAATGATTGTGCACCTTTATTGTCATATTCTTCCCATTGTCCCCAACAACTCGTGCAAGGAACCACTTGCAGGTTAAATTGCCGTCTGAAGTACGAAAACGAAGGGCCGTGATTCCACCCCTGATCTTCGGACTTCCATTTAAATTCATTTAACTCAATTTAATAGTAGGAGATGGTGTATGATGAATTTCAACGTGAAAATAAATGCTTTAAATTGAATGATTCCTTCACCTGTGACATACAAAATATGTGTACTCTGTATTAGCAATCATTAGCCACACATTAAGAAATTTGGATGAAAACTGTCCCAACAAAAATATCACTGTAACAGTGTAATATATTGCACCAAAAACCCTTAGACATTAATGTTTACGGCAAAATTTCCCATTCAAGGCCTAAACTGCGATTGCAAAATAATAAATATTAATGTCTGCAATTGTAATTTCGCGAAATTCGACGGTTTATTTATCGCGAAGTGTACTAATCGTCGTTAAATCTGAAAACCTTCCAACAGTAGAAAAATAGCTTTGTCTTCCGTAGCTACTTGCAGTAGTATGTCTTCTTAGGGCTTGATTTTTGTCGTGATATTGCCCAGGGTATCAACTGACTACTGTATTCATTTATATGAGCAAAGATGAGCTGTTTGGCCGTGGAGGTAAGCATTGTCAGCGTCAGAATCGCTAAATCCAAAAAAATGTCATACATATGCTAAAAATCCGACTGTGCTCATTTTGTGCTAGTCTTAAGCGAGCTAGTTAGTCTAGGAAATGAATTGGAAAAACGCGGTTGGTCGTTATTTTTATTGCATCGTTGCCCGGATTTTTCCTGGTAGGTGTTACAAAAGTCTTCCTAGTAGAGACTATGCCTTGAGTACGTTAGTTTTAGACGATTGCTAATAAAATGCGTTGTATAGCCGTGGTATTCTGTTTATATGGAAAAATATGTATCCTTTAGGAAAAAATGAGGCGTACAACGTGTTTGTAATATTAAGATATGTTGTGGGTATAAGTGAAAATGGAGGTTAAGGCTTTGCTGTAAAGCAATGATTAAGCGGATTTTTAAAAGAATATAAGGTTCTTTTTGAGGTATAAAGATTTAAAATCAATTATTTGGCTGGAAAAATGACCTCTCGGTAGTGCTTAGGTCTTGATTTACAGTATCAAAGCCGTGAATATACCATTAGGAGAAAGAGTATTTTGTCAAGCGACGAAAATTGTACTTTGGTGACTTTACGGAATAAATTAGCATTTCTTATTGAGAGGCTTTACTGAAAGCTTGGATAGATATTTGGTAACCACTGGCTTTCCAGTCACCAGGCGCGTGGAATTATGCTAATTAATACATTCATGGTTCCTGGCGATTCGTGATATTCAACTCCCCAAAATTTCAGCGCTCTCAACTATCCCACACATTCTGATTCCAAAGCATGGTATTTCGAAACTTTTCTCTCAACTGCTTGAAACTCTCGCGCAGGAATCTAGCAAAGCTAATCCCCTGCGTTCTGTCTCATTGACCTCCTAATCCTCGCTCACAATCGGAAACTTTGGTTTCTCCATTCTCCTTGGCCCTTCTCAACCTTTTCCTTTCTCCTCTCTTCTTATTTCTGTGAGCCTCCCTCTACGTTGCACAATCTCGCTTTTTTACCCAAATTCTCTTTAACTGATATTTTCCTCATTCTCGATTATTTTTGTGTTACTCATCCTCTGATTGCAATTCCAACTTTAAGCGTGCCGTATTTGTTTTTGAGTTCGGAGATACTTGTGACGGTGATCCCTAACCTTTCAGACTGCGTACCATTCTTGGTAAATGATAGCATATTGATGTTGATTTAAGCTTTGAGGGCTTTACTAATGAGAGGATATTTTGTTATTTCCTTAAAATATGACACAATATGTGTTTTTCCCAGGAGCCTAGCTGTCACCCGCGTTTACAGAAATATAACTTGCATATGAAAGTTGTTTGTGAAGAGCGAATAAAAGGTGCTGAGTTGTCACGACATATTTCGTTCGCTTAAGTAGCACCACGAAGGGACAACATATGAATAGAACTAACTTTTTTTATCTGCTGGACTTGGCACCTCTATCACCATTATTTGGATCAAAATGGTTGAAGTAGTATAATGTTTTACAAAAATGAGCTCATTAAATTCTTTCATTTGTAATAATATTGTTACCGTATAATATATTTGAGGTCTCATAACTAGACAATTTTCTTTTATTTTTAATGAAAACAACTTCAATATATCCCTCTGCTATCAGGATATATTACTGCATTTATTAACTAGTTTAATAAAGTGTATAGCTCAACCAGTCTGAAGAAGTACTCTGTGATTCGGCTTATTATATCCATGTTCCGCTCTTAGCTGGTATAGGTAGCTCAACTTTTGGGTTTTTTCTCGTTAGAAGGCCCTAGTCCCGTGGTTTATGGAGGTTCTCATCTCTGGTCAATGAATTTTACCTCTTTAATAAACCTTTCTGATTAACCCAAAATATTATCCTCTCATCGTACAACTTTTTGAGGTAAAAATCTAAGAAAAATAAAATTTGATCCGTTTTTCATTCTATGATGAATGTCTGGATTGCTGTACGCTCTGGGGAGAATATAAAATAAGATTTGGGCTCACAACGTGTGTCAAAAATTGAAAAAATGTACATTTCACTTAATCTTTTAGTTTCTTGGGGAAAAATGTATTTCTAATGAATGGTATTTCCTCGAAATTGTATTAAACCTTCGGATATAGAGACATTGGTTACTTTCAGTGCTAAATATAAAAGCCTCAAAAAGTCGGAACATCAATTAGTATCTTCAGTTAACTTTTGCAACTTCCTATCGGTCAAAATTAAATTATATGCGTCGTTTGTTGTTTAATTTATATACTTTGTGCCCCTTAAATTTCAAAGGGACTTGAATTGAACCTCTATTTAAATCTGGATAAAAATATCACTTGAACTATCTTAAAATGCACCCGCTTACCTACATATAGCCTCCGTTCATTTTGATTCTCCGAAAAGTCCTTTTGTTTACGTTCTCTCTTGCGACGCGGGAGCGTGAAGTGCGGGGTACCAAATCCTTCTTCGTCCTTTCCTAATCTTCCATCTCCATCCGAAGTTCGGGAGTCTCGCCGCCCGCTATTACCGCCGACCACCCGCCTTCTGCAGAGAGAGTGAGGGGCTTCTCACTCACCGGCGGCCCTGGGAAATTCGCCATCCATTTGGAACCCCGTAGGTATTCCATTCCGATGAGGCACGCAGGCCCTTTCACTTTCGACCGCAAGACCCACCCACACATCCCCTCGTTCCACCCGTTTGCCACTTCCCCCTGTCACCTTCTTTCCAACCTCTCCACACTTCATCCTTTAAATCCTCCGCTGTACTCTGCAAATGTTGCTCGTTCGCCCTAGCGGCGATAATTTTTAGCCGAGTATACTGTCTTTCATTGATTGCTTGCACTCGCATTTTCGCCAAAAATATGATTGTTGTTCAAAGAGCAGAGTGTCAGTTTTGTCGAAACCATATCCATTAATTACATTGTTTCGGAAATTGGAGCGATAATAGGCCGCATTACTCGCATTTGCATTATTGAAGGGATTGTTGACTTGCTCTCAGTTGTTGCCTGTCTCTGTTGTTGTTTAGGAAAATGATCTTAATGTAAATTGCTTTAAGGTCAACGTTTAGACTTACGCCCCGCCGGCTTGTTTATATTCTGCATAAAAGCCGCGGGTTGCGAGTGCTTCAGAATCGACCTATGTCGTTAGCATGCAGGAGTTAGAAGG
This sequence comes from Ceriagrion tenellum, assembly GCA_963169105.1. Classification (NCBI taxonomy): domain Eukaryota; kingdom Metazoa; phylum Arthropoda; class Insecta; order Odonata; family Coenagrionidae; genus Ceriagrion; species Ceriagrion tenellum. The sequence continues at coordinate 31,603,691 of OY720636.1, read as the reverse complement.
TAATGCAATAGTAATCCCTCATACGCACCATTGTATATTTTTTATATGAGACGGATCTGTGAATTAACTGCTTTATCTTTGTTTCCTCTCCTGAAACCAAATACGGTTAACCATTTTCATCCAATCTCTCTTTCGCAGGGAATAAAGAGGAATTGGGGTTGGGAACTGAACGGTCTTTCCGCTTTCCAACTATCAAGTTCCGTGCGTCGTCAATACGGCCGAATCGTAGGAGCCTAACGGGTGGCACATGGGCATTAATATGGAGTTCCCACGGAGTGCGCTTCGAATGACAGGTCGTTTGAAGGATGGGTAGATTTTTTTTGCGTCTTAATTCACTGGATTTTTTTTTAGATTAAGATGGTACTAGTGAGGGTATCCATGACGTAGCATTTTATTGAATTGGGATACACTTCCGTCCATCGCGAAGTCGGGAATATTTTTTTCCTTTTTGGTCAATTATGTTGTGAAGAACGTTTAACGACAGCTAAGTCTTTTTAGTGCACGTTTTACCTAAGTGATATAAATTACTCTGTTATTCTGACTAAGTGAAGGTTGTTCCGCCATAATGCATAATTTCAGCTCTATACTGTAGCTTATTGATTATAATTACTTCCGAGCCCGAAAATTCGAGTTTCAATATCGACAGTGGCCATAAATAGCTAAATGGAATCCCGTTTTAAACTGGAGGTACACGCGATGAACTTCTCAAGTGCTTTACTCCGTATGTCAAAAACGACGTTTAAACTAATCAGAGTCAGTCTAGCTCCGATTTTTTTTCGATCCATCATCCACTCATGGAAATATTCAAACATGGCGAATGAATTTCTTGAAGAAATTGCCATGAGAAAAACTCGGCCTGGAACGGGAATCGAACCACTCCAGGATTCCTAATTCCCATGGCAATTTTGATAGAAAGATACTGTCTCTTCGTTGTGGCTTCTTTGAAGCCGTCTTCTCCTTTGCGTTGCTATTTTTGATGGACCGCCTAAGTGATAGTTGCCTTGTATCCATCAAAATTGCCATGGAATTAGGAAGTCTGGACAGCGTAGTGTTCTGCGCATTGGCCCGGCAAACCAAAGGTCCGCGGTTTGATTCCCGGTCCAGGCCAAATTTTTCTCATGGCAATTTCTTCAATAAATCCACTCATGGATCATGAGACTAAAATAAAGTAAATAGATTGTAGAACAGAAAGGTTTTAAAATCTTTTCTTCCTTCTTATTTATCTTTTTTCCCGTGATCGATAGGAGACCATAATGGTTGCATTGAGACATGTAAGTAGGTTACCTGATTTATTCATATGCCCCCAAACGGCTGTTTCTAAACCTGCAGAGTAGTGCTAACATCATGTTTTTCATGTTCTCTGCATGACTCTTTTGTTACGTTTACATAGTTAAATTATATATTATTCTAGTAGTTTCTGTAGCATTTGTAGCACACCGATGGTGTGGTGCTTCTTGGTGAATGTAAATTTCTTCACTTAAGTTCATGTTAGTGATAAGTCACCCTCTGCCAAATACCCTTGTAGTGGATTGCAGGGTAATGGGAAAATGTCGATGCACTCTATCGAGTTAATGCCTCCTCAGTCTTCAGTGGTTAAAATGACCTCATGTGCCCGTAGACTTATCTTTAAACCTAATAATAGAAGTAGTATGTCATGAATCCTTGATTTATCCTCAAAGCCCATCAAAAACCTCTTCGTTAATATTCTCTAGACTCTCGTCTTCCTCATTTCTCTACTTGTTTTAGGTTTCAAGCCTGTTAGGACTTTCTTTTGTTCTGGTCTCTCCATCTCTCGCTCGGACGTCCCTTGGATCTTCCACCTCTGAATCACTATATTTCCTAATTTAGTTTGGTATTCACTCTTCATTCCCGCTTTTTAGATGTTCTCTCTATCTGTTTCTGTTATCTCCTATCGTTATATTGATGCTAATCACGCAGAGTTCTTGCCTTATATTTGTATTTCGTTTTCTATCTGTTTGTGAATGGCCGCATGTTTTTTTTTTTTAAAGTTTCATTTCTAACGTTCAAATCATTGGGTATTTGCTTTTTTGTCCCTTTCTGGCTACATTATATTGCACAAGAAATGGATGGGTAGACGGGGAGTATTGAGACGACGGATGTACCCACGCTTTGACCAGAATTGGTCCGAATTGGCCCTCCATGGGTTCGGTGGTCCCTGATTTGATGACGTACTCGGGTAGACCGCACGACGCCTACCCAGAAAGGGAGTCGGGGGATACGCAATCTCAATTTTTTGGGCAACGGGCTCCTCCGGTTCTCAAACGATGTTCGGTAAGTTTTTGCAAATACGAGACTGACGGGGACTCGTGTGACGTTGTTGGGGGAACCCAACAGATACGAGTACTGCGGGGAGGCGGAGGCCTATTGTCGTCGTTTTGACGTCAGTCCGCCTAATAGTGTCGGCCTCGCAGGAGTTGTGGTTCGCTAACCTTCCTTTCCCTTCCCATTTCTTTTCCCCACTACTTCCCACTAGGGTATAAGCGAAGGTATGCAGACCTGGTGGGGGTTTTATACCTTGTGGGGAGACCCGAATCACCTGCAAAAGAAACGACTATTATTTTATAAAATTTCATTGAAGTGTCTTTCCTTACTTTAATTTTAAACGGTCGTCGAAAAGTGTAACTCTTTTCCTTTTTCACTGGTATACTCATTGCTTAGTGCGTTAACCACTGACGTTTTGCTCTGCATTTCACTCAGTCTCTGAGCTGCTGATGTGGCATATCGTGAATGTACATTTCGTTCATATCAGTGTATGCTTTAAAAATATGCGGGTGCTGTTAATAATGAGATATATCCTTGAAATACATCCACATCTACGAAATACCGTGCAAGCCACCACTAAGTTGTGAGGCGCGGGGTGATTCCACTCCAGGCATGCGGCACTCATCCCAGTTCAAATCAGAACCGCGCACGTTCCCCCGATTGCCTGGCGCAGGCCAAAAGCAGTCAGGGCAAGTATACACAGTCTGACCAGAAAACAGGAGAGTGATACGTAGAAGAACACGCTACCATGCAGTACAGTATTAAATATGTAACTCCTGGTTAGAATTATTAATCCGACAAATAAATAGCACTACAAGGTTCTAAGACATGCAGCAGTATATCATGCCGGAGATTGTATGCGAAGTTAGTATCTACGATTCATGTTAAGTTACTGAGCACTACTGAAAAAACCTATTTAATTTAGTCAGTATCCTGGAACTGATCTATTACAGATATTATGGTCCCTTTTTGTTTTTGGAAAGAATAACATCTTAAATCTGTCAGTTCTGCAGTCTGTTTCCTTAATCTTATTCCTGTGATCGTTCCACCATAATAATTTGGCTCTAGCATAATATTTTGAACGTCGGGCAAAAAATAGTCTACATCAAACTTTCGTAAAAGATTAAACCTATATTTCTCCCTTTGATTGGATAAAGGATCTCACCCTAATTCTCTTAATAATTTTGTAACACTACTATGTTTATCATAACAATTATTAACAAATCTAGCTATCCTTCGCTGTATTCGATCTATATCTGAAACAAGTTCTACTTCGTACGGGTCCCATATACTAGAAGCGTACTCCAATTGGGGTCTCACGAGAGAAAAGTAACATCGTTCCTTTACCATCTCGTCACTTTTTCTTAGTATTATTTTAATAAATCTTAGTTAACGACTTATCTGTCCACAAATTTCTTGTATATGCTTCCCCCACGACAAATCCTGAGTAAGGGTCACTCCTAAGTACTTGACTGACTCTACATTTACAAATAGGTGCTTCATGGTTGATAAAAATGAGTTTTGCGGGTGGTGAAACTTAATAAAATTTAGTTCTTCGTTTTTGGGGAAAACAGGAGTGAGATAATCTAAAGCAATCATGAAATGAGTTAACGCTGAACTGAACTGACATTAAAGTTGTACGAATTGCGGTCATTAAGGCATATTTGGCTTCCGCTTAGTTGTCATTGAATGTATTGGTTTGATCATATGACGAAGTCCTCGTCCTTAGTTAATAATCGTCTTTGTATGAACTTTGGAATATCTTTTTGCCCTCAGGCGATGCCCTGAGAAAGGTATTTGCCCTGATCGAATCCAATTTCCCTGATTTGATACCATTGATTTCATTGTCAAAATGACATTTGAATTGGTTGTGGGCAAAGAAGGGGTTAATCATGTTTGCATTGAGTGTCGGCTTTTATTTGAGATATCTCACCATTTCATGCATTCGAAGATGATGAGGTCACATATTAGTGGCTATTGCCATGTAATGTATCCTCTATTTATGTCAAACCGAAAAGCAATATAGACGAAATCATAACTATATAGGCGAAAGACAACGATCTATTCTGATCAATACTGATATCATTAGAAATTCGAATGGTCTAATGGGAATATGTTATTCGGTTCCATCGAAAAGAGTTCTAATAATGAAATCTAATTGGGCTTTTTAGCAAAAATTATTTTCTTTCAGCCAATGCACACGCGCAGTACCATCATTTTTATCTATTTTCAATATTAATATATTATTTCACCTACAGAGTCTTACATATATATGCAATCACTAATCATAGAAGTATAATTAGGCCCCCAAAGAGACTTTTATAGGGCTTGCCATTAATTACGGTATGTTCGGCAATATATATCTAAACGACATAAAAATAGACATTCTATCAAAAAAAATGTGTAAGTACTCAAAAGAGCATAAACAAGCGTATAGATTTTATGCGTTTCCATTGAATAATACATCATAAGTAATGATTGTCAATATTAGTGAATGATTATGTGGGCATATAATGGAATATACACAGACGTGTTTGGATGAAAAGTTCTTTATTATGAAATAATATTTCTTATGCATTTTTGAAAAATATCCATTTTCTTTGGTGACTTAGAAATTCGGCCCCACTTTGTAAGCATGAAATTTCTTGTGGAAGGTGTTCACATAGTTTTGGTGCAGTATATAGATGTGAACTTTTTTTAGTCTTCAAAATTGCGTCACCTTTTATGCGATTCATTTTGCAGCATTTAAAATGTTTTCCTTCCTGAGTTGTTTCACGATATGATGTTTATATGATAAAAATATAGTCCTTACGAAACAGAAAAATTCAGTATTTAATTGTGAGATATAAATATGAGTGACCACATTATAGGAAGAGTTACCATTGTTAGCAATCGAATACTATTTTCTGTGATGTGCGAATTCGCCCTAGATAAAGAATTGGTTATTTTTTTATTGAACCAAAAATTGAGTATATATGTAGTTTATTGCTTTCCATTGCTACGATTAAGTTTTTTAATGCTTTCAATTTTTTACATGAATGTTTTGCATTCATATACGAGGGGGGACCCAAAAGTAACGGGAATAGAGCGGCGGGGGGGGGCGGCGGAGTGAGGGATCGGGTTTTCCAGTACGGGGTTCTAAGCAATGACTTTTCCTGAGTCAGTGTGCGAAGCCTGGTTGCTCTGAGTGCATCCGTTGGTCTGTAGGATTTTTTTCAGTAAACCAACTTTTTCTGTTTTAGCGAAAACGTGTAATGGCTGACTGCCGGGAGCAACGCGCCGCTGAGAAGTTTTGTTTTTTGTTGGGAAAAACTCCCGCAGAAACTCTTGTGATGCTTAAAACAGCTGATGGGGATAGTGCCATGGCATTCATATTATCGTATCTAACCAGTAGTTGTAAATAGTATTCTGCACGGTAGCGTGTTCGTTTACGTATCACTATCCTAATTTATTGTCAGACCTCCTGATGTCATCCTGACTGCTTTTGGCATGCGCCTGGCCTCCGGGCGAGCGTGCGCTGATTTCAACTGGGATGAATGTTGCATGCCCGGTAAGGATTCACCCCGTGCCACAGGCCCTAGTGGTCGCTTGCACGGTATTTTGAAGATTTAGATGTAGATGGCATTTTCATTAGGAATAGTGGATTCCTTTCGTTAGTCATTGTGAATATTATGTTTTGCGAACATTTTATGTTGGCTCTCTTATTTGATCTTCTATCAATACATTTTTATTGTATTTTTAGCTTTCTGTTGTTTCGTAAATACGGCATGACTTTTATATAAATGTTTAATTGTTTATTTCTTCTTGAAGTTGACACGTTTTTTACGACGTGGAAACATTACGTCATCGGGAACCTTAACAATAGCGTCATGGAGCATTGTAGCTAACAGAGATACAGCGTGATGAATGAAAACACTTCAAACTGCCACATAGTTTATTGATTTGATCGACCGCGGTTTCAACGCACACGCGTCATTATCACGCACAAGACACATCAGAAGATATCATCTTAGTCTTAAGTCAATAATGTAAGATACTCATTGGATGTGGAATTGTGTCAGGAGGGATGTGTAGGAAGTAATGTTGGGAGGGAAAAGGCTGTTGTATTTTCAATGAGACTGGAAGATTAATTGGATGAGCAGTGATAAGAGCGGTGAAGGTTACACACGAGTGAAATCGTTTTGGAGAGTGACGTCTTTTGAAGGCATTTTATAAGGGATTCCCAAATGCTCTTAAACCCACCTTTAAACATTGTTGTTAAAATAAGTTGTGTAAAATCACTCCATCCAAACAAATTAAAATACTTTGCAAAAGGGAATTCACACTCTTTGTTAAGCGTCCTCCTCTTGTACTCATAAAAAAATATTATCATGATTACTCATGTAAATTATTTATTTGAATTATTGGGGAAAAGTTTTGTCGTGTGCCCTTATTCTTGACTTAAATCTAATTTTTTATATATTTCTGTAGGAAGTGGTTGGCGATGAATAGCGAAGTGGTGAAAAACATGTTTATCGGAAGAAGGGATCGGATTGGTGAATGGTTTTCCAATACCTTTGCCCACAATCTAAAGAGAAATATAGACAGTAGGTCGTCGTAAGCAATGCTTGCCCAACGCTGGAGAATCGTTCCTGATGTGTAAGTACTCTTATTGACTAGAATTATAAATGTAATGATACCGCTTCGCTTCATCCTGTGGTTTTATTACCCATTTCCTCAGATTTCTTCTCATATGATACTAATATACCTACCTGCTTTCTTTGTTTCAATCAAAAATATCTCCGATGTCATCTTCTGTTACTTATTCTAATAATCCGCTTATTTAATAAATAATCTATCTCGCTTTTTAAAAAGTTTTCGGAATTTATTTTCATGGGGAAATTACTCTTCAAACTTGATATACCACCGGCAAAATCCAATACTGACTTTTCTGCCTCCACTGCAATGCTCTCGTTCAATCGTTTTGGAGAGTTTACATTTTGTATAGGGAGTTTTTCTCAATTTACACCCTAAGCAATGTTCTAGATGCCATCTCCCATCCCTTATATTTCATATTTTGGAGAAATCTGGAATTGATATCTCTTTTCGGAATGTTTTATATAGTACTGGATCCTATATCCAGTCTTAATTTTGCGACAAAATCATGGGCTTGTTTTTGAAGAGAACGGAGAAGGCAACTTGCATAAAGAGATAATATATAAAGAGATATACAAAGAAGTTATGTATGGTTGAGAAGGAAGAAGAGCTGAACAGATGCGTCATATTTAGGGATAGTGGTTAGAAGGAGTGAATGGTTGGACTATGGGGGAAGGTAAAAATAGAAAGAAAAAGATTTAAGAAAATGGATCGGAAGCATAGACCATTGGATTAGATGACAAGATGAGACTTGAAGCCTTTGAAGCCTGGCACTGGAGGAGGATGCTGAAGATAAAATGCACGGACAAAATAATAAATGATGAAGTGTACAGAATAATAGAAGAGGAAAAGACCATATGGTACACAGTAGGGAAAATAAGAAACAGTTGGATTGGACACACCCTGAGACACAATGAGTTTGTGAAGAACATTATTGAATGTACAATAGAGGGGAAAGTCCCCAAAGGAAGACCCGGGACTAAGTTCATTGCCCAAATAAAGAGGAAAGTACTTAGGAAGAGATACCAGGAGGTAGGGGAACTAGCATTAGATAGGGAAGGATAGAGGGCTGCACTCAACCAATCTTAGGATTGAACGACCAATGGATGAGTAGTAAGAAAAGAATGTGTATATTTGATGGCGTGAGGGCGGTCATGTTAGACGAATTATGGTTTGGCATCTGAGGATAAACTGATGATTTTGTGGTGGGGAGTTGGAACCTTCCAGCGGTGGTTACTATTGTTATTTCTAAATTTTGATTGATATCATTTCCTGCAATTATACATAATTGCCGGTTCACAGTTCGTGTTTCAGCCCTATATCATGATTCATGCGCATTGAATAAATAACAGGTAGGAAGAACGACTAGCTTGGCATGATGATAGTGGATCACAGGATGAAGGAGTGGGTGACAGGCCAACAGGGGGTTTATTGGAGTGGCATGGGCGATGCAGAGAGCGAATATAATTCACGCTGGCTTTAATAATTCATAAATATCAGAGATCCATTTTTGAGTCCTCCAAATTGGCTGTCTTCTTTTCGGCCCGTCTTATACGTCTGCGTGTCATTTGTGAGATAGCAGGGGTCATAACCTCGAGGGAAGGGTTATTAACTCGCGAAAAAGTGCGACACGGGTAGGTTCTGTTGTTTTAAAGCATGGTTCGATGCCAAAACGCTGTCATGCTGAATATAGATGGGTGGAAAAATTAAGGACTCGATGGGGTGGTCTGCCCTCAAGGCAAAATATTGGTTGAGAGGAATCATCTACTGTATGAACGTGTCCCACGCTAATTTCAGGGTGTTTGCCAACCCTTCATTTGTGCTCTCACTGTAGAAAGACTTTATTTATTCACGAGAGATTATTATTTTCGCGTCTATTTTTGATTAGAATTTCTGGGAGATTGGTGGTCCCATCAAACATTTGTTCGCGTTGATAATGAAACACTGGAGTAGCCTCATGGATCTCCTCCGATAAATTTCTATGTTTTATCATTTTGTTTCTGAAACACTTATGGTGCTTAACTTGGTACCTATCATTGTGTGTGAATAAGTGTTCAAGTTGATGATATTGTCTATTATCAGATAACAGTCAATGATTTTAGTATGTAATAAGTATATGACATATGCAGTCTATGAATCAGGCTCCTTATTCATGTCATGAAGGTCTCTGTTAAAATTTAAACAAATAATTTTTAGCCGATGTATTTTTTGAAAGCGTTGTACTGTTTATTCATTGTCCGTCTATGCAAAAGATATTAATTCCGCACAGCCGGCTGTTTTTGTCTGTCAATATTCATCTCTGCTCACATTTTTACATGCTCGTGGTCTATGCTTAAATATATAATTTAGGGTGGCCTTTCATTTCTTAAGAGGTTTGCATATGAGGTATGTTTCCCTAGTCTGAGGATGTGATAATGGAGATGTAATCACAGGGTAATGTCTCAGCAGTGTTAATTTTCAATCTGAATGCAACTTCGAATGCTTCACCCGAGCTTTTTCCGTGGTGGGTTACAAGCTGACGATTTGAGTGTGCCTTCAAACTTTGGTTGAACTTTTGGAGTATTTTATTGCGACCCTATGCCAGTATTTTAGATTTCAATTCCATTTTGAGTCTTTGAGGAAAACACATATCATAAACTTTTCCTAGGTGGATTCAAATGAAATAAATAACAAAAAATTATAATAAATGAAAAAACTCCGTTTTTAGTAAAAATTTCCCAAAAAGTAATACTGTCTCGCTCGAAGCAATACTTAGGCACCACCAAGAAAATGATTCCATGTACCATGAACTTTATGCGAGGATAAAGCTTATAAAAGCACATAAATAGCGTTCCGCCGTCACTTTGATTGGAAGTCAATCCATCGGCTATGACGATCTTCAGTGAAACTATTGCCCTGTTCAACACATAACGTCCACTTTAAGATAGTGAACGCGACTGCATATGATAAGTACACGTTCTCGGATTAGAGATTTTTTGCTGAAAGTTACTCATTGCAAGAGGCGATAGTCTCCTTTGACAGTGTTTTACCCTAAATCTCAAGTCAAAGAGTCCACTTCCATCGCTTGAGGTCGCTGATTGGTGATGGCGAATGGCAGGAGATTAATCTTTTGGAAGAGGTGAGGAGGAAAATTAAGGGATCGGTGAAAAAGGGTGGGCGCAAGCGATTCTGGGTAGAAAAAGGAAGATAGGTGGGGGGCAAGTCCGAGGAACGGGCGTTGGTGGGAAAAATTCCAGGTTTCATTCGTTAAGGGGGAAGAGAGGATTTTTTCTGGACTGTAAAGCGATGTCGGTGAAGTTTTGAGGGAAATTTGGGGAGAGATTTTGTGAAGGGTGTGTGGAAAGACAGGACGGGAAAAAGGGAAAAGAGTAATTCATGAGCCGTAACTGAGGGAAGAAGACAAGAGGCGAGATAGGCTGAATAAGTCATAAATTTTCCAAGAGGAGCATTTTGTTAAAATAGAAAACCCTAAATGTAATAATTCTTTTTTGTTCCCATGTATCTCGGAGATAAGTTTATGTATTACCTCTATGGAAATAACGTGGAGACTTCACGTGTAGTTGACTCTTTCGTAAGTGTACTAAAGGCCGAATGATATTTACAAAGTATAATGTACCTACTATAAACTTCATGACTTCAACTGACCATGCAATGGCAATTTAAATAGGAATATTGGACTCGGAAGTAAAATATAGATAAGTCGATCATACAACTAGTCGAGTAACATATTAAGCAAAAAATTAACCTGCCTGGAGCAATGAAGCGATAATGGGTAGAATGTATGAGGCAGGATAAATCAAGCGCTAACTACTGGAGAGTACAGGTTTATTTCTCATCGTGAATGTACTTGTACATGGATTTCGGGTTAGCTCTAGGACATCCGATTGGGCTGGTCTTTTATAAAACAGTCTATATTTACAACAGAGTTTCCTTAAAACTGGATAGATTATTACATCCCACGAAAGCAGCATGAGAAGAAAGGACTGTCGAGGAATATCTTAAATCGTTTTGAACAATTTAGATTACTGTTTATAATACCTTTGTACTATTTAGTTGTAGTACGGTAGTTGTATTGTTAAATTGTTGAAGATTGGATTAATTTGGAACCTCTCAACCTGATGATTTAGAAAAAATAGAAAATGAAGGAGAACTTTCGAGCTAAAATTGCTCCCAGTTGGACGCAATGTGTGAAATTTAAACCCGGTTCTAATGCTCTACATTTTAGTGGTGTCTACAAGCCTTTTGGAGTCATTTAGCTAAGTGATTTGGTGTTTATATATTTAAGTGGCCCTGGAGGGAATAAACTTCAACTAAGTCAATATAATTATTTATTAAATAAAAATTATAGGTGTTTTGCGCATAAAAATTGCTTTGAGCTGGATTCATTATTTTAACTTCACCGTCAGATATACGTGGAAGAAGGGGGTGGGGAGCGAGAGTAGGTGAGAATGGATCGGCATCTTGTACGTAGCAGGGTGATTGTGCGTGAGTCTAACTGCGAAGAGGAGAATGGTGGAGGATTGTGGGAAGAGAGAGAGTAAGGGAGGAAATGGGGAGTGGTTTGGTGAGAAAAGGACGTCTAGTAGTCGTTGCGAGATTTTTCCTTGATTTTTTTCCGCCCCTCCGTCGAGAGCCGTTCGACGGCAGGCGAAGGGGAGGCAAAGGGGTGGGTGATGCGATGAGGGTGAGTGCTATAGGGAACTAACGGATGGATTCAAGGGGGAGGTGGACAGTCATACGACTCCCCTCTCCTTACCCCATTCGTCGTGGAAAATGGAAGGACTTGAGAGAGAGAGAGGGAGAGGTGGGGTTGGGTGTAGGACGGAATTATTTAGATGCTCGTGGGACCCCTAAACAGCCGCCCGCTGTCATCCGTAGGCGCAAAAAGAAAGCTCCTGTCAACTGGGTTTCCGCTTTCGGTTGCTGCGGGAGTTTTCGGCAGGGGTGGTTTCTCGCCCAGTGCGTCAGGGGCTGTGGTGGAGGGGTGGAGAAGGGGGGGAGGCTCGTTGCGAGGCGTGGGCGGCGCGGAATGAGAGGGTTGCAAGCATTAATAAGAAAGGGGTGGAAGAGTGGGCGAGGCTGATGAAGGATTGAGTGGGGAGGAGGAAGTTGAATAGAATAGGAGCGAGGAGGTGCGGTTGGAGGTGGGGAGGGGAGAGAAACGTGGACATGTGCGATTTCTGGTTGTAGGGTGAGGAGGGTGTGTGGTGACAAGAAAAGATGGTGTAGGGTTGAAACTCTCGTTTTGCGTAATTAAAATATGAATTTCCGCTGATACAGCAGTAAATTCATTGCTTTTTACTGTAGAAAGGTTTTTGATAATAGCGCTCTATGTTGTTATGTTATTTCTGTGGCCTATTAGTGTTTCTAAACTTGAATTTTTGCTGTTAGATCAGTAAATTAATTGTTTATTACTGCAGACTGGTTTTGATTTACAGATTCATGTCTCATGATGGCATTCCTTTGGTTTGTATCACTATGTCTAAACCTACTGTGTGGTGCAGATATCTATGAACTTTGCTTTTGTAGAGCCTGTGGTTGAAGCACGCCAACTTATGATCGTCCGAGGCTAATATCACCGTAATGAAACCGGTTGTAGTGGACAAATGTATGGGTAATCCAGGTAGATTTAATTTCTATTAATTCCGATGAACAGCACATTGTGCATACGGTAGAGGATTTACCAATTCTGAAGGCGAAGATAAGAGCACTGTCAACTGTTACTAAGGATAAATGTAAGTGATCTGGGGGCTATTCTGGTTCTACATACACTATCATGACGCGGTGATATGATAGCGTTTGCTGTCTCTAGCGAGTCGCCGCGCTCATTTCTGTTTCTTCAGACGTTACGACCATTGCGACAACACAATAAATAAGCGTTGCACAAACTAAAATGGCGCGAGATCCGAAAAAAAGAATTGCAATGTCGCGGAGCTACTTACTATATTACCGCATGGTCACGGTGCTATGGCATTATGAAGAAACAGAATCGCACCCCAGGTCTCTTATAAATTTTTTGCTTCCGTGTTAATGTGCATAAAATACCATCCGCCAAGGAAGCAATTTAGAATGTACTAATTTAATTACGCTCAAAATATTTTTGGCGCGTTAATTGTGAATGGTCCTGCTCTTTATGCAAAATCGTCACGTAACATAATATTCTTCTGGTGTTTTTATATGGTAGAAATAACGTAATGTTCATCAGAGCACAAAAGCGTTGAATGTGAATTGTTCTGCTTTTCATACAAAATCAATTCATGGTGTGTTATCTATTTAATGACTTAATGTGGTAGAGAAACGAAAAGTTAATGAGTGGTAAATGTGAAAATATGGAAAAATTTGAATCAGACAATAGGTATTAAAATATGAGGATTCGATGAATGTCGACGTTTTAGCGAACGTCGAAATGTTATCAAATTTGTGTGATCGAACATTAAGTCGCGCACACTATTACCTAGCAATACAAAATGTTCTCAATACTATATATTTTCTTTATATTTCTCTATATAATTTGGAAGGCTTTTATTGTGTGATAGCAGACTAACTTCCGAATATGAAATAATCTTATCGCTGATAGATTGGAACCGTTTTGAAAGCATACCTTCAATATCAGTACAATTATTTAACGCATCGTACTTTTATGTTTAAGAAGAATATCAAGTTATAAACAGTTTTCTCTTGACGCCTGACTACCCTTACTGGTAGTCCAGGTACGGTAAGTAGACATTCCAAATGCTAAGCTAACTGGAATTCATATTTAGATTTGAATATTTAACGAATTTGCGAGGAAACGAAGTGAAAACATGAAATATACTTTAAAGAATATAATTTAAAATTATTGTGATGACCGAATACCTGCGTTGTAAGAGGAATATCGTAAAAACTGCCTTTCATTCGGTGTGTAAAAATATCATAGAAAAACTGTTCCATGGGTTATGAATAAAATTGGGTTCTTATCTGGTATTTTGAAACTTGTCATGGGGTTTTGTAACTTATTTGGAATTTATCTTTGGTGACACCAAAGTTGCACCTTCGGTCAATAAAAATTTTGTACGTTTTCACTGTTTCCTTACTAATTATGAATCCTTAGTACTTAACATATCAAACATTGAACCCTCATATGTGTGTAATAGTAGTTTTATTTATTTTTTTAGCTTTATTTAACTGGATAAAGCTATAAAATGCTGACATAAATGTTGCAAAAATGCAATTAGATATGTTCCAACATACAATTTTATCTGTGAAAAATATCTGCTGTCCTCTAAGTAATACCTCAGAATTAAGATAGCAAGTATGTATGGCTAAATTAGTATTCTGCCAGATAGACATAATTAGAAGTATTTTTTATTTTCGCTGGTGGATTAAATTTATGTAACGTTCAACTATAATTATCATTTATAATGGAAAATGTTTTCGAAAAGGGTTACAGAAATAATAGTAAAATGAAAGCAAATGGGAATAATAATGTATGCCTGCTCCCTATCAGGCTGAAATGATTTTTTGTGTCAAAAGAAAAGATTTTCTGACCATGAATTTGAAACTGCTGCGAGATACCTCTAATTTTTATCATTCAATGGCACCTTACTATAGAAGAGTGCCTAGCTGTAGCTTCCATGCCGAGGTAGTAGTGCTACAACGTGTGGATGACGATCCTTGAGAAGGAGAAAGTATTATAGTTTCGGTTCGTCAAACTGAAATTCTATTCCGTTAGAGAGTAAGAGTTTAGGGTGCAATGCGGGAAGGAAGTGGAATGAAGGAGAAGATACGGCGAGGATTGGGAGACGAACGAGGAAGTAGGAATGTGTGATGGTGAGCGGGGTGCGGGAGAAGAAAATTGCGAGGCGCTGAGGGAGTTAACGTGGGGGAGGAGAAACCTTTCCCCCCTCCACACACCCAGCCACACCGGTGGCAAAGCGGGAAAGTTCATCCTGTCACCTCATTCCCTTTCTACCCGCCCCTTACCTCTCATTCCGCCTCGCTCCTTTATTCCCTTCAATCTACGAGTGGCTGCCGGTGGATGGGGACGCCGCCACTATTCCCAGTATTCCTACGAGGACGGCAGGGGGGGGGGAGGAAGGTAGCGGGAAAATAGGAAAGGGGAAAATACTTCTTCCGGTTCCCGGAGTTCCTTCCTTCTACACGAGAGAGCATCGTGTAAACGTGCCATATTCTCCGTGCCCGCTCACAATGCCGACTCTCCGGACTCCCCTTGTCTCCTCTTCTTCTTTTTCCTACACCTTACTACACTTTCCCTCATCTCCTTTTACCCCATGCCTCTCGTTCATTCCTTTTTCCCCCTCTTCCCATTTCCCTTCCGAGCCCATCCTTCTCTCCGTGGGAGAGAATGTGCATGCGTATGTGAGGGGGAATGAGAAAGGGTAGGGGAAGGACCTCACTCCTTTAAAATCTCGCTTGCTGATGCCGCAACTCCCCCGACGGTTTTTAGCCCTACATTATGTATGGGGAGAGGGGAGTCGGGTAGGTTGTGTGTGAGAAAAGCTTTAGGTACTTGTTGGGTACTCCGCGTTCCGGAGGAAGAGGATGTGAGATGGTGGAGCGGGTAAGGAGTCGCTAGGAATAGTGGAGAGGTTGATTGAGGATTCATGCCACCATCCTCTCTGACGCGCTTCTTTCACGCCCCCCTAACCCTTACACCCTTCCCCTCCCCCCACATCTTCCTTTTTTTCTCTTCCGCGAAATCTCCACTAGCTCATCCTCCCAATGGTCTCGTCCTCTTTCCTTCCCCCTTACACCTCTCCCCCCCTCCCTTACACCTCCCCCCCTCCATATGCCTTCGCCACAAAACTCTTGCTCTGTCTTCCCTCCAGTTCTCTCTCTCGCTCCGTGCGACCGCATATTCCGTCCTTAAATTCCTGGCGGAATAAATCGTTTTTAAGTTGCGCGAGCGACTGGGAAAGTTTTGTGAGCCGGTGAACTTGGAAGAATTTCTTGATGCTCTTTCCTAGCTCGATGATGGAGTGGCACGCTTCGCTTTTCTAAAATATTCAGGACTTCGAATATTTCATCATTTGATGGAATACATTTGGATCCCTAGTGAATTTGTGTAAATGTGCTGAGGATATTAATGTTCTCGACTAAATGCTGAATGAATAAATAAATGACGATTTAATTTCCTAAGTATGGATCATTATTTCACTCCCTCGGTGGAACTCAGAACTCCCCCAAAATTCCGTCATTTTGATGGAAAAATATTTTTCTCAATCAGCGAGAATAATTATATTTGATTCTTATTGGTCGTAGGTAATAGTGCAGATTTTATCAGTACCATCTGCCATTAGCTAGGTATTTCTGCCAATTTTTTATTTTGTCTTTTTAATAGTTTTTATGAAGTTTCCTTCCATCATTATGAAGCGTAATGATGAAAAGCATTATAAAAGTATATCATAGTTATCGGATGTTTATCTGAATGATTATAATGACCTTTTCTTTGTACTTTCTGGTGAAAAATTACTGTTTGGCTTAAAACTTTCTCATGGTAGTTTCAAGTACGTAACAGAGACGAATGGAGCCGGTGGTTTACAATTTCCTCCTGCGGCTGATTCATTTAAAATGAAGTCGTTTTGCTATGGTGTACGAAAGCATCAATATCCATTATCACAACGGGTCAAATGACCCATACTAGCAGACCATATGCTTGGAAATCCGGAAGTCGTATTTGCACGTTCTGCTCAGAATTACTTTCGGGTGAGTTTATCCTTGAGTTGGAGGTAAACAAGCAAGTCCAATGTCTTGCAAAATGAGAACTTCGTAGAGAAGAGGAGGGAATCAAAACTAGCCGTTTCGATGTTTTTGACAAGTTTTGTGTATAAATTCGGCAGACCTAGTCTCAAATTACGGCTAAGAGAAGATGAGCTTCCTACAGAACTGCAGATATGTTGAGTAAGAGTTCACCATGCAATAATGCCTATTTCCAGCGGTCGTAGTAATGGAAATTATATTTTCTGCTGATGGACTTGAGGTAGAGGAAACCAGCTGCTTTGCGCCTTCCTTAGGGTTGAGGCGATTTGATGGCCACGGTGCTGGCATTAAATTCTGAGAGTTTGAGTTCGGAGTACTGTTAATGATGTAGAATTTAGTTTTTCGGAGTTATAAAATGGATAGCGGAAAAGAATGTTCTCTGTTGATTGAACAGGAAGTGAAACATTAGAATTTCGCGAGCAATGTAGATCCCATTTGTGTGTGGGTTCGTGTACATGGAAGTATTGCTGTGAAATATGGTAAAGTTGAGTGGTGTTGGTTCATCTCCATAAAATTCATTAATATGTCTGTCCTTTAGATCAGATCATAAGTTTTCTTAATCAACTGGGAAGAGGAGAATGCTATATTGGTCATCAATCTTTAATGTGTTTCCATATATAAGTATGTTGATTTTATCCCGATTCATTGTGTCATTTCGCCATAGGAACTTTGAGAGCCTTTGTTTAATTCGCCAAATTTTATTGGAAACTCTGGCTAATTCTAGTCTTGACTTAGGTTTCATATTGATTTAGGCACTCCTGAATCCGTTGTTAGTTATATAAGATGCGACATTAAAATGGGATTTTTAATAGAAGTGTTAATAGAACCAGACTGGGATTTACTCTTTACTTAAAATTTGCGTTTCTGTACAGTTGGCTGGTTAAGTTTTTCTTTCTTTTGCGAAATTGATATGAATAAATTAAACTGAATCTTTCGAAGTCAATAACTCGACAAATGTCCAGTGACACTAGATCCCCGCTTCTCATGAATTATTTCATTTTGATAAGTTACACTGGCTTGAACCTAAAGACGAATGGAGGAATTTTCCATTTTTGCTGGGTAGAAGCTCTATTTGAGTTTCAGGTACTTTATTATTTCAATCACTCATAAGTTTTGAAGAAGAGCATGGAAGACTCCATGATATCCACATTATGATTGAACTACACGTTAACAACTGATTGTATATATTTCAAACCTTTCATTCTCTTTTTAGTAACGTTAAATCCATTTGTGTCCCTTCCACATTACCTGTATCATATCAGCCGTGGCTAACGAGGATGTCCTTCCACTGATGTGAGTTATATCCTCCCCTACATGACTCCAGCGCTTCTCGATGATCACTTTGATGCTACCAAGGCTTTTATGTAGGTATATTTAATTTTAATAAGTTAATTTTCTGATTATCATTGAGTTTATGTGGCATGATATGCCGAACAATTATAAAAATCATTTGTCTTGTTGGGATTTTTCTAAACATCTTCACAAAATTTAATTGCTATAAAAACCATGCACACGCATATTTAATGAAACCACAAATGGATTTCACGTTACAAAAAAAGAGAATGAAAGGTTTGAAATACATATAATCAGTTGTTAATGTGTAGTTCCATCATAATCTGGATATCATGGTGCCTTCCAAGTTCTTCTTAAAAACTTATGAGTAATTGAAAAATCAATTAGATATTTTTCAATTTTTTCCTGCGTTAAATTGCCAAGGAAGAAATAAAATGGCGTGTGGTTAACCTGCTACGAGTTTTATAGACAGCCATAATCATTATATCTTTAATGTGAAGAGTTACCCAAATGTTTAGCACTTCTGTGAATGGTGTAGACGGTTATAAGGAATTGGAATATTCTCTCAAGTCTTCCAAAAAAAACTAATGTGTTTATAATTTAGCATTTTTTCTACTCATTCTTCAAGTTCAGGATTAAATTAAACTTTTATTAATCGTGAAAAAATCCAAAGGTGCACCATACTGCCAATCTTGCTACGAGACCTAAACTGAACCAGAGGTTAGCGCATTTAAAAGAAACCCAAAGCGGAAAAATGATTCACCAAGAGTGGCATTCGAATACGAAAGCCTTACGGTCGCATAGTATACTTAAACCGAGGTACTAAACTTATGAGCAATGTCACAGCGTGTACTTATCTTATGACCGGTTTGGCGACCAGAGTGTGCTATTAGTTTCTTTCCATTATTTTGGTTGTCTACTTGCTCCTACCTATATGGGGACCATAAGAGTGACATCTTGACGCTCATCCTAAGAACAAACGTGCCCTATCCAGTTTGTTTTGGATCCTATGCTTGGTGTCTAAGAAGAGTCTCCCCGTTCCCTTCCACATTACCTGTATCATATCAGCCGTGGCTAACGAGGATGCCCTTCAACTGATGTGAGTTATATCCTCCCCTACATGACTCCAGCGCTTCTCGAAGATCACTTTGATGCTACCAAAACTCTGTCTTCGACGCTCTTTCCTCCGGCGCTAACTTGAGATGTTTTAGGCGGGATCTAGAGGAAAGGAGGGAAAATAGTGCAAGCGGGCTCGAAGCGGCGCTGAGGTCAGATCGGTGGCTTTCCCAAAAGCGTTCGGTCTGGCTTTTAAGTCTCTCATCCTCTCTTGACTTCCTAAAGGCAGATGATTGCCGTAGTTGGGCGTGCGCAAGTGGCCTTCTAAGAGAAGCATCCTGGAGTATCTTTGCTAATCGCGTTAATGAGACATGGAAGAAGGAATTCTTAATCACCCATAATCTGATTTAACGAAGTTAATCTTATGTGGCAGCGGAATGTTTTATGTGATTTGAACTTAGAATGATGCTTGCCTAAAATTTTGATAGAATAATGCTGATGCTTCTCCTATTTCTCATGGTCTATATATTTTTACCGTTGGTTATGGTTTCATTTATAAGGAAATGCATTTATAATTGGATTAAATAATGTTCAAGGCATAGATCGAGAATAAATTATTTGGCATTTTGACACCTGAACGAGACCTCTGATGTTTCGGGCGAAAAATGATTCATCTAACATTGCTACCGCAAGAAACTTGACATTTACCTTTCTGGACTGCTGTAATATTTTGAGTATCAGTTTCAATGTGTTTTTTCATCATTAATTCATTGCAGTATCGCGATAGTGCTACTACTAATGTTTTTTCATATCAAGTGAACATAGTAGCCAATAAATTTGTCTAAACGAGTATATTTATTCCAATTTCTTTTATTACATTACGTCCATTGCACTGTACATCTCATAGTAAAAATAATACAATGAAAAAATGTTTTAACATTAATCAGTTTTACAGTATCGTGTGTAAATATATGGGAACAATCCTATTTATTTTTGTAACATTCATAAGGACTAAATTAGATTGAAATTATAGGTGCAAACTGATAATCGGTTAACTAAGACTGGCCTATTTTTTAAGTCAAAGCTTTAGAAATACCGTCAAAACATTATTTTTCTCATTTTCGGTTACCTGTTTTCCTACCTCTTCTCTCACGTAAAAACATTTATTATAGATAGCTTTTATTTGCTGGTATGGCTTCATGATTGGTGGTTCAATCATAAGGTTGGTTGATTGATGAGCCCTCCACTCTTCATTATCTAATTCGAGTTTCATTGCTTCCTGGTGTTTCGTTTCGTATCTAATCCTATTTATTTAGCCTATAAATTTATCCCTTGACCTTTCTCTTTGGACTTTTCTCAGTATTTCTTTCAATTATATTTTTCACGAATCATTTTTGCCTTATGATGTGCCCAGACCTTCTGGTTCTCATTTTTTGTATATTGTTTCACATGGTCTTTTTCTTCTTTTCTTCTATCATGGTCTTCTTCTCGTTTTCTCTTCTGTAAACTTACTAATTTCTTATGCTATCCATCAATTTGATCTGCAGAATCCAGTGACTAGATTTTGATAGTTTCAAGTCTACGAATGAAAAGCTAAATGTGGTAACTTTGTGGAATTCCATGCGTTTAAATGGATTTATTAAAACAACTTTTACAATCCACAATGGTCAAAGCAACAGCACGATCCGCATTTCGACGCTAAAGCATGATCATCAAGATCATGTGCTAAATGACAAGAAACAAAGTATTGCGCCCTTATATATGGTTTTGGAGGGGAGGGAGGGGGAAGGATTTCACGAAGTAGGTTGGGGCTAGGTGAAGAAATAGGGTGGGTTCAAGGTCCGTCATGGCTTGTTTTTGCAAAGGACTGCTGGAAGTCGGGAGAAGGGGGGAAGTGGAAGAGAATATTCATGAATAGGGACTAATTGCTTAGGGAAGCTCGGTCAACGTTTTAATGATGGGGGAAGTGGCAGGAAACAAAAATTCATTGAGAACAATACAGTTTGGGTTACGCAATCTTTTTAAAATTTCGAGTTGCTCCAAGGATTCCTACTCACGTCTATTGTTACTAAAAACTAAAATTTTTACGTTAAAATCACATTTATGTCCATGGATTAAAAGATGTTTTGAATAATTACTTCTGTCTTCTTGATTATTTTTAAAAGCACTTAAGTGTTCTTTGGTCCGTAGGTTGAAGTTCCTGCAGGTCTGTCCCACATATTTCCCGGCACAGTCACCGCACTGGAGTGCATAGATACCACTTCTCTTCTTTGGTGGTACACTGTCTTTACATTTTATAAAAAGGGATTTTAGATTCGTCGTTGATTTAAAAGAAATTTTAAGGATGTCCTTCGGGAACTTATTCACTACTCTATTGGTTAAATTACCTAAAAATCTTACGGGACCTAACTTACCCTTGCTGTCTGTTTTCCTTTTTACGCAAGATGTGATTGTACCTCCGAGGTAGGAATAGGAATCCACTTGATATAGTTTATTTTCTCTACATTTTCGGCTCATCTCTTTACTATTGTTTGCATTCTGGTCTAATTCTATTTTTTGTGTTGCATTTTAGAAATTTAATTTTTGAATAACGAAACGTTAGGTCTATATTAGGGCTATGATTAGGTTCGTATTCTCATGGTGAACAAAGTTTTACAAACCCATAATTACAGTCTTCGACTGAAAGGTACCCTTAGTTTCACATATAGTTGTCTTACTTTATATTCTTAGTATAATTGGGACATTAAATGCATGTATTTGTTTAGATATTCAGCGTGGAGGGTTAATTTTTCAAAATATTTAGAATGTGTGCCATTCAAATGTGAGAAGTATGCGAGTGCATATGGTAACTGCCCTTTTGGTCCTTGTGGTAAATATTTTAGTTATTGAAACATTAATAATATTACAATTTGATTTATCATGGTAGAGGAATACTCCAAACTGGTCAACCATTGTGTAATGTGTATGTTTGAAAGGCTTTTATATAGGTACATTTAATTTTAATAATTTAATTATCTGATTATCATTGAGTTTATGTGGAATGATATGCCGAACAATTATATAAATTATTTGTCTTGTTGGGAGTTTTCTAAACATCTTTTTAAATTTCTGTATAAATTTAATTGCTATAAAAACCATGCACACGCATATTTAATGAAACCACAAATGGATTTCACGTTACTAAAAAAGAGAATGAAAGGTTTGAAATATATATAATCAGTTGTTAATGTGTAGTTCAATCAATCGTTCCTCTTGATACACTTATAATTATTAATATTTAATTTAATATTTTTTCTGAGGATAGATTTTATGGAAGGCATTCCTTCCATTAAATGTGCCGTAAAAAGGTCTGTTATCGAAAACTAAGTAAATCTTTTATTTTACTGGCTTAACCATGGATTATTGTGGAGGTACGATATTTAGGAAAGGGGTTTTGATTCCAGGGTGTATTTCTCCATAGCTTCAAGAATGTTCCATGATATTGATATCCAACCTGTGATACTTAATCTAATATTATTCATGGAACAAATGCAGTGGTATCTAAATCGTTGATACAACTGAAGGATGAAAACTATTTATTTACTTGATACTCTGTAATACAAATATTTTACTGGACATAACTTTTCACATAATTAGCCTATTTATGGAGTATTATTTGAGATACCAATAACAGAATTTTTTAAATATTTCAGCAATTTTTGTTCTTTTCATTGCTAATAACCCTTATCGCTATATTTCCAAGCTGGTTAATTAAGTAAATTAATCATGTTATTGGATATTTATGAGATAGATTAATCAACACATTTATCTCTTTTACATCCTTGAGGTAATAACCAGTGATGCGATACATCTTTATTACGTGGCATGACTGAACATGATAGAGCATCGCTCTTAAAAACTTAGTTTAGGAGTTTTCCCTGAGAGAATGGTTATTTTGAGAATGATTAAATATTCTTAGCGGTCATTTCAGCATGCGAGATTTTTAAGTCTTCTTCAATTGATTTAGTTGTGCATTATTCTCATAAGAAAACAGTTACCACTCCAACTTTAGATCTTTTGTGGATGTTGGCTACAAATAACCTCTTTTACTTTCACCGTCTGCGTGCTTCCGACGGGAGACAATGCGTAGTAATCCACTCGCCTTGTCCAACCCCCTCGGTGCAGTCCAAGGGAAGAAATCAAACAGATTGCACGCGCTTCGATGCTTTAGGCAAACTCTCAAGCATCTCGCAATGAATTCCCTGCACGTATATTGACAGTGTTTTGTTTTTCTCTTCCTTTCTTCTAGCCGGAACGGATCGTGAGCTTATTTGTTTTATCCCGCTTTCATTTATTTATTTATTTTTTCCTTTCGGGCCGGCTCGCCGACAGTGTGTTGGGATCGTATTAAGCGAGAGTCGGTTTTTACGTTCATTTGCATACGAAAGGCAAACCCGAAGGAGCACGGAACACTCCGGATTCCATAATAAGATGTTTTTTCACGTCGTCTTTTTTCCCGAGATCTTGGAAGGGAAGGATATTTTGGTAAGACTTCTGAATGTGCACCTCAAAGAGCGAGGATCATAAAAACTTTGGAAAGTTATTCTCTTTGCACACATTATGGCTTAAATTATTGAGCGGACGGTCTACCATGAAAACTTTTTGAAATCTTTTAGTATGCTTTTAAGCTTCTTCATTTAATTGTTCGCGAGTAGATTGCGTTCAGTAATATAGATAAGATAATGAGAGATTATTGAGTACTTTCATGTATTTTTCGCCTAAACATTTTGCCTTCCGTCGATTAATGGAAAATTTGGCCTAAAGCTGAAGGCAAAATTGGTTGAGTGTCTTCATCTTTGTCAATGCTTAGATTTATAACTTATTGTAGTGACTCCTAACGCATGGCCAAATATTTCAAATGATAACCTTGATATCTGCCCCTAAAACGCCTCATGCAAAATGTCAACATCTGGCAAATAGTCTGAAAATGGGCTGAAGGACTTGTGCCGTTTTGTTTACAAGGAAGGTGAAACGAGAAGGTAATCAAAAATTGAGAGCTCGATAATCGTGAGCATTTGTTCGTCCGCCTTGCACTCTTCTTTTCCCAATTGATATCTCCGAGAAATTATTGTAAACGTTATCATTTTTCTCTGGTTTTATTATTTTTTCAGATTTTTCTCTGGTTTGATGATACTTTTATTTAATAATTGCATTTATTACCATCACCATAACTCTTATATTTTTTACTTGATTTTGCTCTTACATTTTTTTAACTAACTTAGTTTAGAAGGTCTTTTATACGAGTGAAATTTATTTGAGCTGTGTTTTTTCTACCTGCCTTAAGTAGGCTTCCCTAGTATAAAGTTGTGATTTTGTCGCATCAATCACGTCTATCTACCATTCCTTTACAATCTTTGAAAATGAATTCAATATTTCTATTTAAGGTTAACAATTGTCTTATAAATGTTCTATGAGAACTAATTGAAATGCATTTCATGCTATACATCCATTCCGAAAAAAGTGGAGTTTTTCGGGGTAATTTTCATTCACGAGACCTAATACATCCATATGGGTGTTCTTTCCACATTTCCTTTAATGAATATGAGGAGAAAAATCACTTAAAATAAAGACCGGTGTTTGGCCACGTATTATGTTCTTCAGTCCGCCCTGCACCGGCACCGCACGAGGGTTAAGAACTGTCGTGGGGAAAGTCCATGGTCACTTTACTTCGGAGGTGTAGCGTAGTTGGACTCGCACTGCTAGGAATATTATCTCAGAGCTGCTGAGAGACTCGTAAAACGGACAAAATTTCGGAATCCATCATCGCATTTTTCATATTAATAGATTGGGTTCTCAATGAAGCATGATGGCTGAAATTTCGTATGCTAATTCAAAGTCTATACGAAACACGTTTAGCGATTTAATTCATAATTTTTCCCAATTACGAAAAACTAGTGCCACCCTTGGGGACAGTATCTGCTAATCTGCATTATAGTCCCCAGCTTGTCACGCTATGCACGCTAATGCACGGATGGCATAATTTTATGGCCTAGAGATAAGAAAAGAAGCTATAGATGTACTTTACAATAAGATACGTTGAAATAAATACAATCACAAGTTCTTATTGACAGTGAAATCCTTATTAACCAAGGTACCTAAAGAGAATATTCTTCTGATTGTATTACTGATGTGAGCCAATGCCAATGTATAGATATATCCAATGACTTAATTTCTCCAATTGGATAAGCTTTCATGTATTTTCATTTGGCTGCATACGAGTTCTGTAATTTTCAAAGAAAAACAATGAATTGTATTCATTGGAATACGGAAAACGTCGCAGTGCGTTTAAGAACTATTTTATTCAATATTTATTTAAAAATGAAGTACATAGATGCATTTCTTTCTTTTTGTGAGAATATCATAATACATTACTTTTGTCTGAAAAAAGATTTATTGTATATTTTGATAACTCTTGATGATATATTATTTGGGGGAAATGATTATGCTCTACGGACCGCTCTGCCCCGGCACCGCAGATATTTGATCGCAATCGCCACAGATATTTAATTTTATCAAAAGGATTCCATGTTCTTCCTAAGTGGTTACTTATCAGAATTGGAACATAATTAAAAAAAGACACCTTTGAGAGACCTATAAACCTTAAATCAATATTTGGTGCCAGTTTTGCTACTACGTCTTGAGCTTAAAAATTTCGAGCCACAGTTGCATTTTTTATGGACGACGTCACAGTTTTTATCGCACTTAAAATATCTCGCGACTCGTTATTAAGAAATGAAATAGCGTGACGCTTGTAGAGGGTTGTGAGCAGGAAACGGGATTACACGGAGCTTAGGAGAATTCCTCCTCAAATCCCTATCCGATTTCTTAATAGGAATAATAATCATAACCTTTATCGGAAGCATTGATTCTGAGGTATCGAACAAAGGAGAAAAATGTTAAACATGTCGAGACGAAAAAGGTAACGCGTGGCGGGATAAAGGCATGGGGAATGGAAAAGGAGAGAGAAAGAAGGTGTTACCTACGCGAGACGGAGTTCATCGTCTCTTTTCTCGCGTGCCTTTGGCCTCGACCTCTGATTGCAATCTGCTTCGACCATAGGGAAGGGGTGAGGTCGGGTCAGGTGTGGAGTATGCCCTATTTTATCTTTTAGAGGCGCAATGGCCTTAAAATTGGGGACAGTTGGCCTGCTCGCGGTGTTTTCTTTTACAAAAGTGTATGCATGTGGAGAGAGAGAGCTAGATAACGGTTAGATCAGGGCAAAGGAAGTTTTAAGGTTGGAAAATATGAGAGAAAGAGTGAGAATGAGGGGTTGGAATGCTTGAACGTGCCATGATTTTTGTGAGATTTCGTTAAGAAACGGCCTTTTGCTGCGTATAGGCGTACCAACAATTCGTGGCACTCACTTGTCAAGAGCATAGCGTGAAGGAGAGGAAAGCGATGAAGAAACCTGTGATTAAATCCATGATAAAATGTAACACAACAATAGTAATATCCACACTTTAATATAATACTTCAACACCGACCATGGTTTCGACATACTATGTCATTTTTAAGGTGATGGGACAGACACTCTCACATGTATTTATACCAGAGCGACCAGAGCCATGTGGTGTGGTGTGGTATAAATACATGTGAGAGTGTCTGTCCCATCACCTTGAAAATGACATAGTATGTCTTAACCATGGTAGTTGTTGAAGTAGTATATTAAAGTGTGGATATTACTATTGTTGTGTTATATTTTATCATGGATATATCGCATTTTCATCAAGTAAAGCCTGAAACGATTTCATACGTCTGTGATTAAATGGTCGAGTCCTCCTTCAGATTCCTTTGATACCTATGCCCGTTCATCAAACCTTGGTTCAACCTTAGTGACCTCTATTTCTCCAAGGGTGAGTACCACCAAGTTATGGTTTGCTTGCCACCGAGTTGTGATATGCTTATCACCAAGTTAACATATGCGTATAACCTTTCGGTCGAAGTCCTCAAGGAATTCACCAATTCTCAACCCCCATTCTCTCTAGACTTCCTTATCTCGCTCCTCTTTCTCTTCGTCATTGCGACATTTCCCATATAAGATCCAGCCATGTGTTGACTTGTATGGAAATGGCAGTGTATTTGACGCATACAGTTTTGTTAAATAATTTTGATACCATATGTACGGACTGCCGCTCGAATTTTATCGAAATTACGCATTTGGACTTCATATCCCGCAGCTATTTGCCAGTAAATACAAATTTAAGGTGGATTAGTGTCTTAATTAATCACAGTTGGGTAGTTTGTTCGATATAATTTTCCAGTAATAATAGAGACCATATTCGAATTTACGTTTTTATTTCAGCAGCTCCAGGAATCATGGTTTAATACTGCGCTATTAATGGCGCAATAATACAGCTTCATATGACTACAATTCTTAGTAATTTAGTAAAGATATCTATTAAGTCTTTAACTTGATTATTTTTTGGCGCGTGTTGTGTATAAATCCTTAACAACGAAAGGTTTTTGTGATACTAAAGAAATTAATGCGGTGAACACATGATTTATTTAAAAAAATAGTCGAGAAAACATGCAAACTACACACAGTTAATTTTTTTAGATCTAAGCGTCAGAAATTCCTCATTTTAAAATAAGATGTCTCTGGAGTGCATTCAAGAACAATTTTCAATGTAAAAGGGGTGCGATTTATCGGCAAAAGTATCGGTAAGTAGTCCAGTGAGGGGCCTATGTTTTTGAATTTTTGGAAGAGTAAGAAATTTATCTCAAAAATGAAACCTAATTCTTTGGCTTGTAGGTAGTCATATTCCCTCAAACTGCCTTAGATTGTCCTGATAAAATTCACTACTGGGAGACTCTTTTAAAAGTTCTGCACAAAGTGGATCAAAATCTTGATAGATTTCCCTTGTTTTCATTATTCCATATTCACTTTTGATATGATTCAATTTCAAATTTTATATTAAAATAATAACTTGTCTGGAAAGGTATTATTCAATATATCATTTAAAAGCAAGAACACAATTTCCTAAAGTATGTTGGAAAGTGTGATTAAAATGAAAATTTAGTCATTTAACAGTGGGAGTATGGACATTATTTTTAGCGATAGGATGGAAAATTGATGAGGACGTACGCTTTCTTCTGGAGGGCCCTTATTCGCCTGTGTTGGTGCGTGTGTCATATTTCTCGCCGTTGAGTTGTTCGATTCAACGGGCAGGAAGGGCTTTTTTTCTTCTGTCGCAAAAAAATGGAGAGATAATTTTCGACTGGCGGAGGATGGAGAGGAGAGGCCCTTGTTCGTGCTCCCACGCATTAATTTTGAGAAAGCCGCCCAGATATGATCGGGCGCAATCAGAGGTTGTGTAAAAATGTGGTTTGGTTTTATGCGTCTCACTGAGTTTCCGTAATTCTTTATCGGGCTCTATGGCCTTAATAGTGAGAAAAACCTTTCGGATTTTGATACCTCGATGTCAAGGAATTTATTTTTTTTATATTTCAATATTTTTTCCCGGATAAAACGTTCCGATAAAGTGCTGCTTTTTAATTCGATAGTGTCGTGACGGATTCCAGGTTGTGGTGACCTTTTTATATTTCTTGTGTGTGTTAAACTCAGTTGAAAAACTGGTAGCTATAATTTTCTTGTATAATATTTTTTCGTATTTTAGTGGTCTTTCAGACAGCACCGATGCTGCGATAAGAATAAATCCCTGCTCGACTTATGAACAAGTCGGCTGTTTAATAGATCCTGTTTTTTTCTTTTGGATAGTTGCACAATATAATTGTGTTTGCATAACAATATCTGTCCTTTTTATTTTATGAGATAAATCATTTAATCTTCTATTAGCACTGTCATACATCTTGAATTAGTTACTCTGCAATCAAGGACAAGTAAGGCATTCTCACATGAAATGTATTAGATTGTCACATGAAAAAAGTATGTGGACGTGCAAACCCCTAATCTCTCTTGTGTATTAGTCCGCTTGCAAGAGTATTAATTAAATACACTTTCCTATCTCTAATTAAACCTGTTAGAGCTAAAAATGTTCATCCATACGAGTATTTTTGAACATATCTAAATTACATCCAAAATTGCATCAATAAGGAACCTATGAAAAACACTGCTACTATACAAACTTCTTTGCCCAAATGGCATCCTATATACTCATAGATTGAAAAAGCTGTTTTCTCTACTTAACCAGGATACGATTTGAAAATGGAATATTATGGCATTTCTATCCTTTTAGCTAAGGGTGATGATAGTGGCATTATTGATTCCTTTTTTTGCCATTAAAGGATGAATTTTCTTTGGTAAATTTGGATATATCAGTCTCAGATCCGTATTCAGGATCAGTACATAAAATATGAGGTTTTGAATAAGACTTATTCTCATTTCTCTAGCAGTAAACTGGTTGATGAAGAAATGAGATTTTAAAACATCTATTTATCATGAAAATTGAAGAAAATATCAATGATTGGCCGTGATATCTCTTATTCTCTCATTTTCTGCCCAAAAAGTACTTATAATAAATGAAAATAGGTTGGTTTAATTTCTTCTTAATTACAAAACATTTAATTGGTTTTTTAAGAGAGCAGTAAAAGTATCTATGAGTAGCTACTGACCGTCAGGAAAAAGTTAGCATTCTAGGAATTTGAATTTTCGACGCTCAAATAACGGTAATAGGATTTATCGATGGTTTTCTTTTGTTTTAGTGGTTGCCCTGTACCTTCTTTGCTGAAGTTATTGAGTCCTTAATAGCTTTACCGTCTTACAAATTAAGCGGACTCAAGAATTTCCGTTGACTGCTGGTATCATGTTAATTCTTCACTCATTTTGCCGGATAATATTCTAAATTATTATTTATTCAAGTTTTAAGACGCCAAAGTTATGATTTCAGCTGGCCATAACCTATTCACTGGTCTGCAAGCCGCCGCGGAGGCGTATGCCTGCGGGTGTTAGAACAAAATTCATGGAATTGTTAGGAATATGGAACAGGAGAGGAAAAATGTCACAAATGGCTTGTATTTTGACGATGTTTCTTATGTAAGGGTCACGCTGTTTTTTCTAAAATCACTACCTGATTTTTGGATAGTTCTGTGGATATGGAGAAAATTGTTAGTTGCATCATTATCTCTGCTTCTGTAGCTTTGAACTAAAATATCACATTCTTCGGGGTTTGATTTGCTGGAAATTATGTCGTTGCAATCAGCGTTTCCAAACCAGTTTAGCATGAGCGGAAAATGACGAGTGCTACTACCCGTGACTGCGTCCGATGGAATTGGGCGAATCTATGCGGGGAGTGGAGGGGGCGTGAGAATCTTTGTGTGCCCGTAGGTTGTGTTGGTGATTGTGGGTTGAAGTCTTGGAGGGAGAAGTCTTGGACGAGACGGGAAAAAGTCATCAAGTCTTCGGAATGAGATGAGGAACGCCAGAAGAAATGAGAGGGGAGAGGGGTGGTGAGAGAATGGGAGGGAGGGAGGGGTTAAGGTAGGCGGGGAAGATAAGGGTGGAGAATGAGGGTGGAAAGAGTATAGTGGTGGAGAAGGCAGAAGGAAGGCGAAGGGTCGTGGGAATGGATGGAAGGCGGAGGTTAGCTTGTGGGTTGTAGAGGGAAGTGATTGATTACTTTTTTCACCTCTTATCTCAGTCGCCTGGAGAGTAGGAACGGGTAGGAAGGAGATGGGGTGGTCTGAGAGAAGGTGGAGGATAGGATATTGGGCATTGAAGTGCGGAGATGGAGTGAGCCATGGAGAGAGGGGAAGTGTATGGCAGGGGATGGGCGAGCTCCCGATCGGGTGAAGACAAGGCAGAGGGGATGAGGTGTTGGAGGAGGAAGATGGATAGATAGCGTTGAAGTTAGCAGTGGGGGAAGGAGGGAATTGGGAAAATGAGACGGAGGAGGACTCTGGGATTAGGCGGAAATATATAAAAGGTTGGAGAGGGGTGGCAGAATGAAGAGGGCTCTCTCTCGTGGTGGTTTATTTTCTGATCGCGAAGTTTGGCTTCGTTACTGCTTGTTTCTGATCATCTCGATGGCGAGGTTAGGGGATATCCCGTTTGGCTCTAAATCTGATGATTGTCTACGTAAGGAATTGGGAGATCACCTGAAGCTCTCTTATGTCGTTTGTGAAAGCAAAATGATTGGCGAGTACGAATCGTATGCGGTGGTAATAAATTCGAGGTAATTTCGCTCCATTTCTATTAAATCAGTCAGTTTTCAGGGGTGGTTAAAGCTGGGATGTTAAATATTATGGTTATTGCTCCACACGATGATAAGCATGTGTCGCAAGAAATTTATATTATTTCGCAAAGATATTCTTGAACAATAGGCAATTTAAAAATATTGCCCCTTTCCGTTTTGGTAGGCCTGGGCCATAAATTTAACAACGAATCATCGTTAACATAAACTTTATATCCATATATTCGTCTGATTGATTGTCAATTACCACAGTTTTCAGCTCAATTCAAATTTGGTTCGAAATTGAGAAATGTTACTAATTGAAAATTCAGGACATTTATCTGGTCTCCATTGCCTCAAGGTACGTTCACATTTTAATGATTTTCTGTACGAGATATGCCGGAGATAATGTCTTTGGCATGGATCATCAAAGTATTTGTACGTTTGATGGTATCAACAAAGACTTGTAGGTTGTAATACTTGTCCATGAAGTCTGCTTAGGTATCGTATTGTTATCACTCACAAATTTTCAAGTAAATAACTTGGTTAGGAAGATACGGCAGACTTACATTAGAAAGAATATGCATTGAGCCGTGCATAGAGATTAGCTCAGGTTTCTGCAACCTTGGTTTAACTGCGAGCTAGTACTGTTGTTTTAATCGATTGTTTATTGCTCTCAGAGGCTGCGTCGGTTGTTTTAGGTGACATATTACCCTAGTTACTCTTTTCTATTTTTCTTCGATCGGGATTTAATCGATTGTTTATTGCTCTCAGAGGCTGCATCGGTTGGTTTAGGTGACATATTGCCCTTGTTACTCTTTGCTACTTTTCTTCCACCCCATTTCATATCGTGCATCCAATAAAAGTCTAGGTTATGCTACTCCACCAGACACTTCTGCAAAATCGTAACCGAGTGGATTTCCACCTTATCGTTTCCCTTCGGGGTAGGAATAGTCAAAATAGCTTCGCGTCTTCGCGTAAAACCGATGAAACTGGCCGTCTTATAAGATTTTTCTTTAAATTGACCTATACTTGCAGAAATATGCCACTTTTCTTGACCAAAATTACGCATTGCTTCATTTTATCTCGCTTCTAATACCTACTGTAATTTGACTGGCAATCTCAACTTATGATTCCTGCACCACATTTACCCATAACTTTCTCCTTCAACCACTGTGTTACATCACTCAACCCTCTAATGTGCATCTGTTTTATTACCCGACTTTCAACCGTTCTTTCCACATGGTCAAACCAGCCAAGCTCACCACATTCATGTGAGCCCATTTCCGGAACATACATGTGATATTTTTCGATCGTCCGCTCGTTTTTATGTTTAATACCATATTTAAGTTTTAAACGCGTGCATATTTTACTAGTGTTTTCAAATGTAAACATCAATATCTTATCCCTGCAGAGGCGGATGTTTTTCATAGGAACCCGATCCCTACTTGAGTGTCTTGTGGAGGGCACTTCAAGTAGAGTACTTTGTCTGTGGGATGAGGCGTTTAGCCATGGTCCCCGTGGCGCCTTTCGTTAAGATGAGGCTAGTGCCGATGCCGGGTTTCTATCCACCCTTCCTGCCTTATTTATCCCCTATGGCGCTAATGACCTTATCCGTCAGTCGCCTCCCCAATTATCCAATAATAATAATAATAATTTTTATTTGACATTAAGCAATACAATGCAATGGTCATCGTCAAGAGGTATAAAAAGTAAGAACACAAATGAAAAAATATATAAAAGAAAATCAGGAATTAAAATGTGAGGTCTGAAGTATCACACTCCTTAAATTCCTGCAATGAATAGAATGCTTTACACAAAAGCCAACGCTTTAAGTTCAATTTGAACCTAGACAGGCTGACAAACCTAGGCTCTCGGGGCAGTATATTAAAAAATCGAAGTTAAAGTACATTAAAACAATTGGCACTTTTGGATAGTCTAAAGTGAAGAACCACTAAATTGACCCTTTTTCTTGTGAAGTGGTGATGATAGCTGGCTCCTGTCTCTAATGAGCTCAGGTTTTCTTTCACTTCACATACACCTTTATAAATATAATGACCATAGAGGATCATAATACCCAGTTTTATAAAAAGAGGTTTTTGAATTGTCCATTGAGTGCGAACCTGAAATAATTCTAATTGCCCTTTTTTGCATCTTGAAAACACCCTTTGAGTTGGGAGCATGACCCCATAATTCTATGCCATATGTCAGATGACAATGGAAAAGGGCAAAATAAATTTGCCGCTGGTAGTCTATTGGTAGTAGGAGTTTCAATTTCCGCAGCATATAAGTTACTTTGTATAGCTTGGAAATGGTAGAAAATATATGAGAATCCCATTTTAGTTTGCAGTCAAGTTCAAAGCCAAGTAATCTGAGACTTTGATTGTGGTTTATTTGTGAGCTAAGTGAAAATAATGCTATTTGAGTTTTATCATTGTTTAAAGCAAGCCCATTCGCAGAAAACCAATTTTGAGCTACTGACAATACAGAATTTGAAATACTTTTTGTATTCGACAAGTCTTTTACATTTTGAACAAAATTAGTGTCATCGGCATATGGTAAAGACATGCATGGGACATTTATTTAGGGAGTTCATTTATCATGATTAAAAACAGCAAGGGACCGAGGAAAGAACCTTGAGGGACACCATGTTCAAGTTCAAGAGGTGAGGATCGATTCTTGGTAATGCACACACATTGAAAACGATCCGTCAGATAAGATTCAAGGAGCTTTAATTCTATGTTCCTGATACCATAGTGATGCAACTTCTGGATTAGGATTGGATGAGAGACACAATCAAATCAATATCATCTGGAACTCGGAAGTTGATCCATTTAACCCTGCAGTATTGATGTGAATTATCGATGCATACATAGTGACGTGGGTTTTCTAGACCGATAATAACTTTGGAGTTTTTAAAAAGAAAGCATCAGTTTTTTCTTGAATGATATCTAAATAGCAGCATTCAAATGTGAGTTTAGAAATGTTTACTCAAAACTTTCTCAATAAAAAGAGAAGGTAGGTACTTATTTTTTTATTACGTCTATCCTATACGGTAAAATGGGTAGAATAGAGGATTGTTAATCTTTGTAAGAGAAAAATAACCGTTTAAACGAATGAATGGGTTCATAAAAAATAATTCTTTTCCATAATATGTCAGAAATCACTTATCCACATTTTTAATGAATCATATTTTATGAAGCACAGCAAAATAGGTATTATTTGAAGACACGAGTGGTGACGCACGGTCTATGGGACGAAAAGTAGCTCTAAGTAGCGATATGCTTACTGGAAGTGGTTTTTTGGCTTGCATATTGGAGGAGCAGTATAAAATAGGAAGATTCTAGAAAGCACGAACAATAAAATTTCATACTTCGCCTGCGTCACCAGAATGATCAGAATGATTATATCGTCGCTTAGAGAGACCGGGCGTCACCACTCTAAGATTAAGTTCTGGAGCAAATGTCCATTCAAAACCGAGCATGATGGCTGATACTAATTATGTATATAAGCTGTTAACTGAAAACTACACCTTGAAATAATTTTGAAGTATAAAGGCAGAATACGCGGGTCTAAAAAATCGATATTTTTTAATACGTTATATTTTACCAATTAGGCCTCGTTCCGTGCTCCGAATTTCTTCCTCTGCTACTCGTACGTATCAAATATTTTGTTCACATCGTTAACAAATTAAATATATCAATTTTTGTCAATTTTTGCTATGAAATTGCAAAATTGCTAAATTGATTGCAAAATTACTCATGTGTATTTATTTACTCAGAGGCTTCTGTATTTTGTGATAGATAAGGCTTATGGAAAAATAGAAGATTTGTAGCACACAGGGCGCCTAATTTTAACTCCTTTGATGTTGCGTCTAAAGAAGATGTTAGAGGAATTTTGACCTAATCTATATTTCTCCTTTGTTAAAGCCACCTCCATGAACAGCCGATCCAGAGTAAAGAAAAAGCATGTGATGCTACCTGCCATTTCTCCGCCCGCTACTGCTCTCTCCCCTGAAAATAAGGTAAGGAAATCATTTTTTTTTCGCACTATTTTCTCCTCGTTGTCTCTTTTTGATCGCAAATTTTTGTCTTATTCTAAATCTAAAAATGTCCAAAATAATTCCCACATCGCCGAGACAAGCTTACATTCCCTAACTTTTTTGATATGTGCTTCCAAAATTATTTCACGTATCTTGAATATATTACAATCAGTAGGGCCCCATTCCATTTGTAAATTTGCTTGAAACACATCCGTCTATATTCACATACTCTCGTGTACCCTTCAACCAGGATCCCTCCAGGATATTCGTCTTGATAGGCACGGAGGGTGTTGCGAATTTCTTCTTCATTTACCTTGAAGTGGAAACGTTATGGGTATCGTTGTGTCCGAGTCTATTGGATGAAAACCATATTTGAAATGTAATATGTTTGTGACCGTGAGTTAATTCAAAGAAAGCATTATGGATATCGTTGGGTCTGTGTCTTTTGGATGAAAACCATATTTGAAATGTCGTATTATGCTTGTGACCGTGAGTTAATTTTTATCAAAGGACAAATAAATGGGCTTAGATTTTTCAACTCTGCCTAATTTTCTATTGAACTATTATGTGCATCAAGATTTTCTGTTGTCTTTTAATAAGTAGTGTGGGGATACTAATCACGTTTTGAGTCCTCATATTATATTTGTTATTAAATTCACTTACAAATTATGGTAAATAGCTCTAGATGTCATGCCCGTCGAATTTCTTATTGAAATCGTATTTCAAGATTCTATATTTCTTACCCATCCCAGCATAACTATAAGTCTCATATTGAGATAGGATCATTTTTATAAATTTTTTGGCATTTTTCCCCTAAAAATGCAGTGCAACAAGCGCAACGAAGTGTAATTTCTTATTATGTCCAGTTTTCAAACTACAATTAGCTGAAATTTGGAGTTACGTTGTGGGCAATGAGTTCACAGATGATGTGAAGAATTAAAATTATGATTAGTAAAATCTTTTGGGTTTGGCACCGGGTAAGGCCATTAAAGGCCAATGTTTCGACGAGAAACTCTCTCATCGTCATCAGGGCTAAGACTGATTAGCCCTGATGACGATGAGAGAATTTCTCGTCGAAACGTTGGCCTTTAATAGCCTTACCCGGTGCCAAACCCGAGAAGATATTACTGATATTATTTGCCGGGAAAGCCTACGATCTTTTATCAATTAAAATTATGAATTGCGTTAGGAAAATAAGAGTTTAAGGTAGTTTGAGCGCAATATCATTTTACTTAGAAATCAATGAATTTGGTTTAATTTTAAAGAAAAATATCTCACCCTTCTAACGACACCAAAAATTCAACCCCTTACCGCATTACTTTTGGAGATATTTGCCAAAGTATACCAGCCTTTTAACATATTAAGAGAAATTACTTACAAAATGATATATTTCTAACACATAGATGCCGTAAACAAATAACAGCGTGT
The DNA here is from genome assembly GCA_963169105.1 of Ceriagrion tenellum. Classification (NCBI taxonomy): domain Eukaryota; kingdom Metazoa; phylum Arthropoda; class Insecta; order Odonata; family Coenagrionidae; genus Ceriagrion; species Ceriagrion tenellum. The sequence goes on along the minus strand of OY720636.1, from coordinate 31,567,028 downwards.
AGTTTGCATGCTTTTTCAACTATATTTGAAAATTAATCATATTATCACCGCATCACAAAAAACCTTCCGTTTTGAAGGAGTTCCTAACGCACCGCGCGAAAAAAATGAGTCAATTGAAAGACTTACTTAGATATTTTCATTTAATTACTTACAATTTCTGTCATTTAAACCTATATTATTGCACCATTTATAATTCAATATTTAATTCATGTGTCCTACTGCTGGCAAAATTAAAACGTATAATTCGAATATGGTCTCCATTATGACTAGGGAACTATCTCGCTCTGACTAACTTAAATAGATAATCTGCCATTTGGAAAGAGGAAAGAAAAAGGTTGCTTAACGTGTGTTTGAGTGGAGATTGTCTTGATTCCTGCTTTCAGGTGGATAAAATTATGCATAGGGAAAAAAGTCACGGAAAATATAAGGCTTTGAAATTTTGCTTGAGGCATTTTATAGCGCAGATTGAGGCAGAATCGGTTGACTCTTGGTTGATTTTGTGTACTGTATGTACGAATTCTAAGAGCCCAACACGGTTCTTTTGAGAACGCAATTATTTTAGATCTCCTTATCCAAATAATAGTTGTACAATTAGCAATTAGTATTTAAAGTAAATGAGATATGTGTGTCATGTTGTTTGTATGAGGAAATAGTGGAACACTAAAGGAAACATGAACTAAGTAGCATAAATTCATTGTTTTAATTTAGTACAAGTGTTGCAAATATTTCATAAATTACTGCAGTTAATATCCGAAGATCAATATTGACTCGAAAATTTTGGAGATATACACATCAATATTTGCTAGGGGCCATTTTTCTGGCTAGGCTGCTTGCACAACATGCATTATTTAATGCTTAGCTTATAACTGCAAATGAGAATAAAAAGGACTTTCTCATGAATAAGTCAGCTTAGGAAGTAAGTACGTCAAAGGAATCGAAAGTTCGTAAAACAGCTTAATGGCTGTAGTTTCTGGGTTACTTATATCAGAAATCATTTAAATTTAAATCCATGAAGTGCGTTGCATAAACTAAGATGAAAAATAGATTCCAGGCCTGTAATTCAGCCATGAATATGGAGATTTTAACGTGGGTTCTCAGGGGTTCAGATTTCTGTAGGAAAATGTCTATTTGAACGGCAAAGCATATATTAGCCTACTACAGTAAAACAGTTTATGAGAAGCTAAGACTCCTGGGATATTACTAAATAAACTATAGGAGTATTACGACCTACTTCTTAACGCTATTGGCATTATAATGCCGTTATTTGAGTCAAAATGCGGTAGTTTCTCTCTAATGGCGCTGTAGTCGGCTTCTATAGCTATAAAAATGTGGTCATTAAAACATACTTGTAGAATAACCTGCATATTTTGCACCTTAAATTTGTCTTTCATTAGAAAATCTATTTCATCACTGAAAGCAGGTTATTTTTAATTGAATGAATACAAATGTGCAATGCAGTATTTGTTTTCATTCACATCTAATATGGCTAGAGCTACCCTCTACATCTACATACTACCCTACAAGCCTCCACATTGGCGTATGAAAGGGGATGTCTGGACATCAGCCGTGTTAATGTATATTGAATGAGGTTTTGGGAGGTGAAATGGTGAAGTGTGTTATGGGTGTGTTTTACGTGGAACTCCGCTTTTATTATGGTCGCTTTATGTGAATGATGAGGCTGAATTTTTGTAACTATCTGTTCTGCAATATCTCTCTCTTATTTTATCGTTTCTGTCGGGCCTATAAATTTACTTTGGCGACAAAATTATATTCTCTTTGTCGCTCTGAAATACAAGTTCTGAATTACTCAATCAAAATATGCCTAGCGCGCAGCCTACGAGTCCCGGGTGGCTCCCAAACCAATCCCTCTAAAAGCTGAGTAATATTGTGTTCGCTCATGGCAGTTTTTAACAAAGTGCTCAGATTTTCGTAGTATTTTTTAATTTTTCGTTAAATCATTGTGTCCTGGGTCCCAAATTCTCGGGACGTATTCGAGGGGTAGCATATAAGATGCGAAATATCACCTTTTGTTGTACTTACTCATCTGCTAACCTACCTGTTATACGATTGATCAATCCTAATAAACTTTAAGTGAGTCAAAACATGAAAAGAGGATTATGATTTTTTTCGTATTATCTGTAGCAAGAGGATTGTTCCGAGAGAATGTGCATTCATTCATGCATCATGCTGCGCAAATAAACATCCAAGGGATATGACGTAATTGCTGAATGCAAGTCGGCGTATGATCCACAAACACGTCTCTCACGAGCGGACGGCTTCCAGGAAATATTTCTTTCGTCTACACATTCAAGACGCTGAGCCAGGAAACATGTGTGCGGATCCGAATGGACCAAAGAGGGGGTTAGAAGGTGATCGGTGGAAGTGGGAGACGTAAAGGGAGCGGGTAAAATTGACCGGGGGCGAAGTCCGCCGTGTGCCCGGTCCTTAAAACGACCTTCCATCCCCTTCTGGTCTTCCCAAGGGGGCTTTGTGAAGAGAGGAGGTGAGTTAATGGTGTGAGGCGTGAGCTGCGTCGGAGATTAGGAGTTTGACGGAGGGACCTTCGAAGTGAGGGAAGAAGGCGGCAGGGGAGGTTGAGGTGGACGTGTGAGTTGGAGGAGCTGAGGGGAGGAATGGGGAGATAAGGGACGCGAAAGGTGACATTGGTAAGGGAAGAAGAGAGCTGGCACAACAGCACGCCCTCTCGGAGGGACAAACGTCAGAGTCGTGTGTAAGCGGGTGACAACTTCATCCGCGGAGTGAAAGGGGTAGGTCGTGGTTTCGTGTGCGGTGAAAGTGTCTCGGACACATCTCTGTCGCGTCGCGATGAAATGTGATGGACTTGAGTCCTTCGTCCACCGTACCACCGGTGGTGCTGAAATAAATATTATGCATGCCGTTAATGGTTTGAATGGAAAAAAATTGTATTTTTCCACACGGTTTATTATCCTCAACTGGTTTCAACACAATAGCGTCATTTTCAAGAGGTTACTAAAAACAGAAGATAGTGAACCGTGTGGAAAATAAAAAGTTATTTCATTCCAAACCATGGAAAAATTCCACAAAGCCCGTCGACCATTAATTTTATGCCGTTAAGTCCCATCCTCATGGGACACGAAATTGCAAAATTTAACACTGTATTGTTTCTCATATATACTTAGGATGAGGGCTGCATCTTCTAAGAACGTAATTGAAGGTGAACTAGAGGGAAAGTTCCCCAGAGGACCCAGGAATGAGGTCAAATACCAAAAAAGAGGAAAGTACATAGAAAGAGCTGCCAGAAAGTAAGGGATATAACATTAGATAGTGAAGGATGGAGGATAGCAGTCCACCCACCTAAGGATTGCTCCACCAATGATGATGTTTCTCTCAATCTGGCGTACATTAGTGACTGAATGAGAGCTGAAGCTATTTTGATATCTCGCGTGAATTTATCCTCGTATGCGTTATTACATTTCTTAGCTTTACCTGGCGCAATTTCAAATGCATGTACGAACATGCATTGGATTGTTCAGTTACGTGCCCTGTGTAAATCGGGATTAAGAGAGATGGAAATGAAAAAGCACGGCAGTTGACAGCAAAAATTCCTTTGATAAATATAAAATACCAATTGCCGAATTGAAATACCGCGTGATGATTTTAGATAATATGAGTTTGGGAATTTGGGTTTGTCTTAAAATGGAAAAAGTTGCAGTTTCATTGAGCAATTATCTAAGATAGATTCGTACTCAGAACAAACGCCGCTACGCAATGAAACTAATGACATCTGGCGCGATCTAAAATATGAACCTCAAGAGAATAGAATTCACCTTAAAAAAAAGACTCGACGTCACCGGGATTTCTACCTGGAACTCTAAATTTGACTGGCATTAGTCACTTGATTATTAAATGGCGAATTTCATCCCCTCGTCGTATATATTTGCTACTGGGCGCGTGAAAGCGCGTATCTTATGTTATATTCAATGATTGTTAGTATGTGTACCTACTTGTCATCCGTGTATTTTCCTTATGAATGTCAATGCATATCGAGCTTCAATCTTTCTTGTGACTACCTCAGCAATGACATAACTTCATGCTTCTCTGAGTCCTGCCAGGTGTGTCGGTACATGGAAAATCAAGGGGACAGTGACAGTTACTAGGGTTTCCCAACGGGTCAAACTCTCCATGTTGGCCGACGTTTCGATGAACGAGTCGTCATCGTCATTATACCCTGATGACGATGGATGACTCGTTCATCGAGACGTCGGCCAACATGGAGAGTTTGACTCGGTGGGAATCCCTAGTAACCTTCAATATCATATCGGGAAAGCCTTAGGTATTTCTTCAAGGGGATCAATTGGCCTTGGATTAGGCCTCAGATTTTTTCCGCGAGTGTCGTTGGTGATCGATCTAAATTGTTTTGCGGAATTTTTTTTCTTTTTTCCACCTAAATGAACAATGACTGTACTTTATATCTTATGACATTCATAGCACTTGCCGAACTTTTCGAGTGAAAGTCTCAAAATAGTTTTATGCAAATTTTTCATGTTCTCGAAAAATAAGCAATGTCAATCGCTACATTATCAATCCCCCTATTAAACATTTGTATTCTCCTGCCTCATGCTATATTCTCATTTTTCGAAAATATCTTTTGCTCATAATGTTCACCTTTTATTTCAACATCATTGGTCGTTCAATCCTTAGATTCGTTGACTTCAGCCCTCCACCCTTCCCTATCTAATGCTAGTTCCCTAACTCTTGGTATCTCTGCCTATGTACTTTCCATTTTATTTGGTTCATAATATTCATATTCCTGGGTCTTACTCTGGGGACTTTTCTCTCTATTTTATCTTCATTTATATTCTTCGTAAACCCATTGTGCTTAAAGGGAATGTCCAGTCCATCTTTTCCTTTTTTCTGTTTAGTGTTCCATATGGTTCATTCCTCTCCTACTCTTGTGAAAACTTTATCGCTTGTAACTTTGTCCGTCCATGTTATTTTCAGCATCCTCCTCCAGCACCAGATTTTGAAGGCTTCTAGTCTTTTCTGGGATGTTTTTCCAGTGGCTCATGATTTCGATCAATAGAGTGCCATGCTCCACGAATATTTTCACATACTGTTTTCTAGTTTGTACTCCTTAATTCATTACGTTCTTCCCACAAATGTATGTATCCTTCTTGGCACTTCTTTAATGTATTTTTCTGATGAGGGCTTAGATGGAAGAACGGACTGCCTTCGTCTCAATCTCGCCCCAACGAAGACGCATTATCATTATAATTTTAATCTTCTTTGAGTCCACCAGTTATCTTTTACACATGAACTATTTCTTAACTTGAGCTCTTCTTTGCTTGATATCCATTGTACTTTTTTCGTTCAACGTCATGGTGTTTCTGAGATAGGTGAAGGAAATCACCCGCTCCAATTTCTCTTCTTTCACTGTGACCTCTGAATTCAGTTTTTCTCTTTCACATACTAGGATTTTAGTATTAATCTTGTTTATTTTCATTTTGCACTCTGGGAGAATTTTGTACGTTGCATTTACTTATCTTTCGAGATCATCGCGACATAATGCTATGACTGAAATGTCGGATTCCAAGCGGAGCATGTTTATTTTTTCACCGTAAATTTAAATTCCGTTCAGTTCATTTCATTCTTACCCAACTGTCCAAACCTTTCATTTATTGCTTTGAAAAATATTTTTTTTCACTTATAATTATTGGATGAGAATGATATAGTGCTCTCCAAGTCATTAGCTTGCCTTACTAGATAATTATTTTCTTTCTTTGCTTTCATTGTCCATTTATTTTTGAAAATTTTGTTGTTAAAAGTTTTTCAAGAACATTGGTAAACCATTTGTTAAAAATCTTATCTACAAAATTTCTCTGAAAAACTTTCTTTCGAGGGGATTCTCATTTTTCTATTGTTAGAATTTTGACTTTTCTCTACTCGTATAAGCACTTATGATGCACTTTTCTTTTGTGCATAGCTGGCATGGGTGTTGTATCATTTTTGGCTGAAGGAATATTAGTAGGCAAAAGAATGTGGACTTGCGAAAGGATTCACGGTGCCCGCCCTGTGTATCTCTTTTCCTTTTCTTAAACTTTAGCGACTGATATTCCGCCAACTTGGGTTAATTTCTCTTTCGTAAGGCTTATACTTGCCGCAGTTAAATCCTTGAAAAGTAGTGCAGAATTAAACTGACTCTCATTTGCCTCATATGGTCAATGAAAATAACTCAACTTGTGAGTTATTAGAAAAATCAGTTCTGTTCTAATATACGATAGACATTTTTGGGATAGCCAATATTCTATTTTTCTAAAAGTATTTCACAGTACTTGAGGAACAAACCTTTCTTGAATTTCTGGAGCTACGTGAATGAGCATATGTTTATACGAGCACGTAGAACTAAGTGTCGCTCTTTATTATACATATAACCGTAAGTGCATCTGTATTTTTTATTTCTTTCTCTTGGATCAAATGATGGAAGGACTAAGAAATGCAAAGAAAAGTATATATACATGGTTATTTACGATGTAATTTCATTTCACTATGTTTCAAATGGTGAATCTGAATCGATAATAGTGCAATATAATATTTAATGTTAGTATTCATAACATTTTTGTGCTTAAATTTATACTTCGTCGAGGAACATATACTATACCAATATATATATATATATATATATATATATACTTCCCTGAAAGACAACGGTGAGGCGTGTGGTAGGAGGTATAAGGATATCAGTAGAAAAAGGAGAGAGAATAAAGGATATCAGGAGGTAGAGGGCGGAGGCGAATAATGTGTTAACGATGTGCGTTTTGTTTGTGTCACTTATTTTTGTTATAATTACTGATGGTGCGTGGAAAAAAGGAATTGTTGGACGTATGAGTTCGGCCGTGCGTCTATCGTATTTAGTCACTCCTGTCGTGTTGAACTGAAACTAAAATTACTTTAATTTTTCAGGTAATTTTTTAAGCCTTGCGTATGAACCTTCTTTCGGTTGTCGTTGTAGAGCAATCATTGATTCTAAAAACGTGACCATTACTATTATTCAATAAACCTTAGAGGTATTATGTAACGTGGAAACACAGATTATTGACTTGATGTACCCCGTTTACTCCTTTATCTAGCTCAAAATTCCTTCAGTAAATTATTTTCCATTTATTTTGAATAGCTACAATGTCACCATGGTGCCCAAAGCTTTTATTTTTTCTCACAATTCATATTTTTGGCGCAATGGAAAAATGCGAGAAAGGTTGCTGTGAGGTATTTGTTGAGTCATTAAGATGAATCCCCCCTCCAGGATTCAAGTGTTCAAATGTGCTATAGTCCCTAGGCCCTGTAAATTGAATGTTTTCATTTCTCATGTAACGAGGCACGCAGGTGACGCATCGGATTTTGGGCGAATATTTTAAAACGTGGATATAATTTCAGCCCATGTAATTGCCCATGAAAGATGAATAATGTGAGCTTTGCTCAAGAAACGTAGTAATTTATGGTTCTTGGTCATATCTCGCGGGCACCATATTATTATTTCCGACCGAGTTGAGCGAATGGTAGTAGTGAAAGGCGGCGGTGTCTCGACATGGCCCCGATTTATGCGTAATGAATAAATGTCACATCAACACGTGAGGCAAAAGGTCGGTGCGGAAGTGCGGTCGCCAGCTAAGATTCCGATAAGGGGGAAAATTCACGATGCTTGCATGGCAATACTCCCGTTTAATATCCTACTCAACACCAGTACCACCTGGATGATTGCATCAGAATTACCAACAGGTGAACGTCCCAGCGTCTAATATTAGAGGTAAAGTTTCCTACCGTAGTCATGAAGAATACATTAAAAGAAATTCACATAAGTAAGGTAAAACACACCATGCCTTCTTAATATTTTACAGCGGTGTCAGATGAATATCTATGATTTAAACAGGTTGAATTAGAGGAATGAGTTTCTTGAACACGTTTTCTCTAGTCCTATATCGTGCTCGGATGGTGATCATTGTGGAATAAATTTCCTTCGAGGGTCGTAATACTTTGACAAGTCTTTCGCAGTAAAGCAAAGATGACCTTTTCTTACATTTATTAATTTGAAATTGAATCGCGGTAGGGTTTTGTGTGTTATAATATATTTTTTACGCAGTTACCACATCAGTGTGTTCCATCGCAGAAAGAGGGTTTCTGGTAGCTTTAATTAAACGCCTTATTTTTCTGTAATGGGTTAATTATTAGTTCGGGATTAGTTTTATTTCTGATATGAAAAATAAGTACTTTGATTCATTATGAAGTACATTATACTCAATAGAGCTCATATTTGTTGTGTACATTGCTATGGCTTGCAATGGCGTGTATTTAAATCGCTCACTTACATTTTATGTCGCGGTTTGATTAGGATATGATAGGATACTGATTTTATTTATGAATACGAATAATTTATTACTCAATTGTTTTGGTACAAAGTGGTGTACAAATATTATTGAGATTTAGGCAGCCTCAAAGATCACAGACTATGGTGAAAACTGCCTTCCATAAATGAAATTCATTGCTGGCATTAAACATAAATACTTTCACAATCATATATAATAATTTACAAATATGATTTAGTTTAATCAAATTGTGAACAAGAAAAACAGGGACAAAAATAATAATCCATCTTGCTCTTTCTATGTTGTTTGAAATATTTTTTCTAGAGCATAGCTTTGTTATAGATTTCTCCCTCTATTTTTTATTTTGCGAATGGTTAAGTTTTTTTATTTAGCCTACCCATATTGATATACATTTAAGATAACCACACAATGGTGGTGGACCATTTCTTTCTCGTTCACATTGTTGGCCGTTTTGTTTAACGGGTATTGGGTATTGATAACTTACTTTTCAACGGATCTATTTTTGTAAATATTTTCTCTTTTTATTCAAATATTTAATTGGAAGAATCATTTGCTTTTGCTCCGTTTTCCCAACCCTGTTACTCGTTGCGATGAGTATTTGAGTCGCCTTCCATCTTCAGAACGTGAGAATTCTGAGAATTAGAGTTCATTACCCGAGACTGTCGGTGATTTGTGCCCGAGAGTCTTCCATGATCTCCGCCTCTGAAATTGTTCTTTTTTAATTCCTTTGCTTTCGTAAGTGTAAATCTACCTTTTCGAGGAAGCGTTGGGTTTTGCCCTCTTTCTCCCCTCCCCATGCCCGGAAGGAGTTAAGCCCACGAAACGCAAAGCAACAGTTTCTTCCGTCACCGTGACGTCAGGAGGGATGTGCTTGAAGGTGTTTGAAGGGGGAAACATGGGGGGGGGGCGTGTGAAGTGGAGGGGGGTGACGGTTAAGGGAAGGAGGGTAGGGGCAGAAGCGTTATAAATAGGCGACCCTTTCGTCCCGTATCACGTGGGCATCGCGCTCACTCCGTCGCCTTCCTCTTTTTTTCCTTCTTATTTTTTCGGCGGTCTCGTGTGCCGCGAGAGATTCGCGATAACGCCGAGAGGTTGGTGTTGGTGGTGCCCACCCAACGTCTTTCCCATTCCCCACCTCGTCTTTTATTTTTCCTTTTTCTCCTCTACTACTTTCGAGGCCAAAGCAGCCCAGCGGCACGCAAGTTTCCCGAGCGCCATCTTTTGGAGAAAAATTCAGAAACGTCAGCCATTAATCCACGGGCGGCAAAGGCCCCTTATCACGAATCTCTCCCGCTCTTTTCCTCTCTCTATCTTTCTATTTTTTTAGTCTCTCTTTTTCCTCGTCCTTCTATTTCTCTCTCTCGAGCCGTTTTGTTCCCTCTCTTTCTCTCTCTCGCACACCTTTTCTTTTCTCGTCATGACTTGGGTGCCCTTTGATGGGGTGTATGAGGTGAGACGCGTAGAATATTCTTCATGTTACCCTGGATTATATCAGGGTTAAAATTGAAATGAAGATGCCTGTACTACTAGGTCCATCTTACACTATGCATGTGGTGATGGTCATCAAAGCATGAGATATGTAGAATTTTCCTTCATTTTAGAGTCAGTCGATCTTAAAAATTCTTTGAATGAATTTCTCTGAATTATGGATACGTTGATCATATTAGATTTTTTCACAATTAAGGGTTAATTCCATTAAAACTATTTATTGTTTATAACTGGCTCAGTTTTGCTATCAGTGTTCAAGTCGTCCTCTCTCGACCATCAAAAAAGCAACTATTGGACATGTGGGTTAGATGCTCCAGTAATAACATGTAGTATGAAAGTATGAAAGGAGTGTGGTTTGGCCATGTTGAGAAATGGATGAGAGTCGAAGAAAGAAACAGATAAATAAGAGTAAAATGAATGGTGCGAGAGGTAGAGGTAGGCTGAGAAAGTTGTGGTTGAGGAAATCCTTAGAAGGAGGAATATTAGGAGTCTTAAAAACAGGAGGGCGTGTATGAAGCAGAGTAAATGAGGAAAAAGAGGTTTGCTAGGATAGGTCAGTATGGAGAAAATTATTAGAGCAGATTTAGGTATACAAATACGTATTTATGAGTGAAACTTAGTGACTCTGTCTACCCCGGAAGGGAAAAGACGAAGAAGTGGGAGAGAGGGGTGGGTAATGGTAAGAGGAGGAGGCCTTGGACGGAGCTGAGCGGTGAAGTATTAAGTGTTTAACATGGACGGTTGAAACCTTTGTTATCTTTTTATAAATTTATGAGAAATAACTAAGTTTATCTTTTCATTTACTATCAAAATTTGGTATGAAAAAGCTATAGAATATATGTGAAATAACTAAGTTAATCATTTCATGAACTATCAAAATTGGTTATGAAAAAGCTATAGATTCTGATGATGCCACGAGTCATGATAGATTGGTGTCATGGTATTTTATCTGCTCTTAACTTTAGGTTTAAGCAAGATACCCGGAACCTTCTGCTGAAAAACTAATAGCAAGTAAAAATTGTTGTCGATACAAGATGATCATCTACATCTTGAACGGGCCGTGGAAAAATTCTTCTCTTTTAAACTTTTCAAACACGACTGCCTTTTGTCTTTAAAGGATCGATTATCGAGAAAACACGTCAAGGTCGCTTTTACATATTCGGAGATAAGTTTTACGGAGTGAATCAACCCCGGTCTTCCCGCTCGAATGAAAGCAACATCTTCAATTCCAAAGCCTTTTTTTCCCGGCAGCCTCTTTTGCGAATCGTTGGTTGCTCCGCGCCTGGATCTAGTTCCTCCTCTCCACCCTTCCCGTGATCCTCCTCTGCGCATCCTCTCCCTCTACTTCGGAGTCTCCCGAATCCCCGTTGTTGTTTTTCTGTAGTCTTTCACCTTCTCTTCGCCGAAGAGAGCGCAAGTAAACATTTCTCACTCTCTTGAGCACACATCTTGCTCATTCCGCTTTCATAAGCCTTTCCTTACATTTACTTCGCTTGCTCCGACGGCTCTCCACTTTACGCATGGCTAACTCCTGCTTCCGTTTCCTTCATATTCTTCTCATTCCTCCTCTTTTCTCTTTCTGCGTCTCATTCTTTGTCATTCCCCTCTCCGTATAACCAAGTCTCTTCCTCGACGCGGAATCCTCTTCCCCATTTGCGATCCGCCTACTCTCTCCCTTATGGCAAAGATAAATAAATACTTGCTCATTTTCCGCACATTACATTTTTTGGCCTCTTTCTTTCACGGAAATCTGTGAAGTGTTATCCAAAGTGTATGTACGGACTATATAACGATACCTTTGGTCTACTAAGTACTATCTCGGGCAAGGCCTATCTTTATTTCCCTGATTTTTCGTATCTTGTGAGTGATTTCCATCCAAAAGGGAGAATGTTTTCGGAAATATTATTTCAGTGGTGGCGTCTCTGTGAAACCCTGTCTAAACATTTGAGAAGCGTTATTAAGATACCAAGTAATATTCTGGTAAGTGAAAGAATAGTGTTTCCTCTCTGTTTTGTTATTGTTGTAATTTACCTAGAAACCTGGGTTCAGTGAGGGTTTTTAGACTCAACGTATAATCATTTAATCAAACTAAAAGTTCAATGAAGTCCACAGTGTTTATTTCAAAACGTGTTATGGGGAAAATTATATGTATCTGAGTCAATATTTATGTAAATCTTAAGCAATTCCTCTCACGAAGTGAGCAGGCTAGGATCAAGAAGCTGCTCCCAAAAAAGGTATTAGAGGCCCGAGGATGCAGACACAATAATCTGGATACATAAAGAAGGAAATGTATGGAAAAAGTAGCTTGAAATTAATCACTCATTTTATTTAAATGAGAACCTGAAAAAATATTTTACAAAAAACGGTCAATTTGATTGAAACCATTGTTGGAACCGTTTTCAAAAAAATCATGCAGAGGTCCTGAGAATATTGTGGAAGATACTTTTCAGAGGAAGTACAAGAGTCATAATTAAAGGATTATATACCTTTAATTAAGAGGTGCATTTACTTTTGCACTTAATGAGTCACTATTATAACTGGCATCTTATGCCGGACACAATTTGTAAGATTTAGATGAAGTATTTAGTTCCGAAAAAATACAAAATTATCCTTTTAGAAGTAAATGCAAGGAAAACCTGAAGAAACTTGTCTCTGCTGGGGTGATTTTAGATGGATTTTCCTTGGATATTCAAGGCACAATGTCTAAACATCTATGGAAAAAACATGTTTTATACCCAATTTTAACAAGCGATCGTTTTTTTGGCCTCGGATATCTCTTTTAAAACAATCTTTCATTATATGCATCAATATCTATCTTCTTAGAAACCGTATGGTTAAATGATCAATCGAAATATTTATTTTAATAGGTTTCCCAATGAGTACAGATTGTATCAGAGGATTATATGGTAATTATGAACAAATTAATTCCCTGAAATTGAATAATTCTTATGTATTCAGATTTTTTTAAATATTCACAATGACCATGAGTTGCTACTAATGTTTTTATTTCATTTAAGTCATTTTCTATCATTTTTATCATTCTTCTTGTGCATTAATCGATGTTTACTTCCGCATACTACATCATAATAAGGTATCAAATGGCTTTTTAGTCCACCGCAATTATCTGCTGTGCTAGAGCAGAATTTTAGTCGGAGGCCGTGACAAATTAACGAGAATTCACGTAATTCAAAGTGGTAATGTGATACATTATAATCCCTCACTCAGAATTTGTAGCTTCAATGCATTAAAATTCATTTTGCTGGTTTACTAAGCGTAGGAAATGTTTAAAGTGCAGAGCAGTATTTGTAAATGCTTCAATCGGTCTTGCAGAATTATAATTTCTCAACCAGCGGAGCACCGGCCGAGCTAGAAGTCATAACCCTTGTAAACCATTAAGGAATGCGCCCTGTCCGCTTCATTTATCACTGCGAATTTTAATCCTTCTGGCGGAGGAACAAAGACCATGGGGCACGGAGGATACGCTCTGCAAAATATTCCATTCTTCTGTTCTATCCTAAACGCAATGCCTCGAGCTCGCCTGGCGTTTTTCACTGGCTCACGAAAAATTTCTCGCTCTTGGCGACCTCCATTTTCGATTCAATTTTTTCTTTCGCCTCTTGAATACATTTTCTCTCTCTCTCTCTCTCTCTCTCTCTCTCTCTCTCTCTCTCTCTCTCTCTCTCTCTCCCTGCGCCAAACCTCATGCTGTTTCTTCAACCTCGCAATGTAACCGATTCATAAATGGATCTCTGTTTTATCAAGATTGCTTTCATGCCTATATTCTGGAGGCTTTGATTTTATGGTTTATCATGCTTTCCAAATTTTATATGAATCAACTTATTCCTTTCATATTTACCAATTCCTCCGCTAGATATTTCCCTTTGTCATGAAAAATGCTGAAAACCTTTATTTATCGCACGTTGGCTGCTACATATAAGTTTAATGCGACCTTATATTAATGGAGGCAGAATGTATGGTGGCAAGTATTCTAGCCTACCACCTAGAAGGTCCAGGTTTGAATCCCGGCTGTAGCGTAGAATTTTTAGTGGAATCTGGATCTCTACTCAGTGGTATGGAAGAGCTAATCAAGCTGTTATTCTCCGCCCGTTGGATTGTGCCATCAACTGTGGGCCCTGTGACCTCGACACCAGGTTTCTCTGTGGCCTTACTAAATTTCCCGAATGCTGCGTCCTTGAAAAACCAGTGTATTTATCCTAACTGCAGAAATTGTTTTGACGGGTGCCTCTCCCAACGACAACCTATATTGGAGTTATATTGGTCATACCTTAGATTTTAAGTGGCAATGATCGTCGTACTTTTCGGGCCTCAAACTAGCCTGGATAAAATCATTCGGTTATCGTAAATAATCCTTTCCACATAACATTGTTCACTTCATTGTCATTTTTAATCGTTTGTAATGTGTGATGTTTCACAGATATATTACTTTGTGGTTGCCTAAGTTGAATTTTGAGAAAATGATTTAATAGGTGGTCTGGTTTTTGTCACAAATGATAAAATAACATTGTTTCCCTCCACATATTTATTTTACCGGTACAACATGTTTCGAAACAGCGGTGTCATCATCAGGTACCAATTCTTACAGGGCTTCTTTTTTGTGTGTGAAATGTAACTTCCACATAGTTGAGCCTCAAACTATGGAACGTAAGAGCTGGATTTTTGTGTTTTTTTCTTCAAAAGTGAGGCAGTATTAAAACTCGAGTGCAACCCACTTTACTATTATAGACCAGAGAAAAAACTTTTTTTTTTAAATAAAACAGGATTCAGTGTTGTATAATTTACTGATGCCTGGCATAAATCGGTCACTGACTTTTTTCCGCTCTTGAAATCACTTCGCAAGTGTTTTATCAGTTTTTCGTGTTAAACATTTTTTTACGTGTTATCAAATGTCAAAATTGGGTATTTTAAGATGCTATCACCAGAGCCTCGTTAGTCTAATGGAAGCAAAACAAATGGGAATATATATTTTTTGTCATGCTTAATTGTGTTTATTCTAAGTCAGAATAATTTGTATTTCCTTCATGTAAATGACTCCAGCTCTTTCTGACGAAAACTGTTGAAGATGTCCAACAATTTTACTTCAAGTACTAACTTGCATCAGGGATCACTGTCTTTGATTATTGCCTAGCACTTTAGACTAAAATCAGTCTTCTTCGCGGTACAAGGATTTTTCCTCGCAGTATCGCACTTCTTTCTGCTTCCCTTACTTTCTTCCTCTTCGAGTTCAACCGGTCCTCAGTCTGCCTTCTATTTCGCTCGAGCCACTGTTCCTTTTTTATTCCACCTTTGTTCGCCTTTTCCGTCTCGGCTTGAGAGAGAAGTTTTTCCTTATTTATTGCTTCCCCTTAAAAAATCTTCTTCCTCGGCCACTCCCCTCACACTCTTCCAAACTCGTCATCCCCGTCTTTTCCTTCCTTGCCTCCCAGACGAACGCCTCTTTCCCACTCTAATATATTCCCGTGTCTCACCCTTCCCATCTATCCCTTAAATTCCCTCACGCGCTCTCATTTCCATCCTTCTCCTGCCTGAATATGTATTATTTATTGCGTCAACCTCGTCCGTCTTGTCCGCCGCACCATTTTTGCTGACACGGTCTTTTCTTCTCATCTCCAATGATTATCTTTCTTATCCTTATTAGATAGATCGAATCTTCCCCTCATCATTTTTACGTCAGTAGCACGTCACAATGCTTTGGGATTTTGTTTTTATCACCCCTGCAGTTGATGAATTTATTCTTTGGATTTGTGTATTATATTTCCTTTGACTTTCCTAGATGTTTATCTTACACTAGGATTCTCATAGTCTGGAAATGACGTCTTGCTCACTTCATAATTCTTTGGAATTGTGTTTTTATTATCCCTGCAGCTGATGAATTTGTATTTTGGATATGCGTCATTTATTTTTTAATACTTTCTTAGAGTTTTTTCTTACCTCAGGACTTTCATAGGCTGAACTTTTGCATGATGAGTCATCATATTGCTATCTTCCTCAAAAAAGTCAGTAACTGCAGTTATCATATAACGAGTGATTATAGTTTCTGTCAAAAGTTTTCCGAATGCAGCTCTATTGCTTTACCTTTCATTATGCATCGTGTCAATGTATAACACATAGTTTGTGGAAGTTTGTGCCCTTTCTTCTGTGGCTGGTAGCTCTCTTCAAAGGCTTAGTTCTAAACTTGTCATCACATATTGATTTTCTGTGCTGTCTGAGAATTGATTTACGTGAACAGGCTTTTTTTTGTTACCGTAAACAGACCCTTGATTATTTCTTTGTTTGTCCTTCCTGATTTAGGTTGCCTTAATAGGCGGAATCCCTACTCGGTTCTGAAAATGGGGTTTCCTATTACGAAACGGAATCTGATTTTGCCGAAAACTTTTGCGTATTACTATAGTATGTATTCCTTACTTTATTCTATATGCCTATCTTTCCTTGCCTATCTTGTCTATTTTGCCTATGCCTATCTTGTCGGCCGTGGTGGCGGCAGGGTAAAGTCCTCGCCTGATAACTTGAGGGTAGTGGGTTTGAATCCCTGGGTATAATATTCACTACCCAGTACATGGATGTTTGTATACGCCAAATGAGTAAATAGAAGAGAGGACTGTAAAGACCTAAATTCGAAAATAATAAAAGACGAATTATCATTATTATATTTTTCGATGTTACATATGATATTCCTCAGGAACTTTAATCATTTCCGTTGAACCTTGCTTAATTTTCGTCCATGGGTACCAATCGATTTGAAGTAGCCAAAATTAACACTTAACTTACACATAAAACATATGTACTTAGTATTTTTTTCACGAAAGAATAATAGTAAGGGAAGTGCGAATGAATTATTGAAGAGGATTGCTGTTTTCAAATTTCCCCTGGCCCGTTTTGATGGATAGATAAATTTCGTGCGTAATTGTTACACTTAAACGCAGCGATAATTTTAAGAAGCCGTTTTTCAGGGGCTTGGAATCAATGAGCTACTTCGTTTCCCAAAATATGCTCCCACTGCTGTTGTTAAAAAAATTCTATTAATATGTGCTGTGGCTGCAATGTCAAACTGAAGCCATAGCGTATTTTCCCCCATCCTTGAGACAACCCCCCGTGTCACACTTCATGAATATTTCAATGCTTTCCCATTCGGGGCAATATGACTCTCTCTCGAAAGACGGTTCGAAGTCCTATGGGACTCACCACCCTCCTTATATAACTTTGTTGCAATTCTCTTAATCCACCTGGATATACTTACGAGAGTGACTGGAAAACCGCCCGTTTCTCCCTGTCTTACCCCCGACCAACTCTCTAGCTCCTCAAACACCCCCTGCCAAGTCCCACAAGGCCCTCCCCCTCCTCTCATTCCCCTGTTTACCTCCCAGAACTTCCCGTAAACCGCTCCCGAGGGAGTTGGCGAGTCTCTCACTTCTTCCGGCCTCCGGTTCTCTCCCGCTCCGCGCCCAGGAGACAGCTCCCCCCCCCCCTCCCGCGTCTCAAGACCTAGTAGCAGAAAGTTCGTGGCGGGCGGAGAGCAGCGTGAAGCTAGGTATAGTTGGCAGGTAGGGAACGGGCTAAAGAGGGGAAACCTAGGAGGGGCGAGCAATGGATGAAGCGATCTCACTTTTTGGGCGTCGAAGAACATTAATGAACTCTTTATCTTAATACTCTCTTAAGACTGGTCAAGGCATATTACACTGAGCAGTAACATAGCCTGAGCTTAATCTGATCTAACGTATTCCGTTACGTCTCATACAGGATGGAATAGACGTCATGGATATTATTCTCATTCCAAAAGTCTGTACTTGGTGTCCTTTTAACCTTTGCTTGTGATATCAGTGAACAGTGGTAATTTGTACTAATATGTAGCTTTTAGTTTGTTGTAACCAGTACGAAATTCTCGACGATTAGTAGAGTTCTTCGGCTGTTTTCTTCCATATTGCGTCCGCAAGGGTGAAACTTAAGCTGGAAAGCTTGGTCTGAGCTTAGTCATAATTATTCGTGTCATACGTGACACACTGACCCTGAATAAGGATATGCTTACTGGAGCACTTCCGGCTGTGGAATTGCAGAGGACAAAGAGCACGTATCGCCGGACGCGGCGAGGCAGCGTAGTTTGTAATGCATCAGTTCTGATACCCTAAGGTCGCGGTTTGAACTAATGCTCCTGACGACGTGGTTGTATTTGTCATGTAATGAAGATATTAAGTAGGGTGGTGCACAAATCAGACAGCCTAAAAGCTAGTATACCAGAAAATCCCTATCTAGTGCGTGCACAATTGATGTTTATGTCGATTTGTGTATGACTATGTATCTCTCTTATTAAATCATATCTGGCTTATATTATTCTCTTTTCTTTTTTATAGACCAAATCGATCGACTTCTCACCGATTATCCTCAATTTACAGGTTTGAATAATTCATCTATATGCATTTGTCATTGACACGCGATATATCAGCTCCTTCAATGTATTCATTTCCACTGGGTTGATATGGCAAAAATATCGACATATCGTGTATATAATCCTTCCGAAGAGAGCATGCCTTTCCACACCGAACTCGTTGCTAGTCGCTGGGTCCTTGGGACGTGTGCCGAGAAGAGTTGAACATTTAGCCCGGCAACTGTTGCGGTTTTCTCCACTTCGATGGGGGTGAGCCGAGGTAAGAGGGAAGGGTGAAGGCACCCAGGAGGTTTTATAAAGGGGAAGGAAGAGGTTAAGGCACCCGGAGGAGCTCTCTCACACCACACCGCGCCCGGAAGACTGGCTCCCTACCGCTTACCTACCTTCATTCTAGGTAGACTCCCTCTGCCCCCCGTAGAGGAGGAGGAAAAGGGAAGGGAGCACAAGGTATTCAAACCCTTATATCACCCCAGGGACTGTCCTTTTTCTCTCCAACCTCCCAAGGCTTCGGACACGGCTCAAGAAACTGACTTCCCCGAGCAGTGCGCCCGGACGCCCGGCATATGTGGGACCCGGACGCCTCCGATACCCGGAGTTCGCCGACGTGTCTGTTCCACCCCCTCCAAGGAACCGCCACTCCTTTCCCGTAAACCTATCGGTTGACCATCGGGGGGATGACCGCTTGAAGAATTTAGTGAGCGCCGCACGTCGGTTGAATCGAAATTCGAGTTCTAGAGGGTGGCTGTTTGGGAAGGAAGGGTTCGGTCCTCCCATCCATTGGTCCACCTTCTTCCACACACCCGTATCGTATCTTCTTCCATTGCCCCCATTTACTCACCATTTCCACCCCTCTCCGTGTAGCGAGTGGTTGTCCGTACGTGTTCTCTTCGTGTTTCACACTGGTCTCTCACTCCCTCCTCCCCCGAAACGAGCCTCCCTTCCGCCCTGCCCCCTTCTGATGAAACTGCGTTCAAAAGGAGTCCGCACTTGCGTGCCGGAGGTCCATAGTCAATGAGGACCGGGGTGCGCGGCGGCCCTCTCCGGCTTCGACTAATCGACCCGTTCCTTTGATCTCAATCTCTTTAATATCGGATTCTCTCTCGAAAAGGGATCCGATGAATGCACAACTATTCTTCCCATGACCCCGGGGCCATGAGGTGGAAAAGGAGGAACTTTGTTTGAGCAGCATTTTTCCTCTCAGTGTCGTAATTGGTATGATTATCGGTATTGTAGTGAATATTGTTAATTTATTGCATCTATTCTGAATTGTTAATCCGAACTTTGTTTTATTATTTCTGGGTAACTAGGATTATAGGTCCGTGCGTTGCCACGTTTTTTCTCTCAGCGGTTAACTCATACTTAATTTAGCATGAACTGCGACAACAGTGAATCACTTGTCTCTAGTTACCTAAGAGCTAAACTTTTCTTGAGTAGACATCTCGTTTCGCAGATATGGATAATATCTCTCCAGTACAAATACTACATTTAAAGAGAATCGTTTAATGTATCCGTAAGTAAAATCTCTGAAAATTTTACTTTTTGATTTTTACCTTCTCAGAATGTGAACAGTGATATGGCTATGTATTTGTAATGCACAAAAATGCCTTTATTGACAAATAGCGCCCAGTATTTATACGCAAAAGAACGAGCAATGCCTTAAACATGCCTTACCGTTCCCATTTAGGGTTAAATTTCCAGAAGGGTGAGGACAAAAAGAAAATAATAGAAAAAGAGAAGGATTATTGAAATTTTCGTGGATGTGTTCTTCGTAAAAGTTATAGGGGAATTTAGTAAGTTGGCGAGTGAAAGTTTGAACGGAGAATTCGGAACCTGGGAAACCTGATGATTAAAGTGAAGTGACGGGAGGCAAAGGTGTTGATCTGAAGAGGGAGACAGTTTTCCAGTCATCCAAACATGAATAAGGCTCTACCATAAGTACTAAGTCGAACAAGTACCCTATAAATTAACGGTGATAACGGAAAACTTGCCAGAAGCCAATGCATAAACATTGATACTCCTTCGTAGAGATGGTTTTATCTCCGTCTCAATTGAAGGGAAATATATGATGTATATCAGTCAAATTTAATCACACTAGCTTCAAAATTCTTTGCCTCAGGGGAAAATCGTCGAATACTCTTCGGTAAATTTAAAGTCTGTTGCCGATGGGAGTCTATTGAAGAACTGAGAGAGAGAGAGAACGGGACACAGCCGGGAGAGTTATTCCCACTCTGCCTCGTGGAGCGCCCTTCACTTCCTGCAGAGAAAGTTCATGAAGGACTTCCAGGAACATTCCTGGGAGATACAGGAGTCTCTCCCGCGTGGCCATGGAGAGAGGAACAGCTTATAGAGGAAACGAGCACCCGGGGTTACGCAACTATTATTTAGTATAAATATTGATCGTGTGATGGAAAACACGAGGGGAATTTTCTTGCTGTGTTCTGAATTTATTTGGTCTGAATCATAAATAAGTTATCTCTTCCGTTATCTGAGAAGTGATGAAACATCAGTGGTGCATCTGCACGCATGGATGCATACTTTCATTTCGAGCGAGCATTTTCACAGAGTGAAACCGGGAAAATAAATTTTATTGTAGCCATTCGCTGGGATACGGAATTTAAGATTAGCTAATGTTTCTGTCTATTGTATCTACATCTACATCTACGTACTACCCTTCGAGCCACCACGAGGGTGTGTGGTAGGGGGTGAAGATCACCAAACATGCACTATTAACATGCAACTAGGATATTTAATGAAGGCATGCTATATAATAGGGTCACATGGTTAGTATCTACATAATAAGAAAGGGATTATTGGTTGTTATTACATGCATCATGCACTACAGACTACTCTAACTATATTTCACCTACCTATCCCTTTGCTACGCTGCCTATTGTTCTCTCTTATAGTACGCGGGAAAAATGACATTTTAAATCTATCGGTACGGCAATCTATCTCTCTAATCATGTTAATATGATCAAACCTAGCATAATACGTAGGGGTTCTCAATATATATCTAACGTCATCTGTGAACAAATCGGTTTCGAATTTACTTAAAAGGTTTAACCTAAATTTTAAACTGCGTTCTGATAGTAATTCCCATCCTAGTTCATCTATTAAACTCGTAACACTTATACAATTATCATAACGGCCTTTAACAAACCTAGCGGATCTCCTTTGCACGCGCTCTAATTCTTTTATCATACCTTCCTCGTACGGATCCCATATACTAGCGGCATATTCCAAATGAGGCCTGACAAGTGTAAAATAGCTTCTTTCTCGTACTCTCTCAACGCATTTGCCTAGAACCCTTTTTACGAATCCTAATATACGGATTGCTACACTAGTTATTTCCCTGATGTGTTTCCCCCATGACATGTCTTCACTGATGGTGACGCCTAAGTATTTAATAGATTCTACGTTAGATATTTTCTTTTCTTTGATGCAATAATAATTCCGGGGAAAGCCATTCTTTTTCCAAAAGTTCATTATCGCGTATTTATTCAAATTTAATTCTACTTCCAACTATCACACCAATCATCAATCGCATCTAAATCCTTAGCTAAAGACTGGATGTCCTCTTCATTTCTAATTTCCTTATACACTACTACATCATCGGCAAAAAGACGGCGCTTGCTATTTTTTACTACTGTATTCAAGTCATTTATGTAGAGAAGAAATAGAATTGGGCCTATCACGCTTCCCTGGGGAACACCCGATGTAACTTTTACTTCGCCTGAGCTGACACCATCTAATACCACCCTTTGAACGCGTTCATGTAAGAAGTCTCCTATCCAGTCTACTATATTACTGTCTATCCCGTATGATGCTAACTTCGCGAGTAACTTACAGTGGAGAACCTTGTCAAACGCTTTTCTAAAGTCAAGAAACGCTGCGTCTACCTGCGCGTTACCTTCTCCAATGAGGCCTACGATTGACCTCCAATGAGGTCTAAAATTTACAATGCAGGTCATGTAAGACATGACCTGCATTGTAAGACATGACCTGTATTGTAATATAGATGATGGCAATGCAATCATAATTGAGTAATTGTTGCACGATGCTTGTGAATGTTTGTTTTCTTACTTTTTCTAAGATTAAATAAACCATTTCATTTAGAATGTACTTCACCATGTTGGTATAGGCTTGTAGTTTTATCTATTAGCGTTCAAAGAGATGGAAAAGAAACATGCAAAAATATTCTTATAATTACTGGCTCTTTATTACCCATCTCTCTAACTACTATTTCATTGCAGTTATCAGTTGAAGGGCTGGTGCTAGTTGAGGTATTATGCTCCTGTGCTAAGATTTGTAGTATCTCCTGTGGAATAAATACACTCCTAAGTTCTAGTGATGCAAAACTCCATCCAAGTTACGTGATCCATTGGTTTAACTCTAAAACGTTTAATCAGATGCAAAGACTTAGTAGGTTTTAATAATAGATATATTTCATTATATAAGTCGTATTGAAAATGGAAGTAGAAATCTTCCTAAATATGTAAAAGACATCAACATGCAGTAATATGGATGCTTTGGTCCCGGAGAGTTTATTCGTGCAATTTATTCACGCTTATCTGTACTAAGCCAATTCTTTAGTATACGATGTCATTGTAAATGATTGGATTTACTTAGTTATTTCACATAAATTTATTCCAAACGACCCGGATTTCAACGTGGCATGTCATCACTACAAGTCTTTTCAGAGTAAACAGAGTTTATGCGGTGTCATAAAAGATTCGTCTTTTTATCCTATAAAATGAATGAGTAGGTTTTCCATGATTCAGGTACCTTAAGAGATGTAAAAATGTTAATTACCGTCTTATATCGCATAGTTTTCTCTTTCCTGATACAGTGGGTGCATTTTGGCTTCAAAGAATTGGTGGACGGTGTTAACCCTTGTTGGTTGCTTTAAACCTGCCACAATACCTCTTAATGCGGCACATGTGCGTCGTTGCCACCAAGTTGTAACGATGGCCTTGTCATTTTAAAATTACTTTTGGAATTTATGGAATTAAATGAGGTCTCTTCTTACAAATGACTCTATGGAGAAAGGGAATTTCGGATTCATCTAGATAAGTCAGTCAAGTATTAGGTTTCCCTTGGTACCTTAAGAGATCTGAAAATGATAATCGGCGTCTCATATCACATCGTTTTCTCTTTCCTAATCTAATGATTGTATTTTGGCTTTCAAGAACTCGCTGAGAGTATTAACTCATGCTGGTCGCTTTAATCCCCCCATAATACCATATTCCAACGTCGTTCGGAATCTGGGAATATTAATGAACATGAACCTCACTTGGCACGGCCATGTACTTCAAATTTCAAATAGGATCAATAGCACAGTCTATCGACTTAAACTCTTCAAGCAGATACTACCTTTACATACTAAAAAGTTACTTATCACTACACTAGTTCTTCCACATTTGACTATTGCTCATTAGTCTTCAGTGACTTGACTAATGAACATAAAGAGAGACTCCAGCGGTTGCAGAACTCCTGCATTCGATACATTTTTAATATTCGCCGAGCCGAGCATATCACTCCATATAGAGCATAACTAGCCTGGCTCAGTATTGAAAACAGACGCCAATACATGCTCTGCACATTTCTTTACGTGCTATTTTCCCGGAGAGAACCTCGGTATATCTACGACTTATTTAGTAGACCTCCACTATCTCGGAGCATGTCTACCAGGAGTGACCCTGCCAATCTGTACTGCCCCGCGCATCGTACCACTAAATACCACCTATCATTTTTAGTCAGCGCCACGGCAACATGGAACTCTCTACCGAAATATATCAAATGCAGTCAGACTCTTTCTACCTTTAAAGCCAAAACATATCATTACCTGCTTGCAAAGTAGTTCCGAACTTGGTACTTTGGACTTCTTACTGTTGATATCTAATAAGTTTGTCTCACATATTTTACTCTCTTTGTGGTACTTAATGCTTGTTTTATTGTATATTGTTTTTAGTTCCGAACTTTTTACTTTTTACTTGGAATTCTCACTGATTTTACTTGGATTTCTCACTGATAAACATCAAATAAGTTTTTATCACACTTTTCTACTCTCTTTGTGGTTTTTAATGCTTATTTTGTTGTATATTGTTTTAGATAATTTTTGTAATGCTCTTAGGGGTGATGTACCCAGAGCAAATTAAGTATTCTTATTCTTAATACCTCCCATTCAGGCTCTAAGAAGTAATATTTTAAACCTCTTACCTCGCATATGATTAAATTGGGCTAGTTCATCTGTGATAAATAAGGAAAAATGTCATAGGGAAAAAATAGATTGTCTGTAAAATGAAGCAAAATTAAGAGTTCATATATATCTCCAAAAATTTAATGTATACATTTAAAGTCAATGGTACATCATACACCATCCGTTCTATGACCATCATGCCTGTACCTAACACAAAGAAACAAAACTCACTTTGGAATAAACGATCAACGACATTAATCTGACTATAACGTCCACATTTTCTTTGGGTTCAGGTCTGGAATTGGAGGTGAATTTTCGTGAAGCACTTTTTATGGATTAATTGAATCAGCTGAGTCGTATACATAGTGGACACACGTTATTCCCAGTGTGAAAAATGTACTTACTTGTAGCTCAAGGAATAAATGGTTATCGATTCAGCTGATTATATCTGCAGCAAAACAACTTGTGATTTCCAAGGTTGCATCTTGTTGAGTTGCACATCAAGACGTGAATATTTGTAGTAAACCTTCTCATAAGAAACAACCTTCCTTGTTAAGCCCATGCTTTCCCTAGGGTCTCAGTAAATCAGCCATCTTCCTCCGAAGCTCCCACTTCAAATAATCCCTTAGCAACCTTAATGTTCATTCTGTTTTATCACCTTCCGCGTCCCGCAGTCTTGGCAGCGTTTACAGCCATGGGGCCCCGTGTCCCTCCGGGTTCCTCGGCGCTCGAGTGTTCCGCGGGCCATTGATTACACTCCTCGCCAACCAACCCCACCCTACTCCTCACCCCTGCTTCCTTATATCCCTCGCCCTCCAACTACCCTTTACCCGTTTTCCTTTAAGGGTATGTCTCAATATTCCGCGTGCATTCAAAGCCTCTTTATTTTTCATCCCAGGATCCCTTATCCAGACCCCCATCTTCTTTTACGATCGCCTCTTCAATAGCCTCGCCCGGAAAGTAAAAGTCTTCATCCCCACACCGCTGGAAACCAAATCGACCTTTTTATAAATGCCGTCTGCCCCGTGTAATTGTCTTTAGCTACCAGACTCTAAGTAAACTGCAATGCCTGAATTTACTGCTTCTTTTTTGCACGGTTCGGTGTGCGAAGAATTTTCATTCCACCCTTGTCTTTATTGTGGCTGACTGATGGATGTTCCAGGATTAGCCTTTATAATTTACGACATGCGTAGCCTCAATCAACTTTCAACTGTGGCCATTCCTAATTATCATTTAGCTTAAAGCTCCATTTTGGTAAATTACTTATTAGCGTTATTTTGGTGTAACGGTCGGAATTTCTCTTGAACAAATTGATATTATTTATGTACTGCTGATTTTCCATTTGACCGACGTTAATCCATAAATTTTCCCTCGACATTGACTTAGACTGATGTCCTTTTCTATCAAAATTTTCTTTGACAGAGATGCTTTACTGAGCACTACGAAATAAATAAAAGGGTCAGTGAGCGACTTTAGATAGAGATTATCTTGAACCGGATAAGGAGAATATTAGATGTACGAATCTCTCCGAGTATATGTCGCTGAATGGCAGTTTCTTTATGAAGGAGAGAAAACCTAATTACTTGGCGTGCACAGTAACTAAGCGACATGGTACTGTAAGGCTTCCGGGCTCTGCTACGTCATCTCATAGCGGTGATGACGTTTCGTCTCTACTTGAGGACACATCTTCAGGTCGAATTAGCATTCGGATTCCATCTGAAGATGCGTCCTGCAATGGTCACAAAACTTCATCACCGCAGCTGAACCCGTAAGACTTTCTGAATTCTGAATCTCACTGCTGCGAAAGCCTTCAGCATAAATTATAATAACTGAGTTTCCTTTTTTTAAGTGATACATTTTGCTGCATGTGTGGCAAAGCTCTGTACTTTAAAGAAAATTTTATAAAATATATTTTGCTTTTAACCTAGTCTCATTCTTTGCTAAAACCATTGCGATAAACGATTCACAAGTTTATAATGCTCATGACTTGTTCGTGTTACATTTTCGTACATTTCTAGGATAAGTTTATTTATTATGCCCGACATATTTACTACATAGGTGATGATTTTTATAGCCTGCACAATTCAGGCGTCTCATTTTAACCACTATCAAAAACAAATCAGTGTTTTTTTTAATTTTTATCCATTCTCTGTAATTACAGTCGTGATTTTCGATTGCATCCTTAGTGCAAGTCTCTCGAGTATTATGTACCGTTCATCTTCATCCAACTTTGGGAAAATTCTCCTTTCTCTTTTCGAAGGAATGTCCTGCTCAACTCTTCAGCCACCCATTTCCAGCAATGCCCTTCCGCCTTCCCTCAACCATTCCCACCCAATCAGACATAACAGTTCGCTCTTCTCATTCCACGCTCTTAAAAAGTACACCTTTGCACTCCCCTCTATCCTCTATCCATCCTCCTCTTCCTCTCCTCCCATCCTCCACCATTCCCATCTTTTCTCCGTACATCTCGCACCCTGCCCATTTACTCCCGGCTCAACTTCTGGCAACTTCATTACGACGGCCGTCTGGACCGTACGGGTAGCGCTAGAGTCTTATGCGTGCGTGTGTGTGTAAGCTAGTGTTTTTGCGAGCATTTGGGGGTTGTATGTTCGGAGGTGAGGGGGTGGTGTGTGGAAATCGAGGTAATGGTCAGCTGGGGTTTGGAAGTGTTTAGCCCAAAGTCGGGGAGTTGATAGCATAGGGTTTGGTTTCAAGCCCACTGCCGGGGTTTAAATGGACCCCAGATTTTCCGCCGGGTAATAAATGAGTGCTTTGGGGGATCTGAAAAGCGGAGGGGAGTGGAGGAGAATCGGTGTAAAAACCGTTCCAGGACTAGGGTTTGAAAACCCTTTCCAACCTTGATAGTCACCTTTTGCGCAAGTGAAATAACCCTAAGGGATGCACTTTCCCTCTCGGCAAATTTAGGAGCTTAAAACTTGCGAATTGTATTCCAATGCGTAAAAAGACAATTTTGCGGTGATGCCTTAATGGGACGATAAATTTCAGTTTGGGTTTAAGGAGATGAATTACGTTGACACATAACAATATTTAGCTTATGCGTTTGAAATAATTCTGTCATATGAAACAAAATGCAGTACAATTTAAATGCAAATGAAATTTTTCCTTTAGCCTTGGGTATAATGCCTCCGAATAAGGGTTGCATTTTTAACCCTACAAATAGCTTTGGTCGATGTTCTGGAGAGAGACGATCTTATTTCCGTACATGTGATCTGATTTTGGAAACCACTCTTGTGTGCTGGCATTGAAATCGAGACGAGTGAATGTATATATGTAATTGTTACTGTCCCAGTCTGATGACTTTGAAAACAATTACATGTATTGATAGACTTAAAATAATGCAAATAATTAGTTTCACTTTCTACAAAAATGTAAAATTGATACAACTATACTTAAAATACATATTTAATGACTTAAGCTGAATTAAGAAGCTTTTTGTTAATATAAATCCCAAAATATTTCAAAATATATTTTTCCGAATTTGTATGCGGGCCTTTGATAGTCATTGTGTTTTAGCAAATTATTAACCTGCTGGGTTTCAAGCGCAAAGATATGCTAAAAGTATGAGAATACTAATATCGACATTTGAAAACATCTATTTTGAAAATTTTTATCCAATTTTATTCTTCTTTATTCAGTGGAGGTAAATAAATTTAAAAGAAGCCACTATAATTATCATTATCTTTTTTTCACTTTCAACTTTGAGTCAATGATTTAGTTACTCTGAATAGGACGTGATTATATATAGCCCCTCAAGTAACTGGTCTAAAGCGTCGTCATTACGTTGCATAAATTAAATAAATCATAGCTAGGACAAGAAAGCTTTTCGACATTGAGACTATGATTTCGATACTCTGAATAGGTCGTGATTATTTAGAGCCCCTTAGGTGACTGGTCTAAAACATCGTCATTACGTTGCATAAATTAATTTAAATAAATCATAGCTCGGGCAAATAAATATTGCGACGAAGTGTAGGAGTCTTTATTTTGAACTAGGTTCCTAAATTTAGTTTTTAGTCAGTTTCATATGAGGAGTAGCAGCTCAATTTAACCCTTTCGCTGCTGTGAACGTAGTAGCTACGTTCGCCCGGTTGACTGCTGTGAACGTAGCTCATACGTTCCGTTGGCAAGTGGTTGTTCCTAACCACGCTATTGAACTTTCTCTTTTTCCACGAATGCCATTCACCAAGTTCATTGTTATACATTGTACTAATCCCATCCCGGGATCTTGAGTGACTATTGAGTTGCAGGTACAACGAGAGGCATACTTTTTGCCGACGTAGGATTGGTACCGTTCACTTTTTCACCGCACAAGGGCTGGAACGTCTCTGCAGTTTGACCGCAGCGAAAGGGTTAAATATCCATTTATGTATCGGTATCATGGCATCCTAAACGCGTATTTTATGTCCCTCAGGCGCCAATTGCATCCGAAATTCATTTCTTGTCTGATCCACCACGAAGGGGCAACGAGATTTGGTTTACCAATGCGGAAGTGAGGTGGCTCTTAGAAGACAAATTTGATGTACGAGTATGATACGCAAGTAGATTCGGTTACGCTCCCTTGCTCGGAGAACGAAGAATTGATTTTATACGGGGATGGAAATAATTTGGTGCACGCTATATTAGTCGTATTACAAAGCTTTAAAGACGCTGGGAGCGAATTATCCTTACAACGTCGTACAATCTTGCTCCTTTTGCCTCGCGACTTGCATATGAAAACACTGAATATTATGTTCCTGTTGGCGGAACTGGAATATGAGACGCTGGAGACTTGAGAATTGAATGCAATAATAAGGTTAACAATAACATTAGAATCTCACATATTTTAGGTTGACCCGAAAAGTAATATTTTAGCATTGGACTACTTGTTTACAATATGCCAGCGTCTGTCACACAGTCACAAGGAATTCTTTTTAGTACACCATTTTCGGCTAACATTGTCCACATGGAGTTTTCCTCTTAACTTATTTAAAGTGAGATTTTCCCCTTGCCACTATGCATGCCTTACTTGTCTTTTACTTATACATTAAGTCAATTTTAAGAATGATGACGCGGCAGAGCTGATATTAATATCGTAAACAGTTTGTTTGCATGCTTAAACCATGCCTCAGTAATTGAGTGAATTGAAACATCTTTTATAATTTATCTTTGTGCCATTAGTTCGTTCTTAAAGACTTCATTCCCTTTTTTTGCAATTCATTAAAAATATACGCAAATACCTTTACAAATCTAACGCAATCTTTGTCGTATATTAGGTGAACGACTTTATTCTTTTGCAATATCCTTGAAATTTAGCGATATAATTGGTAGTTGTGTAAAAATCATAGGAAAGACAAAGAAAATCGCTTATAATTAGACCCAAATTGTTGGATTTAATTTACTCACATATCTCTTTCAAACTTCCCGTTTATCACCCCATTTCTACTCTTTCCATAATCATATTTACCTTTCCCCTTTGAAAAAGTGGTGTCGCTCTCGACTATGCATCCGTGTGTTAGCTCAATTTAGAATAACTGTGGAGAAGTTTTACATCTTGTGCTGAATTCATTTTTTGCCCATGTAAACACCTCTTGTTCGAAAAATATGTGAAAATGTGGGCAAATATTCTTTCCTGGAGTCTCATGCATTTGAAAAACCACCCTTTTTCTGTAACAGGTCAATGAGGATTAAATTTTGTATGATAAAGATAAACCATTTTCGAGAAAACCCTACCTTCCAGATTTCTTTTTCTGCTCAGGAAGAATTTATATTCCTTCTTTTCGAGCAATTTTTGCCGACACAATTGATACGGAACTGATGAACAATCCAGCATAAGTCATCTTATTTCTTATCCCCTCTCCCTCTTTCTTTTTTGTATTGACTTCCGTCTTTATTTCTTACAGATCACTAAGTAAGCCATAGAGTTTAGAGTAGATTTATTTTTAATTTATTAGAAAATTTGGTTTTAACCCCATTTTATATCCCTAGATATATCTGGTGCTGCAAAATTAGAGATTACTCTTCCGAAAATCTAATGCAAAAATTTCTTCCTCCCGCCATCAATAGCTAATCAATACGGAGGAAGGTGCTTTGGCTTTTAGTGAGCAAATTTTTTCCTTTTCCCCCTCCAATCCCTTTTTCAGTCATGCTTTGTATCCTCGCACACCATTTTTTGTGGTGGCTGATGGGTAATAAGTAAATTTAGTAGGCTTTGGCATTACACCTCATTTCGTAGGATAATTTTGGCTGTGAAATTCACTTCACGAAGAGCCGCATCACTGTTCTCAGGTACTAACTCCTGTTCACGATGGGAGACTGTAGTTACGAGCCTACTTCATTCGTATAATTCTGTAATGCAATCCGTCATAATGGAGAGAATTTATAAAGTCCTTTACGAAAAAATTTGAAATTATGAAACACCTCGTAAAATTGCTTGAAGACTTTGACCGGATAGGGCGATCACTTCCTCCCCTGGAATATTTCTATACATTTGGAAGACTCCACATTTCCAATTATCAATTAAGGAATATTAAATTCCATGGAATAAGCGAGGACTCGGCACGAGAAACGCACATCGGAGCCCGAAGAAAAAAAATTACTTCGCAAAAAAAAAACAGAAATTCTCATGATCCTCTTCTTTCTCTCGGGGACGGCAGCGTAGAGGGGAGGGGGAAGCAAGTGAAACCCCTAACAACGTAATGAAAACAGGGCCGTGGCAAAACTTTCCCTCGCCCAGGCTCAAAATTATATATAAAAGAAGAATGAAGAGAGGGGGAAGCCCAGTTCTTAAGGAAAGGGCGGGGCAGGGGGGAGTTAAGGAAATACGGGGGAGGAAGAATGAAGGGAAGAGATTTCCCCAATTTTTGTATAGCATCACACACGCACGCGCGAGACCTGGCACGTTGTATGCACCGTGAATAAACGAAATAAAATAAATATATATGTTTTGGGAAAAAAGGTAGGGAGGAGGGATTTCTTAGGCGTCAGGTGATGGATAGGATTTGGGGGTGGTAACGTATAAGGAAGAAAGGGAGCGAGCGGTCTTAGTATGGTGTTTTTGGGATGAGTATGAGACTGGCGAGGAAGGGAAGCGATGGATTTGGAAAAAGATTATTTTTTGTGCGCGTATTATATTTTTCTCAGTGATGGGCTGTAGGGGGGACAAGGGCTGGTTGGAGGAGTGGGGGTGTGGCAGTGGATGAGAGTGCGGGGATGGGGGAAGGGGGCTCGGGCAAAGGAGAATGCAAAATGAGCACCATTCGGGGAGCAGGAAGGAAGTAGACATACCAGGCTAAACACGTTCCGATCGCAGCTCTTCCTACCCTTCCTTCTTTTTATTGGTAAATCCCCTCATCCCCATTTTCCCAAAAAAATGTCGTTCCTCCTCCTTCCACCACCGCAGAATACGCCTCCTTCAATTCCCCCCCCCACCCGTCCCGCTCCGCGCCCCCAAACCCCGATCCCTATTGCGTATCCTGGTTTCCTCTTTCCCTTGTTCGGAGATAAAGAAAAGACTGGAAGGGGGCGGGGAGAGGGTTGTTTTCGGAGTGTGGGTGAGGGTATTCTTCGAGACCCCCTCGGGGCTACGTCCTCCATACATTAATGAGGCAGGGTGGGTTTGGAGGAATACAAGGGATCGTGGAAGGGGAAGAGAAAGAAAACGCAATAAAGATAAGGGTATAGTGTGGGGGATCGGGAGGAGATGAAAGGTAGACTTGCTTTTCATAGCCCGGCAGCCATTTTATTATGATCATCGTTGGATGTATGTTTTTTTTTCTTTC
This sequence comes from Ceriagrion tenellum, assembly GCA_963169105.1. Taxonomy (NCBI): domain Eukaryota; kingdom Metazoa; phylum Arthropoda; class Insecta; order Odonata; family Coenagrionidae; genus Ceriagrion; species Ceriagrion tenellum. The sequence continues at coordinate 31,534,805 of OY720636.1, read as the reverse complement.
CTCTTTTTATTATCCGCTCAGGGCTGGGGGAAGAGGGAAGGCATCTGCTCGTACCACGTCGCTATTGAAGAACATTACCAATATTAGCATTCATAGACGTCAACTCTTGTTCTGCCTCGCTGTGAGTCGTCGTAACACGATTTCCCGTTTTCTATAATGGGGTTCCGCGTGATGTTCTCAGCTGCTGCTCTTTACATTGATTGCCCATTGCCATGTCTCTTGGATCTGTTCTGATCCAATGCATGGATGAGGCTGTACTCTCTTGATTTTTCTCAGTATCCCAGTGCAAAATATAAATTCCTCCATATTGACTAATTTTGACATTTCTTGAGCATGCATCGCATTCTTTAAGTGAGAAGATTGAAGAGATTTCTACCTTATTAAAAAAAAAAATTGGACCTGAAATCTGTTTCCGTTTATGTATGTGTTAATGGAAATATCGTTAATGATACAAAAAGAATTGGCTTCCATTGGTGATATAGATTGATAAACGATTGGTCGTAAATTAGTCACCTAGTTGAAAAGGTTCTCCAAGTATTGAAGTGCCTGTGAATCTCTTCCCTCGGGGTACGAATACAAAATATGGATAAAATACCGCTCTCTTCTGGTAAGGTGACCAATTTAGTCTACTATTAAATGGGAAGGCATTTAATGATTGGAATTTTATTCAATTGAGGTGAAAACCTACTCAATAAACTTTGAATAAGTACAGAGAGATATACCCACCACATGTACAATCGACGTTAAATTTAATAATTTAAAAAACTAAAATTAATCATAACTACAAACCTTGAATAAGATGCGTGTTTATGCTGATGTTCTTCATGTTTAGCGACTAAAGTTTATATTTACTCATTGCACCCCTATAAACCTTTCTCTTTTCTTTTTCAGTAATTATAAGATACTGAACTTAATTTAGATAGGTAAGTCTCATATCCAACGACATTAAAATGACAGTACCCTGGGACTTCTTGAAGCGGTGGTCAGTCTGAAGGTATTCAGCTCTCTCTTTTTCTCTGGTTACAATCCTAGGATTGGTCTGCAACAGTCTTCCACTTTATCCGATCTTGGGCCACTCTTTTCACTTCTCTATACGATTGGCAATCCAGTTCCTTCATAAACTGTCCCATGTAGTCCAGTCTAGGTCTGCGCCTCTGGTTTTTTCCCTCTACTGTACCTTCTAGTATGGTCATAACCAAGCTTTCGGAGAAAATGGCCAATCCAGGTGTCTTTTCTCTTATTTAGCATTCTGAGTAGACACATGCATTTCCCCTATCCTCTGAAACACATTCTCCTTCGTCACTCTTGCCACCCAGGGTATTTTCAGCATTTTCCTATAGCACTACACTTCAAATGTCTCCATTCTTTCCTTCTCTCTCTTTCCAATTTTCCAGGTCTCACTACCATAGAGCAGAACGCTCCGTACGAAAGTCCTCAATAGCAATTCCTTAATCCTTAAATTAATGTTGCTGGCGGTGAGGAGTTTGTTTTTCTTGTTGAAGGCTAACTTGGCCTGTTTTCAGCTTTAAATTTAATACATTTCTTGCTTTTGGACGCTACGTTCCCCCTAAGTTACTCTCCTGGTATTATTCACTATTTTATCACGCTCCCGTTATCGTCCTGCCGTTTCATGCAAAGAGTGCCTTGTGGCAATTTTATTCTGGTATTCCAATCATGGCGGCAGGTCGAGGCAAGTTGCGTGGTATTAATCACGGCGCGCGGGAGCGCACATGTCGCCGCCTAAATTTATACATATGCACGTATATGTATAGTTGGGAAGGTCTTTCGGCGTAATCGTAGCTTAGGCATTTAATCGAGTTCTCCGCGCGACTCTCGCTAGGTGCGAGATCCACCTCACGAATTATTCCCAACTTCTCCACCAGAGAGCGCTGGATTACGCTGGGCAAGTGGCGGGAGGTAAGGGGGGTTAAAAATTTTAGACCACCTCTTCTTCTTGGATCCAGCCGAATTCCCCCATCCTCCTGCACCTTTCATAATAACCAAAGTTTTCGCGGGAAGGTTTTGGGGGTCTCCCCTTGGTGCTAGCGAGCGCGCGGTGTAACAGGCACAAGTGTATTTAGGTAGGCGGCGGCGGTGGCGCGATGGGCGAAAGTGCGGAAGGGGAGGTTTTTGTTGAGGAAGTTGGGTGGCTGCGTGGAAGAGAGAGGGAGAAGAGATAAAGAAGTGGGAAGAATGCCTCCTTTGAGTTAGTTGTTGGGTTTCCCTCTTGCCTTCTCCTCCCTCATAACCTTTCCACTTCCTACCCTCGCATCCAATCCCATCTACTTTCACCGAAACGGCTTTCCCGTCGCTCCCATGGGACTCACATCTAGGGTGAACTTTGTTAACACTAGAACCCCCGGGGTTGGCTGCCCCCCTAGAAACCCCGTGTGGGTCAAAATGACCCATGCGTGGTTTTGTATTATATTGTCGTGATTTTATGCCTTATTTTAGATACTTTGTTTTTTCCTGGGTTATATTTACTCTCTTCGAAATCCAGGGTTATATCACTATGATCTATTGTTGTTAAAAACCTTAAAAAAATGTGTTAAACAATTTTTTTATACTCTTCATTTTAAAGGAATATCATACGTGAGTAATATTATGTAAGTATTATTTTTATGTCATGAATATTGAATTAAACAAACGGAATAGTGCTTCACCGTCATATGCAAGTTTCAAAATATGGTTTAACTTAAAACATTATCTTTCAACACAATACTCAACACAAAAGCTTGATGCGGTAAAAGAAGCCTCGTTTTGACTCGTGAAAAAACTTATTTCTATGAATTATTTATATAGCTATATTGATTCATCTGCTAATAAGCATGAAATATTTTGAACTCCCGGCTTCCTCGTTCTCCACGTGTGCGTCCACGGAGGCGATATGCTTTTGATTGTGCATCTGGAGGGTTACGTGTTATTCCTGCAATAAGTCATAAGTATAGTGATCCGCTATAGCGTAGCCCTTCGCTAGCAATGATTCCTGACTCTGAGACAGGTACTAACTGCAAGACAGAGAGAGGTTTTCCTTCTGCACTCTAATGCTTATATAATACGATGCTTTTAGGGCGACAGAGTGGAGTCAAGCAAAATTGCAATAGCACTTGCCGCACTGGGTGGCGCCGCGAGGAATTATGCGAGATGATCGACCATCCGCGAGTCAGCCCGTCGTTTATTATCGGCGCCACCCTATCACTGAGCGCTATAAAATACCACGCATACAGGGTAGCCATTCAGTCTGGTACACAATGTCACTTGCCTGGGCAACTAAAAAACGAGAATGATAATGAATCTTTCATTCGTCTCGTGTATCAATTGAGTTCATTGGATAATTGTTTGTCTTTTTTTCTAAAAGTGATACAATATGGGAGTTTACCAATGTATTCAGTGTTCATTCTTCCTTCTTCTGTAACGAACGTGGCGACAAAAGGAAGCGGAGCCAACTGGATGACTCGTCCCCAGTGGCTGACACCGACCGAATACTTAGACAGTTTAGCGGCGGAGGAGAAGGTTACCTCTTCCAGATGTGGAACACGCTCTGCGTATTACAAGAGCTTGACAAGGCGAACTAGCCATGGGTCGTGTGTAAAAGTACATTGTCTTCCAACCTTGAGCAAAATCCATTTATATTTTTCAGATGAGGTGACAAAGACGAATACAGAAGGTAACAACATAAAATATGATTTGATGCTAAAAATAATGTCCCCGGAAAGTGTAACTATGTACCATTTATTAATCAAAGGGCCAAAATCAATATGTATTCATACAATTTCAGGAAGTACAATTTTTAGCGGCACTAAAATGAAGTAAATCTGTTAAAACGCCCTGTGGGTCAAAATGACCCATTCTGGGCTTCTAGGGTAAAATATATTTTTTTCGCAAAATATACAAGATACACAAATTTCGGTTAGAATACATATAGAACTTCTTAAATAGATAAAAGTCACGGAAGAATTTCTTATTCCTATGAATACAGCATGAATGGAAGGAACGGAAACTTGCAAATGGGTCAAAATGACCCACGCGGGGCTTCTAGTGTTAATTGTATGACATATTTTAAACTTTTTTTTCAAACCAAATTTTCCAGCCTTGGTGGTGACGGGTTTATAGTCTGTTAAGCCTTTGGTTGAGGGTTTGCGTGGGTATATTTTTCTCCACTCAGTGTATGACTATGCATTGATGCGTAGCGAATTGAATGCAGTACCACCGAGCTTAATATTTTGGAACAGAGACATAATTTGATATATGGTTTTTTTTAATGAAGAAAATTATAAGACTGTGCCAAACCTGACATGAGAAACAGTCGTGTGGTCTTGTCCGCCATCCGTCTAACTCCTCTGACTGCAAACAGTTCAGCGTTGGTATTTTCATGGGGTATTTTGCATTAGCTCTATACCGCATACTACTTTTTCATATTTTATTTTAATACTTATTTGCTCCCATTCGTTCAAATCCCTCAAGCGTTTATGCAACCTCTCACCAGCATTGTCGTCCTATAATTCTCAACTGGTTGGATTTCAATGGAATAAGTACTTATCTGTTTAATACGATGACAGTTTCTAATTCCGGTTGCAGTCACCTTCGTGAAATGAATTCGAATTCAAAATATGGAAAAATATTTTTGAGAGTGTCGCCATTCGAGTACTTGTCAAACCAGAGTGTCGATTTCCCCTGAAGCTTCATTGCCACTCGACAAAATATGATTGTTCTTGCATTGTGTATTGTTCTTATACTATGGTGTGTGAAAATTTTTGTAACCCATGCTTACCGGAGTATCTTTAGAGGCTAGTAATTATTTGCAATTTTCCGTTATACTTGGCATATGAGTTCACTTTTGGCATTCAGATATATCATTCTACGTACTATTAATTTTTCTCGCGTGAGCTCACTGTCAAGCAAAATTTTGCGTAAAATTTTCTTGATTTTCCAAGTGTCTGAAGGTTCAATGACGACTTTAGTGAGTGGTAATTTGCCCGTTATCATTCTCTCGATATTATCACAAGCATGTTTATCATTGGAAAATGTGTAGCTCTTTGCTGCCGCACTTAATGCCCATTGAATTAGTTTAGGTTATTGAGAATCCTCGGCGTATAGTCCTTTCAAACTTTAAAACCAAATTTCTTGGAAACTTAGCGACAATAAATTTAGAATTGATGGTTCTTCTTGATTCTAGTATCTAAATTAGACGTTTATCGTGAAATATTTTGCGTGTGCTTAGCATAATACCCAGAAAATTACGCGTCGCATGTCCAGCAGGACGGTAAAAAAACATGATTTATATACGTCAATTTTTGGAATGAAAAATGATGGACAATAATAAGTTAATTGGAGATAGAAAACCAAATTGAGAAGGAAGAAAGTCAGAGCATCTTTATTATGAACAATTCTGGAAGCAAATTAATTCGAGAAGAAGAATTTGGAAATCCATAGGTGGTTGAAATGTCGATAGAGTTAGTATTGAGTGATAAACCTATCACGGCTAAAACTAAGAAAGACTGTTTAGTTAGGAAAGGAAATAGAATGAATGAGATTTAAGTATTCACAGATAGCGTAGAAATAAAAGAAATCAGTGAAGGGTAAAGGCATAATGAGGAACTTTTGGTACGAAAAACTTTTGTTTCTATCAATATTGGAGTTGCACCAGCCATACCATCGTAGCCTTCAAGTTCATTTCCTTTTTTCATGTCTTGGGATCTTTCTGTGCTGGAGCGTCTGGTGGGGTCATATAGGGAGTTCCCTGATTATAAGTAGGACGTAAATTGAAGATTTAAATGGAAATATGTATTTTAGAATGAATATCGATCATTTAACCCATATTTTGATTTCTATTGCCCGGCCATACCATAGTCAAACACACTCCACAGGATATTTGTTGTACATTTTTGAGATATAATGTGGGAACTATGCTTGATTCGTTTTATTTTCAGTGTTAAGACTCATCATATTCGATCAGTATGGTATTTTTGAAGTCTGGCAATAATATTTATGTTTCGATTTACATATTATGATCTTATTTTATAATGGAAACTTTATGCGCCGTACACCATGACCAATTTGAAGTACAGTCAAGTTATTGCGGGTTTGCAGTCGTTACAGTTCATAAATTCATAACTTGTTCACTTAAATAATATGCACATTAAGGCTATGGAAAACATGAAATATATACTTATACTACTTTTGCTTCCCTATCATGCCATTCCTCTTAGGGTTTGTAAAGAGAAATAGCTTATTTATTGCCGCTAGTCCCAGAAAACTTTCAATTGATAATGCCCTCGGTAATGCTCTCTGAGCAGTAAAGGTACAAACCTTCTTTGAGAACAAAATGCATTACAGTTGCTGATTTTTTTTCTTTAGCTTTTAAAGAGTTAGTTGGGAGAGTGAAGGAAGATACATAAGTACATTATGTAATAGCTATCACTTTTCCGGATTAAGGAGGCATTAGTCTTAATACTTAGGTCTTAGTTAAGTAAATGGGCTTCTATGGTTTTCTTATTTATATAAAGACAGTATAATGCCTGAAATTTTCCTGAGATAAATATTTTCCTCATCAATTATTTTCAAAACCCTAGAATCTTATAAAAAATTTGCATAGTGTTTTAAGGGTATGTTGCAGCACCTTCCCAAAATATTAGATTTCCGATTTTATTAGTTCGTCCAATGCATGATGAGATAATTCTTTTCAGCTTAACTTTAAGAAAGTCATTGTTGTCAGACAAAATAAAAAGTTTGCTTGTTCACCAAATCAATTATATTCACCACAGTGTTTTACGCATGGCTTGACGATTGTTCTTCGGTGTTGTCGCCTCATAGATGAAAACGGCTTTATGCTTAGCTTATCCCGCACGGAAACATTTTATTTGGTGAATAATAGGCACTTTAGTGCCACCACCGTAAATGGAGCATTGGAAAAGCAGGCCAGATATGACTGGCTGCTTGCGGAGATTGGTGTTGTTATAGAATGCTGCAGATTAAATGAACGGATAAAATAAAAATTGAAAAAGTATACGGAAGGAAGGAAAAAAAGGATAGGAAACAATTCATCACTATACAGTAAAGGAGAGCCAGTTGGATTCGGCATATTCTGAGACATATTGGGTTTGTGGAGTATTATATAATTCCAAATAAATAAATAATAAATCCAAGAATAGTAGAAAGTATGCAAAGATAACTGACAGAGAGGAGGGAATTAGCATAATTATATAGAAGAATGTAGGGTTTAAGTTAACCAATCTTAGCCTTGAACGACTCATGCGTTAATGACCCACGAGGTAAAAACATAGTTCAGTGAATATTTTACGAACAAACCCTCCTGATAATGACAAGAAGTTCTTTAGCCTTCCAAAATCTGCATCCTGTAAGTCACCACCCCTCCCATGTTCATTGAAACGCTTGTTCTTACCTCCGTCTTATTTTCTTCGCTTCCTCCTTGCCCAACCACCTTTATCCCTATCACATTCTCTCCTTCTGCTTACAAGCCTTCGTTCCTGTTTCCTCGTCCACCTCTCCCCGGATTCCTTTTCTCCTTCCCACCCGCACGCACTACTTCTCTTCCTGCCTGCCACCCCGTCAAACTCCCTCCCCGGCCTTCCTGATTTATGGAAACCACAATGCGCACGAGGAAAATTGGAAGTTTGGGTTTTGCGCCGTGGAAGGGAGGTCTGAATGGGCGGGGCCCGGGGCGAGGCGAAGCTCTGATGTCGAGATGATGACGCGAGTTTTTTCAGCCGGTTTTCTGGGAAGAAAGTCGGCGGTTTTTTGAGAAAGTTGACGACTGCCTTGGTTTAAGTCTGGTTGTAGGAGGGAAGCGGGTACCACGGGTCAAAATCCTAGATTTTCAGTACCATGTATGGGAAGCGGATGTATTGGGGTTAATTTTACGTCCCACATTTAGTAGATATAATGGGCTCTTATGGAGATTTGATTCCTGAGTGACTTAACGTAATGCCGAAGATACGATGTTGCTAATATTAGTAGGAAACACATCTTGGCTCTATTGCCCTGCCCTTGATGCAACTACATGTTTTCCATTTTGCAAACACCATTCCTAAATTAATTTAATTAAACTAGTGCGGTCTTGCAAACGGCCTTCTACGTGGATGAATGGATGAGGACACGGTGTAACTGCACAAAATTGTAAGTACGGCTACAATTTTTTTCCATAAAGCTCTCAACGTAATTTGGAACGCTCTAGAGTAGATATTCTTCAAAATGCAAATGCCTATTTCAATACAATTTGTATTGAATCTGTAAAGGTGATAGACGGGGAGGATAATTTGGCAGATTGCAGGGTCCTAGGAGAAAAATATCGCTACCAGCATGGCAGCCCACAAAGTTAGCCGTATTTCATAGCCATCGATAATTCAGAGAGTAAGAAATCCATTAGTATAAATTTTCTATTAAATTACAAAATATAAAGGTAAAGGATCATTTTTAAGTTGCACTACGCTAGGTTTTTAATCATTCCCCATTGCTGAGTACCTTCTACACTGTTGAAAATTGCCTGTTATTTTGTGGGGATATTATAATTCTTTGTATTGTTTTAGTATCAACACAATAAACAAAATTAGGCCCATCACTCCATATTGTACTCATCGAATGGTGAGCACATGTTCTTGTTGCTATTAGCGCGCTCCTACTAGGACTCGAACGGTCAGAGAACGTTTTTCTGGCTCAATATTCAGTCCAATTACGGTTAAAACTCTTGTTACCTGTGCGTACGAATGATCAGTGTATTGTGACGTAAAAATTTGAGACGTTCAGCAAAAATCAACGTGATGATTTCAATAGACAGCGAAATAGTAAATTAATTTTAAGTTGAAAAAGAGGGTTTCTCGTTGGGACTGAGATCCTGCAGTTGTTAGGAAAGGCATAAGGAACTCATTCCATTAACTCCTGTTGACGTTCTCCCAAGTCCTTAAAAATATAATCAATCGATAGTGTAAACTCATCCTTTCCACCACCTAAATAGCTTCTTTGCGAAATTATTTTGAATTTCGGCTAGTTTACATTCGTAACACTGTTTATATTAAGTAAATACTTGTTAACTTCTTAAAGATTTTCTCTATATGCGTGGACAATTCAGATAGGAATTTATTTTTTTTACCTACCTTGAATTCCAAACACCCTGTACCTCTTACAGTCTCTCTGAAAGAAGATATTATTGATTTGACTAGAATGAGATTTATTTTATATTATATAATCTTCGCATAGTACTGGAGAGAAAAGGCATAACTGTTATGGCTTAAATAGATCGCGTGTAATATTTAAAGTTATCCAAGTTTGTTTTATCGCCATTAAATGATATTAAGTTTGTGCTTACTTGGTTCAAATGCTTTTTACTAGCATTCAAATGTCATTTTTTTATAATAATTTCCAGCGTAGATCTTTTTTAAATATGATTCACAACTTCTGAATTTTAATGGGACTTGAGAGAAAAAAAATCGAAACTAATGCAGAAGGCTGGCTAGTTAAAGGGCTCAGAAATAAAAACAGTATGCGCGATCAATGATTGGTTTGGGGTATATTTTTCACCCATTCTACCATACTGACTTTTTTCACCCACTCCGTACTTTAACCCTAAATTTTAGAGGTAGAAAGGTTAAAGAAGAATGGAAATGTATCTTTATTTAAGTTTGAGTGTATTCACGACTCGTGAATGCTTTTTTGTATGGTTGACTTGGTTTGTGATTCGGTGGTCGATGAAAGATAATGAAGGGGATAAATCGGTGATTAGGTGCGTCTCATATCACCATCACTGGCTCAGTGTAATGGGCTCCCATGCATTTTCAGGCTCATATTTCCGTTTTAGAATGTTGTATATTTTTGAGAACTTAGATATTACTGGGGAAGAAGAGCAGAGTTGGATGATTTCAGAGGGGGAGAGGAGATATTTTTCCAGTTCGTAATATGGGACGGAATAATTCAGAACGGTTGGATATCCAGTTAATGTATGCTTGGGAATGTCATATTTCCGTTACGCACGCGTCGTTGATTCATGCCCATGAGGAATTTTGGTGTATTTAGACAGAAAAAGTGTCCCCGTTTCGTCGACGTTTACATTGCGTGATGGACCGAGATGTAGATTGCCTTGGGGTGCAGGAATACAGTGGAATCTAGATCTCTTGCTTCATTATTAAATACTGTTCTTAGAAAAGTTTTCTCTCCAAGAACAGTAATACCCATTTAATGGCCGTTATTTTAATTTGTATTTTACGACATATTTCTTATTGAAATTTTAAGCAGCCAAATGTTTGTTTTTCATTCTCCATCCAGTTTTGGAAAGCGTTGTGTCTAGGGCTGCATTTTACATTTTTCTGACTACTTCAAATATAAGTATTTTTTTATTTGGGCGTGGAACAAGTTCTGTAAATGTAAGGAGTTAATGTCCTAATTTTTAGTTATTTCATGATCTTGGAGCTTACTGTGGGTTGGTTAACCTGGGTCCCGACCGCGTAAAAAAATAATTATACGAGAGAAGACATTTATCATTGTTTTATATTTTAGTTTATTTTCCTGAGTAAAATGTATTAATATGTAAATGATAACTGCAATTACGCCGTAGAGTCGGCATTTTAGCCATTTTTCAACAATGTAAACTTTTAAAAAGCTGTTTTGAATTTCTGATATTATGGTATCATGAAATCATGCCGATTGTAAGTTTATCTGTAAGAAAGGTCACTCTTTTAATATTCTTATATATTTGTGCTTTAATGTACTTCGAGATATTTTCAGTCATTGTCCTCTTTAAAATAAAGTGTAATCTTAGCAGAATAAAATGGCCCTTACTCGCATTTATCCATTGAATGATGACACAGCAAATTTTTAGATTTTGTGACTTTTATTAATTGTATCGGGTTACTTACTTTCATTTTAAAGTCAATAATATATAATAATAATAATCTTTATTGGTCCTAGGATTTTACATAAAATATAGGACAAGTGAAAGTATAATACATGGGGCTTCCAATTTAAGGACTTGTCGATAGCCAAACCAAGAAACTTTGTACTATATACCCTTTCTATGGGCTGACCTTTTAAGCAGATGTCTAACTGAGGCTCTCCCCTCTTTTTTTAATTAAATGAAATTGGCTTTATTAACATTCGCAGAGTTTATTTATCTTAAACCAGTTTTCTAGGAGCAATACTGAGCTCTCCAGCTTGGCTTGCAGCAGCTCAGGGTCCCTATGGCTCATCGCTAGTCTTGTATCATTTGCATATAATACAATGTTGTTGTTTTCAATATGTCTAAGCAAATCATTGATACATAGTAGGAATAAGAGGGGCCCCAGGATGCTACCCTGCTGTACCCCAATATTTATTGTTTCAATTGGTGAAAAGTGGTTAACAAGTTTACTGTTGGTTTCTATGTCCTCAACCTCCACTATCTGCTGCCTACCCTTAAGATAAGCCTAGAGACATTTATGAGTAATTACCCTGATCCCATATCTTTCACATTTACTCAGAAGAATTTCATAGTCCACCGTGTCAAACGCCCGTGAGAGATCATTAAATACACCGACCGAGTATTCATTCCTGTCCAAGGCAGTCATAATTTTTTTCAAAAAACTTGCAATGGCATCGTTAATGCTTCTTCCCTTTTGGAATCTAAAATTTTCCATGTTTAATATTTTATCATCATTGACATAGTTCATAATCCTGTCTTTCAGCAACCGTTCAAAAATTTTAGATAGATTATTCAACAAGGACACAGAACGATAATTATCTATGTTATCCATATATTATATCTCCTTTTCTGTGGATCAGTTTTATTTTTGCAATTTTTTAGTAGTTAAAAAACTCACATTTCCATTTCTGAAACCATTTCTGAAAGACTCATTAACTATGAAAGTTAAAGGCTTAATTATTGCCTTTGAAAATTTTTTAGGATTGAAGTAGTAATATCATAAATTCCTACTAATGGTTTGCCTTTGAGGTTATTTATGCACTCCAAGACCTCATTTTATGTTACAGGAAAGAGAACCATGGAAGGCCTTATACTCTGACAGTGCTCTGCATTAAATCTGTTGCTACTTACTATGAAATTTTGTTAGTGCAGAGGCACATTAGCAAGGTACTTATTGGCAAACACAGCCACTTGTGCAGTGCAGTTAAGCTGATCCCTTCCTCATTTTTCCATGTTAAGTTTCCGCTCCTGTTTACCTTTGTCTCAGTTACATTTTTTTACTACTTGTCATGATGTTTCAGTCACGTTATCTGATTGACTGATACCTCTTTTTTAATATGCGTTATTTAAAATGCATGGGCTTAGTGCTCTTTTTTGACTGAGTGCTGTGATCAAAGTATTAAGTACGTGATTTCATTTCTTAGATAGATCATCTTCAGATTGTCACATGCTTCTTAGCTCCCTTCATTACTATGTCGCTTTAAAGGTATCATTCACTTATTTTGCCTTAGGTCACTTCTTTTGCCATTTTAACTCCCCTTGATGTTATGGATGAGCTAGTTTTGGAAGGGAGAGGAGTATGAATGTCGAGAAGTCGAATGTTTGGAATCATATTCAAATTATTTTGTCGTAATGAATACGTGGTCTCTTCAGGCGTTGTTTTTTTACGGTTTCCTACGTTTCATCACATTTCCTTATCATTCTTTATCAATGCTCTCCCCTCTATCCGTTCTACTCACGGCCCCGGCTCTTCCTTCAGTCCCCCGCCTCCTCCAGCAGCAGGCCCTTCAGTTCCCCTACGCCAAGTTCTCTCCCATCACGATCCCCCCTACAGTTGCCTCCTCTCACCCCGTCGCGCCACTGGAAAAGAAGAATGGAAACCTAAGGGGAAAATGTATGTATATACACATTTGTATATACATGTATGTGGGATGGAAGGAGAGATTGAATAAGGGGACGGCATTTGTTTGCGCCCTCACGTCTGAAATTTGTCTCGGAACACATTATTTTTTGCGTTAGAAAAAGAGGACTAAATCTGTAAGCAAATCCCGGTTTCCGAAACGCGGTTCAAGGGGGAAATGAAAGAATGTATTATAATAATAAAATAAAAAGAAAAGATTCGGATTTTGTGTCTCGGTTGGGGATGAGTGGTGCAGTGGGGACAATAAAAATTACTCCGGGGGTGCGGTTATATTTATATATATTTTTTTTATCAGAGCGTAGTGAGGAAAGGGGGTGGGTGTGTGGCCCGAGATGATTGGCAGGGGGATCTGCGCGTATGAGTGTTTCCGATGGGTTCCGTGAGATCGAAGGGGCTGCGGGATAAACTTGGTCGTAAATGAAAGAATGAGGGCATTTGCGTTGTTACACATCTACATAATACCCCGCGAGCGGTCGCATGGGCGTGTGTCAAGGGGTGCTAGATCACCAGCCGTGTAAAGGTGTAAGTTTTGTTTTGGAGGTGAAATTGTGACATCTATTATAGGAATGTATTTAGTGGAGCTCAATTTTTATTGTGGTCGCTTATTGTTTGCGGAAAGAACGAGTTTTTGTACCTATCTGTTTGGCAGTATCTCTCTTATTGTATCGCATCTGTCAGACCTAGAAATGTAGTCAGGAGTCATGATAATATTCTCTATGTCGCTCTGAAAAATATCAGTTCTGAATTTATCAAACAACCTAAGCCTAGCGTGTAGCCTCCGAGTCTCCTTAGAGAGGACTCCCGCCTTAATCCCTCTAAAAGTTGTGCGACACTCTATGTACGCTTGTAGCAGTTTTTAACGAAGCGCGCTGCTTTCCTTTGTATTTTATTAACTTTTTTGGTTAAATCTATTTGACCAGGGTCCCAAATGCTCGCGGCGTATTCGAGGTACGGCCTAACCACAGCGAAGTACCATCTCTCTTTGACTTTTTCATCTGAGACCCTTCTTATTATCCGTTTAACAAAACCTAGTTTTTTTAATGGTAGGTTATAGGAAGGAGATTGGTGGGTCTGGGGAGAGAGTTTGACGTACGGAGTTAAGATCCAGCGACGGCATAGTAAGGACTAATAACGCCTTGTACCCTGGGAGACATTCCTGCCTCGGCACGGGAAGTAGCTAGCGGTAACTTTAACCGTGAAAACTACTTAATCGCTTGCCATCTGATGGAAAATCGCTTTGCTCTGGGATTGGAATACTTGAAATTTTGCTAGCGATCTGGGAGCAAAGTGTGTGGCTTTCCACCTTAAGGTTCTATTAAAGGTAAATGAAATTGTTTGAAGAGATTGATTTTGAAATAGAAGCGTTGAGCTAACTATTCAGTAACCATTCATAATTTTTTTATGTTAGTTATAATTCAATATTCGGAAAAGTCATGCATTCAGACGTAATCAACAAGTATACTTGCCGTTATAAAATATGATTACATCAATGGCGATCATGGATTAAATCAAGTGAAATTGATGGTGTATATTTTTTCTATAATCGGTAATACAATTTGAACGTCAAGAATTGCTAATGTAAAACAGTCATACTCGGTAAACTCTCTCCTAAACTATTTCACTGTAACTTCGTGAGTACTCATCGGTAATATGTAGCTCGCAGTAGGTTGCCTCCATTGCATCTGAATCGTTAGGGTACGAGATTGTAGGCCCATTCTTGCGCAATATATATCTCTGAATGTATAGGGCTGAAGGGTGCGGACATCTATGTGTGATAAGAAGATGGATGACGAAATGATCTAATAATTTTCAAGTGTATGATGTTGGATTGTTTTGGCTTTCCACTGGGTCAAAATCTCCTCTCCGACGTTTCGATGTACGTGTCGTCCATCTTCCTTACTCTTAAGACAACAGACGACTTGAACATCGAATTTTCTTCACTTAGATAGTCATTAACATGAGAATATCAGCATATCATACTTTTTTGACCGAGTGTGGTTGTTTATTCGCCAGTCGACTATGCCCTTTGGCTTATTGTTATCATTTGCACGCTTGCCGTAGTGAATTAAGGCCCTATTTTATCTTGAGTGAACCAAGTGGAAGTGGTAATAGCTTATTACGTTCGTGTGGCCGAAGTTGGTTGACGTAATTTGATAATTTAATTTGGAATGAACTACTGCTTTTATCCCAAATTTATTTTACTGAGGGCACCAAACTTGCCTCGTTCAAAACAAGTCTCAGTTGTGTTTGAAACGCATTACACTAATTATACGCGTAAAAGTAATACCTTGGCCTGCGATAACTTCTGTCACATAGCGTTTCTGTTGCATATTTTTCCAGCTTTCCCTTTTACTGCTGTAACCGATTGAGTAAGATTACCTTATGACATGCTCTGAAAAATATTATCGAATTTAACGTTGGAGGAATTTGCGTGCCTAAGAAGATGCACTTACAACCTAAGGTCACTCTGAAAAATCGGTAAAAAATCGTTATTGGCGTTTCGTTAATTATAATTGCATTAAGTATCATTTCGCAGCTTATTGCTTCATCCAGCCACCAACCCAGCTTACCCCTAATTTCAAGGATTGAATTTTCGAAGTTTTCTTTCCCCACCTAACATTCGAAGCTCTTCCTCGTTTGCTGTCCTTTCCGTCCACCACACTTCTCCACCCTTTTCCGCACCATTTCAAACGCCTAAAACCTACTATTGTCTTCCATTCTCAATTTTCACTTGAAGTTAGTGACTCCAGAATCGTCATCGCAAATATATGTTTCCAACCTTAGGAGCTCATTTGCTGAACGGGGATGGCCCGAGGACGAAGAATTCTATATTGGGAGGAGATCCCCGATTGAATGGGGGTTTGAAACCGAGGGGATGAATAGGGAAGTAGAGTGGGCGACAACGATGCTTGAGGGCGCTGAATTATGCCGAGCATCGGCGGTTTATTTCTCTGACAAAGGAAAAACTCGGGACCCGACTCCCGATGAGAAGGGAGCTCGACGAAGTTATGAGAATACGAAGAGGTGCTGAAGGAGGAGGAGGAGGCAAAGGATTGATCTCGAGAAAAAGAGAGAAAGGAGGAGGTGGTGGTGTCGGCGTGGTTGAGGAAATATTCCTGTTCCGTAGGGTTTAAATTGATCTGCGGGGAATGAATAAAAATGCTTGTAGTTCGCGGGAGTTTGTGGAGGGTGGGATGGGTAGGGGAAGAATGAAGAATTTGATGAGCAGGAGGGACTCTGTAGAAAATGTGCCGTCGTGTTGAAGCGGTGGTTGGAGAGGGGTGGGGTAGCGTGCAAGGTGGAGGTTGAATGAGTGGGGTTGGGGGAAAATGGAGAAGGATTGATACGCGCCTGAGGAGGGTAAGAGTGTGGGCTAGGGTTATATGTAACTCGGGGAGAAATTCTTGCTTCTTACCCTCCTAATCACCTACTTGACATATTTATTCTTACCCTGAACTATTTCCTATTTTTTGCGTAATGAGCGAACTTTGCGAGTTATCAATCCTTGTGTACCCAAGTCTTGTACCTATTATCGAATATTTTTATTACAGGTACTCCAGTTTAGACTTTAATTACGAACGATTAAATAAGGGTATAGCCGAAGTCGATACACTTATTTTTTGTTTAATCCCATGTAAGGCAATATGAGAAAAATAGTTTTCTCCCGCTCTAGCAACGAACTCCACAATTTATCGTGCTCACAAAGCCATATCAATACCACTCTTCATAAAATCGGTAGCATATTTTATGCTTACAATGGTTGCATTTTCATATAACGACGAGTGAAACCTTCAAGACAAAATAGGTTTTTTTTGTATTTTAATCTTGTGCTAAGAAAAGTCGTTTCAGAGAAATTTCGATAAATCTATTTTGAACAGTTAAATAATCTTGAGCATTAGACTTCCAAAAAAATATATACAAATTGTAAACATTTTCTTGCCATCAAACGAATATTACTTAAGCTTGAAATTTTTAATTGAGCAGTCCTTATTGAAAGCGTCGTAAACGTGCATCTATTTCCTATAACCAAGCAAAAAATATTTGCAGCAATTGAAAAAATATTTTTCTTATATTATCTGAAGCAGAGTTATAAAAAATATAGAAAGGTAACTATAATTTCTATAGTCTTTTTATATCGCGCGAAATTATGCATAATTTTAATTTTCAGATTAAAAAACCGATAGTAATCAGTTCTGTTCGTGAAGACTGATTACTTTGGGTTACGCCATGGTTTATATCTGCCACAACGCAGACATTGCTATGCATGATAACCCATCTTTCTTTGTGATATTGGTGTCTATGAGGACCACCTTTTGGGGATTTGAAGTGAAGAGTGAGTCGCTCTTCGAGACGTCACACAGTGTTGCTGAAATCGTATAAAATTGGCCGATGTTCAAAAAATGCTTTTTTTACTTTGGAGTCATAAGATGTCCTTGTTAAAATCTGTACATACCCAAATTACCAGGCATGAAATAGCCCCCCCCCCCAACGGAGGAAATGAGGTCTAGATCGGTTTTTATGAGCGCGGGTTAATTTTTGCATCTTTCATATGGTTCTTATTTATATTTGCCTTTGCCACTAACTCAAACTTATTACTGTACCTACGTGTTCTAGAGATGTTTGTTATCTGTAAGTCACATAAGTTTTACTCAACTTTCCCCCAGAAATATTTGAACTACCTAATTTTCAAAAGTAAAATTTCTACGGCGCTGTCTAAATTACACCCAACTATAAATCATTTCGACTTGGAGCAATGCGTATTGATGCAAGCGTTCGGGAAAATTATAAGAATTTGACAAGTTGCCTCTCTCCCAGAAATATCCGTAAATGGCCATTTTTGCGATTTCAACTCCACATTTTGGTTGGAAATCCAATATAAAGCTTCAGTAATATGTTGCTGTATTGATGTGTAGCTTGAGTAACATTAAATATCAATAACAAAACAAGTTTTACTTCATTGTTATGAAACTGACTACTGATGGGAATTATCGTAACTCCATACACTCGCAAAATTAAAAATTCTCTCCATTGATACTAAACATTGGTCGCCTAATGGTAACAAGAAAAAATAAAAATAAAATTTTTCGAACCTTCAAAACATCAGACTATCAACTATGAAAATAAAAAGTTTTTTTTTGAAACGGAAGAGCAACCTCGGACTAAATGGTTTAGATTAACTTATGACCATTCTACATACGTCATTCGAGCCCTTTACGGCTCAATTTTTCAAAACTTAACTTTTTTTCAATTTCCTTTGGATATCAAATTATAATAAACAAGGAATAAATTGTTTCATAAATAATTATTGAATCTAAAGTGGAATAAAAAAGTCTAATACTACGTAAAAACGTTATTTCATTTGTAAATTAATGGTAAATATTTTTATTTCATTATTTATTATTATTTAATGTGATTAGAAAACTGCAAACCAGAAATAAGTGGTGATTTTGCTAGGTCGTTTGAAATACTGGGAAAAACACCAGGCTGAAACCAAGTAAGTTCAATCTCTTAGAGGATGCATCTCTTGCTTTGCATGTTAATTATTTGCCTCATTTGCTTTTAAACATAGTGCTTGTCGTATAGCTGACCAAATGCTAGTTTACTGATTAATAATAATGACAATTAAACTTAAGCATTTGCAAATATGGAGCAGTGGCATTTTAAGCGTTCATTATACCTTAGGAGAATTGTGTTTTGCATGTATCAATTGTGTAAAGAGGAACATTTATGTTGAAAAGTGTATAATTGCGTATGAGAGTATAATGTAGTGACAGAAAATTGTGATATAATATGAATATATACGCCCCACTTCCATTCTCTATTCAAAGAGAAAATCTTTGGATATTTAAGAAAGTCAATATAAGTTATTGTGATAGCAAAATCCTATTTTATGTTGTGATAAAGTGATTGAAGAAATATTGCACGTTTCACATGATACCTAAGCCATTTTCACTTACGTCAATCGTATTGGTGTGACTATGTTAACTCTTTTTCTTAAGAGTCGCTCGATGAATAATATAGGTAATATTATGACGTAGGCTATTATTATGCATGCAGGATTTTTTCTAAACTCTTATATCTACATCTTCTTTAAATGGGTATATTTATTTACCCGATTGAATAAAAATGCTAGTTTTGTACTCAACGGAATAAAAACTTGGGGCCAAAGGTAATGAGATTAATGCCTACATCCATGCATTTTTGAATGGATATCATTTCTAAACGCTATCTTCTAGCACATACTTAGATTGGCATGAATAGAATTAGCTCAATTTTTTTAATGTTTGTAGGAAAAACTTCCCCGAGTGAAGAAAAAGAAATTTTAATTCTTCCGACACTTGTTGACATTGAAAGAAAGCCGGAAAATTATGGCATGCAAAAACTGTTTTTCCTTCTTTATTTGCCTTTAATTTTTCGTGGCAAAGTTCAAAACTCGAACCTTTCAGTAACCTTATCTACGAGCAGAGTCGTCTGCTTTGAACTGATTTTTGATAAAGTTTTACAATCTCGAGAAGGTCACATTTCAGATACCTGTCGTGATTTTACGATTTGATTATTTATCATTTAATGTTAAAATGAACTCTTTGTTCAATCAGCTAAAAGTAGCCGATACTTTGAAAATATTTACTTTTTCTTTAAGGACATTACGCTGTTGGAGGGAGATGGCAAGGGGAAAAGTGAGATGATTCATTGGAGGTAGGGGCGCTCATTGGAGGTCTTAAGTCGCCTTCGTGTATGACGGATCCAAAATTCATGCACTCAGGATCCAAGTAAGCCGGGACAAATGACATTTGAATATCCCGAGGAGTGTTCACCTCACTCAGTCCGGGGAACTCTTGCTACATTTCCCCATTCGGCGGCCGACCCCCAGACATTTCCGATTAATTTCTGAATTTCTACTTTTCCTCCTTCCCTTACTCCCGACGCCCATTCCCTAAGCCTCCCTTGCAATAATAATGCCCTCAAACAAAGAGGAAACACTGTTGTACCTCGACTGAGAGGAAAGAGGAGGTGGGGGGCGCCTCCGTCTTGCCTTCCCACCCCCTCCGTCTCATTCTTCACTTCAAACCCCCAATTCTCTCCTCTCCCTCCCCCTTGAACCCATCAAATACTCCTTCAACCATCTCCTCTCGCTTCCATCCTTCAAGCCAACCAACAAACCCTCGGGTAGGATACACTGAACCAACCCGTCCCGATTCCCATCATTTCAACATTGTTTTCCCCATCCCACCGCCCTCCCACGATCCTCCTCTCTCTTCCGCAACCTCGAAAACCTGCAACCCGCCACTCAAACAACCTCCCTCTGCTCTCCACCCCAACGAAAACCCCTCCCGCACCCTTCGGGGTAACTTAGGCCTTTCCTATGTTCACCCATCCCTCCCTCCTCCCGCGAACTCAACCCCCCGGCACGTCACAATGGAATGCGCGCTGAAGGGTGTGGGTTTCAACCCCCCTCTCCTACGCGCATACATGCTCATCAACCCTCCTCTTCCTCCTCAAACCTCATTCTTTAACTCCCCAATAATCCACTCACTCCCTCTGGACCCACATCCTTTAGCGTCCCAAACCATGGAGACCAACCAGCCCGCCCGACCCATTGCTCCATAAACTCGCAGTGAACCCCTTATTTCTCAAGCTGTGTAAACTACCCGCCCAGCTCACTCCTCCTCCCTCCCCCACATCATCA
Source organism: Ceriagrion tenellum (assembly GCA_963169105.1). Taxonomy (NCBI): domain Eukaryota; kingdom Metazoa; phylum Arthropoda; class Insecta; order Odonata; family Coenagrionidae; genus Ceriagrion; species Ceriagrion tenellum. The sequence goes on along the minus strand of OY720636.1, from coordinate 31,514,291 downwards.
TGACTTTGTTCTTACCTCCTGAGTCTCCCACACCGCGATCTCAAGTGCCGGCTCCCTTAACTCCTCCCCTAGCACTATCTCCCGTCCAAGTCCCAGCTTTCTCCAGCCTCTCCTCCCGAGCCTACTACCCCTCCACTTTTCAGGAGTTCCCCAGTCAACGTTCAACGTTCTTCTCTTCCGACGTGAGGCATAATTCTTCTTCACTTCAGCTCACCCCTATATTTATCTTGCTTTGCCGCCTGCTTGGAGTGTTGAGCGTGAGAGTCTTGGGAGGAAGCCCGAGTTCCTCTGTGTGGCAGGCAGTCGGCCGGGCGCTCGCTTTTCTCCATCCCCTCCCCCTCCCAACCTCCATCTCTCATCTCACTCTCCTTATCTCATTCTCTATGCCATCCTCTCCTCATATCCCTCACTTAATCTCTCTTCTACTTCCTTTGGGAAAATTGTGAATCTCTTAATTTACTAATTATTTCCCTGTTTTTGGGGTAATGCCGGAAAAAAATATGTACCAATTGACGGCGTGTAAAATCTAACACTAACTTTCCTCTGACATTTATGTATGGGTTTCATATATTTTCTGCAGTTTGGATTTGAAATTTGAAAAAAGTTATAAATAATTTAGTCAAAAGGGTCAGCTGATTGAGTTAGGGATGGATGACTAAATATGAAAAAATAGGCAACTTCCACTGAAGATGCTTTTTACAGCATATTCAGTTTTTCTTCCGTATAAACTTAACAGTGTACTTTCATTTGACTCCCTCACCCAGCGAGAAAAAAGGTACAGAACGAATTATTGGTTCATGAATTTAAAAAAATGACGCCATAAGCATCAACTATATAATAAATTTAACAAACCAACATATTCATCGATATTATTATAGATATCGATTTTTGTTCAGGTCTTCATATGAGTACGTACTATAACTCACATTGTTTGCTCACTCGTTGGCGCGGATTCTTCTAGTGAGTTTTTTCCTCCCGAAATATTATCCTATTTTCAATTCAATTAAATATCATCTACATTTTAAAGCATTTTGAATTTTATCCAATTCGTAGTTTTATCCATTTGAGCTATTAATTAATCTGTTGAACTCAATTGTAAACTTCCCCTCAGTTCAACGACCCGCTACAATTATCTTACGTCAGAGGTCACGCAATGCCATGCCCTCTGTAGACGACCAACTCATATGGCCTCTCTTGATGCCATGAATACTATATACCTACACCCCTGAATATTATTCTTGCTTGACACCATCTAAAACAAAATAATAATTCATTTCACTCTTTTCCTCTTGCTCACTCGAGTACCTAATGAACAGTCTTGTTTGGGCATTACACCGTTCTTATCGAGACAGGCACTGTAAATTATATTTCATTGTCGTCTTTAGGCCAGAAATATGAACTTTGTTGTAACAGTTTCCTCCGTCCGGCCCTATCCTTTCACACCTCTATTTCTTCAATTGCCCTCATTGCTTCATTGTTTCATACACGCTTTTTTGTTCTTAAGACTTTTTATATCTTCCCTTTAGATCGTCTCACTACACGTTTAACCATACATTTATCGTTCCACCCTTCCTCTCGCACATTTTCCTCCTGCGTTACTTGTCTAATTCGTTATTTCATTAAATCGATTCTCATCTATTCTGTTGGCATGTTCTTATAAAAAAATATCCTCATTTTATATTCATCCATTACCAGACCATCTATTCCGGATTCTTAGATCACCCTCTTAATCCTAAAAATGATGTCTGGGTTTTTTCATGCCTACCAGGAATTTTTTTCTCCGATACAACTGCTTAGTTACTGAATTTTAGATTTTTGAAAAACATGAACGACTACCTAGCTTTGCAGTTAGCTGTAGCCCAAAAATTGTCGTTCTTAATGAGAAGTTTTACTAAATAATCTACTTTTCACTATGCAGTGTCGGTCTCAAGCCCTAATTGTTAAGAAAAAAGTGATGTGGAAACGCCAAAAGATGTTCAATCTTTAAGAATGCCACTGCGGAATTATCTATGAACTTCCATGTAAAGGAGCAGGAAAATTCATAAATTTTATATTTTCTGCAGGTGAAAAGAAAAAACTGGTTCATGCATGGAATTCTCGCTGTCAGCATAGACTTCGTCATCTTAAAGTTATGAGGTATCTTTGTATTACATACATACCAATCACGCCGTTTCCTTCCGGGCTAGGCAGAGTCACAAAGTTTCACTCATAAATACATATTTGTACACCTAACTGCGCTTCAATAATTTCCTCCATACTGACCTATCCTTGCAAACCTCTTTTGCTTCATTTACCCCCATACACTGCTTCATACACGCCCTCATGTTTTTAAGACTCCTAAGAATTTCCTCAACATTCCTCCTAAGAATTTCCTCAACATTCCTCCTAAGAATTTCCTCAACATTCCTCCTAAGAATTTCCTCAACTACCTTTTTCTCGGCCGACCTCTACCTCTCGCACCATTTATTTCACTCTTATATATGTGTTTTGTTATTCGACTCTCATCCATTCTCTCAACATGACCAAACCAACGAAGCACACTTCTTTCATATATACCGATTACTGGAGTATCTAACCCATACTAATTTATAACCCACTCATTCCTGACCATATCCATCCTACTTCTGCCGCTAAGACTCTATAGATAACTCATACCCACGGCGTTTAGACCACTCTTATGTCTGTCCTGGCATGCCCATGTTTCACTATCATGCAAAAAAGTGGGAAGAAGTACACTTTTGTACACGGTGATTTTCGCCTCCTTAGACAGGCATTCGTTCCTTGATATGCTCCACATGCTACCCACCACTTTCCTTCCAGCTTTTGCACGTCTCTTAATCTCCTCATCTATTCGTTCATCTTTCGCAAACATCTTACCCAAATATACAAAATCATCCACTGAATCAATTACTTCACCTGTCGCCCTAATCATACAGTTGTTCTTCGCTTTCTCCTTATCAAAAGCTACTACTTAGTCTTTCACGGATTTACCCTCAATTCCATTCTCTTCACAAAACACATCTAGGATTCACAAAACTTATCTAGGAGCTTCTGTAATCCCTCTTGGCTCTCTGAGATCGAAACAGCATCAGGAGCAACAGGAGAACTCACTCGTTTACATTTTCAATCAGAACACCGTCGTTTTCACTACATGCATCTCTAACACACTTATCCATGAATTCCTTAAACAGTGATGGTGACATTACGCATCCTTGCTTTACGCCCAGTTTTATTGCAAAACAATCACTCAGAACCCCGTTAACTCTCACACTTGCCTTACTATTATCATACATCGTCATCATAATATTCAATAACTGCCCATTCACTCCATAGTCCTTCAAAACCTTCCATAACTTTTTTCTCTTTATTTTTTTACCTTCTCCAAATCAACAAAAACACAATACACTTTCTTTCGCACTTCAATTGTTTAAATTCTTTGAATACATAGAATAGAACGCTCCTTATTTAAAATTCATGCACTTTTTAAAGTTCATACATGGCTACGTCAAATGTTACCTTTTTTCCATCCTTGTACTATATACTTCCTAACTGTATTTACGTTTGATATATAATATATTATTTTACAGAGAGTCAGGAGTTATACTCGAGGCATGAGAGGCAACTTGTTACTGCTACTGCTACATAAACTGTTACGCAGTTACTTTTTAAACGTTAGTACTATAGCAGTAGTTACTGTTACCTAGCAAATAAAGACAAGAAAATAGTTGGTGCGAATCTATTCTGTAGCATTATAGCCTCTCGAACGTCAATATACATTTATTTATTTATATCGATGGCAGGTATAATGTTATCTTTTAGCTCTAGGAAAAAAACGCTTTAAACGCGTCCGTTTTCTGTTAATTTCCCTAATTTTTTGCTCATGATTATACTTCCCACGCTGCTTTGGGTTAGATGAAATTCTTGTCATATCATCATAACATAGAATAGATGTGCTTGGAAAAAATCCATGAATTTCACTTAAATTTACTCTTTCGTTGGTCGTCTGAGTTACGAAAATGAATTCTGAAAATAGTTTTGAGTTGCGGTTTCACACTCTCCTTCAACAATGATTTTTATTTATGTTATGTTAGGAGGCTATGTGGGACGGTAGTGAGTCTCGTATGTTCAGTATCACTTGGCACTCCATCTCGATTTTCTAGTTTCGCGATTTTACTTACCTTTTCATTATCAATGCAAATTTGTCTCATTGTGATTGATAAATGAAGTGATTTCTTGATTAATGAAAGGAAGTTCATTTGTGGCCTTTGCTGAAAGTAGACCTGTTATTGCAAATAGTATGCGGCGAACCATAGCCAATTTTTATTTCATTCGGAACAAATGTCCAATATATTTTCTGGAATTAATATATATTCCCCTTGTGAACTCGAGAGTAAGCTACGGTATATTCTGCTGGGGTGGAGCTTACCAAAATCTATAAGATCCATCGATTTTCTACAAAAAATAATAGTTAGAGTGATCTTAAAATAGACTCGCTTTGACCATTCCTTTTCTATATTTTGTCGTCTTGGGTTTATCCCCTTAAGACATTTATTTGTTTTTAAAGTTTTACGTCGTTTTTACCTAAGAAGTGGTAATACTGGTTTACTATTGTACAATCCTTCTCCCAACTCCCTACGTAGGGCACATACTTCCTTGTCTAAGCAAACATGACATTATTCAAACAATCTTTCTTGTATATAGGAACAAAGTTGTATAATTTATTACCTGTTTATTGTTTTAATTAAAAAATTGTAAGCACAACAATGAAGAACATACGATCTTGGTTATTGACTAAAGAAAGAGTAGAGGATATTTTCTTGTAACTGTAATATTATCTGTGCTGTAATTTCAAAATGATGTTATTATGAGTAAAGATGAGTTTATTATATATATATATATATATATATATATATATATATATATATATAATTAATTTAGAAATATAAGCTAGCAACAAGGCGTTGAGGTTGGGGAGGGATAGATAGGTATATCACAGGACACTCACAGAAAGGCGATCCATGGCGACACCGGTGTCCACTGCTCTCGGAAGCTTTCGGGTGAGAACCCTTCCTCAGCGGGGAGAATCACAACTGAAGAGTGTCACACTGGAGTTGAGGGTAGAGGGTCTGACAAGGTGCGTGGTTGGATTTTGAGGGAAGTGATTGGTTGGAAGGAAGTGAGGGAGGGAGTAGTAAGAGGAGGGGATACGGAGAAAGCTAGCGGAGGTTAAGCCCGGGAGTACAAATATATTTTAGGATTGAAATATATGATTGTTCCCAATGGCGGAGCTCCATGATTTTTGTAGGAGGCTCCATGATGTGGGAGGGCGCGAATGATTTTTACTTGGAAGCAGTCGTTGAAAGGGAGGTTATGAGAATTGGCGTGCTCCGTTACAGGCAGCTTCAATTGTTGTGTCACGCTGCTCCTGTGGTTATTCCATATGCCCAAGCCATGCGAGCAGCCCTCGAAGGAGCCTGTGGTCAATTTTTCCTCTCACACTCTTTCATCCTCAAAATTTTCTCTCCTCTCCAAGGGCCTTTCCTTCGCTCCCACCCCCAAATTTGACCACTTTCTCCTTCTTTCGGACTTTCACGCTTTTGCGCGTAATATTCGACTAAAATTCCACTTCTCGCATGATAACGTCAACCCTAATGATACCTCAGAGGATGAAACTCTGCCACCCTAGAATCCTCTCGCGAAATTTAAAGAACCCTCAAGTTACTGCCCGCCCGCCCTCCCTTCCAACCACCCGCTTGAACTCTATCCGAACCATATTTCCTCCCAACTATCTTCCCAAGACTTCGTGGATTCCCTATCATCTGCTAAGAACATTTCGCGGGATGAGTTACACGCTCTGATTTCCTTAAGGCGTAACGAAGAAATAATAATTCTTCCAGCGGACGAAGGCTTCACTAAGGTAGTCATGGACCGTCTGAGGTACGAGGAGGAAGCCAATCGGCAACTAGATGACACCTTCTATAAACTGATGACCTCCGATAGAACCCTTAAGCATCTAACTTCTATATCGAAACTCTTACGTTCTGAGGGCCCCAAGGAGGGCCTCTCAAAAAAATAGCTCGCCCTCGTAATTCCTCTAAATCCCCGCACCCCTACTTTCGACTTACTCCCTAAAATTCATAAAACTGAGGTCCCCGGCCGTCCCATCGTCTCTAGTTTTGGCTCACCCACTGAGAGAATCTCTGCTCTCCTTGATTCACACCTCCAACCTTTTGTCCGGCGCCTACCGTCATTTATTCAGGACACTCAGCATCCTTCTGAAGTCTGACATCATTTGTTCGAGGATGCTGCCAGCCGAATAACTCGGTTCAGTATTTGTGCAGTATTATACTATTTACAACCTCTATTTAAGCCCTCTTCCCCTTGCGAATCGCTGGGCTTGGGAAATTAGCTACGTATCCAGTTTCTATTTCTGAAGCTGTTAATTTTTCTTGTTAGAAATGATTGTTAGAAATGATTGTTAACCGCGAAATCTTCTGCCATTTTGTTTAGAAATGACGACATTGAGCCCGATTCTTTCATTTTCATGGAAGAAATATTAATATTCCTGTATCAATACATATTTTAAGATTTCCCGCAGCCTTTTATTACGCTTCCCTCAAATCTGCTTATCAATTTCCGTTCATAATCCATCGCATTAAGCTCTACCTAGATCTTACTCTATCCTAGCTATCGTATCGTCTCCATGCTTCTCCAGATAGTCCCAAATGCCTCATATTTAAGCCAAACCCCTCTTCTCCCATTCCATACATTATTAGGAATGGCTTGGTAGCTCACTTGGGAGGTTACGTTGGGTCACTGACCTGATGCCAGAACCAAATCTAGGAGAGGTTTTAGTGAGAAACCCTCACTGTGAGATTATCTGAATATCAAATCTTACTGGTAAACCAAGGTAATGCACCTTCAGCTCTCCTTTGATGCGTAATTAGCACAACAATAATTGTGGCCATGTCAGGTAAAATTGGTTTGGAAGGACATTGTTGTAATGAAATTGATCAATGGTAATTCCTTCTTGCCTAAACCACCTCGAAGGACCATCACTGCACCGAACATGTGTGATTATTCCTATGAGTTCATTGATAGGTATGTAAGAATTAAATATTATGGTGACTCCGGTGGAAACTGGCCGTTATTTCTATTAATTTTCTAACGCCTTCGCTTTTAAACTTAATATTATAGAAACTTCGCCTTTAAACTTAATATATATGAGGACCCCAGAAGTCAAGGGGTCGAAGTAACAAAACCATTGTTTGAGAAAATTTAAGTCAAAGTTGGAAATGTTTGGTACAACCCACTAAGTAGTTAAGAGGCATTACCCTAGATAGCAGCACCTGGCAAGAAAATCACTTGGATCCCTTTACCACCTAAAAGATGTATATTTTCACATCCCATTCCTGTACCTAACTTATTTTTTTCAAAAATGTCACTTAGACCCCTTGACTTATGGGGTCCACATATATCTTCAATATCTGTAGTTGCTAGATCGATGAAAATTGTAACTCATTTGGCTTAAGTGATTTCTGATCTAATAAAATGAAGTATTCACCTAAGAAAATCTATTTTTATTTTAGTGCTAAATTCATAATTATTTTTGTTAGTTCGGTATTATCTTCAGTTTTGCTAGCAGATATAGACTTCCAGGTGTAACTGAAGGGGTAGAAGAATCTTATTGAGAATACATATTTCTCAAAATTTCTTTTAAGAGATATACTACATGTCCTGTTTTAAGTGGACATAATATATGATAACGACTCTACAAATAGGAGTTCTATTTTGATTCTTTTCAAATATTGGATTTTAAACTAAGGATCTTTCCTGAGATAATGTATTCTTGTTCCAATTTGGCTGTCTCCACGTAGCGCTTTTTATTGGTGTCAGTGAGTAAGGAAAAAAATTGACAACCATTTAAGTTGTTTAGGAGGAAAAAATTAGTATATTTAGCTTTGAAATCACACTCTTTGCCTGTAGCGTACCATTTACTAATGATTAGCTAAGCACTTGCTCTGGTGCACTTAGTATCCGAAAACACTGCACAGGAAGGCCCAAGTATGGTGAGCATGCTGCGATCACATGTGCCTTTCACTTTGATGAATTGACCGGGTGATCAGTTGACTGGACTTCAATACCTCTGAGCAGAATACACCTCTTTGGGAGAGTGGAAGGCGGCTAAGTCACCTGTCTCATTTGCAGGAGTTCATTGCAAATTACACTCTTGTTTACCGGCTTCTCTCCAGGCTGGCATCTTCTTCAAGTTACCAAGATTCTTTCCCCAGATGCGACACTGTAATACTTCCTGTGCCGACTGCACTCTCAGCTTCCTTCCCCCCCTATTTCCCGATATCACTCTACCTTTCTCCAGACCCTGCTCACTCAAGACAGTCTCCTCCCACTTCTACGCATTTCCTTCCTCCCGGCAAGCACACTTTCAAATCTCCTCGGTCCCTTTCGTGAGGAACTCTCCCAAACGGTTTCATACTCCCTTATCTATTCCCACTCTAACTCGCGCACCCACTCCGTATCTTCTCTTCGTGTTCCCTTCGGTCCAACTCCTTGACGTCTCTCAGACCCTTTGCTTCACCGCCCCCCCCTCCCCCGCCCTCTTCCCAAAACACCTCTCCACTCTCGCCAAAATGTGTATCAACCTTTCGGTCGAGGGCGGAGGATGGAAGACGAGAGCCGGAAGAGTGATTACGCGGGACGCACAAATCCAGGCCGAAAACGATGATGAATCTTGCGTCTCTGGGAATTTGGGGCGGGAGGCTTCACCCACCCTTTCAAACTCTGGGCGGCTTCTCCTTTCCGAACCCTCTCCCGAATGCGGACGCCTCTTCACCCCCGCATTTCCTACCGCCTCGCGTCGCCCGCCAACAAAACTCCCTTTCCTCCCGACCACCGCCTTATATCTCCCCCCCTCTTCCTCCATCTTCCTCTTCAAGTCTTCCGTCCTCGTGCTCTTCCTTGCGAGGAGCCCTCTGTAGGCCCCGAGAAGGAGCTGAGCAGGAAAGCCTGCTCCTTCCTTTGCTTCCTACGTCTTAGAGCTAACGTTCATTTTCTACTATCTTCCTACCTCCACCCTTCCTCTTCTCTTGCTCTTGTCTTCCTTTTCTTCTCTCCTTGCTATTTTGTTTTGTATGTATCACACCGTATCTCCCTTCGCCTCTGCTCTCTGCGTATTGGCATGCTTAAAATTAACATGAATCGTATAGCTTTCAGATTTATATTCTATCCCCTAGACCACATTTGAATTTATTTCAGAGGAGTTATATTTATATTGCCTCGACAATTTCATTCTGCTTCCAATGGCAGCTAAAATGGAAAACAAAATTAATTCTTATTTAAAACAAGGAAAAAATGGATATTTGAATGTAATGATATTGAAATACTATTTACAAATGCCCATGAAACTGTTTGTTTGAAAGAAAATTATTAAAAATATTGTGTATTGCGTATAGTACCATTTAACACTGATATATTGTTTTATACCTTTTCCCGGGTTTCATAGTTACCCGCAAAAAGGTATTTAATCTTTGAGGTAATCTAAAACTTTTTTTTATTAATTTTAATATACTTTGTATTTAAGAAGGAAGGAATAAATTATATTATATATTATTATTCATTATTCACAAACTCGCGGGTGTATGAGTTCCAAAAACTTAAGTATAGAGTAAATTTGATGATTTTAGGTTTTCCGTGTTGATGATATTGATACTAATTTCCATGAATTTGCCCTGAGTTATTTGTTGGGACCCGATGCTCTCATAATTGAATCTTGCGTCGTGTGCAGAGTAGGTATGAACAATCTGTTAGAAATAGTTGATGAATTTCATGAAGACATGGGTGAATCTGCTCTCTACAGGTTCTTGCTAGACTATCGAGTTTAAAACTCAAGAAAACTTCATTTTGAGCGAAAAGGAGTCTTTTGTCCTATTGAGCAAGCTGTTGTCTGTAAAAATTACCACCAATCAAAGGGCGTCTGTATTACCTTATTTATCACAAATTTGCAAAAATAATTGACAAAGATCTATGTATAACGCGGTGTAACCGCTAATCTGGTGCTAAGGAAACAAGGAACTGTTGATGAAACGGATTATTGACCCGATGCCATCTCCTTGTGTTTTGTTAATTTTATTTGTGCGTTTTTTTTTCTTTTAGTTTCTCCACTTGTTTCATTGCTTTGTTATCTCTCCTTTTGTGCTAGGACTTTGCAACCCATACTATATAAATATCCATTCTCTCTATTATTCTAATCTCTTTCCATTCCTCCCCACTATCTGGGTGCCGCCACTCATAATACAAGTTCATGTTACTATAGACTACCCAGTGGGGAGAGACCATGCAGAAGACATTCATGAACTAATTCAAAAGTAGTCCACGACTGAATTATCCTGAGCATACAACCAGAGAACATTCATTGAATGTTTAAGAGTGAAATAGTCATTTTAGACTGGATCATAGTTCATAGATCGTTCGTTTCCAGTCCACAATGTATAATTAAAAAATGCTCCCTGGTTGAACATTTAAGAACTTCCTTAAACCATGTATATTTTAAAAGTCCAACGACAATATTCATTCGTCATTCTAGCAATATTCTAATATACCATACGAAATTATTCCACAGATAATAAAAAAATAATGAAAACCTACAAAAAATAAAAATAATAAACCTGGCTGTATATTTACCGCTCTCTTTTTGGACCTAATGAGTAATTTATAAAGTAGGTGCTAGAAATATCCTCAATTTACCAAGCATTTTTAGTTATATAGTCACGAGAAGTCTGGAAAAAATGTACATTTGAAGTTTCTGATGCATTTAAAGGGTTCCCACATTAACAATTCATATTAAATGATATTTGTTCAAAAGCAGTTCAAATGAAAACAATTTCACGAGAACTATTATCTAGCATTCCTTCAGGGTTCATATGTTATTCCCCAGTGGGGAAAGTTTGTGCAGGATTAAGTTTGAAGTAATTCTAAGTCTGTGCAGTGTTGCTTTAACGTAGACTGGACGTGCATAAGACCTACAAAAGTTGTTCCCCGCTTCACCAACTTTACGCATGTACAGCGTGAACAGTGTTAGCATATTCACTGAACTAACCAAGGGGACTGCGACAAAGACGCTTGTATTAGCCTATTCTTTGATTGGTATATGTTGGACGTACGGGCTGAAATGCCAAAGGAGCGCGGGCACGCCTCCAAATGGATGTGGAGGTAAAGATTATTTCATGTTTTCCTCCGAAATGTCTACATCTTGCGAGTGACGAACGCCTGAGTACTATAGCCTTTGCTGCTTTTTTCAAAGTTCTGAAGGTGAAGTAATTTTAAATGTTGGCCAAAACACTGTAGTCACGATTGATGTATTCATCAAACGTTTTACATGCCTAGGCACTGCGTCAGATGGAGGTGGACCAAAATGCATGTAAAATGAACATCCTTTGCACGATCTGAATCTCCAGCAGGGCTTTGATATAAGTGACCATACTAATGTCTAAAAATAAGGAGTAAACATAAATTTTAGGTTGAAAACGAAACAACATATATGACAGTTATCCGTCTTTAAATGTTTCAATACAAAAGCAATGTATTATATGTATAATTATAATATATATGTATAATATAAATGTATAATAATAATAAATATATGTATAATAAAAAAATGTATTATAATGTGTATGTCTCAAAATCCGTTGTACAAGAGTGGAGCATAAGTTAAAGTAAACACGATGTGAAAGTTGAGAAGTTGAAATGGCAAGCTTGGGCTTATCGTTTGTGGGTTATCACTCACCAGCCTGCATCTCAACTTCGCTTCATCACACTCATACACCTCACATACCAGATCACACTGCATTTGGCAGCCAATAGTACATAATTGTATTTTCAAATTATGAAATAAAAAGGTGAATCTCCACTGTGAAGTGCATGGTGCGCATTCCGTGAACATCCGGAACATTACGTCGGATAAAGGTAGACCACCACACACAGTCTATGAAGCATCTTTGCACCTTCATCCTGCACGAGGTGGTCAAAGATAGTGCACGATGCACATTAAATGAACATCCTATGCACTACTGCAGGAGCATGTACTATGCACTTGGATAGTGCGCCATATGATACTACTTTGGACGTTCACGAAGAATATTCTCTGCACTGAGGAATATTCTTTGCATACCTTTAGCATAAAATTTTCCCCACTCGGTCATTCAAAAACAGTTCATGCGCGACTCATCTAAATTGAACATTCTTTGAACAATCTATGAAGTATTCCAATGAATATTCTTTGCACAACTGTGAGTGCCATTTGAATGTTCATTAAAAGTCCTTCTTGAACGATCTTTGATCGTTTCGATGCTCACTGAACGTTCTATGACCATCTTTTGGACAGTAAATTCCTCACTGGGTAAATAGATGTCTTATTCCTAATCGACAATATTTTTTATCTATATCGCGTTGCAATATGGATCTTTAATATACGTGGTACAAATCACGTCACTTCAATTTTCATCCCATGTAAACTACCGTAATACTATTTCTCATTATCCATATTACTCTAATCTTAGACATTTCACTTAGCATTGAAAGGACATGATAGTTTACCTTTTGCAGCACCGATTAATTTTTTTCGTATTTGCATACGAACTCAACTGCTGGTCTCTTAATAAACATTTGTTTTTAACAGTATGGCATTATAATGATTTTATTTATTTAATGCATTGGAATTCATTAAGAAAACGACGAACTTGTGTGTAGCTCAAGCCATAATTTGTTGTTCTGATATGAAAATGAACCATTTTAGTTAAAATTTGCGTATTCAATTAAAAAAATTGCTCAATTATGCTTCTATATTTCACATTTGTAAAATTTTGCATTGCAATTGTTTTAATATGAGAATTAACAGAGGAACAGAAAAATAGAGTCAAGAAAAAAAATAAAATAATTTGAATAGAGCAATAAGGATGAAATGTCTTGTGTCCTCACAATGCAGCCATCATCCTGTTTATTACTTTCAAACTCTAATCTGGCTTTTCACTCACAATCAGATATATTAATTTCAATACTTCATAGCTTCCTGGCTTTCAAAGCAATAAAAGTACGAGAGCATTTATTTTCAAGTCAATGGGTTTTGTTGTGATTGTCATTAACGCACCCATCTTCTCTCCCATCTTTGTTAATATATTTTGTATATCTCCTTTTAACTGTTTTTCTCTTCTCTGCTCCCTTTCTCTTAACTTTTCATTCATTTACCTTTCTCTCCGTCAATTCTTTCGCTTCTAAATATTAATTCAATTCTTCTCACTGAATGTCTTGTAGGGCTTGTTAATGATTTCAGCTGGGTAAAGTTGTTTTTGTTGAATATTTATCCACTATACATAGATAAATCAAGTTTCTATCATTAGTCTTGTCGTGTCGCATAGCTGGAATGGTTTTGCTAATGATTAGCATTTGAAACCTGTAGAGATTACCTTGTCGTTTAGAGTTGATAGCTAATCATATTCTAAAATTCATATTGACTAGGAGGTCATATGATTAAGGGGTCAGCGAAGTATTGATAAAAACCATATCGGTGTTTTCCTTTTTCAAATCTATCATGCTGAGCGCCAAAGTTATGCGATATTCATTATTCGATTCGGCATTTTGATCTAAACTTAGAAAAAGGAAAAGCACAGCGTGTCCTTTATTGAGCTATTACCCTTAATTATGAGTTTTATATAACATCCAGACAATCTAGACGCAGTTTCCATATACATTTTCCAGGTCACAATACATAAAAATATTTTCGGTGCATTAATATATGGCAGTACGATATATGACTTACATTCGCTTATAGCCGTACATTTTCTCCCCACGAATACTCACCTTCTCTTTCTTTCTTCTCTCCGTCCATCTTATTACCCCTATCTGCCCATTTTTCTGTCCCCTTAATCCTCGTTGTATAGAATTTCCTTTTAATATAGCAATAGTTTTACTCGCCTTATTTAATACTAAAATCTCCGTTTTTCATTGTGTATCTTGCAAGTTCGTTGGTTACCATAAATGTCACCATAATAGCCTTTCAATTATCAGTACCACATGGAATTTTATGAAAAAAGCACACATGCTCCTAAAACAATTACAAACCGGCCTCTTAAGTAGATGGGTGTCTTTGCGAATTGAAAATTAAATTTAGTAATAACCACACATGAAATCGGATACAGATGATCCCCGTTGCCCTATCCTAATGCCGCTTATCTCCCTGCCTCTATAGAAATCATCTGAGTAGAATCTTCAAAACTCTACCACTTGATTGAGGTAAACGGTAATTAAAAAACGATCGAACAATCGGATGGATATCATTCAATCCCCTGGGAATAATAAATTTTTTTATTTAATCGACTGTGAAAATTCTTTAAGTTACAGGCTAATTCATGTTGATAGTTTGGTTGATAGTTCTTTTGTACTTATTAGTCCTATTACCATCGCGATGATCTTCAAAGATCACTAAACATATTGGACCAAATTTTCTATGAATCCACATAAATATAGATAAAGCGAAGACTAAAATCCGTGTATGCAGAATAGAGAAAATGAAGGTAGGAGTCACACTGAGGGGAAAGAAATTAGAGCCGGTGGATTCCTTCTCCTATCTGAAAAGCACCATCACGTGGTACGGAAGAAGTACAACGGACATTAAGCGGAGAATAGCCCAAGCTAAAAGGGCGCTCATGGGAAAAAGACGACTGCTGTGGTCAAAGATGATTTGACTACAAACCAGGAAAAAGTACGTGAAAACATTCGTGTGGAGCAAGGCACTCTATGGGAAGGAAGCATGGACCATTGGAAAAGCTGACCAGAACTGATCAGAAGCCTTTGAAATCTGGTGATGGAGGAGGATGCTTAAGATAAATGGACGGAAAAATTAAGAAATGATGAGTGTACAGAAGATTTGAAGAGGAAAGGACCATATGGAACACCACACAGAAAAGAAAAACCAGACGGATTGGGTACACCCTGAGACACCATGGATTTGTGAAGAACATAATTGAAGGTAAAATGGAAGGAAAAGTCCGCAGGAGAAGACCCAGGAATAAGTTCATGGACCAAATAAGGGGGATAAGACAGGCCCACCAGGAGGCTTTAAACACTAATGCAGTTTCATATGATACAAGAAATAAAGTGCTTGGATATTTATGTCCTATTTGGTTCCATTAGGTTCATGATCATCATCATAATAGGCTGCATAAACTACCGAATAACTGTTATTTGAATGTTATCATCTTCATGTGTATTAATATAGAATTTATATGATATAACTATGTAATATGTATGTACATAATCGGTTGATAATAATTCCGAATATACGGCATCATTAATAAGCAATTGCAAATTTAGTCGGTGCATGTATAAACAGTTCAATAAATTCGATGCATTGGGTAGAACAACCGATTTCCACGATAATTGAAATGTTTATCCTAATTCGCCTTGCTGACACTCATCACGAAAGGATCCTTTTTGGAGGCTCAGCCCTTATGAGACGTTATCGTAATTCTCAGCGTAACATTCTAAATATTCACTTTGATATTCATTAGTAGTTTGAAAATAAATTTGAATAGTTTAATAACTTGGTACATCAAAAGTAAAATATACCGTTAATCGCAGCTTTTTTACCGAATTGTTAATTAGAGGGTTTTTTACAAGTCAATTTTGATATTTCATAGTGCACTCTTTGTATTTATTTGTTTCTAAAGTTCATGAAATACTGGTTTCTTATCTCAAATATTGTTGTCTTTCGACATTTCTCATTTCTTTCATTTTAAAATTATATTTGATTAATGATAGGAAAATTATAAACATGAAATATATAAACTACTGTATGCAAAGTTTATTAATGACAAATTAGTTTAAAGGGAGGTAATATCATCATTTAATATATGAAAATTTAATTCAATAGATGTTTTATTAGCTTTATAGAAGAATAAGAGTTTTTGACTATGAGGGTATGGGTTACTCTTATGTACACTTCGAAACGAAAAGGGAATTCAGCAGGTAACTGAGGGTATGCAATATAGAGTTAATGAGTGGGGTGCAGGGGACGTATCTTGTATGAGGAGGAGGAGGAGAAAGCATTGCCAGCATCAAATGAATTAATTCCTGGCCTTACTTAATTCTTAATAACGTCAACCGAGACACGGTGAATACGGCCTGAAATTAAAATCCCATTCTTTGGAAAATTAACTGAAGCGGAGTAGCATGCTTGAGAACTTGTTTGATTTCAAAACATTCGCCTATAGTATCCGTGCGATTATGAGCCTTGCATTAAAGCGTAGGACGAGAGTGTCTCAAATTACTCCTGTGTAACGTCTGGGAACCAAAATGTCGATTAATTAGCCTTTTTCTCGGAAGCATTGCTATTTTGATACTCGCAAGCAATTAAGCCCTTCTCGATTTTTCATTCCTCTTTGTCTGCATGCCCTCTTAAGCTGCTTCCATATTACGCCGTTATGCTGAAAAATTACCCTTCCTCACCCTTTCTATGAGCATAAAATTTAATCAAAGATTAATGAATATTTTCCAAAGATTTTTCGTAAGATCATACCATCTTGATGATTTCAAATCTATTGCCTTGAGATCTCTCTCGTTCTTTCGGATTACAAAGCAAATGATGAGGTCATTACTGACGAGTGTTTGAGATAGTGTTTCATAATACCTCTAAAAAAAGATTTTGAGAATGTGAATGAAGAATATGGAGTCCTCTTATTCGTTTAATGAGTGCTTTATACCAGGCCGTGCGTTAATGTTTCAGTTTAGAATGAACAAGGCGAGAACTCGAAGGATTGTATGAAATGAAAACTGTAACTAAGTAATTCCACATAACTTAATTCACTTGCAAGTAAAGTTGAAATCAGGACATAGTTACAGCATTCATTTTACAATTATTAGCAAGTTCCACAAAGTTTCGCCAAACACAACCAGTTTGATTTTTGATAAAATGCGTCGTTGTGTGTGTTGACTTGGGAGTTCAATATTCGGTACTGAATAGAAATGCTGAAACAAGTATACTTAGTATTCTTCATCTTGTATTTGTAGCCATTCAAAGCCATTCAGAATTTTGGCTCCATCAACAAGTCGCTTTGCAATCATTCTTCGTTTGCTCCAACGTTTGAAATTTTCCTTTCGATTCGGTCCCACCATAAAAGACACGGCCTTCCCAGTGGTATTTTACTTTTAATACTATCTCAAGACTTGATACTTCTTCTCTAATGCATACATTTCCAGCCCATTGCATTCATCTGCATTTTGCCAATGCTATGATGTCAGGATAAAATATGTAAATTATTTATTCGTTCTTATCCTCCACAGCCTTCCTTTATGTATTGAGCCATAAATCGTTCTCAAATAATTCGTTTTCAAAAGATATCCATCTCATTTATAATGTTTGCTCAGCTGATTCTGCTCATCCACGCAGTACCCCGGTTGTTTTCTTGATGTATAGATAATTTTCTAAGTTTTCTTGAAACGATTTTACTTTTTTAAAAGCTTTTACAATACGCGGTAGCATTTTTTTATCATTCAAGAGTCTGGTATTCATATCTTTTTCTGCTGTCTGTATCTACTGTAATTCCGAAAGTGTTGAACTTTGCATATATTCTGAAGTAATTTTATTCAATTATCAATTCTTCCTCACCATTTTGGTTCCTATCAACCAATATGTACTACGTTTTGTCATCATTTAACTCCAGCCCTTATCATTTTGCTTTTGTCTTCTGCTATCAGTTCGAAATCACCCGTGAAGGATTGTGTTCACTTTGGTACCTATATTTAAGTAGAACTTTGATATTTTTGTCCTTTCTAGTCTCTCTTTAAGAGCTAGAGTGAAGGGTTGGGATGATTCTATATTCCATAGAGCTTTAGTGTACATTGCCTAGGCGGTTGCTGACTCTACCATAGTTTTAAATGGTTGCCGCATTTTTCCTGATGGCGATCTCTATTTGATACTTGTTCTCCAAATAAAACATAGAGGTAAGGTTCCAGACGCTAAATTGTTTTATGCCATCCTTACATTAATTGATTTATATATTACATGCTTCTTCCACCTTCATGGCAAACATTTTGTTAATTCAACCGTATAACCAATTGTTTCCTTTCAAATGAAACACGTCTTTCTATTCGCGTATGTAGTATTTGTTCCCAATTATTTCTTGTCTAATCTTACCTACGAGCGGTGCACCATTCATTACAACCGATTTGCTTGAGATTATGTGCCCTTAAATATTCCTATAAATTTTGTTGCCTGCTAAAATGCTTTTAACTCATGACACTGATGATAAATGACGGAATCTGGTGCATCTTCTCCTAATTATATGTCATTATGGAAGTACGGAAAATTTTCCAGAGATTTATGAACTCAAGTGGAAGAGGAAGGCTTATTACCTGTGAGCTATTTGTTATGATAAACACTAAAGAATTTTCCAAGTTTAATTTTACTGGATTTCTTATGCTATATTTCATGTATGGATATTCGTTTCATGGAGTTGTTTCGGCCTGCAGTTCAGCACACTCTCAATTTCCCCCATCAGCGTGCCGAATTTCTGTATTTTTCATTTCTTTGTACGTTGATGCAGCTTTCTTTCCTCTGTCACACCCTAAAACATATTTCCTGCACTAAACCCCTCCACCTCTATTTTTTGTAGCCATCAAATGTGCCCCTTCTTCCTTGGTGTTGTCCGGGAACTAATATTGTCCTTTTTATTTTGACTTTATTAGCGTCATTTACGCTTTTACTTTTCTACCATCTCCACTTTTTCCTGAAAAGGCGTCCTTGAAGACCAGTTTTCTGGAACACTGCACGTCATAATCAATTTAAAGCGTTCATTTTCAGGAGGCTTAAATCTTTTATCGCGGATGCTGCTAAAATAATAAAGATGTGAGCTCTTTGTGTAACGTTTTTCTGCTGGCGCCAAGTTTTTAGCGTCCCTTTTTTGTTCGGTTGTTAGCTTCACGTGCGGGCCACGAAGTAGCGGTAGTGTCGACGAAAGTATAAATTCGGTGGTCCCTCTAGAAGTAGGGCATTTTTTAGTTTCGAAGTTTCGGTTGCGGGTAGAGATACTGCTATTAGGGAGCCGTGGAGCTCACAGTACCGTGTTAGTTTGCTTTAGGCCTTTCCCTTTTCTTTTACTCCCCTACCATCCTTCCTCTTACCTCTCCCATCCTTATCGTAGTTCCCGATGTTGAGATGTGACTCGCAGCTTTCTTTATGAGTGTAAGTCACTGAGGGAATTACGACTAAGATTTACCTTTCCCGCCTCCCTTCCTCTTCCATCCGAGTGCAAATCCGAGGGCCCCCCTTTACCTGTACTGGCGCCCATATTTATTCTCCAGCTCGAATCTGTTGATTGTAAGTCTCACGTTGTCGACCCCTCCCAAAGCTAGTCGGGTGAGACGGGAGTCGCGGAATCCGTTACAGTAGGGCTAACTATATATATGTAGTATAGTTTATGACTCCTTCACCACTTACGGCTGTTGGCAGTAAAAGTTAACAGCTACATTAGTCATTCCCTATATTTCATTTAAAAGGTTTCATAGCACTAAAAATGCATGCCTTTATGTTCCAAACATACTCATGATTGATGAGTAAATGATAATATTAACTCCCAGACTCTCTGTAAGTGGCAGATTCACAAGTTGAAGATTTCACTTGGTGGACGGGTGACATAGTAGTAGATAATCAAACTATTTGACTTTCACAGTTTTACTATTATGAGTAAAACCGGTTTCGGCAGTTACGTCACCATCAGGTACACCTAGATAGGTATATGAACCTGATGATGGCGTAACCGCCGAAACCGGTGACTAATTATTGGGTGAGAATTTTTAGCTCTTGGGTTTCCAACCGGCTGATGGTGGTTTTTGGCATTGTAGTGTCAAAGGTGTAGTCTGCCATGGTCCTCGGGGTGAACACTGCATGTAGCACTGCATGTTACGATGGCAGTTTTCGCCATCGTAACGTAAATGCTAAAAACCACCATCACCCGGTTGGAAACCCGAGAGCTTTACATTCTAAACATTTGCCGAAAAAGCCACAAATCTTACATTAATAATGGGGTACTCATAATAATAAAACTGTGGAAGCCTAAAAGTTTTCTTTACTACTACCCCTGATGAATCAAGCTGATATTCACGAGTAAAAGTTGTGAGGAAGACTTAGCTTTGTAGCATAAGTTTAATATAATAGTTAACTGGTTGGGAACTTTTTGATTAAACCTTAACTAAAAGATAGAGGATTTAAAAATTTTATTTCATTGCAGTACTCTCCTAAAATCACTCTGGCTGTCGTGTGCAAAAACATAATAAATAATAATTTCGGAGGTTGCCCTGTTTCATCCCACAAGACCCCCACATCCGTCTAACAACGCCCGCTTCCTCGTTCCAGTCTTCCGCTACACTTGCAATGACTCCTTCCGCCGAAGATTTTCGGCCATTGCCCTTCCTCCTCGCCCGAAGAGAATTCCCCGCTGCTTTTCTTTGTCCCCTCCCTCAATCCCCTCTCACCCCCTCCACTCCCCCATTCTCTCTGCGCAAACATCCGCTCATTCCCTCACTTCCGAAGATCGGCGCAAAGGAGAATGGACGACATGCGGCGTGGGAATTTGAGCGTCCAAGGAGTTGAAGCGAAGGCGCAGGAAAAGGGAAGGTTCTTGACGAGAAGGGGATGGAATATTTATGGCAGGCGGAAGGAGATGGTGGAAATTTCTAACTACACACCGGCCATTAATTTCTCGGATGCCTTCGTCTCTCTACGATTCCCGAGTTCTCCGTTTACCAATCTCTTTCCTCCCTTCCCTCCTTTACAAGGCTTCCTTCCTTTGCTGCCTTGTTTTTCGACGCCACCAGCCACCACAGGTCTTTGCTTCTTCGTCTCTCCCCTCGCCCTTTTCTTGTCTCTCTCCTCCTCGGCTTCCGTTTCGAGGAACTCCCGTCTTAGGATTGTCTGCGGAATCTCGCCTGAATCCTTCCCACCCGTGTACTCCCCTCCCCCTCCCCGAAGAGTCTTTCCTTCTTCTTCGGGTAAACGGGGTCTTCCTTGAGTTTCCCACTCTCATATTCCTCTTGAGGAGTCTAGTATCATCTTGAACTCTCCGCGGGAGATTTGGCCGCCGGAAATTTCATTCATCCAAGGGCACCACTGATTTCTTCTACTCTGAAATATTCTATCACCATGGATGCCGAGAGAGAGGAGAGAAATTAGAGCAAGGGGATTCCTCCACCTATCCCGGAAGTACCTTTTCGTAGGACAGAAGAAGTATAACGGACATCAAGCGGAGAATATCCCAGGCTAATAAGGAGTATATGGGAAAAAGACAAGTGCCGTTCTCAAAAAAGATAGAATTACAAACCAGGAAACAGTAAGTGAAATCATTCGTGTGGAGTGTAGCACTCTATGGATCGGAAGCATGGACCATTAGAAAAGCTGACCAGAATAGACTAGAAGCCTTCGAAACCTGGTGCTGGAGGAGGATGCTGAAGATAAAATGGACGGAAAAAATAAGAATTGGTGAAGTGTGCAGGATAGTACAAGAGGAAAGGACCATATGTAACACTATACAGGAATGAAAAACCAGATGGATTGGAAACACCTTGAGACACAATGGGTTTGTGAGGAACATAATTGAAGGTAAAATAGAGGAAAAAGTCTCCAGAGAAAGACCTAGGAATAATTTCATGGACCAAATTAAGAGGAAAGTACACAGGAAGAGATACCAGGAGGTTAGGGAACCTGCGTTAGATAGGGAAGGGTAAAGTGTTGAAGTCAACTTAACTAAAGGCCGCTTTACACGGTACATTTTATTGTACAAACGAATGTAGAAGAAACAGAATGGATAAGAGCAGGTTCTATTGCCCGTTAAGTCATTCAGAAAATCATACAAAATGCTGCAACACACGGTACAATTTCCTTCATGAAGGAATTCGTACATTCGTTTGTACAATAAAATGCACCGTGTAAATCGGCCTTTAGGATTAAACGACCAATGAGTAAATGGCTTATTAAGCGCGAAGGGTATTTTTACGTCTTGGCCAATACCCTTGTCTGGTCAAACATTATCTTATGTCCAGGGCTCGAGGCAATGTTTGGCGACCGCTGATGTGTCCTATTTATGCAATTCTAAAGACAAGAAAAGCTGTGAATCAAACAAAAAAATGCAAGGCTGCCAAGCATCTTTCTCAGCGATTTGTTTTGATACCGTGGTTTTACTGTGAAAACCCGATGTCAAAAACTACTATTTAAGGAAATTAATTTTTAAAATTCGAAATTGAAGGATTGAAGACGCAATAAAATATCCCTTTAATTAGCAATCACCAATGTCAAGATTGGTTCTTTGCACTTCTTCACTTCAGCTTATCGTTTCATTGCGAAATAAGTTTTCTCTCAGGCAATCTATTCACTCTCTCTGAGGTGTTTGATTCTTGACATTCTTAGGATTGATTTAATCTTCCAATGTGTGTTCCAATGCGCTATTTTGTGGCCGAATGTGCCCATTAACTTATATTTTTTGTCTTATTTGACCATTTTAGCTGAATGCATTGGTTGGCTGATGACGCGCTTTTGGACTTAAGAAGTACTCCCAGTCAAATATTTTTTATTCGCTGTGCTACTTCAAATATAGGACATCATTTTTATGGTTGGATGTTCCATGCTTCTGATTTATAAAATAATTAAATGCTTTTCCGGTGAATCGTTGAGTTTCCCGGGGTAAAAATGGGTAAATCTTTACTCAATTACTTTTGATTTGTTCATAAATATCTGATGGTAACTCACTATTGTCACTCATTGTGGTGTCTCTGCATTCTCCTATCAATACCATGGGACAACCAGAAATACCGTTATACACACGTTTTACACGAATACGCAACGTAATAGAAAATCGATTGGAATAATTAGAATTATCTTGAGTGAAAGTACTTTTCAAAAGCAAAAAATTAAACCACTGCACCGAACCCAATGATTAGCATGGACCTCCAGAGGGGTCTTTGGGGGGCCTTAGAGTATCCTGAGGGCTTTTTAATATAGCCTATATTACCCACAGATATATCTTATTTCTATATAGATATTTCATATATCATATATATGTGATGATCATATATCATGATATACAGATATTTCTATCTACATGCCAAATTTCAGTTCAATCGTTCCAGTAGTTTTTGCGTGACTGAGTAATAAACATCCAAACGTACAAACATACAAACTTTCATATTTATAATATTAGTAGGATTGTGAAACGTGCAATGGTGTTAGTGGCGTCATATATATTCATCCTTATAATTTATTGTAGCCAAAATAATAGTACAGTTTTACTAAAAATAATTGAAGCATTTGAAATGTGGTGTTGCATAGTGATGATAGAAATTTAATGGGTGGAAATTGTGACCAATGCTGCAGTGCTTAAAAGAGTAATAAAAACATTATATCTTAAGAAATATTTAAGATAGAAAACTTATGTGTAGGGACATGCAAAACTCGCAAATGCGATTACGCGAATTTTCACGCGAATTCTGAGGTTTTTTCGCGAAAACGCGAATTTCTTATATTATCGCGAATTCCAACATTTCAAACACGAATTTCGATTTAAAAAGCTATTGGCAAACTAGTTAAAATAAAGATGCCTTCCCATGGAAAATGATGTCTACAAAGGTACAAATTCGAATTTAAAAAGACGCCTTACTTTTAATAAGAAGTCTACAAAGTTGTACAAAGTAGCCAAATTCCCACTACGTAGTTAATGGCATCGCCACTCGCGGCGCTCTCATTGAAATAATCCCGGGAAACCTTTAAATTATATAGCGTTACCGTCGTTGAAGTCATCGGCAAAGTGATTTTCTTTTGTGACATTTGTTTCACATTCATCAAAACATATAATGCTGAAGTGGACGGTGACGGCAAAGCAGCGCGAGACATCATGGATTATATTGTGCTGATGACAAAACAATTCTTTGTCGTTTTTGCGACACAACTGCCTCGTAGGAAAGGAAGGACAGCTGCACGAAACACATTTTGAGTTAAAAACATTATGCCAATGTTGAAAAAATTCTGCCGGTGGAAGTGGAACTAAACGGCAAGCATTCATATCAAAACTGCTTAAAACAACCAAGAAGAGAGATGCCTCTTACACATTATCGAAAGACACTACAGAGACCTCCATAAAAGTAAACATCCTGCTTTAAATGGGGGACGATCCAAATATAAGAAGATGGTTAAATAAATATGTTGAAGGTTCGTATTAAATGATTTTATTAGTAGCTGCACCAGACAATTAGTGATATTTTTCTGTTTTTCGTGTACAGAATCTGTCTCAAAAGTAAGTTGAATAAGTCCAGGAAAAGATACTCATTGCAGATAAAGGTACAAGCAACTAATATTCTTCAAATTAGCTTCCTTCCGCGTCAGAACACCGGCGCCAGCATTTTTCCCAGTCGCTGAACGCACCCTGGAAGGCATCGACGGAGACCTCCTTCAAGCACCTCGTCGTCGCTTCTTTGACGGCTTCGAAAGTCCTGAAATGGTGGCCCTTGAGTTCCTTCTTGATCCTCGGGAACAAGAGCTCCTGTGGTGCTAAGTCGGGGTGGCTGCGGCAGTGTTACTACACCGCGTTTCGCTAAGTACCCCGTGACAATGAAGGCGGTGTGCGACGGCGATGTCATGGTGAAGACGCCAAGTGTTGGCGATCTCCTTCATGATGCGTTTCACTCTGCTTTGGAGCCTTTTCAGGATTTCTAAGTAAAAGTGACTGTTCATTGTTTGTTGTTGAGGGATATTACACTCATCTGCCAGCATTCTAACACTCAAGCATCGATCAGAGTTCAACATGTCCCTCACTTTCTTCACATTTTGGTCGGAATGTGACGTTGACGGGCTTCCTGAGCGGTCTTCGTCCTCGGCGTCCTCTCTGCCCTCCCGGAACATCTTGTGCCAGCGGTAAATCTTATTTTGGGACATTTTATACTCGCCATCAGCTTCCCTCAGCATGGAAATGGTCTCGGCGCCTGTTTTCTTGAGCGGAACACAAACTTATATCGCGTAACGCTGGTCCTTGAAACGCGGCATCTTGAAATTCCGACGTGTCACTAAAACAAGGGTTCGAACTAGCAGCGATGCTCACTGTGGAACAGCCTGCAGGAACTTGACGCGGGTATCGTTGGCTTCCCTAAACCCTCCACCACCTTTCCCGTCACTTGGCGCGCCTTGCTAGCGGCTTTCTTCGGCAGCACAAGGTCATTCAACTTACTTTTGGGACAGACGCTGCACCAACCCATTTCATAATGCATACTAGCGTAAAAGGTTTCTATGAATATTGATCAAAACTTCGGAATCCTGCAATTTCTTTGTTATTCGTGGTTGAATTCATTCACCTCTTCTTTTTTTATTTACAATTAAATTGACCGAATTCAAGAAGTGAAAGAAGCAGTTCATGGGAAGCCCATTGATATTTTTTGCGATGAAACCTCGGACAAAGTTAGTTTTTTATACTTAGCGGATTATTTTCGACACATTATTGACTTCTGTAACACTGACAAAATGAAGGTGATACACAATTCAGGTATAGGATACTTTTGTTCTTTAAATAATGATTAAATTGACTCTATTCAATGCCAGGCCATATTTGTAATGGAGCATGGGAAACAGCTGGTTGACTTGATTAAATTACTGGAGGGTTCAAGCTATCCTATGGGCACACATTGAATAGGGAGTTGAGAAAGTTTAAAATGATTCTCGATAATATTCAGAGTGGTATTTTTATGAGAAAACTACTAAATCCTTGCAAGGCATGACAACTTCTAAAGCTGCAGCCTTATAGTCGATACTAGTGCAAATGGCATTAAAGGCATCAATGAAACTTAGTTCTCTTAGAGTAGAAGACCCAAGTAGAAAAATATGTGAAAACATCTCAATTTTTGACCCTCAAGAAGTTCTCACAACGGAGGTGAGCCCCAAGTTAGTCACAAAATTGAAAAAAGTTCATAGCCCTGATTAAATTGAGAGGGAATATTTAATGTTAGTGTTTGGAGAATTATGTGGAATATTACAGCAACAAAATTTCCAGGATTCAGCGGATATAGTTAAAGCAATTTAGGTACTTATATTGTGTGAACCATAATTTTTGCGTTTAAGTGCCTGGAAGCCATTTTGGACCCCCTGTGCAAATGTGGACTTGGAGAGGTTTCTTTCCTCCTAAAACACTGTGCTAAAAAATAGGAAAGCAAATCTAAAGGAAGAAAATTTGGCCACACTGGTGATTTTTTTATTTGAAAATATAGACGTTCAACTGTAAATTGTATCTTTCTGTAAGTTGGTTAGGAATGTAAAATTTACAAAAATATAAAATGTGAATTCAGCCTGTTTTTAATTGTTTAAATTTTCAAATATCGATGGCATTTTATCAAGAACTTATCACCAACAGGTGGGTCTACTTGGAGGACACTTAATTCACACCAAATATTTTGTCGTGAAAATAACACTGATTTCATTGTAAAATAACACCACTTTTGCAAAAAATAACACCACTCCCGGCTAAAAAATAACCCCGTCTTTTACAGGTCTCTACTTATGTGTTTTGGTCATATTATGATAGTTGCAATGTACCAAATATTAAGAAACATCGTTCAAGGAAAAAATCGAAGGAAAACGAAGCAGACCATGAAGAAAATTTTCTGGATGAATGCCATGTTGATTTCCAATCTCCGATAGATTTGACGCCAAAATATAGAAAAGGATACTTATTATTACGTATATGTGGTAGTATATCCTTGAATAGGAACGGATATCCCGACTACTCTTCTAAAAATTGGCTTTGAGACATTGCCTGATCAACAACGTGTTCATGAAAGAAACGAGTGTTATTGGCATTTTATCATTTAATTTATGATGGCTCCTCAGCTAAGTAATTTTTAATTTGCAGTTTTTGATTTTTTTCAGTGAGGGTGGCATGTAAGAAATTTACCTTAGAGTCAATTAAAATTTTCGTGGAATGAACACTTTTAGGTGGTGGCTGATTGAAATGCAGATAGTGCCATTTATGTTCATTCAAACTATTGTTTTAATAGGAACACCGGTATGCTCTTCCACAGAGACACCCAATTAGATGTCAACTGAACAAAAGGAATGTGTTTTAACTATGTGCAATTTTCCTTCAAGTGGGAAATTTTGAACAACAGTGCGAAAACAAACAAATTAAACGGTGATTTAGCCAATTAAAGTTGCGCTTCGCTGTAGTATGTTCCAAATGATAGTTTGCTTCTTTGTTTAGTCGATTAATTTTGTTGAATTAAATTTTTTCTTGGCATTGGAAATATATAAAAATCGTTATGCTCGATTAACCACTAGGAGGTAACTTTAGATTAGTAACATTTGTGAAGTACTAGATATATTTAACCTCAAATACCTACGTAGTAATTTTGAGCAACAGTTCAGTTGGGCAAAAGAAACAGTTTCAGTCTCAAATTTACTCTTCTAAGTCTCCCTTACAAACACTCCCTCCTAAGATATGAATAACGCGAAGTATCATATTCAGATAGCCCAACAGATAAATCTACACAAGGTGGTGAAATGGTGTATTAACCCAGGTCACGGATATATGTTTCTAGGATCTTTTTCATATTTTGAGGGAAATAGAAGTTAATTACCATCCAATTTGATTACTCATTTCCCATAACTGTCTCATAATCTGAAATCACGCTGGGTAGGGTTATGCTCAGCATTAAATACAAAAGAGGACATAATTACCCTGTGGGGTTACATTCAGCCGATTAATCGTCGAATCCCTTGGTACCATGCTAACACGCTTACTGCTACATATCCATGTATAAAAAAATCCGTGTGCCTAACAAGGACCAAATATCTCCCCAGGCATAAGGGAAAGGACATTTTTTTAAAAGCTAATTAAGGAAAACATTTGTATGCGAAATTGGTTTTCCTCTAATAATTAATGAAAACATGTAAGTTGCTATGCTTACTTTCATTCTCTCAAATATTTTTACGAAAAAGGAACATATAAATTTAAGTATTTAAAGCACTTTGCTTTTGAAAATAGTTATTTTTCGGATTTTATTTCGCAAAATTTTCATCGGCACTTAGTGGGAAGCATAGATAAAAGAATAATTTCAGTAGTTTAAAAAACAATCCTGACAAATTCATGATCACTGCCTTTGCTTGACGGCCCAGGTCTAAAATAATTAGATAGCATTTAGTTAATTTCCAGGGCAGTATAGCCTTAATTTATTTTCATAATAGCGTCAATTGGCTTTTAAACATGAAGAACGAAGCTACCTGGATACTGGTCAACGTGGTTTTCTGAATAAGATGAAAGGACAAACGTGCCCTTCTACCAGGTTACACATTTCGGTCATTATGCAATGGATAAGATAAAAAATTCAGTAAATGGTTATTAAATGTTATTTGAAACTCCATCGACATATAGGAATTATTAGGGACGGTTTAATTTTCAGTAAGTGGCGTAAGTACCAGATTAAATGTAGCTTATGCTTGTCAACTTAAAACTTTCTCATAAATATATTAGATATATACCAATCAATAACTTTTCCAAAAAAAACAAATCACCCTAATTCTGCAGTATCTTACTTATTGGAAATTGAACTTTTTCTGATTTTTTAAGGATTCCCTCTCATGAGAAGTCGTAAAAAATAGAGCCCAGATGACATAATCGTGACAAGGAATTTTATGTGCGTTTCATATGAATGCGGAATTTCATTTGAGGACATAAAGACTAAATAATATTTATAGATGGAGCTATTCTCTTGGACATCACTCATAATATGGTGTAAACTAACAAATCTGTCCAATATGCCACTTTTACCATTATTTCTATTCACTCAAGATTAAACTCAATATTTTGAACTGTGACGAACTATCTTAATTGACGCGCTAGTTGAATATTTTAGGAAGAGGGTTTAAGGAGATGGATATTTTAGGGATGCTCATTTAAAGTTATATTTGTATTTTTCAAATTTTAAAATAATTATTTGGTGGAAGGTGTTAACTTTTTCTTCTAATGACCAGGTGAAACATTTTCGCCACTTTCTTAAAAGCAGCAAATATAAGTACATGGAGCAAATACATAGGCATAATTATATTCGTGCAAAGAATAAATATAATATTTGTTTAAAATAATGACCAAATTTTTAAAGACTCTCAGTAAACATGTGTTGCCGGTAAATAAACTGGTTAACTGTTTCATTCCTGAAGAATAACTACTAATTGTTCTGGTGACATCACGGATCACCGTCTGGCTCAATGATACGCCTTGAGAATTCACGAGTGAAGAGTATCACTTATTACCGAGCTTTAGGAGTTCCTTTTGAACTCATTACTTTCAAATGTCATGTTATAAGGTAACGTCATGAGAAATATGTGTATTTCCTTCCTGTCAATCTAAATTGAATCATTGAGGCATGGGAAACGTCGGCGTTCCTCGGAATTAATGAAGATGACTATCAGATATTATAGAAATATCACAAGCAAAGGTGCCTTTCCGCTTTTTGGAGTTAAAAATGACTCGAGCATTCTTCGTGAGCACTTGATTAGGAGCACTCGCTGCTTCCGGGGAATTGAAGGCACCGCACTCACCTTACTCCTTTGCGTGGCACATAACTCACCGTCTCACTGGATCCTCAAACTGGAAAAAGATATTCGCGCAACTAGGAGAAAAAAATAAAGACGAAAGGAGGAAGAAGCCACATCCCGCGAAACTTTAATTGCTCTGCATTCCGGATTTAATGAGTAAAGATGAGTGAAAACTTGGCACAAAATTTGAGCTCCGAAAAGTCCATAATGAAGGAGTTACGGTCCGCGCTGACTTGATTTATGGACCCCTTCTCCCCGGAACGGAGAAATCTCCTTTTTCCCCTTTCGCTCACCATTTCCTATATACATATATATACATCCCCTAAAAACCCATCCCATACCCTCCCCCCTCTCCATCCCTCTGGCGTCTCTTCTTAACGGAAAAAAGTTACCGTACCTCCCGGCACCTCTTCCTCCGACCTCCCTCCCTCACGGCCCCCCTCTCTGACCCCCCACCCCGAACTGCCTTGTCTCGCCCTCCCTCACCATGCTTTTTTCCACCCTGCCTTTTTCCTTCATCTTAAAAAGAGATCCAACCTATACCTATAATTTCCTCACACCCGTGAGCAAGGGCCGGAGAGGGACCCTTCCTCCTCAGCTTCCCCTTTCGTCTCTCTCTCGTCTTGTCTTAAAACAAAACTCCACCCCCGGACCTTTTTATTCCCTCATTCTCTCCTTCCCGTACCGTATCTGCCCTTCCAGCTTCACCCTTCCTCTCCCTCCGTTCATCTCCCTTTCCCGAAAACTCCACCCTCTTCCCAATCTTTCCCCGGTTTCCCCTCCCTCCCACTCCCCCCCCTCCCCCAAACCCCACCCGCTTACTCACTTAGTCAATTTCTCTTGTTTCAGCTCCCAAAAGAGAGATAGAGAGAGGAAGTGGGGCTGGGGGTGGGTAGTGCCCTCCCCCCATCACCCTCCTTTCTCCCTTACAGTTCGGGCAAGTTCTTTTGGAAGCCTTCCTTCCTCTTTTCCTTCTCGTCCTATGTGCCTCTTCCCTACGCCATCTACGCCTCTGTTTCTTCTCCTTATCCTTTCCCCCTAACCTTCTGCAACCTCTTCCTTCCTCCCCCGAAGATGATTAATTCGACAAGGTGGTGCAGTTTGGGGGGGGGGGAGGGTGCGCGGGAGGGTAAACCCAATCCCCACCCCCGTCCTGAAAGAGAAAGGATGGAGGGAAGGTACGTTCGGGTGGGGTTGGGGCTAGAAAAAAAGCCTCGCCGGTAGTAATTTGTTTTGTCATGTTTAAATATTGCGATATTCTTCTCTACTCTCGACTACTACTGCTCCCATTTTGCTTTCTCCGCCTGGCTAAGAAAAATTACATTTTGGAACAGGACTGTATAGTGGAAGCAAAACTAGGTGGCAGTCGCATTCGAGAACTTCGCGATTTTGAGATTTGACTGGAAGCGCTTGGTTAAGAAAAGAATGGGAGAGGTCGGCACATGGTAGATTACGTTGTCAGCATAACTGTATTTAACTTGACGAGAAAGTGTGGAATAGTGTTTTACGACAGTTATTACGTCACAGGTATTAGATCCATGAAGTTTACACTCACCATCTTCACATAACATTCTCGTACTTGCTCGCCCTCTACAAAGTTCTGACATTCAACGTACCTCTTCTGTGTCTTCTTTTCCTCTGATTCAGCCTTTGTCCGCACATCCGAGCAAGGATTTTGTGTGATGACGACAGCAGGGATCTTGCCCCCTCTACTGCCCGGCGCGACTCTCGGTCCACTGAGCCGAGTTTCGTAGCTTCCAGGCTCAATTTTGTACTGTCCATATTTTTAAGGTTTCTACATTGAGATGGAATTCTCTGGCCTAACTCTGCAGTGTTTTTTTTTACATGTTACCATTGCATTAGGGGACGCTCTTATAGGATCGGACTCATTTGCCTCTCTGAGGTACAGACGCTACTGTACCTACTACTATTCGTTGGACTTATAACCTTTGACTTATCTGGCATGGGTTGCCTTAACGAGAGCATCGCTCGCGCTAGTTCAACCCTAGAGGTCATTGGAATACAGACCCTTCCTCCTCGACAAGTTTTCTGTTCTCGGGAATGTGTTACCTATCCTTAAGGCCGCATTACATGATATATTTTATTGTACAAACGAATGTTTCATCGATTGTACAATATTGTCTGTCGAAATTTGATGACAAATGTGAACATTCCTTAGGAAATTTCGTCTTAGATATTCCCGTTCCATTTTATGTGATGCTTTGTACTCTCCACGCTTTTCTCAACGCTTTTGTGATGAATAGGAAATGTGCATTGTCTTTAAGAGCTGGTTGTATTTGTCGCTACGAGTTCTGATAGATAAATTAAATGAAACTTATAGGAGTACACTGCTGTTAATAATGAAGTGGTTGTTTTTATCTTACGCGCGCTTACCTCGGAAACCTGAGGGATGTCGTAACGGAGTATCACTGGCTCCAAGTGGACGTTAAAACTTAAATCGGTTCCAGGTGTGTCTGCTGTGTAGTGTAGTTTATTATACACAAAATTATAAACTACTCTATGCATCTGGAAATCCCGAAAATGTATACACATGTCTGCAAATGCCTGCAAACAATGATCCAAAGGGCCGCATTTCCTAATGGCGTTCGGGTTGCTCTTTACAATGTAACAAATTCCTTCTTCTGATTTCCTTTCTGGAAGACAGTGAACTAGTATGATTTGATATCTCATGTTGAAATTGGTGTAGATTGAGAAGGGACACCTTGCAGTGACCACGGGTCTCCAAAATTCCATTTGGATTCCGTGATATCTTTTTCATTTTAATGTGCTATTCAAAAGTTTTTATTTATACCTTTGGCTGAAGCACCCGAATATGGAATGATGTTTTTATGGATTGTATTGTAGTTTACTCGATTTAGCTATGAGGGATAAATTTTCTTCGTGTTTTTATTTGCCGCATATCCTGCTGGGCTGTAAAGTGGAATGGTGAATATGATCGATGAGTTGATCGAGTCTGCCATTGCCTAACGGATAGAGTTGATGGCAGAGTGAGCTCGGGAAGCCGGTAGGAGACGCTAAATATCTCCAATTAAATGATTTGTACTACTAATTACCATTGAAAACCTTTAAAATTTTACGCGAAATTTTATTTTGGACGTACTAGAAAATGACATCCACGCCTAAATGGATCTCGCGAAATGTATCTTGAATATTTTCAGGGTTGAATACAGTGCGTGATATTTGCCTTCGAAGACCCCTTGTCACAATGTCCCGACACTTAATTCAATTATAGGACTCATGGGCGTTCGTAATTCATCGGAAAACGAAATATTTATCCAGGACGGAGGTGTAAAAGTACTCGAGTAAAAATACACGGCGTGAACATTGTGAAATGAAATCGATGAAAAGACCATAAAATTTGAGATTATTTCGTAATAGTCCTTGAGTAAAACATAAAAATCGTGTTCCGGAAAGTCATTCAGAGCACGTGATACACATTACCATAATTTCCATGGAGTAATCCCTGTTATTTTCTCAATTAGATTCATTTTTCTCTTATTCAGAGGATAAGTTTCCGTGTTCCATTTTTCCTTTAACGTTTTTGGTGCCGTTTCACTGTCGATAAAGTAAAAACGAACTGCATCAATTGGTAGCTATCGATATCCTCGAGCCTTGTTTTTAGCCGGGAGAGTTTTTGAACCTTTGTTAAACCCATTTGTGAGTTCGTGGGAAAAGAACCTACTTAAGGTGTTTCCTCGGTATTTTCTGTTACGACGCCGCTAGCCGGGGTTTTACCTGATTTTGGCGTGGCTACATGCTTTTGAAGTCAGTTAAAAGTGGAAATATATTTAGGCGGACTTTATGGTTAAATGTGGGATGGGAAGGGGGTTGGCGTTAAGAGTGTATTTTAAGAATAACAGTAATTGAAAAGAAAAGAAAAGATAAAAGAATTGTCTGCTATTCTTCATTTAGATACTTGTTTCAAAAATACCGACTCTAGCAACGATATAACCTCTTCTAAGTCTCCCGCAATTGCCCTCAAGAGCGAAATTTTGGAGAGGAAAAAATCATCCGCCATGCCGGGAGACAAGCCCGAACGAGATTCTCTCATTACCACACCTGATACATTTTTAAAAACCGCAGGGGAGTTGGATGCCTCGGAAGCTTAACTGATTAAAGCATCTGGCGCGCGATATCGAGGGATACAGGTTCGTGTCTGAGTCATTTCGAATGATGAATAGACATAGTTCCCACTGTTCTAAGCCTTGAATATTTATAGAGGCTCTTTAAACACGAATTTTATCAAAAATAAATATTTTAGTATTGGAAGTACTGGGTACCCTTCTTTGGCGTAGAGATGGTAGTGAAAATTACGGTATTCCAAACTACCGATTCTTTCGGCGGATGGCCCGTCAACAGATTATTTCGCAACCTCAGCATACCAATGAGCATAACATGTTGTATACTGATGGTTTAACGCTCACATCTCTTGGTGCGGTCAAACTTTTCAGGGAGTTTCCATTTACCCGATGGTATAACCATAGTCGGCGAAATGGTTTATTCCTACAATCACCAGGAAAAATACTCATCTCAGAAAGAAACAACTTAGTTACAATCCCGAAAAATTCACCATTACAAACCGGTGCAGCTTGAAAATCAACTTGGAATTTAATGGACAAAAAATATTTCGGCTAAAATGCAAAACATTGTACGTACAATGTTGAAACTGAATTGGCTTGGAAAAATTCAATTAAATCCTTTGTTTTTTTCGATTATCATGCTTTTATCGAAAGATTTCGACGATTCTATTTTAATGACCCGTAAGTGAAGATTGCATAGTTTTCTTCTCTTTTTTAAGTTCGTTCCACCTAAGAAGGAATTAATTCTTATTTTACTCAAAATAAGAATACCTGAGGGAACATATGATCTCTGTTATATATCTTGAACAAAATCATATTCCGTGATATTTTTCTCGTAAATCTCTCTCAGGCAGTCAAGGTGAACGGTCGTGTCTTGTCCTTGCTCTCCGAAGTGTGTTTTTTTCGCCCTGCCTGTTCGAAATTGTGCATTCTGTGGCCTCCCTACTAAACGAGGCACTAGCCTCTCCTGCAGCGTGTGTACGGACTATCATCACCCTTCGTGCAATTCCCTCACAGAGGAGGATTTCAAGACCATCCTGGACCTGCATAAGCCGTGGACTTGCAGCAAGTGTCTTGAGAAGCGTCGGCTGGACCGCAGGAAGGAGACTCCCGTGAAGTGCTTCGGTCCTGTTTCTCCTGTTTCTCCCCCTCTTCCTTCCGAGGATGGCACTATGAAGGAACCGCTGCAGACTCTCTTACAGCGAGTCAGCTCCATTTACGACGAGCAGCGTTCCCTGAAGGACACCATCTCTTCCTGGGAGGTATCCGTAAGTAAGCACGCAAAGTCCATCGAACTAATTAACTCCAACCTGGCAAAATTAAGCGATAGGCTGGATGAAATCGCAAGTGAGAACAAGGCTTTAACGGAAAAACTGTCGGACTTTAAAGTACGCTTAAACCAACTAGAACAGGAGCAATTGCGGAATGTGATAGAGATCAGAGGTATTTCCACTTATGATGGAGAAATAGTTGACTCCCTAGTCATCAAGACGGGATTATCACTGGGAATTAAAGTTGATATCAGTGATATAGACTATGCCTTCCGCATTGGCAGTCGCGCAAATAGCAACCAGGACCGTGCAATCGTAGTTAGTTTTGCACGGTCTCGCGTTGCCGAGGAATTTGTTCAGTTACGCAATAGGAAAAGAAGTTTGTTCCTGAAAGACTTACAGATGCCCCATTTGCCATCCAATTCATCGAACCCCCCATCTATGTAAACGAATCCTTGACTCCCGTCAACAGGAAATTGTACGCCATAGCCCGTAGCCAGATAAAAGAAGGAAAGGTCAAGTTCGGGTGGATAAGAAATGGGAGTGTGTATGGGAGAAAAAACGAAGGCGCCGATCGAGTCCAGGTACACAGTGAAGAAGATCTGCAGAGAGTTAAGTAGGGCTTGTGTGCATGTTTAAACCCTGAAACTCACAACTTACCTGTAAGCACCAAAGCTAACGTCACACGTGAACTGTCGGTTCTTAGTGTATGCCACGTTAATTCTCAATCCTTATTTGCACACATTGATGAGTTTAGATACCATTTTCTCTCTAAAAGTTATCATTTCATTGGAATGAGACTGACATTGATCTGAGACTTGGCTGAAAGAACATGTAACAAGTAACATGGTAGAACTTGAAAATTACCTGTTAATACGCAGTGATCGACATGGTAGAGGTGGCGGTGGTGTAGCTGCGTACATCCATGATAGTTTAAAGTGTTATGTTCTTGAACTCTCGGGTGGAATTCATCGGAAGCCTGAATTTGTGTTCATCGATGTATCCCATGTAAATGGCAAACTATTGTTTGTTGTTATGTATAGACCGTCAAACATCAGCTACACATGCGATGATTTTGAAACCTTAATATGTAAATACTTACCTTTGTATAAAAATATTATTATTTGTGGTGATTTTAACATTGACAGCTCAAAGACACACATAAAAGTACTTATCTTAAGAATTTACTGCTTAGTTATAATCTTCATCTGCCTTCTTTTCAAGCAACACATGTCTTGGAATCAAGTCATACATTGCTTGAGCTAATAATTGTTGACGATGAATGTAAAATAGTCGAATTTGGCCAAAAACCTGTCAACTTTTTATCAGAGCGTGATCTGGTATATGTGAACTATACTTTCAAAGCACCTTCGTACAAACCACCTGCAATCTGTTTCCGTGAGTTGTCTAAATTGAACTACGCCAGATTCGAAATGGACTGGAATGGCCCTTCCTGGGAGGACTTCCATTTTATGTACGATGTTGACGAACGAGTCACCTTGTTCAATTTTTACCTTACTTACCTTTTAAACAAGCCTTACTTACCCTTTAAAAAAATCAAGATAAAGCGTAACCCTGCTCCCTGGTTCTCTCAAGATATTAAAAATGCCATAAGTCAAAGAGATTCTATACGCAGGCATTTCCGACAAACATGGTCTGTTCTGAAATACAGTGAGTGTAGTTAAAAAGATCCTTTATCTAGCTCTTCCAATGATACTTTCAATTTATAATTGCTCGTTAGACTACTCTAACTTCCCATCATTATGGAAATCTGCTCTTATCCAACCTATTAAAAAGAAGCCCAAACCTGTAGAAATGTCTGACAACCGTCCTATTGCAATATTATGCGCCTTGTCAAAACCTCTCGAACGATTTGTGCACAATTGTATGATAGGACATCTGTCTAAAAACAATTTTCTAAATAACTTTCAATCAGGATTTCGCAAAGGGTATTGTACTCAAACTGCTCTAATTAAAGTAACAGATGATATACGACTTTCAGTGGATAAGCAGAAAATAACAATACTGGTTCTCTTTGATTTTAGCAAAGCATTTGACTGTGTAAACCACAATATACTCTTGAGGCGACTATCCAACTTAAAATTATCTAACTCCATGCTGCAATGGTTCCGCTCTTACTTGACCCAACGCTTTCAAGCGGTGAATGATCGGAAGAATAATCTACGTTCTGAATCACTTCCCGTCAAACGTGGTGTCCCCTAAGGATCAATACTCAGCCCATTACTATTTGTCATATACATTAAGATCTCCCAAATAACATACACCATTTCAAGTACCATTTATACGCCGATGACTTGCAGATCTATATTGACTGCGATCGCAACGATATCTCAAATGCTATCGCACTAATTAATAGAGATGTATCTTCTATATGTAAATGGGCGTCAGATAATTTGTTGAACTTAAATTCTCAGAAGAATAAGAGGATAATAATTGGTAGTGCAAAATCCCTTAAATCTGTAAACATTGAATTACTGTCCAAGATTCAAGTTCAAAATTTAGAAATAGAATACACTGAAAAAATTAATGATTTAGGTGTTATTGTAAATAAAACGCTAACCTGGGATGAACACATAGCACATATTTCTAATAAAGTTATTAAAAACCTTTACAAACTGAAAAGTTTTCGTAACCTGATGTCTTTGCCACTGAGACTCAAATTAGCTAAAACCTTACTTATCTCTCATGTTGATTACTGTTCGTTGGTAATGTCCAATATTTCAAACTCTCAGATATCCAAACTGCAAAAAATACAAAACTGTGTAATATGTTTTGTGTGCGATATAACATTTAATGAGCATAT
This sequence comes from Ceriagrion tenellum, assembly GCA_963169105.1. NCBI lineage: Eukaryota > Metazoa > Arthropoda > Insecta > Odonata > Coenagrionidae > Ceriagrion > Ceriagrion tenellum. The sequence continues at coordinate 31,476,473 of OY720636.1, read as the reverse complement.
TACACCGTATTACTATGAATTAAAAATTCTTAAAATTGAACAAAAAAGAGAATTGCAAATGGGTGTGTTTATGCACAAATTATTCAAAACTGAAACTCCTTCTTACATTTATCAGCCATATAAAGATAATTTGGTAAAAAAAATAAAGAACACCAGAAATAATAACAAATTAATTGTACCCTGCCACAGAACGTCTATCTATCATAACTCTTTTTATGTAAATTCATGCATTGTATGGAATTCTATTCCGCAAACGCTGAAAAATATTAAGTCAACAGAAAGATTTAACAAATGCTTGCTGTCTTATTATCTCAGTGATAGTTAATATTTTGTTAAATATCTTGACTTAAATTTATGAATATGCTGCCTTTGTGATTGCTACAATGTATTGAGTATGGAATTGTAATATTTGCTGTGGGCAAGTGCTGTGATTTGATAATATTCTTGTAAATAAGTGACATGTTTTCCATGTGGTTGTTATTATTTTTTGCCTGAGCTGTAATTACTTATGCCTGCTCTAAAGGAATTCTTTCCTAGAGCCAATAAATCTTATCTTATCTTAAATTGAGCTTTAAATTGCCATTGTATTTCACATGAGAATGGGAATAGCATATGGTTAAATAGTGTTTTCTGTCTAATATTTATGCCCTTATTTACGAAAGTCTGTTTATGAGAAGCAAAAATTTCTAGAAAACTGATCAAAAGATATTTAAAAATGCATCTAAAGTATTACCTTTTGAGTTTATAGCTAATTACACCAAAAATTCGAAGTA